>JAAVTG010000519.1:0-600000 GCA_011947345.1 Phytophthora quininea
GTAGATCTCAGCGATTGCCCACAGCTGAATGACGCCGCACTCAGACACTTGCAGCAGGCTGCTGGATGATCGAAATTCATTATGCAACGATGTCGTGGCGTCTCCGATGCTGGCATCGTCAAGATCGCTCAATGCTGTAAGAACCTCAAGCACCTCGATGTGTCCGAGTGCTCTCGACTCAGGGGAGTATGGCGACAAAGCACTCCTCGAGATCGGCAAGTGTTGTCAAAGTTGCTTGTGCTAGACCTATTTGGCTGCCAGCACGTGCATGATCCCGGCGTTCGAGCTGTTGCCAAGGTTGTCCATTATTGACCACACTCAAACTAACAGGCTGTCGTGATGTCAGCAGTGTGGCGATTCGTGCGCTAGCTCAGCAATGCACGCGGTTGCAAATACTTTCTGTCTGGATGTATCAAGACGACCAACAGCGACCTCCAGCTGCTCGCCACAACTGCCCTCAGCTCACATGGCTCGACATCAGTGGAAGCCCAAACATCGATGCTCGTGGAGTGAGCGCTCTAGCAGAAAACTGCACCTCGTTGACATATTTGAGTCTGGCTGGCTGTCAGCGGGTTGGGGACGCAGCTTTGAATGAACTTGCTGGCGCTGGGCTGGCAAAGTACTTGGCAGTTGTCTCTTGCTGATTGTCCTCGAGTCACGGAGAATGGCGTGGATGCACTTACCTCCTCCTGCACTAATCTCATCACGCTGAACCTGACGAACTGCAAGCAGATCGGACGGAGGTTTCTGCAGAAGCTGATAACAAAACTCGAGTTTGTACAGTGGGCAACGAGTTTCTTTGGCTACGAGCCGTTGCCGAACGCCGCGGAGTTGTGTAGAGCGCGACCTTCGCTTACTGGAGTTAAAAAGCGCCATCAAAATTCAATCCGCAATGCGCGGGTGTCTCGCGCGTGGTGGGCTCTGGCAAGCCAAACTCAAGTTTGTGGAGCGGAGAATTCTCCCTAAAATTCAAGCTCGAGTGCGCGGATTCTTGGTAAGGAAGCGACTGGCCCAAGAACAGCGACGCAAACTAGAGGATCACGCAGCACGGTTAATTGGACGAGCGTATCGAGACTTACAACTCCGTCGAATGCTGGCACGTGCAAAGCGACTACGACAAATCAAGGAACACGAGGACGAAGCAGCACTTATCTTCCAGAAGATTTTCCGAGGGTATCGAGATCGAAAACGTGTTGCAAATTTGAGATACGAAATGTATTGCGAGCAGCAATTCCAGGCGCGAGTACTAGCCATGCAGGTTTTGGCAGCGATAAAGCTGCAACGTGCGTACCGTGGCCACCGAGGACGAACTGACGCAACGATATTGCGCTCGGCGAAAGAAGCTCAGCGTCTTCAACGTGAGCGGGAGATGCGCGCAGCGTCATTTATTCAGCGTGTATACCGCGGTCATAAGGGCCGTGAAGTTCGTGCCCAACGACTTGCAGAGCTAATCCACCAGCAAAAATGCAAAGACGGTGCCACTAACCTGCAGAAAGTGTTTCGCGGACATCGTGCGCGGCGAAATGCAGCAATCCTGCGTGCCGAATTGGATAAACTGAGGATTCTGAACGCAGCATTAACTATTCAGCGATATTGGCGCGGCCTTCGTGATAAACACTTGGCTGCAGTGCTAATTGGTCTCGTGAAACTCCGCGTCAGAGAAAATGAGGCTGCACACTCCATTCAGGCAGCATATCGAATGCATGCGTCTCGAGGATTCATGAAAGCCATGAAACTTGCGTTGGTAGCGCAGACTAGAAGGGTACAAGCTGCAACGGATATCCAGCGCTTAATCCGAGGGCATTATGGACGTGGCGAAGCGGAGCTTCAAAGGGAATTACAACGTTTTCGCATCATGCGCCCTGCCTTTGAACATCCTCGACCAACGCAAACGACTCAGTGACTTGAAGTTCTTGATGCAAAAGGTTGAGAGAGAAGCAAAAGCACGAGGTCTTTCGACAGCAAAGATCACAGTTGCTGAAGCGGTGTCCATTTTCCAACAGTGTAAGTCAGCCATAGAAGTTCCTAACGAGACTCGCAAAAACCGAAAACGCCGTCGCGGACAACTCGTCTGGCCATCCATCGCAACAATTCTACGCCAGAAGAAGCCACAAAGAGTTAATGACAATATCCTAACTGATGAGTAGGTTTTGCGTCCAACAGGAATGAGGGCTTTCCTCAGTCATCGCCTCAAGCTATATTTCTTTACAATACACACGATAGTTAGCCATACAGATTAGTCAGTGCTGCCGGAGAGATAGACTTACTCGCCAGCATGCATCGATCGTGCGACGGCCTTCTAAAATGCTGCTGACGTCTTAGATGGTCTGCACCACCACACGACGACGTGAGTGGATGTCTTGGGAAGCTGGTGTGCGCATCTTGTCGAAGTCCTCTCCTTTGCCAGGCTCCAGCTCGCTGATGCGCAGCGTGGGATTGACACAACTCGCCCAGACCACTTGCAAACGTGTGGACACCACCGCACGCATGCTGCAGACGTCCTGCATAGGCATCGAGAGCACAACCAGCAGGCGGCTTCATCTTGACCGCGGTACAAACACCTCCACATCACACATCACCGAGAAGCTCCGGTTTCCAAATGAGCTAATTAAACTCAGACATTTTATATAACCCTTTGACAATTTGTCATCCTAAAAAAGCCAACACTTATCCTGTAAATTCCGCCCACGAGTAAGTCGTCGACGATACAGTGCTCACCAGGCTTTATGAACATGATGGTTTTCGGCTTCAGCTCGGCCAATATCAGTCGTTTTCAGCCCAGATTGTACTATCATAACTTGTTTTTTAAGGGCTTTCGATTGGCGCGTGTTTCGTCGGCCAATGGCGAGTCAGTCTAAAGTGATACCAGAATATTACATATGACGGTGCGACAAAAGTAATGAACACAGTTTTGTCGGGGTGGTAAGATTGGAATTCAATCAGGTTAAAGCTCTCCAACGTCGTTGCTAATACGAAATATATGCTCCCCGTTTGTCAGCACCTTGAAACAGCGCTTTTGCATCGAAAGTACCAGTGCTTCCAAAGTTGTAGTCGGGATAATATCCCGCGCTCTCAGAATCGCCTTCTTGAGGTCCTCAACCGAGTTGTACAGGCGTCCCCTGCATACACATGCTGCTTCATTAATTCCCAGACGTTTTCGATCGGATTGAGGTCTGGTGACAGCGCTGGCCAATCGAGAAGACAAATTTCTTGGTCTTGAAGCCACTCCATTGTTGCCCTCGACCTGTGGCATGAGGCGTTGTCCTGCTGAAAAATTTGCGTCTCCGTATCGATGAACGGTTGCAAACGCGTCGCTAGCGTCGAGATATACTTGGTCGAGTCCTGCTTGCCAGTTAGAATCTTCAATTCCGTCTTCTTCCCTCCAGCGAAGCCTCCCACCATCACCGACCCACCACCTGTGTGGCGACGCATGTTGACGTGCTCAGGGCGTCTAGGATCCACCCACTGGAATCGCATGCCATCTGGACCATCGAGGTTCCACATCTTCTCGTCGCTGAAGACGATATAGCACCACTCGAGGTCGTCCATGAGCGTCATGTCGGCAACCCACTTTACACGTGCGTTGCGATGCCGTTTCATGAGCATGGGACCGGCCTTGATCTCCTTGTAGGTAAGCCAGTCGACGTCCTTGAGCACACGCTGGATCGTGCGCACACTGCAGGCCAACTGGAGTTTGTTCTTCACCTTTGCCGCCGACAACTTCTCCGTGGAGACCGCTTTCAAGATCCTCCTCTCCTCGCGTTCGGTCACAGACGGAGGGCTTCCTTGGTAAGGCTTGACGCGTTGCTTTGCAGGAGAGCTAACGACCTTGTGGCACGCCCCAGAGACCGGTGGAGACCCGCAGCGATGGTTCTCAGCGGCACACCCGACGCAGAAAGCGACTTGATCGACTTGCGCTCTTGGTCCGTCAGTAATTTGCCTCTTGTCATCCTGTTCGATTCGAAAGTGGGCACAGCATCCACCAGTCCTTGGTCTTGGCTCAAACGCAATTACAACGCAAAATGAATGGTTGGAACCAAACTTACGCAATCTTACCACCCCGACAAAACTGTGTTCATTACTTTTGTCGCACCGTCATATGTAATATTCTGGTATCACTTTAGACTGACTCGCCATTGGCCGACGAAACACGCGCCAATCGAAAGCCCTTAAAAACAAGTTATGATAGTACAATCTGGGCTGAAAACGACTGATATTGGCCGAGCTGAAGCCGAAAACCATCATGTTCATAAAGCCTGGTGAGCACTGTATCGTCGACGACTTACTCGTGGGCGGAATTTACAGGATAAGTGTTGGCTTTTTAGGATGACAAATTGTCAAAGGGTTATATAAAATGTCTGAGTTTAATTAGCTCATTTGGAAACCGGAGCTTCTCGGTGATGTGTGATGTGGAGGTGTTTGTACCGCGGTCAAGATGAAGCCGCCTGCTGGTTGTGCTCTCGATGCCTATGCAGGACGTCTGCAGCATGCGTGCGGTGGTGTCCACACGTTTGCAAGTGGTCTGGGCGAGTTGTGTCAATCCCACGCTGCGCATCAGCGAGCTGGAGCCTGGCAAAGGAGAGGACTTCGACAAGATGCGCACACCAGCTTCCCAAGACATCCACTCACGTCGTCGTGTGGTGGTGCAGACCATCTAAGACGTCAGCAGCATTTTAGAAGGCCGTCGCACGATCGATGCATGCTGGCGAGTAAGTCTATCTCTCCGGCAGCACTGACTAATCTGTATGGCTAACTATCGTGTGTATTGTAAAGAAATATAGCTTGAGGCGATGACTGAGGAAAGCCCTCATTCCTGTTGGACGCAAAACCTACTCATCAGTTAGGATATTGTCATTAACTCTTTGTGGCTTCTTCTGGCGTAGAATTGTTGCGATGGATGGCCAGACGAGTTGTCCGCGACGGCGTTTTCGGTTTTTGCGAGTCTCGTTAGGAACTTCTATGGCTGACTTACACTGTTGGAAAATGGACACCGCTTCAGCAACTGTGATCTTTGCTGTCGAAAGACCTCGTGCTTTTGCTTCTCTCTCAACCTTTTGCATCAAGAACTTCAAGTCACTGAGTCGTTTGCGTTGGTCGAGGATGTTCAAGTCGGCAGGGCGCATGATGCGAAACGGGGGCAGCTTTTTCACGGAGTCTCCACAGCACCAATGGACCCAAGCTTGTTCTGGTGTTCCGGACGGCAGATCTACGCCAAAAGGAAAGAGGTGCATGGCGCCGCCCCAGTAATGAATCGGATAGAGGCTAGGTTGCTCGAGCCCAATGCTTTCGTTGACATCACCGGCTGAGTCATCTACACAATTGACGATGCTGGCGTTCGCATTTGAACTGGTCGGACGAAGATACTGAAGTACACCTTCATCTTCCAGACGCTTCATAATCGATGCTGCCATTGAATTACAAGTTGGCACTCCAGTCGCAATTGCTCGATCTTCAAGAATTGATTCCACACCGGACATTAAACGACCATACAACGTGTTCTGCGACTCGGTGATATTTTGCATATCAACTCTTCGCAATTCCGCCGCCTCTTTTAACTCATTGCGGGCAGTTCGTATTTCACTTAAAATCGTCACGTGTGGAGGAACTCTACTCGGCTGCATTTCAGAGTTGTCAGTGTCTTTGCATACACGCGACCGTAGCTGATCGATTAAATTGCCATCTGCGAATAGTGGGGACTGGAAGAGTGAGTGATCTTCTGATAATTGCTGATGCAGAAAATCAATGTGGTAAACTAGAGAAGCCAATGCAAATTCGGCAACAAACTCGACGCCCTTGGGAAGATTGGGAAAGCAAATTCGTTTTGCTTTTGAATCTCTGCATCGCTAACGGCAAACCGAGGTGGAAGTGCAGCAAATTCGGGATGCAATATTGGAAGTCCACTCACAGTACGGCCGACAAACATATCTCCAGCTGCATCATGACGGAGGTAGCGGTCTTGCACACCTCCCAGTGACCACCCCGCCCGCAAATGAACGGCAACCGATGGTGGACAAGCCGTCGACCCTGACGAACAATACGTTGAAGCTCCTTTGCGCATCGAATGTGTGCCAATATCATCTGCAGTGGTTCCACGTCGCTCAAGTTCTGCAGCCACTTCTGGTCCTTTTAAAACCCTACCAAGGACCTTTCTAAATCGCTCATATTCATCGTTACCGGGGAATAGATGAACGTCGTTGTCGTCGATGCCGTAGGTAGCCCAGTATACACCTGTTGAAGGTACAATAATTAGCGCATTATAAACTCGACAAACAGTACCACTGCCTTGTTCACTCACCAAGTGCGAGTACAGGACAAATTTCAGGCGAAAGTGGATTCGCGTACACATGCCGCGGGTCTCGAGGCCGAGCTCCTCGCTGATCATTTTTCATTTGAGCAAAATATACGCACAGAGCGTCGTCTCGCCACTCGAGGTGTCCGTAGCAAATTGACACAGTATTCGCAGCTCGCGACATTAAATTCCATGACAGAATCATAAAAGTTCGTGCAAAAATCATGTCCCGTGATGTACTCTTCAGCATCGCCCACGCAACTTGCTTGTACAATCCAAAAGGCATTGGATCCTTTCCTACTTTGATCGTTCCATGCCCCTGACTGATCGCTGTGGCTACTTTGCGCTGGAGCCCTTTGAAATGACAGCTTAATTCACGCTCCAACTCGGAAGACATCACGCAGTGATAATCTTGAAAGAGATTGTAAAAGGCAGACCGATGTCCAGCATAATTCGAGAAACTATGAAAATCTCCGTTGCTCTTCTTCATCGAAAGCACCCACGTCATAAAATCCCGAGCCGTGATGCGATCAAAGGCGAGCGGTGGGTTGTCAGGAGCAGTGCTTAAAGCGATTTTAATAGACTTTTTGTCTGCTACTCCATGATCATCGTATACGAGTGAGTTAGCAAATATGTCAGTCACAAGTGTTCGCTTATTTTTCAGCATCCATTGCAAGAAGCGAATTGTAGAACTTTGGTAAGAAGCACGAGAACTTAATGAAATTGTGCTTGCACGGGCGCTTGTCACCTCTTCCTCCAATAGCAGTAAATCGTCGACTTCGGTTGTCGTTTTTCGTCAGGATATCCGTCCTGAGAAAGCTGTTGTGTTTATCAACCACAACGGTATATATAAAGTCTGCATGTAGTGCAAAGAGTCACCAGTCAGAATTTTCCGGACATGAATCCGAACAAAAGTCTAAAGCTGGTCACACTTATCCTGTCAATTCCGCCCACGAGTAAGTCGTCGACGATATTCACCCCAATCTTCAAGTCCGACGTCATACTCCTGCGATTCCAATTCGCCGATCCAACAGACAAATAAACGTCGTCGATGACGACAACCTTCGTGTGGATGTACAGATTCAAGTTGCTCTTGGTGGTGTACATCTGGAACTTGTTTAGGTAAAGCTGTTGAATCGGAGCCACTATATCAAACAATATTTTTCTTATCCCGTCGCCTTCAACTCCGTGTCAGCCCGCTGAACAACTACAATGAGGCGTTGGATGGTCGGCATCACTTTCAAGATCGCGTCCTGGAGCTCGGGAATAAGCACAAAGTACTGGTCCTCGATGTAGATAAGTTTTTGGCGGTTTTAGTCGCCTTGAGACGCGCTTTGTAACCAATCAGAGGGAAGGATATAAATGTCTAGGAATTGTGTAGTATAGTATTGTGGTTCGTAATAAGGCCGTACGCTGTCCGTGTGTCCGTGGTCTGTCCGTCCGTCATTTTTCCGCCCCTTTGCCTGCATCCTACCTATCGTCATTAAATTATATATTGCGTGTGTGAGGAACTGTCTAGACCGTCATGGAACCTACGATAGCGACTTCGTACTTTAGCGGGAGGCGGGACCTGGCCGACTTTTGGACGCACTTTTCAAGAGCAAGCGGCCGGGCCTAGCGAGCGAGGAGCGCGGCGATTTCCGGGGCGGGCAGCGAGCGGACAGCGGCGGCAGTGTTGCGCACACACAGACCACCGATAACCCTGCATTATGAAATGAACCTGTGCTCCCTATTGACGTAGACGTGTATAGAAAACCGAAATAATATATTTTAGTAAATAAAAATACGAAAACACAGTTGTCATATGAATGTAGTGAAGTTTTGTAGGGTGCGTTATGAAATCAAGTTTTTAACCGTTGCCGTCGGTATTATACTATTTTCTATGTGTCGTTTCCGCAGATTGGTACAACTACACTAGATCGTCTGCGATTTAGGCTGGGAATATATGGTTCACAGTCCAGGTTTTTACATTGATTTGTAGGTCCACCGCATCTACTGCTTTTGCTGTACTGAACGATGAGTCTCGAATGTTGAGTATATGTAAGGTTACCCGAATTTCTACCCAGGTTACACGCCAAGAATTAATCCGTTGGGTGGAATGCCTATTGGTTGATAAGCGCTATCACTGGCTATGCGATGACGTTAGCTGCTTGGGTCGCTATCTATATATTAGAACCACTGCTATTTGCCCCGCAGGAGCTGTAGTTATCAATACCACGACTTGAGAACACTATTCGCGCCGGGCACGTCGATTTCAAACACGTCATGTGCAATCTTCTGTAGCCTACGGCATGTACTGCACGCGTTTAGTACCATCATTTGCAGACACGTCTGTGTTGATGGCTGAATTGGGTCGAATGTCAAACCCACGACGATAGACATTCGTGCTGCCTATGTTGATGCTGATTGCTGTCGTACGACCAGCATGATCGCATTTTCCATGCCCACAGACACATCTACATGATGTCGATGCTGGACATGCACTGCACATATGCATCCCGGCTAAAACGAAACAGCCATGCATAAACCCGCGGTTTATTTGGTCTCTTTTGCCTGTTTCACGCGGGTCCTGGATATTGCCGCGCTCTAGCACTGGCCATACTGGCGTGGAGAACGGCGGAACGTATCGACAGCTACGTTCATTGGTCAGCACGTTTGCATGATAGAATGTTGTGCATGCGTGTGTACGTCATTACCGCACATGTACTGCATGCTGCGCGCTCATGTATACCGTGTAGGTGGCAGCAGTTGATTGATTGTTACATAGGATGGTTGCTGACCCCACGACAACGTTAGACGGTTTTGCATGACACACAGACAAGTCTACACGATGTAGAAGCTGGACACGTGCTGCACGTACGCATCGCGAACAAAAAGAAACAGCCATGCTATTACCCCGCGGTTTATTTGGTCTCTCTCAAGTGCATTACGTGTGTCCTGGACAAGGGTTCATGATGTACTGACCGCTTGATTACCGCGGAAATGGTAGGCTATCAGCAGTTGTTAACACGTTTGTATGGAAAAACTACACGTATGTGTGTGACTGAAAGCACTACATGAGAGACTACTCATTTCACATGTGTTGCTTCAGTACATGTACTGCATTTGCGTGCTCCTGTGCATGTGACAGTAGTTAGATACCTCGACAGTTACACGCAAGTGCTGTTGTCGTTGACGGAGACCACTGTCGAAATACATGCATGGCTATAAGTAACATTATGTGTGCACTTGATCAGAGTTACACTACAATATTTTTGTAGTCTTATCTGCAACAGAAAATTGTATTCAGTTGGGACTGATCTCTGTGGCGTGTTGAAGCAGATATCTACACTGTATACACTCCGCACACACACTTTCCATTTCAAATAGAGTGATGGAGCGTGCGCAGATATAGCTCCACCCTGAGGATGCAACGGACAACAGGAGTACGTTTAACGTTGTGTTTCTCTGCAAACCTGCGTTCTCACGGGCAGCTCTACGTAGCACTGTCGTGCGCGAGGTCGAGGAAGGGCATCACGATCATGGTGGACGACTCTGCCATCGAGGAGGACGCTGTGCACACGAAGAACATCGTCTACCGCGAGGTGTTCGCCGCTCGCCAGGGCTTCTAACTGCATCAATATTAATTTACCGTTGCATTTGAAAACTTTGCTTGCGTCTTCAACATGACCCACAGCTCCATCCCGCTGCCGAGCGACAGCGAAGGCGGCTCTGGCGAGTAGTGGAGCGAGATGCAAATCGAGCGCAACGGGTTGCATCGAACCATGTCCTATCGCCCGAGTGAGCGGGCGACCCCAATGCTAGTCTTTAACATAAACCGCGTGTCCGTCCGTCTGTCCGTCAGTCACACTTTTTCTGATTGGCTGAAAACATAACAAAACCCAGTACATTTATCTA
This sequence comes from Phytophthora quininea, assembly GCA_011947345.1. Lineage (NCBI taxonomy): Eukaryota > Oomycota > Peronosporomycetes > Peronosporales > Peronosporaceae > Phytophthora > Phytophthora quininea. Next base: position 10,187 of record JAAVTG010000519.1, read on the forward strand.
GAGAATTACACACCCAAGTAGATCCGGCCGAGCGAAGCGAGGCTATTAGCCTAGGAGCTCCGGAGAACGAAGACTGCGCCGCAAAGCGGCGCAGCCAACTGGCTTGTTTTCAATATAACAGCAGACGTAGGGCGGTTGTGGAGGCCACGTGGCCTCCATCCCCCTGAACTGCCGGGGACGGCACTATCGTATTTGGCCGCCCTCCCCACAGCTCTCCGATCCAGATAAACTGGTAGCACTTGTTGGTCCCAGTACCAGGAAAACGCTCCAAGAGCAAACCTTTCCGTGGCAAAGGCCGGTTCAAGGCGACCTCGAAGTCCAAGGACAGCGAGGGCCGCACGTGTTTCTTCTGCAAAAGCCTGGCCACATTAAGGCTGACTGCTTTGCTTGGAAGAAGGAACAAGCCAAGCAGGGAAACGAGAAACCGCGTCAGTGAGCGAGGGTCCTGGCGTGGTCGAGAGCGTAGCCGGAACTGTTAAGCTTGAGAATATCAGCCTTAACCTTCTGTGCGAAAACCCTCTGGTGTACAAGTCGTGTCCACTGTTCACCGTGTCGGGAGAAATCACCGTGAACAAAACGCGTATCAAGACACAGAGCATGTTGCTCGATAGTGGTGCCACCACAATGTACGTGCCGAGACGATGGGTCAATAAGCACCAGCTTAAGACCACCAAGTTCGGTGGCAAGAATATCCGGGTCAAACTGGGAGATAACCAAATCGTCGAGGCAGCACTGGAAGTGTTGCTGCTACAACTCGTCGTAACAGGATTAGCCGAACCGTACGAGTGTGTTGGCGTCGTCTATGACATTTCCAACGAGTTCGACTGCATCTTGGGAAATCCATTCTTCGAGGATACGCAGCCAAAAGTGGACTGGAGAAATCGTAAGATCGAGGGAACCATAACTGAGACTCAGCGAGTCAAGCGAGCAAGTGCGGTCGGTGTACCGATCGAGGAAGGCGGACCGGTGAATGCCTCCGGGCTTCGGAGATCTGTCGTGGCGAAAGGCCTATCGGCGAAAAGACCCGATCCCTGTCGAGGGAGCTGAAAACGGATGTGACGTCGCCAGCCAACCTTGTTCGCGAAGCTGCGCCGACGGGACCCCAAGGATTGCCCGTGGACAACCAGATGAAGCTTCAGTCGGGGAAATCCGATGCAGAAAGATGATAAGAGGTCGTCTTCAACGATGGACGCCGTGCCTGGTGAGAGCAGAAGCGTCCGGGGCAAAAACACCATCGTGGAAAGAATGTTCACGCTTGGTGTTGTTGATGGTAATGGTTTACAAACCAAATACATCACCCGAAAGAAACTTTGGAAGTTCCTGACGATCAAGACGAAAACCGCAGACGAACCAGACAATCAAGCACGTCGCGAGTTCGCTTAAGCGACGCGATCAACCAGATAATTTGAGCAGCGCCAAAGCTCTACGATATCTAGAGACAGACTGGGAGAGTTTCCGCGCAAACCTCGCTTACGACCTTCTCAAAGAGTACAAGGATAATGTGTTCCGCCCCGAGCTCCCGGAAGGATTACCAGAGAAACGTGAGGTGGAGCACCGGATCGACGTGAAAGACCCGAACCTTGCGATGTATCGCCAGCAAAGGCGACAATCACCGGAACAGCAACGAAAAATCGTGAAATGGGTCGAAGAAATGGTCACGAAGAAACTCATCCGGCCAAGTATCAGCCCGCACGCTGCTCCGACGTTCTACGTTCGGAAACCCGTCGGATGGCGCATCGTGCATGACTATCGGTACTTGAACTCCAACACAGTGCGTCAAAGCATCCCCATGACACGAAAAGAAGATACCCTGGACGCGATGTCGGGAGCATACTGGCTGTCAACGATGGACTTGATGTCAGCTTACTACCAAGTCCGTATGCGAGAAGCCGATGTGAAGTTTACGGCGTTCCAGGCGCCCAATGGCCTTTGGGAATACCTAGTACTCCCGATGGGTGTCTGCAACGCGCCAGCAACGATGCATCGGTTGACATCGAAACTGTTTGTCGGACTGGAGAGTACAAAGTCATTTTACGACGACATTTACATCTTCACGAAGTCCCCAAACATCACTGGACACTAGGAGGCTCTCCGCAAGACTTTGAATATCTTGCGTGAGAACAGACTTTACGTCAAGTTGGCCAAGTGCGTGTTCTGTGCATCTGAGATTCCATGTCTCGGAGATTTCGTTGGCCGTAATGGAGTCCGCATGGACCCAGACAAGGCCCAGACCATCAAGGACTGGCCCGTACCTCGCACTCAAGAAGAGCTTCATAGCTTTCTCGGTTTGACGGGCTATGTGCAGCGTTTCTGCCCGGAGTACGCGTCGTTGACAGCAACAATGTTTGCTTTGCTGAAGAAGTCAATCAAGCGCAACGCGAAGATCCACTTCAACGAGGAGCAGCCGAAAAACCTTAAAGAACTGAAACGGCGGTTGTGCGACCCGCCGGTATTGTGCTTGCCTGACTTCACGGAACCCATGCATCTGCGGACCGATGCTAGCAAGTTCGCTGTTGGTGGTGTCCTGTTCCAAGTCGTCGACGGTGTTGAGCGACCGATTGCTTATACGAGCAGAAAGATGAAATCGGCGGAGCTGAACTATCCGACGCAGCAGCAGGAACTCTTGGCCATCGTTCATGCACTTGGTGTTTTCCGGATATACTGCTTGGACAAACCACCAATCGTCGAAACAGACCACAAGAGTCTCGAAGGTCTCTTTACGCAAAAGATGGCAAATCGCCGTCTTGCGCGATGGTATGACATCCTCGCTGAGTACCAGCCCACGTTCTCGTATCTACCCGGCGCGAAGAACGGGATTGCAGATGCCTTGAGCAGACGACCAGACTTACAACCAGATACGACTTAACAGCGACGAGCTTCGACGATAGATCATTCCAGCTGGAGATAACGGAAGTTACAGCTAATGGCGACCTGGTCAAGGACATCAAAGCAGAGTACGCGAAAGACCGCGAGACCTGCACAATCTTGGCAGCAATCAAGGATCGTGCAAAACAGAGAATCACTGGATACCAAGCAGCGGAAGAAGTACAGGCACTACGCCGAAGAACAGGGCCTGTTATGGTATCAATCCCCGGTGGATGATGCTCCTCGGCTCGTAGCCCCCAACTCGCTAAAGCTTCGTCAACGTATCATCGGCGAATGTCACGAGTCCAACTACGTGGGCCACCCCGGTGCAGAGCGCACACCAAACGCTAGCACGAAATTGGTACTGGTCCAAGATGTTCAAGTCGATTCAAAAGTACATTGCAGACTGTGAGCCATGTCGTCGAAACAAGCCACGGTTGACGAAACCACCAGGACTTCTAGAGCCACTTCGCATACCAGATGAAAGATGGTATACCATTTCCATGGACTTCATCACGGATCTACCACGCACGAAGAGCAAAGTAGACTCGATCTGGGTAGCTGTCGACCGATTGACCAAGAGATGTCACTTCGTGCCGACTACGAAAACAGTAACAGCAAAGGTGTAGCTCCCCTGTTTATCGACCACATCTGGCGACATCACGGAATGCCAACAAGCATCGTGTCCGATCGAGATCGCAAATTTGTGTCTGCCTTCCGGCAGTACGTTTTCAAGTCCATTGGCACCACACTGAACATGACGGTAGCCCATCGTGCACAAGGCGACGGCCAGACGGAAGGAATGAATCGGACGCTGGAAGAATATCTTCGTAGCTTTGTGGGGCCACAGCAGGACGACTGGGATCTCCACCTCGCCAACGCAGAGATTGCTGTTAGCTCGACCGTGAATTCGAGCACGAAGACTGCTCCTTTCGAAGCGGACCTGTGATACGTTCCCTAGAACCCTCTGCAATTGACCGCGGAGCAACTGAAGGGAGTGCCCACCAGCAAACGTGGAGCCGAATTCCAAGAGAAACAAGCTGCAATACTCTTGTGATGTCGTGAAGCTCTAGCGCAGGCGCAAGAGCGGATGAAAGACGTGTACAACCACAATCGTCAAGAGCAAGAATTCCAAGTCGGCGATCGTGTGTACTCTAGCACGCAGCAATTGGACCCAAAACACACAGGGTTACCAAATTCATCGAAATTGGGGCCGAAGTGGATTGGACCATACAGTGTTGTTCGGCGCATCCACAACCACGCATATGAGCTGAATATCCAGTCAGGAAACAAGCTGCATCCAGTGTTTAACACGGGGTCGTTAAAACCTTACATCACGCCGACGCGAAGTTCCCGCCCCCATGACGTGGTAATGGCGGACGGAAGTATCGGCCAACTCGTGAATCGACTCCCGGGAAACGAACACGAAAACAGCGCGCGCAGTTTTTGGTGGAGTGGGTGGGTGAAGAAGACTCGACTAGGGAACCAGTCGAGAACTTATCACAGATTCCAAACTTGATCGCCGAATTTGAAAGCCAACGGGAAACCAAACGAAGAAGGCGCAAAAGAAATTGAAAAGGGAAAGCGTATCTCCTAGACGTCAGCAGTTACTGCAACATCTTCAGGCGCTTGACAGTCTCCTTCTCGCTGCGCTTCTTGCGTTTCCCATTGCTGCCTTGGAATTCCGGGACGATCTCCACAAGTTCATAAAGCGAACGTATTGAATCCAAAGCTGGTTCTCAAGAGTTTGAACTTTGTACGGCGGTTCGGACTTCTCACCGTACGCGTCTAGGACTTGAACAAACTGGGACGAGTGAACGACGATGACAATCCAGTGCTTGAGGTCTCCATCACCAGCACACGTGAGGTAAACTCCCGGGTCAAGTCCTTAAACGAAGACAGCAAAGCGTTTGACATTGTGTAAGAATTCTTCACCACCTTGCGACAAAGTTTCTGGTAATTCAGCTCGATCTGGAGAGGACGAAGATACTCGTAGAATGCAGCAGCATTTCGGCGAAGGACGCCGTATTCCATGTTCCGAGGATACGCGTCCTCAAAAGCGTCCCACATCTTCAGCGTGACCAGGTCACGGCGGTCCAGGTAGCCACACCCCATTTGAAATGCCTCCAGAAACACAGACCAAAATCAGAGGCGTAGGCACCAGCGAAGTTCGTTTCCCGGTACTTCGTGAACGGTAGCCTGGAACCGGAGGCCTTCCACTCATCAACATGACGCATCATCTCTGGATAAGCCACCAGGTTCTCCATCCACACGTAGCTCAATTCAAGAAAACGACCTCTCCACTGCACGAGATAGGACCGGGGGAGGGAGGTCACCATCGCTATCCAACAAACGCACTAAGTCGAAACGTTTGTTGGGATCAATTGAGCTGTCAAGTCGTAGTGGTTCTTCCAATTGGAAGTAGGATGTCGCTCCGGCGGGGAGGCAATGGCTTTGGGTGATAGACACGGGGAATATCTGCACGGCGGCGAAGTCTCTGAAGCGGACGACTTCTGTCGGAGCCATCGTCATCCGTAGCGTTAAGCTCGTCTGCCAAGCCGCATAGATCATCAATGACACTTGGTCTACTACCATCAGTTAACGTGCTGGAAGGCGCTGCAGGCGGCACAGAAGGTAGGACGACACGTCCGTCCCTACAGGAGCCATCAGCATCAACGGACGACTTCACAGAGATCAGTAGGGCTTCTACAGCCTGCACAACGAATGGCTCAACGTCGCCAGCCAAGCCGATAACCACGGGGGCCGTGGCCGATGACCGAGCTGCAGAAGCAGCAGTCTCCATCCAACACTGTGACCCGGCCACGGTACCGAAGCACCGAGGACAGCCCAGCGCCGACGAATTCCACGCTCCACAGCCCAGCCCCCAACTGCGGCGGCGGCCAGTAACAGCAGCGGCGGCCTAACAACGGCAGCGGCCCAACAGCAGTGGCGGCCCAACGACAGCAGCAGCGGCAGCCCAAGCGACAGTGGTCGGGCGGCGGCGGTCCAGCGAAGATTCTGAAGTGAGAGTGATTTCTGAGGAGGGGTGAGTGTATTCAATCAGAGAAAAGGATATAAATGTCTATTTTGATTTGATTTGATTGCGATTATGTCGGCTGCCTACTCCCGGCGCCGCCCTCAGCAGCGGTACCGCATGCGGACATGAAGCCCGCGGCGGCAGCCCTTAACAGCCAGCTTGCCGTTAGCCGGGTATGAATATGTATAACATGCACTAGTTGAGATGAGAGCCATCCGTAGATGTCGATAGTTGTAGCGCACGTTGACGGGCAAGATGCCATGAAGCACTGCCCGAACGCAGCTGTTCTATTCGAGCCTCAAGTAGTCGAGAGATGCGCTGTTGGGTTCTGTTGGCGTGGCTCTCACGCCGCCGCTGGATTCCGGAATTGACATTTTTCCATAATGTGGCTTTTTCACGTGATGCGAGTACCGTCGCTTGGCACGTGAGATGCCAGTGGGCTCGTAATATTTCCCAGTACCATTTAAAGAACTGATCATGAAGCGTTTTGGCACCACGACGCGTAAACGAGAGTTGTTGTGCCATAGCCGGCTCCAATCTGTCATCGTAGGGTAGTGACGCCAACCTTTGGGGGCATCGTAGACGGCCAGACCAAGGCGATCGAGTTGGCTGCGGATTAACGTCCACCACGGGGGACATCGTCCTCCCGTTGTGTTCCTATAACCGTCCAATCGAAAATTGGATGTGACCACATTTCCCGAGACTCCAGATGTGCTGACGTTGATGTGATTAGCCATGTAGCAACGTAGCGCTGTCGAAGCATTTGTTCCCAGAGCGATACACCATGCTGAAGCAAGGTAGAAATACTAGGGCTAGTTGATATAACCCCAATAAGAATCGGTCTGCTATTGCGACCATAAATTCCTTTGAATCGTTGCTGGACTGGCGACTGTCCGATAGAGTAGTTGGTGCGCATGAAAAGTTGTGTTGTAGGGATTTTTACAACCCACTGAACCTCAAGAGCTCCTGCAGCATTCCCCCGGAAGTCCTTCGTACGTACAGATCCAAAACGTGCGATCCGTTCTAGTGTTTTTGATGCTCATGTAGTGGTAGGTAAAGTCCTCCCACCAGCCTTCCAACCTTGGCCTGAGAATGTCATCTACCCACCACGACGAGACAGACTCAGGATCGCGTAGATGACACAGCGCCGGGATACGACCAGGTGGAAGTGGTGGGTCAAATGTTGCTGTTGTCCATCCTGGTACCCAAGAGCACACATTGGCTTTATGTAGTCCAATTTCCGCATGAATGGATCTGACAACGCCTATAAAGTAGAACGGCAGCATGCGACCAGCTGGGGCTTGTGGAGCGGCTAGTAGATCGCTTTGCAGTGCGTGATGTAAGCGAGGAAATTCTTGTAGCATACCATCATCGAGCATCCACCATAACCACTGAGCATGTACCCACAGACCGGGGCTCACTTCCACCATGAGCCGCCATATATTGTTCTTTGCCCCCGGTTCTTGCCAAATTGCTCGACGGGAATACTCCCTGGTGTTTGCTAGTTGGTCACCGAGTGCTGGAATAAATAAACATTGATCTGGAAGCAGTAATGTGTTGTCCAAGTCCCAAAACATAGTGGAGAGCGCACGATACAAACTAGCAGTAGCAGAGCAGATAGGCTCAGTGACCCCAAATCGATCTGATTGCGTGTCTCGTTCAGCATCACAAATTCGACAATGTTCCGACCAACGCGGGTCCAGGCGATGTTCGATGACATTGGTGTGCAAGGTGTTCATTCTGGCACGCCAGTAGAACCGACATAAAGAGATATCCCATCCAGTATTGTTGGCCATTTGGATGTCGTCAGGCATGAGGACGTGACGTGATTCTGGTTGTAAACGTTAAGTGTTTAACCAGTCGCTGCGGTGACTGCTATATGCGAGCTTGTTCAAGAATTGGCCGGTATTGCCGAGAACGAGGCGCCCCTCGTTATCAATCAGCATAAATTTCTCAAAAAATACCCATTGAGAAAACTTTGTAGTCATTTGCTCGTCGTGTGCGTTGCTGCAGCCAAATCCACAACTGCAAGGGCGGTCCGGTCTCGAATCAAAGTGGTGTCGGAGGTGTGCACGTGTCCTTGGTGAGATTTGACCCATGATACAGTCATACGTCCCGACGAGGGCATGGCTTGCATTATAGACCGTAATTCAATCCTATGCGGATCTCGAAATGAGATGCGCGACTGGTGCTGCGTGACTTGCCGGCGTGCTTTTTCAAAAGGCGAGACCGCACTCTTGTTGTCACAGATTTGTTTGCCCAAGTCACCCCCGATGACTAGGCCTGCAAGAATGGCGTGCAGCTTGCAGCGCGTTGAAGTTAAGTCATCTCGATGAATGTTCAATTTTCCAGCAGCTAGCATACCTCCTGGGAGCTGCGTAGCCCATTTACCCGATGCTGATGCTGTCCCTGCCATCAGTACACTTCCATCTCCAGCTTGAATGCAGTCATCGTCCTCGACAGCCGTCCATCGGTATTGAGTACTCATCGTTCTGTAAATGTAGTTACGGGGTTATCTTGACTGTCGTTCAAACAACTAGAGAGGTAGAGACATTGGCTATGATGCCATCGTCCGCACTGGTCACACCATTTTACATTCCTGAAGCGGCGGCACTTAGTGCAGCTAGTAGCGATATCCAACGGTACGCCGTGTTCAATAGTCGATTCATACCGGAGTGCACTCCTAGCTGAAGCTTCGCGTAGGAGACGTGGATCATTCGCTCCGGCAACTCCATCCACAAGTGTAGTGTTCCACAAAATCACACGTTGTTGCTGACGGCACCGTCTAGGTAGATAGGTAGGAGTGATAATGACACATGAGGCTTCGTACTCCCATGTAAATCGGATATGCGTGCGAGGATACCAGATATCACTGCCACGTCGGCGTTGATACCACCAACGTACGTAAACTAATCTCCCAAATCTATCTTCTCTGGGCTCCGCACCTTCGCGATAATCAATTTCATACGATAAAATCGGGTGATGAGGAGAGTCCATGTCTAACTGGCAGGCAAGAACCCATTTACCAACTCCGACACGGATCTGATAGGTTGCGGTGCCTGATTCGATCGGAGTACATCCCACTGCGTCTACTAGGTTGAGACTAGTATCCGTTGTGAGCGCCTCCGTCCAATACTAAAACAAAAAAGCAACACCTTTGGTTTTTGTGCACTAGATCACTTGTCTTTCCGAAGCAGTGCCGCCAAGGAAAGCAGTTTTGTTCCCCATTCGTTGCGAATGTCTCCCACATACCGAAGTTTATAGTGCGAGTACCAATTGACAGAGACTAGAGTAGCCTTGAGATCTTGTCGAGTGCAGGCCATCAGTGGTCTATCGTTGCTGCGACTCGAACTACAGGAGGGAGGATTTGTCCATTCAATCGACATGCTGATAGGAGGTTGCAAATTAGCAGCGTATCGGATCACCTCAGCTATCCAGGAGTGCGCACGGGAAGGTGGTTCAACGGGCTCAGCAAGTGGATTTGTTGCGAGCCCCGCGCGTTTTTGATACAGTTCCAATTGCTCCATTAATAAGTGATACACGGGAATTTCAGGCGAGTTTGCGATTCTCAAAACGAGTTGAACGCGCTCGATGTTCACAATATCGATACACATGTGAAGTCCTAATCCATTTTCTCGATCATAGTACGTAGTCCGAGGCGTTGAGAGAGGAAGGCGAAGGACTTGGCGCGCGACTTGTTTGATAAATATATCCATATCGATGGCTAGCTTGACAGCACCGCTTAACGCCATACGATACTTGAACCGCGAAATCCAAATCCGATTAACTACATACCGGAATTGAGGTAGAGTAAGTTGAAAAGGTATTATTCGCTGGGCGTCAGAGGTGACCGTTGCCCAAGTTCCTCCCAAAGATGAAGCCCACACATCTTGTCCACCTTGCTGGATACCGAGATGTTTGAATCCCTCGTGTGGAGCAACAATCTGAACTGGTTGAGGGATACCAAGGCCGTTGTTGAGAAGTACAGAGTCGTTATGATCGCCTTTACTGTTGACGTAAAGCATGAAAGACTTAGCAGCCCCGAACACACCTCCTGACCCGTGTTTTCCGGTAAATATGTTAGTCGTCGCAGCCCGGGCCTTTAATCCTGTTATGGTCGTGGATATATCGAGCTGGTCGTTCACGAAAAGTGTGCTGCCAATGTCAATGCCGTTTCCCCTCTGGCTGTGACGCACGTGCACTGGGTCCGGGCATTTTTTCCAGCTGCTCCTGTATTTTTTCCATGTAACACGATATGAGTTGGATGGATAAAATTGAGCCTTGACCAATACCAAACTCACGTTCACCAGTGGAAATCCACCCGAATGCCGTTCTGACGTCAACTTCCCTGGCCCCAGTAAGTTCATCATTAACCGTAGGGGGATCTCTGTCACCCCTGCACCAAAATACAGGAATTCCATGACCCATGCCAAAATTCGGTCAAAGCACTTCAGACAGTCTTTAGAGACAATCAAAATTGGCTCGCCATTCATGTGAGCTCGATCGAACAAGAATGTAGTAAGTAAGGCATCGTCTTGTACAGTTCGATGTGATTTAAAGCCGTACTGGTAGGGATCCCTTTTTCCACGAACAGTTTCACCACGAGCAGTAATCTGTTGGCAAAGGCGGCTTGTACAGTAATTGGGCGCCACGGTGGCAGTCCCTTCGTGTTATCTAGAGTTGGGTCGATATTAGCTCCTTTGGGCAAGAACACCATTTGCTTCCTTTTCAGAATGGTAGGTGCGTATCCGGAGCGGAGAATCAGCTGGATCACACACCGCTCACGATGTCGTACGACGGAGGGAGCAGCAATCCACATCTCTTGTGAAACACCACCGAACCCAGGTGCAACATGCTTTTTAAGACGACGATCAACGTCGGCTTGCAGGTCAGGCGTGTAAGCATAATTGTCGCATGAATTGTCCCCTGTCCACCATTCCGCGTACCTCCCTCCTCGCGAAATGTGTGATAGGATCCACTGCTTAACGAATTCAGGTAATGTATCAAAGTCTTCTTTGCTTCTAGAATCGAGATACCGTGGCCGGCCGGCCCATTCGTCTGCTGGTATCCTATTATCTAGAAGGCGCGTGAGTTCGAGTTGGACATCGTGTTTTGGCTCAGAGTAGTGTTGAGTATCCCTACTCACAACGATCGCACTTCTGATGCACACAGGGGCAGCTCGACTGCCTAATGTACTATCCAGAAAATGTCTGATTTCACCACTAGTGAACCATTGCCTTCGACGGTCCTGAATTGCCTTCCTCGCAGATGTGTGACGCCAATTGCGACGCACTTTGACAAGTTTTTCCAGAGGCCACATATTTGAAGTATCCAGGAAACCGCTTCCTCAGCGTTGTCAAGTATCGGTGAGCCAAATAAGTGTCTATGAAGGCGGGTAGCTAGAGCACGGTGAGCACAACCAGGTGCTAAGGAGTCTGGCGATCGCATCCACTTAGGCCACAGAATCGCACGGACCGCTGTGAGTAGTTCATCAGGTTGGACAACGACCATCATTGATAGTTTTTAAGGCCCGAATTTGCGCCTAGCACCGATTGCTACGGCGTACACGCACTGATCGGGCTAGCTGACCCTTCGATTGACTCGCTTCCCCCAGAGGTCTTTTGCGATCGAATACAACACTTCATTTAGGCAGGCGATTGCTATGTCCAGCCACGCTGTTAGTGTCTCAGGTGTGCAGGCAGTGTCATCGATATCATCGATTAACTTCAGTTTACCAGCTTCAAGGAGAGACCATGTATGAGTCGTAAATTGCTCCATATCGTCGGCATTCTTTTTCCTAGTGTTTACAACCTTGATTGGGTTGATGTGAGATAAAGTTTGAGCGATATTTTCTCCCTATCCATCTTGAGCGCCACAAAGGGGTGCCCACGTGATCGCTGCTTGCGATGGAGTTTATCCAGATGCCACTATTTGTCACTGTTGAGATGTGTTCTGATGATATGTAGACGTCGTCCAAGGTTGATTTGATACCGCCGCGAGCGTTTGTATACCGCTGAACAGAATTATGTCGGATCCGGAATGTCGAAGATATACCACAGCCCTGAGGCCATGCCGTAAACTCCTGGCCAGTACGTCTCGCGCTGTTACCTCGAGGTTCATGTGCTACACGGTCGAGATCGTCATCGCCATATGTATTGAAGTCACCCCCACCACAATGATGGCACGCCGCGCTCGCCCACTCGTTATCTGCGCTTGGATCCACTGCCATTCAAGTTGAGTATTCGCACGATCTCTGTCAGGTGAGTGAGGGCAGTACGTACCAATTATCCACAAAATTCTAGCTTTAGCAAGACAGACCACCACTCGTATTGAACGCCGGGATGGCGAGATCGAGATGTCGTGAGTATCGAGTCGATTTTCGCATCGCTCTTTATTCATCACCACAGCTACTCTCTCAGCGCCTGCTAGCAGTAAACCTGGAATGTGGTGCGAACCGTCGAAAGGTTGTATCCATATCTGCTCAATGCGCTGGCCTGTAAGTCCAGGGTCACTGACTACCACAAAGTCTAGTTGGTGTGCGATGGTCCATGCTCCTAGTTCATCACTTATTTTGTAGTAAAAGCCCTTCTTGATGTTCGTTGTGGCAATCCTAATAGAGGTGTCATCAATAGTGGTGAGCATGCCATTGTCACCAATGTGGTCTCGGGAGTAGTGTTCCCGTCGTAAGATAGTTTCCAGTATTGTACTGCGCGTAGGTTGATTGAACCCCGTAGTTGGAGCATTTCAGGTCGCCATTCATGATGTCGTCTCCTCCGCGCTGATGGCGAGGGGTTTCATGACTGATAACCCGCCTATCCTCCTTTACAGATAAATCGGAACTGCTGGGATTGCTTGTTGTTGAATACAACATCTTGTCGACTCTGTCGTGTTGCAACCCGTGGGTAGGCTGGACCAGCGCTGATTCACTCGATAGTATATGTATGCCCCTCGTAGCACCAACACCTGCTGCTACAACACACCCTGCGTACACTGAGGTTACTATAATGATCCATATTACCCAGAGAAGTTTGCCAATTAATGTTGTTCCGGAGGCCAACCTTCTTGGCGCGGCTGGCCTCCTTCCCCAAAATTCCGTCCACTGGACAGAACAGCAGTAATCTGCTCCATCAACTTGGTTCCAAATTAATTAACCGCAGTGGCAACAACTTGGTTTAAATTCATCTCCCAAGAGGCACAGAGATGACGAAGTTGTTGCTCGGTTCGCTGCTGTTGTGGATCAATGCGTGTTAACTGTCTCTCCAAGTTTTCTGTTCGCTTTTCAACCACATTGCTAATGTAATTCGCCAGGGTATGCTGAACTAGTTGACCTAACGCAACGAGCTCATTGGATCCGGATATACCGGTAGAGCTTTGGCGAGTCGGTCGATACCTATATTCCGCATTGCTCTTGGCGCCGAGACCTGGGCATTCACTACGGAAATGTCCTAGCTTGTGGCAGTTGAAGCATCTGCGCTCAGGTGGATCGGGATCCATCTTTTTACAGTCAGAGTGATATTTCTGATGCGAAGGCGATCCGTTCGTTCAGGTCCAAATCGCTGCAAGACCGTTTCAACCAGTCGAGATGACCGACATTCTCCCACAGCAAACAGTCTGCGGCCTCCACGTATTTCTACTTGTACTTCCAGGGAAGCCTGTGCAACAGCCATTCGATATCATTTGCTCGGGTCTCCATATTAACGCCAAATATGAGGACACGTGAATTGCTGCGGTTTTTGTTTGCCTGCGTCGAGGTTCGGAACATAACTCGCCGATCACGATCCCATTCGACATTGGTAACTGGCTTGAGCATAACTGTGGTGGTGGGATCTCCATGACGGTGACCTAACTCTGCATGTGAGCCTAGGTAGCTGGCGTAGACTGCGTTGGCGTCTGCTTCAGAGGGGAAGTATAGTCGGAAGACAAATTTCATTTCAGGTGTCGTATGAGCAACATTTCGGAGGCAAGAGATAGCAGGCCATTTCTGCTTTTTGGCCATGTAGTACACGTGTGACACCACCAGTACGTCGGATGCTCCCCATGCTTCCACCAGCTCCAAGAGTTGCGTAGCAGAAACTTAATTTGTGTTGGAATATTCCAGTTCTGTCAAACTGAGGTTTGAAGTCACTCTCCCTGTGACCGCAGGTTGCATCCAGATGTGAATTCCGCGTACCATTACATACCCAGGCTTTAACATTTTCCAGAGATCCCTGAATTTCATGGCTCCGGTTTTAGATGGTCTGCCTGCCAGGAAAGGTCTGTCTGTACCATACTGCGTCAACTGGTTGGCTTCAAACTTCACTCCACGTTTACTGCATTCATTAACAATCTCATAAGCTAGGTTGGACAGCTAGACATAGCAGCCTTGAACCTCCACGGACGACTCGTTCATTGAGAACGTAGTCAACATCTCATTGCCTTCAAGTCGTTTCTCCAACTCTCTCCACTCGTTCTCGGTCTTGTCCGCCAGTAACGCAGACTCCCCTCGTATTCGCCGTCATCTTCCTCCATGTGTTCACTCTGGGCCGTGTGAGAGCGCATCCGCTTGCCCCGTGCCGCGGCAAGATCCAACGCGGGCTCACTACTCATGTTCTGTCCCTCTATACTGAAACCTAATGCTTTCCCAAGCGACTGGTCGCGTCCTCCTCTGGGTGCGCACTACGGCGCTAAAAACGGAGTCCAAAGGATATAAATGTTTGGGAATTGTGTAGTATAGTGTTTTCAATATAACAGCAGACGTAGGGCGGTTGTGGAGACCACATGGCCTCCATCCGCCTGAACTGCCGGGGACAGCACTATCGTATTTGGCCGCCCTCCCCACATCTCTCCGATCCAGATAAACGCTTGAAAAATCGAATCTTCACCGTGCTATGCGAATTCGTTGTAATACTTGTACTTGCAGCTGAACGTTCGCACAATCTGTACGTTCTGATGACCTAGTTTGGAATTCGTGTTGCTGCTGGTGTACGACAGCACTGGCAGATCCGTGTACACAGGGTTTTTAAACTCCAGGAGGTGGTCAGCGAGACTTTGCGTTGGCAGGTAGTCCGCGTTCCAACGAGAGAGGAAGTTTGCCGCGACATCTTTTGCTGCAGGGCCGTGGATGCGGACACGTGCGTCTAGACTTCCTTTGGTGACAGCGTTAATTCCTGTAGCTTCGCGTAAAGCGGACTCGTTGTGGTAGATGGTGTCCCATCGGTCGGAAGTGATGTCAACGCCGCTGACGAATGCGATCGGATGGCCATCACCAGACGTCGAGTTCGCAGACGCAATCACCAGACTCTTTTGGTGGTGCGATGATGTTGCCGTGCGTGTCCGATCGTCGAAAATGAAGACTGCCTTCTCCCCAGTCGTTGGGGATGCTGGGATGGAATTGATATCATCTTGCACAGCAATATTTTGTGATTTCTCCAGTAGGTTGGTCCAGCTAGTGCGTGGAAGCTTCCTCCTCAACCGAAAATACGTCAAGGAATTTCGACTCGTTTCCATTGTCGACATCCAGCTGGAAGGGGATTAAATTCGTGCTCCAGCCTGTTAAAATCACACGATCTCGTTCCCCTGTCGCCGACAGATCCGTAAAAGCACCATCGAAAAATCCTGTGAGACTGAGTACGTCGTCACGTTATTCCCCGTCGAATACGTGGCCAAGTCACTGCGAAGAGACCCTCCTCGCGACCTCGTGATCTCTTCTTCAGTGAGGAACCAGTCCGTCGCATTCAGCAAGGGCTGGTTTGCTGTCAGGTCGGAGCCACCAGACAAATTCAATCCTTCTCGTTTGATGTAGCCGCAGGATTTTGAAGACATTTTGTACTCGCACACATGACATGGCTTGCAAAGTTCGATGCCATCGACAGCACATTTCCAACTTTTGTGCAGACAACACCTGTGCGTGTACTCGAATTGGAACGTCCCCATACCACGACTTGCTGCTGGTTGCTGATTAGAGAAACGACGACGGCAACAACCCAAACTTGGGCGAACTTCTGGATTGGCATCACCGTCAATAGGAAATCACACCGAACATCGTGATGTACCGGTAGGCTTGCCAGCAGAACATCAATGCGACGTTGGCGGAATCCCTCCACGTGGTCACCAAATAAGTCAGCTGCTGGTGGCTGCTATACCACGGAATTGTCCACGAAAGTCTGTGAAAGTGTCGCTCTGGTCGGATTATCGCTGCTAGACCAAATGGCAAGGCAATGGTAATCTTCCAAAAATCGCTCAACGCCAAGCATATGCCGATCACAATTTCAATTCTGCGATCCATTTGATCCGCCATGTGTGTGCGGTATATGCTCGGCTTGTGCGTTGTCTGGCTTGCAAAAATGACAAACACGGCGCGGTATATAAGTAATTGAAAACTACGACGTGAAGCGTCACTTGCAATTAATCCGTCGAATCTACAGTGCCAAGACGTGTCATCTCCTTTCGGCTACCAGCTCAGCATGACTGACTACACCCTGATCACGCTCATCGACGCGAAGCACCGCCGAGATAACGAGATTCGTCATAAGAAGCGTAAAGTTTGGAATATTGCTGCTCTCCTACGAGTACGAATGACCCTCAGGGTTCGTAACTACATAACGTCAAGCGTGATGATTTCGCCAACTGACTGTCCGTGGGCCGCCATGTACAAGAGCCGAGATGACGTGCATTCATCAATTTTGTTTCGCTGCCTGTGGTAGCATTTGAGACTTTATTGCGAGTATTTTCACGCCACTACACAGTCAGAGTGGACCAGGGAAACGTGGTCGTCCTCCGCGCTTATATAGCCTGAACAATGTTCTAGCTTGTATTTTGCACTTTTATTCGGCTGCTGTGGAGCAGAAAACGCTGTGTGGACTTTTCGGGGTTGTTCCGGCGACATTATCTCGCGTTCTGCGTAAGACGGAACTTGCTTTGTGTTTATCGCTACGGGAGATTCATGAGGCACGTATTCAATGGCCGACGTTTGACCAACAGCAAGAATGGGCAGTGCATGTGGAACGTAAGGAGCCTCTTGTGAAAGGGTGCTTTTGTGTGGCCGATGGCAAGAATTATAACGTTCAAGAGCCGTCGGCAAGTGATGTTCAGAATGCCTACTTCAACGGTAACGTAAAGCTGCTGCGAAATGCGATGCATTATCAATAATCTAACTTTTTTCAGGGTGGCTTCATGCTGTGAAAGTGACAGGAGTGCTGTGTTACGGCTTTGATGGAACTCTCATTTGGGGCCGCCATAACCACCCCGGCTCATGGAACGACGGCGACATGAGTCGCAGACTCCAGTACAGACTTGCTGACGGGAGTAAAACAATGGAGGGCGGGCGATGCGCAACAGATTCCCCGTTTCCTGTTAGTGATGAGATGGTGGGGAGAATTATCACGCCGTTAAAAGACGGTGACCTAGAACGAGCTAGTCCAGAGTGCCGAAGTGGCATGATTGCAATGAGCAACGCGATTACCTGTGTCCGACAATCTGCGAAGTGGGGCATGGGCTGTGCACCGAAGTGCTACAGGCAGCTCCTTTTACCGTTGCCGTACAACCCTGACAAGCGGAAACTGCGCCTCACCAATATCTACCGATTGTACAATCTACGCGTACGATCTACCGGTATCAGTCAGATACGCAGTGTTTTCATGGCAACTCGATGAAGGCCGCTAAATAATTTTTGTTGTACAGTTCTCTGCAAGTAAAGAAGTATATGCAACATCGAACCCTGTTTCTCCGTTCGACTAATGTTCATCTGGGCTTACTGGTTTTGTCTAAGGAACCGCTAAGCTCCCTCGTCACTGTGTTGCGGCGTCTGCGCCGAATCGCCAAAGATCTTCGCCATGAACATCATCATCAGCTGCTGGTTTTGCGTGTCTCGTGCACTTTGTTGCTCGGCAAGTTGCAGTCGAAGTTGGCGCTCATGTTCCTCCCGAATCGCCTCTCTCTCTCTCGCGCTCTCGTCGTAACTCGGCCTCTCGAGCAGCTTGGCGCTGATCCATAATCATCATCACGCCCACGATACTCTGGTCGCTAGTCACCGCCTGTTGTTCATTCGCCAGCGAGTCGAGTACTGCATCAAGGCGAATACGTCGTTGGGCCGTCTGGCTCAAAAACACTGGCGGACGTGGAGCTGGCGCACTTGGCCTTGGGGCAACAATGCTGTTTGAAAGATTAGCCAATTCGCTGGGGCTCAACCCTGTACGAGCCGTAGCCATCAGTGGACGCTGCCCTTGTGGACGAGATTGCCTCAGCGGAGGCGTCTGAGCTGGTGGAGAGGACGCATTCAGGGGGAAGCCGTATCGGACCGAGGCGATCGCCCGTCTACATCTGGAGTTTGTTCAGAATCAACGGACATGTCGATGCGGTCGTAATTGTCTACAGCGTCGATAGAATCCTTGAGAAATGGCAGCTCTTCGCGCACGTCCAGTCCGTCATTTGCGGCATGGGTGGTGACAGACAAGACGCCGACTTTGTCCTCACTCGGAGTCATCATCGTTTAGGTCTGCAACGCCGCACCGCGTCTCTATTAACCGGAAGACTCGCTTGGCCTTTCGTACCTCCTCCGGGCAATCGGGATCCCCAGTAGGCTTCCTCTTATTCTTCAAGCCAAGAAACTTTCTCTTTAAGCTTTCGCCGTCCCGCTGGGGCCATCCGGCAGGCAACTGAGAGTTATAGAGAGATGCTACGGTCTGCCACTGCTCAGCTCCGTAGGGTAAACGTGCCTCAACGAGCGCCAACATCCCTGGTGACGCGATACAATACCGTGATCAACCAGACACCTTAGCACGTAAGAGAAAATCGTGACGTACTGTTGATTTCGGCAGCCTTGAAGTTTTTACCTTTCGTCTTCTTCACC
Source organism: Phytophthora quininea (assembly GCA_011947345.1). Classification (NCBI taxonomy): domain Eukaryota; phylum Oomycota; class Peronosporomycetes; order Peronosporales; family Peronosporaceae; genus Phytophthora; species Phytophthora quininea. The sequence goes on from JAAVTG010000519.1 coordinate 28,915, forward strand.
GAGGTCGGCATCGTGACGAGTAGTTGTTGGAGCTAGTCGAAAACTTGCAAATGAAAACGGAGCCGAAGTAGCTGTTACTGTATGAGGGTCGGTTCTAGTCAGCCTCAGTGAGCAACGTCCTCGAGACCGCTCTACGTCCTTTGAATCTGTTCGCTCAACACAAGTTTGCTCAGACGATTTTTAGTGTGAGCAACAGTTGTGATCGATATATGAGTCGCTTGTGACAGCATCTGTGCGCGCGTTGCGCCCTCAACACAAAAGCAGATTGTGCGATTTTGGAAGACTACCAATATTTTTTCCTACTAGTAAACACGAACAACTGATGCATATTGGTTGTACTTCGAACTTTTGTGTCTGTATTTTAGATTTTCTTTCTACACTCCTTGAAAGGCGGTCGGCATCCGTAGTCGGAGCTGGTGGTGTTTAGTGCTGCATGTTGAAACCTGCAGAGGAATGAGATTAGGAAGCAAGCGGATGCGAGCAAGCCACGTTCACTTACTTTGGGTCGGCCAGTTTGTTTTTCAATGCAAGGACACGGTTGTCGTACGTGAAGTCTTCCGGTCGCGCGTTCTCCAAGTAGCACATGCCGTACTCGTCCCACCACTTTTTGGCAGCCTGCCGCTCGCTCTCGATTTGAGACGTCAAATTCGCTTGCTTGGAGACGTAGTCGATCTCCTTGTCGTTGCTCTTGGATGCCATCGCGTCGAGACTCGAGCCGAAGCAAAACTGCAGACAGCAACTCCAACAACAAAGCTCGCCACGAATAGCAAGCTATTTTTCTTTCATTGCCTGTCGGTCTTATCTCACTTTTACAGCAAAACTATGGCAACTCGCTAGGTGGGAGTCCGAACTTGAATCGAAATTACATCTCATGAGAGCTTCCCTACTCTACTGAAATGGCATTTCAGTCCATTTGCTTCAATTCGGGCGACACAGAGAATGATGCCTCTGTGCGCTCGCGGATCTCTTCCACTGTGGTGGTCGACGCGATCTCAACGAGCACTAGACCCTTCTCAGGGTCCACGTCGAACACGCCCAGCTCAGTGATGATGGTATCCACGACTCGCTTCCCAGTGAGCGGCAGCGAGCAGCTCTTGAGGATTTTTTCGCGCCGCCCTGGCGTTGTGTTCCATGGTCACCACCACGCGGTTCCCACTGCCCACCAGATCCATCGCACCGCCCATTCCCTTGACCATTTTGCCCGGAATGATCCAGTTGGCAAGGTCGCCGTTTTCAGCAACCTGAAGCGCTCCTAAAATGGTCAAGTGCACGTGACCACCACGGATCATCGCAAACGACTCGGACGATGTAAACGTCGACGACCCGGGGAGAAACGTCACGGTCTCCTTGCCAGCGTTGATCAAATCAGGGTCTTGTTCGCCCTCGTTCGGGTACGGACCCATTCCCAGCAGTCCATTTTCACTCTGCAGAGTGACGTGAACTCCGTCGGGGACGTAGTTGGACGCCAACGTGGGCATTCCGATGCCCAAGTTCACATACATTCCATCCTTCAACTCTTCAGCGGCGCGGCGGATAATGCGCTCACGATCAGGAGAAATCTTGTGCTGTGACTTCTGCTTCCAAACAACCATCAGACGCAAACCATTGACTCCAAAAACAGAGTACAGAGCAACAAACCGATCCGTTAGCCAGCGTCAGCTTCTCGATGCGCTTTTCAGAGCGTTTCGCCTTGAAAATGCGTTGCACGTAGATACCTGGCAGGTGAATTTCATCTGAACAACAATAAATATTAGTTCAACCACCACAATTACTGTGCAGACTTTTTGCAGACCTGGGTGGATGTCTCCAAGTTGCACCAGCTCCTCCACTTCGGCGATGGTGACGTTGCCAGCTTTGGCTGCGTCCACATTGAAGTTGCGAGCCGTTCCTTTAAACACCAAATTGCCATCGGTGTCGCCCTTCCAGGCCTTCACCAGAGCAAAGTCCCCGTGATTCCTTCTTCCATGACGTAGTTGCGTCCGTTGAACTGTCGGACTTCTCGAGGGGCACTGGGGATGTTCACGGAACCGTCCGGATTGAGCTTAATGGCGAATCCTCCCTCCTATTCATACAACGTCGATAAATAAAAACAACAGAATAGCTCGATAAAGCATTTCGTGTCGAACCTGGATGATGGTTCCGTAAGCGGTTGGGGTGAAGAACGCAGGAATTCCTGATCCACCGGCACGGATGCGCTCTGCCAGAGTTCCCTAAACGAGAAAATAAAAACAATTATGTTCACTTTTACTTTAACCAAAGCTGTTGAGGGTATTCGTGGCAAACCTGCGGCGTGAGCTCGACTTCTAATTGCCCGGTCAAATAGAGTTTCTCGAACAGTGCGTTTTCCCCACGTATGAAGAAATCATGCGTTTGATCTAGTAACGCACAAGGAGTTAACAACCCTCACCAATTCTAGGTAAACAGGATAAGATCTCCAACCTGTCGCGATTGCAACAGCAGCCCCAGACCAAAGTCGTCCACTCCGGCGTTGTTGGACACACAGGTCAAGTCTTTTGCGCCCTGCAACAACCCCCAAATCAGGTTAGGTCCCGTCCAACCGAGTAATTGAGCTGTACGCTGTCGCCACCTGCTTGACCAGCGCCTGGATGGCGTTCTCTGGGATGCCGCATAGTCCGAATCCTCCCACGACACTGTGACAGTAAACGTTAGACACGACCCACATCAATAGCCGGACAAAGTCTTCTTCTCCGCACAGTTTCGAGCCCGAGGGGACGTCTCTCACGGCGGCGTCGGCGTCCGAATATACTTTTGCGAGGACGCGAAGCGCGTCGTCAGCGACTAGAGGCAGCGCAGAGATTAGAGGACATAACGCGCAGCAAGAGGGTCATTACCGTACCTTGGACACCAGTCGAGACGTCTGAACGCGGCGCGAGAGCAAGCGGAACATCGTATAAGGTCGGTCAGGCACGATGCAGAATGAGGTCAAAGTGCCAGCTCGGAACTTCAACATAGCGTCTAGAATAGGATGATAATGACCTATCATAGGGTCCTTTATCCTACATGAGGATGTTAAACAGCGTCGAAACTGAAGATTGGACGCGTGCAATGCTTTCTTGCAGAACTACCTGTACGATGAACGAAAACTTTTAGATATGGCTAGAAACGAATACCCGAGCACAACACAAAGACCGAGAGCTGCTATCAATTCTTCGCAGTCCAGGGGAATACCACCACGAGCTGCCTCGCAAGCAGTTTCTGGTCAAAATGATAGAAGTGGCAATGGTTGACTTACACGCCGGTAGTTGGATACAAGACGACGCCAACGAGATTTTATAGCAGCAGCTTCTCCATCAGAAGGAAATTAAACACTCTTTTGCTTTCTTAAAAAGCAAAATGCGCGTTTTCATTCTCAATTCTACCCCGAAAGTCCTTCCCGAGCGATAGCTGCTTGTATTCAAGTCTGTGGGTGAGTAGCCCTGTTATGCGTTAGGGCATTTGAGGTCTGCCGGAACTTATCGACGTGCTTTTGAGAATTGCCAGGTGTATTGAAATTCCGTACAATAGCAGTGATAAGAAAAAGCAAATGTCATGTACACCTAAGAACAAGTTTTGCCGCTCAATAATCGAGCGGCTGGATTCACTACATCAGCCGCCAGTCTGTTTTGCCATTTTACAGGCGGCCACAGCGATTTCGACAGTGTATAGCGATGCAGCTAGAAACCAGAAGGCAGCACGAAATGTGCTGTATTTGACGAAAGAACCAGTCGCAGGAGCTCGATGACTTGCTCACACACTGGGAACGGTAGCGCGCACGTTTCCTTGGTCGCCGCTATCACCGGATTGGCAAAGGGCAACCTGTAGCTGTTGAATCATTATCTCGCGGGTGATATCAACGAGTGTTGCTGCCTCATTTCATGATTTTGTTCCAGACTAAAAACTAGTCCAATCGATCTTGCATCTGAGCTTCGTCTTGTTCAGCACGGCGGTGGCTTTCTCTTTGGTATGTGGCTCCAGCGCCCAGGACTCCAACTCTTTTGTCACCGGTCGAGCCAACGGGAATCGGTTCCTGAGAAGCGAGGAGGACGAGGAGCAAGGAATCGCCAGCGCCATTCAAGAGGTGCAAATCTCCCGGAGCTGCTGAACGAGCTCAACAAGAAAGGCGTGATTAACGTCCTTGAACGGCTGGAGGCGAGCCCCACGTACAAGCTCTGTCAGACGTACACCAAATTCTGCAAGATCGTCAAGAACAAACAGTAATCTGTTGCGAGCAATAGTGTTGCTGTGAACGAGTTTCAATAAACGACAGGCTCAAACAGGTTTATATTTCTAGCTGAGGTCAAAGCGTGGGGAGAACTACTCACTACTACCGTTTGTTGCAGACTTCAATCCTCTGCACGGTTTGCGTTGTCAATTGCCATAGTATATTTGACGAATAGATGGCCATCTAAAAGTTCTTCTCGGTCAGCAGGAGATGATCTCCGTCTTCTCGTCCGTGCTGGCCTTGATGGCGCGACCGCGGCCGTCCAGCACGCCGATCTCCACCACGAAGATGCAGGCCATGACCGAGGCGCCGGCCTGCTGCACGAGGCGGATACCCGCCTCACAGGTGCCGCCGGTGGCCAGTAGATCGTCGACCAGCAGGACCCGGTCGCCCTTGTTGACGGCGTAGGTCTGGATGCTCAGGTGGTCGCCGCCCTCCTTGTTGTCGCCCTTGTACTCCTTGAAGTACTCGATGGTGTCGCTCACGCTCGGCATTTTGTCGGGCTTGCGCAGCATGAAGACGCGCTTCTGGAAGAGCGCGCCGAGATAGGGGCAAACAGAAAACCGCGGGCGTCGAAGCAGCCGATGGCGTCCACCTGGTCCATGAAGGGGCCCACAGCGTGCGCGAACAGGTCGAAGGTGAGCTGCAGCTTCCCGGGGTTGGCCAGCAGGCCGCCGACGTCGAAGAACTCGACGCCCTTGAACGGCACCACGGGGATCGTCTTGGCCAGGCCGGCCAGCGCCTGCTTCTTGACCTCGGGGTCGTCCAGGTTGAGTTTCGAAGGAGCCATCGGTGCTTCGGCTGCGGGAATTCGCTAGTGAGGACGATAGCCGAGACCAGGGGCCCACAACCAGTGCATGGCGCGCGTGGATGGGGCGGATGAGCATTGCATGCAGCATGTCGCTGTGGCCGAATGAATGGTCTCAGCAAGAACCGCCTCGATAGTCGAGGACGGCAGATGGCGGCTTTGATAGCAGCACCCGTGCTGGAAGCGTTTTGGTGCGCTGGCAACAGCGCGCGTTGTTTCTCTATTTAAGTTAGCCTTAAGTTATTTCGTGGTGAATGAAGTTGTCTGCGGCACAGCCTCCTCTCTCGATCGAGGAGGCTGGCGAAGGTGCTCTAAGACAAGTCCGCACTCGGCAATTTCTTCTGTCGAGCGTGGGAAAATGTAAAGCGTTAGTACGCAGTAGGTTGGGGGGTCGATCGCCTGCTCAGTCGTTGGAGGCGGCGGTGAACAGGATCAAGCCTTTGCGGTTCGAGTCGAGCAACTGGCGCAGACGCCCCTGGTTCTTCATGTAGTACTCGTCGGCCAGGCGACGCAGCCGAGTGTTCTCCTCCCGCAGCGACTCCTTCGTGGCGAGCGTGTCGATGAAGAGCTCGCGCAGCTTGACGTCTTCTGCGCGACCAGCTGCCTTGGCGGCCTCGTCTTCCTGCTGCATGGCGCTGAGGGCGGACCGGAATCGCTGCTCCAGGCTGGTGGCCTCGCTACGCAGCGACTTGATCGTGTTCTGCACGCCCACACAAGTTGAACCGCGTCAGCGCCCTGGATATCGCAACTCCACAACGTAAAAGAGATGGCACCGAACTTACGATCTTCTTGTAGTAGCAGCGCTTGACGATGAGCCGCTGCTTGGCGCGGCGCTCCGACTCGTTCAGCTCCGGGAAGAGCGACCGGGTGCTGCGCTTCTTGCCCGAGCTGGCGGTGGCAGCTTTCTTGGCGGGTCCGAACGAGACGCCACTACCAATCGTGGGCTCGCTCGGATTCACGAGGTTCCTGATGGTCATGGCCGGCTGCTGCGAAGAGTAGGGCGAAAATCGGCGAGGCGATCTCTTCGTGGACGTCTTACCCAGCGACCTGTTCAAACTGAAAGCAAAAGTGAGCTGTCCGCACCTTTGACAAGCAAGAATCGCCAGCTGACCTTGAAAACGATCGCAGTCGCGGAGTGGTTTGGATGTAGCGTGACGATTGCTTGTCTTCCGGACAGGACGCAGAGTGTACTTCTTCTTCCTCGCTGTTGTCGTCCTTGCCGTCTCGGTCGTCGCAGGCTCTTGTTGATCTGCGCTCGGGGGCTGACACGGACCTGCCCAGCTTCACCTGCTGGCTGCTGGCATTCTCGAGTTGGTTGTCGTCCTCTCCGATGCGGTTGAGGAGGTCTGCGATGCGGAGCATGGTCTCGACCGGAGATAAATAGGAGGCTTGTTGTGTACACGGGGTGGCGGTGCCCGACGTGTGGAGAGCTAGGTAAGTAGCAACACCAGGTAGGTGAGCTAAGTGACTGCCGCGGGGCAGATTCAATTGTGAGGCCGATCTCCATGGCAGGCCCGCCTGGATTGCTCGTGGAATACCCGCCGAGGCATTGCACCGCTTCGTTTGAACTGATCTTGGAGATTGACCTCGACCGCGAGTAACTTCGTTTTCGCCACACATTCGCGTCGCGGCGTCGTTGCTGAGGTGGGAACAACCTGTCACGCGAGTCCACGACACTCCAGTCCTTGTAGCCATGGCCGCTACTCACACGCGGACGGATTTTCAGGAGGCTAGGAACGATGCAGCACACACATCGGCCGTAGACAAGCGAGGCCGGCAGTCCAACGACAGGTCGAGTGAGGACGCCGCCATGGTGCAACATCTTGCAATCTCCAGGCCGCCGATACTTGGCTACAGCAGCACAAACGGACAAACATGGTGGCGTCGCAGTCGGCCAGAGTGGGCTGTGCCACGCTGTCAACGCGAAGCAATGTTACCAACGACGAGAAAGATCGGCAAACTACTCTCGGCTTGTGGGCGTGTGGGCGTGAACTTGTCGGCGCTACACCGCGACAAGCAGCGAAAAGCGGCGACTGCAGTGGCACCTTCACCACATCGTGTGACTCGACGACGACGACGACGACGACGAACGAGTATCTTTTGCTGACACCGTGTCGATTGCAACGGTCCTGTCACCGAGACGCTCAATGACCCTCGTAGCAGTTGCCGCTGCAGCGTTTTGTTTTTGGTGGTGATGTATGGGTGAGAGGACGCACGCAATCAATAGATGGAGCTCTCACTCTGCTGAGCTCGCACGTAGGACAGGTTTCGCAGTTGCCAGCATTGCGGAAAGCACGTTGAGCACATCGTTGGCAGTATTTCGTGGCTCTGAGCGAGCTAAGCGAGCGTTTCCGTGGCAGACGCTGCATCGGAATCGTTGAGCTGGGGGCGTCCCAACCTTCCTGTCACACGCTGGCGTTCCCTTGGACTCTGCCTCCGCCGTCGCCAAGCCCGAGAAACACATTAGCTATGTTGTTTCCTAATCGACGTCCGCCCGCGAAAATCCTCGCAGGCGAACAGCAACAACAGAGCTCGGAAACTGCTCGACAAGCATTGACATCGGTCCCACTGCACGTTGAACAAAGAGTCAGCAAAAATGGCTAAGTCAGACCAATCAGAGCGTCCACAAAATCACAGAACATGGCTAACATGACAATTCAGCGCGGGTGCATCATGAGCGAGAATTTCTCGTCTCCACCACCGCAACGCTGCACTCTATCACTTCTGCTAGCGCAAGCAATCGCATGAGTCAGCTACGCGTCGTGTGTCGTCTCGAATCGACGTCAGGATCGTCGCGAGCAGAATCCATTTTTATGTCAATCGAAGAGGCACTTTTCATTGTCGATTCCAAGATCTGAGCTCTTCGACTCGAGTTTGTACGAGAGCTCCCCTTTGACGTCGACAAGTCCACCCTTGCCATCTTTCTGCTCGTGGGTGTCGTTGAACGCATCGTTGCTCACGCGCCGCCGAAATTTGCGCCGCCCCTTTTTGGCAGGTCAGATTGTGACGTCGTAGAGTCTCTGCAGAGCTCTCTCGAAGTCTTATCGGCACCGCACACTCGAGCGGCGAGGAGACTCGAGATTGACCGGCGATGGAGCCGTCCGAGGAGCCAGCGCCCAGGAAGAAGCGCGTGCTGGACGACCAGCAGCGCGCCAAGAACCGCCTGATTGTCAAAAAGTGTTACTACAAGAAGCTAGTACGACCATTGACATGTCAAAACGTTTCTCGGTGTAGCGTCAGTCTCACTTGTTTGCTCTCGTAGAACACGCTCAATGAACTCCGCAGCGAAGTCGAAAAGCTCGAGGCTCAGTACGACCAGCTCCTCTTTTCCCACCATCGCGAACACGCCCAGCCAAGCTCTCCAAGCGACGAGGTTAAAGCTGAGGACGAAGACCTGTCCAAGATGCACAGTGCGTACGTGCAGTTGACACAGCTGCGGAGTGCGCTGGTGAAGGAGAACGCGGAACTGAAGCGACTCGGAACGCTCTACAACACCATGGAGAAGCAGGTGGAGCAACTATCTACTGCTCAGACCAAGGCACTCGTCGCGGCTCAAGCCACACAGGAGCAAAGGCTCGCCAACCCCACGTTGGTGATTAACCCGTTGACGATGGAGCAGTGCAACGCAATTGCACGCGCAGCCTACGGTGAGATCGTGGCGTTTCGATCGAGCAAGACCCGTTTCTCGACCGGTTCGAACATCTTTGGATGGCGAGACCGTCACAAGATTTACCCTGATAAACTGGTGTTCTCGCTGGAGAAAGTCTACCATGGTCTGACCGTCGACAGGATGACCAAGGGAACGTGGAGAATCATCTCGCAGGCAGACAGCGCCGCGAAATTGTACACGAGTAATATGAAAACGCGCTTTCACCTCACGCAGCAGCTCGGCGACAATATGGTCATCTACCACCACACGCTCGAACGCGAGGACTCGGATGTGCGCGTCCGGACGTTCTTCATTGCCATGCGTGTCGATCTCGGGGCGGGCAGATTCTTGGTCTTCTATCGAAGCATTGACCCCAAGGCGTATCTGCGTCAGGAAGGAGAAGCGATGGCTCGAGATCCACGAGGACGCAAGAAAGTGGAGCCCCAGAACGAGGATGTGTGGATGAACATGTTCATCTGGGGCGTCTTCGAGCCTGAAGGCGACCACAACGAATGCTGCAGATCTGAATTCGGTGGTGTGATCGAAGGCACGACCATTGCGACGTCGGGGTGGTGGTGCCTCGAGATGCTTCAAATCTGCATGAAAATCGAGACGCAAGTTGTTGGCTCGCAGTTCCTCTTACGTTGAGTTGAGTATTTTCTTCATTGCCAAGCAACGATGCAAGAGTGAAGTCGATTGAATAACAAAACTAGGAAGAATGTTGTCTTCCTCTGCGTTGAAATCTTCCGAGGCAGACTCAGGACAGCATTTGCAGCTGCGTTATGGTTGCGCTCAATGGAGTATTGCGATGCAGTACTTTCAGAGCCACCTCTGCATCCACAGCTTGAGCCATGAATGGCTGGCACCGGACTACTAACCGGTGTGTACACCGGAAGAAATGCGTCGCGAGGGTCGGATTTAGAGGAGTCTGCTTCTCGCTTTCAGTTAGAGGGACATTCACCACCATGTCCAGCGTTTGGCCTGCAGATGGACCGCTGACTTGCTGCGTGGAGAGCACTCGCGTGATAGTCCACTGCAGCCGCTCACCCAAATTCCGCAGCACAATATCCTCGACTAAATCCACCGAAAGCGACGCGATCGCTGTCTTGCAGGCCGAGCCGTCCAACTGGCACTGAATCGAGACGATTCCTCCCGCCACAAAAACATCTTTTGGAACTTGGATCGTCATCTCCACGCTGCCACGCTTGATGCACCAGAGCCACTGTACCATCGCCGACGTCGACATCTCCAGCGATCTTGCCGGTGGAGTTACCGTCGGTGGGGCATGAACCGTAAACTCCTGCTCGGCCTGCATGTACGCCACTGACTCACTGTCGGCTCTGAGCCAGACACTGACCTGGTAGTTAAGTTGGACTCGAAGACGCTCCACATTGCCGCTGTAGACGTTCGAGAGATCGAAGCTCGAGGGTAAATCTGCTGGAAGTTGAAAATCAAAGCGATACTCCGAGTGTCCCGGAGCGCAGACGGAGGTCGGAATCAGCACAATCTGTAGACATCCTGGTTAGCTACGTCGTCGATGTTAAAAATCCACCGTGCTCGAACTCTCACTTTGTGCTGCAGGAAGGCCTTGTCGAATGCGTTACCAACGGGAGTATCCCCTCCGTCGTCCCAAGCCACGTCTTCTCGACCTTGAATCAGCACCGACAGAGCTGCAAACAGAGCGATTCAGGGCAACGTAGACTTGTCAACAACTCTACCATCTGCATACGCACGTTCTTTTGCCTGCACCAACTCCACGATTGAAAGTGTGATGATGCCGCTCACAATCTCGCCCGGCGCGTAGCTTGCGCTGTCGAGAGCGACTGCCAAGCGACCACGCATGCCTTGGACCGACTCCCGCTTCGCCATCGTGTGCAGCAGCCAGCAAAAACAAAACTTTGGTGTTTCCGCGCGTCGAAAACGCTCGGGCGAGGACGAGGAAAAACCGACGCAGGGAACTTGATGGGGGCAGCGCTACCTCTGATTTGTACACTCATATCGACCGCGAAAGGGAGTAGCTGACGGTGAAAGGCACATTTTCACGGGAGTTTGTAAGAAGGAACGGACCCAGCCCAAGCTCTGAGCCAGGCGAGGCTATCCGATCTTGTGTAAAAAGTATCGTCATTTGGGTCGTGACTACGGAAGACATCAGTCCGTCAAACACCGAGGCAACTGATGCTGGGGCGTTTGCCAACCGTTCGAAGCAGCGACGACCAAGCACATTTGCCGGTGCAGCAGCTATGTGTGTGGCAGTGCCTGCATGCGCACGCGGGCTTCGTAACCAGCGCTGCTTGCCCAATCTCGAAAAGACGATAGACATCCGGAGGATCCCACTTCCTGCTAGTGAAAAGACAGCAGATCTGCTCTGTCGAACTGAATCCCCTCTCGTCCTGTCAACGGCGATAGAGAGAATCGCATGGACCATTACGAACTTAAAGCACCCCGCATCAAGCCGCGCGAAACCAAGACACCGAGTTGGTGTTGTCAAAGTCAACTTCTCCAACAGCACGTTTTCACACCCTTTCTCTACCCACCTGACTCAGCCAATCACCATCCGTTCGTACTTATGTGAATCTCCACATCTATTCAGAGCCGCAGTCTCCGAAATCGCAGGAAGAGCGCGATGGCCTTCTTCCAGCAGGCGAGTCCGAGCGCCCACGCCCCCATCGTCTACCGCCAGGAGCAGCAGCTGGCCACCCACTTCCTGCCGGAGGACTGGAGCGACACGGACCAGCAGATCTTCGAGAGTTTGCTGCTCCCGTCCCCGTCCTCGTCCTCTCTGCAGGCCTCTGAGTCCCCCACGGACGTCAAGCAAGAGCCCGCTGCCGTCGCGCCCAAGAAGAAGGTCAAGAGCTCTCGCCGGCGCGTTACGATCGAGGAGAAACGCATGAAGCATCGGGAGGTGCAGCGCCGCTTCATGCAGCGCAAAAGGATGCTGCTGGGCGTCAAGCGCACGATCGTGGCGCTCGAGAAGCAGCTGGCTGTGCTCAAGCTCTCGGGCGAGAAGAGCGCGCTCGAGAGCGAGAACAAGACGCTGCAGCACGAGGCGGACGAACAGGCCAACGCCGCAGCCGCCCCCAGCCTCGACGTGCTCGAGTCGCTCTTTGCCAGAGAAGCCCGAGCCGTAGAGCTCCAGTTCAAGGACTTTTCCGTCCAACAGTGGCAGGATCTCGTCTGCCAAACGCTGCAGTGGGTGGACGGCATTCTGACCCAGGAGGCCATGCAAGAGTCGGGCATGAACGTCATGGGATGGAGCGACAGAAGGCACGTCGAGAACACGAGCGTCAAGTTTACGCTGCACAAACAGTTCTCGCACATCTGCGCTGAGAATCTGTGGAACGTGACGTGGGAGAAACTCACGACCGACAGCTACGCGAGATTCTTCAGTCCGTCGCTCTTCATTCGGGTGTGTGCTTTTTGTTTTTAGGAAGGCGGTACTTGAAGGTTGTGGTCTGATGTTTTTGTGATTGTCTGTGGTTAGAAACACTTGCTGCAGAAAGTTTGCGATGATGCGATCATCATCTACCGGGTGATCTGCTACCCTCAGACGGGCAGAATCTCACGAGCCATTGAGGTGATCAGTCGTGTGCGACGAGAGCACGACTTTATCTACTTTGTGCGGACGTTGGATCTGCCAGACGTCAAGGAGCGAGTAGCTGCCACCGACATTTGGACGCAGTCGCTAACGGTGCTGCGATTCATGCCGACCGACCCTGACCACCCAGAAGTGGGCTGTGTAGTTCAATACGGAGGCAACTACGTCAATATCCCCAAGGGCGGCGTCAAGTACTGGCTCATGGAAATTCTCTTCCTGGTGCTGCGGTTCGAGTCGTCGCTGATCTCGCCCATGTTCTCGCTGGGCAATTGATTCAGGTAGACTGTTTTTTTAATTTATAGACATTTTGATTACCGACACAACTTTGTCCCGACTCCAGCGAGGAAGTCAAACTCTTGGAGCGGTAAGCAGCAACGCAATAAAAGTCTACAACGGCAGCTGCATTCATCTTGGGCTGCGCGCGAACACAAGTGGTGTATTCCTATCTCGAGGTTTACTTGAATATTAATGAGCCGACGAATAGAAATAGATTGCAGCTTGAGGAGGAGATAACTAACAAGGGGATCATGTGGATCGACGGTGCTTTGTCCGTTCACTCATCAAACAGAGCTCTTCACTTCGTGCCGACCAAGATGCTGTCGCTCTCCAAGCTCCAGGTGCTGCGCCCAGCGATCCGCCACGCCCGCTGCATCTCCAACCGCGTGCGCACGCTTCCTGACAACGTGTTCGCCGAGTTCTCGGCGCTGGCCGCCAAGCACGGCGCCGTCAACTTGGGCCAGGGCTTCCCAACCTTCCCGACGCCCGAGTTCGTCAAGCAGGCGGCCGTTGACGCCATCAACGACGGCCACAACCAGTACACGAGGCCTGGGGGTCACGTCAACTACGTGGAGACGCTGGCAGAGATGTACTCGGGGCTCCTGGGAGGGAACTGAACCCCATGAAGGAGATTGTGACCTTCAATGGGGCTCAAGAAGGCATCGCGTCCATCATGGCCGCGCTGCTGGAGCCGGGGACGAGGTCCTGACGTTCGAGCCGTACTTTGACGCTTACGTGACAGTGTCGCAACTCCACGGCGTGTCGTCCAGCGGCGTGCCATTCACGTTCAATCCGGCCAAGAAGGACGCCTTCTTGAGTCAGGACGCCCATGTCAGTACCAGCTTCACGTCCCACGACTTCCAGGTGGATCTGGAGAGACTAGAGAGCATGCTAAGTCCCAAGACTAAGATGCTGGTGCTCAACACCCCGCACAACCCCACGGGCAAAGTCTTCTCAAGCAGGAGCTGCAGCAGGTGGCCAAGGTGCTGGAGCGCCATCCGGATGTGATTGTGCTGGCTGACGAGGTGTACGAGTTCATGACATACGACGGCCTTAAGCACGAGCGACTGGCGATGCTGCCGGGTTTCTTCGACCGCACGATCTCGCTGTTCAGTGCTGGCAAGACGTTCTCCTGCACGGGCTGGCGTACGGGGTATGCTGTGGGTCCGGACCACTTGGTGGGGCAATTACCAAGGCCCACTCCACAGTTCCATTCTGCGGCACCACTCCGTTGGAAGTGGCCTTGGCGACTGCTTTCCGTCAGGCGAAGACCAACGGCTACTACGACGAGCTCTCGGAGACGCTGCAGGTGCGACTGCATTAAGTTACGGATTATTTTCTGCTGGGAGTAGTGTACATTAACTTACATTGAGCTGGCAGGCCAAGCGCAATCGTCTGTGCGACGCGCTGCAGGCCAACAACTGGCGCCCCATTGTCCCCGAGGGCGGCTACTTTGTGTGTTGCAATGTGGAGGGGCTCCCGTACTACGACGAGTTCCGTGGCATCGAGGTCACTTCAAACACGCTGAAGACGGTGCGTGGTGTCACTGGTCTTGTATCTCGCAGCACTCATCATGTTACGTGCCGACTGTGATAGGAGTTCCCGGACTACCAGTTCGCCTACAAGCTGGTGAAGGCTGGCCACCTGGCGGTGATCCCGACGTCGCCCTTCTTCAGCCGCGCGGAGAACCGCCTTGCCCCTGGCGTCGTTCGTCTTGCTTTCTGCAAGGATGAAAAACGCTGGACGATTCCATCCGCGTCATTGAATCCCTCAAGGTCGAGTAAATCTTGAGCGCGAGGCTCACTTCGACAACTGTAGATGCACATCTGTCAGCCGTCCCATCGCTCAATTCTGCGGCACATTGTGCTCAATGTACTTGCGAATTTCAGTCGCGGTCTGCTCTGAGATCCACGGCAGCATTCGTCGCCAATGCATCTCGTTAAACTTGTGCACTGGAACTTGCGCCGCCGTGAAATTCTTGAAGCGGAAACTCAACGAAAGCGCGGCGCCCAACGTTAGTGCTGGGATCGAGCGGAAGAACGCTAGTCGTGAAGCAAACTCCGAGTCCAACCCCTGGGAACTGGAGTCAGGGTCGCACATGCTGGGAGATGGCAGCTCGTATCCTGTCATAAGCTCTTGGTAGGCAAGATCGTGCAGCTGAGCACACAAAGACTCAACCGTAGGCTGAACGTTGACCATTGCGTTTGGCAGCTTTCGTAAGCGCTGGATCTCACACGTCTCTTCTCCTTGGTGAACAACAGCTACCACAAGCTTCTTATGCATCACTAGTAGCGCTCGGACTCGTGGGTGTTTCAGCACCTTTCCACCTGGAGCAGCAAGAGCTAATACACCCAATTCTCTCGCTGTCACAAAGAGAACCCCCATGCGCACGCTGAGCAGAATGTCCGCCTCCAACGAGTTCTCAACATCAATGGAGCATCCGACCCGTTTTGCTGCTTTAAAGAGTGGGAATGAGCTCGAGCCAGCAAAGTCCGAACCCACGAAGATAGTGAACGTTTGCTGTTGCTGCTGCTCCGTTTGTTTCTTCTTCTGCTGCAGATATGAGTTTGCTATACGCTTTACCGGCTCATCAGTCAGGTTCACTGTTGCCACACAGTCGTTTTTCGCATCTTGGACAGGGAATGGCACGGCGTTGTTGCCACTCCCCAACAAGCTGAACGATGGAATCGGTTCCACATCACCTTGCGGCTCAAGGGTATGAACATCATCAGTAGAGAAAGTGGTCGTATCGCCATTCGTTGTTCGAAGCGTGCCTCCCGACCTCCCGTTATGGAGCTTTCTCTGTTGTCGTTGTTGCAGCTTTTGCAGTGCCTTCATCCGGTTCTCTTCGATCTTCCTGCGCAATTCCGCACCATTAGTATCATCTGAAGAGGAGGCGCCACCGCTCCTGGATGACCTTGATAATGGCGATTCAACCTCATGCATTAGCGAAGACGATCTGGCGAATCCAGACACTGTTTCCGAGGCGCTTTCTTGAATGGTAGAAATCGGTCCATTCGCGGCAAGCAAATTTAAATTTGGCGGGACCATACCAACTTCGGGTGTCGAGTTGTTTCCCACCATCCGTTTGGGAGTGTCTGCTCTTGGCGAAGCAGAGCCCTGAAGCGGACAAACAGCCTCACCTATGACTGCAGTACCATCAGCTATGCACTCAGTCGGTTCTGTTTGTTTTGGTAGGGATGGCAAACCTGAAACACAATTCGGTTTGTCGCGTTTGCGAGAACGAGAGCGCCGTTGTGGAGACGACATTTCGCCATCTCCATTGCGCATCTCATTCAAACACGCGCGAATTATCCCCTGGGACGGCAACGCTCCCAAATGGCGACCGCCACGACGAAGCAGCAGCGGAGATGTTTGCGATTCGAATAGCGAACGAGCGTATATCGCACGCATACCGGGGCTCTTTTCTCTCTTTTTCCTCGTGTTGTTACCACCGGCATCATCTGGAGATACAGCAGACTGGGAATAGAGAAGCTGGGAGGAATCGTTAATAAATGAGTCGTCTGCTGCATCCTTGATATCGTCTCCATAATCATCATCTTCACCATCACCATTATCACCCCCACGAACCTCTGCAATGTCCTCGATATAAGTAGCCGCCAGTGCGCGGGCCGTCTCGCGGCGACGCTTAGATCTTCGAATGCGTTTCTGCCATGGAGAAGTTGCTGCTGGGGATCCGTTAAGTCTGGGCTGCGAGAACATTTGAGACTGTGAGGCGTCGTACTTTCGCTTTAGCCGTCGGAAGCATTTGAATTTCTTTTTGGCCTCTGCAGACGACGGCGATGCCAGCAAATGACTGGGGAAGTTATTACTTTTGGTGAGGGCAGCCGATCCTTGGCAGGTTTGGACTGGGGTGTTCTCTGTTGGTATGGGGCGACGTACGGACTTTTCGACTTTCGATGCATAGGGCAATACGCAAGAAATAAAGTACCTGTCCCTGAAGCTTCTCCTTCAGGTGGGTCCAATTGATCCATGCGATATCGCGCATAAGAGGCACAGCTCACGTGGAAACCAACCAGACACCTTTTGTGAGCACATTGAATAATGCCTTTGCCTTTGCTCGAGTGGCACAAAGAGCAGTTCAGTGTTGTACGATCCGGATCCAGTCGGCTCAATTCGCCGAGAACAAGAGCTTCATCATCCCCCTGCTCCACATGAAGTTCTGGGATCCACAAGAAGCACTGCACATGGACCCAATGACCGCACTTAGTCATCTTGAACGCGCCACCGCGGAGTGGACACAGTTGACAGCATGGCTGACTTTTACCCTGGCGTTTGTTCTCACTTTTCACCTCGACGCACACCTCACAAAACCACTTGTCACTTGGAACTGCACTGATTCCGTAGCAAAATTGATGCACAGCCACATTACACCCATCGCAGAAAATGATGGGGTCATCCTCGTACGATTCGCTTTCACAGCAAACAGCGCAAGAGCTCTCTTCCTCTTCAACATCTTCCTGCTCAGGTTGGGTTTCCTTGGTTTGATCTTGAGCGCCTCTGTGTGCAGGCAGATTCGCAACGCGACATTCCACTACTCCAGATGGTTCCTCTCTTTTGACGTTGTAGTATCCGCTTCATCCACTTCCCCGTAAGATCTACAACACTAGAGGGATTATCACTTGCGACTTGCGGTTGGATGACATTAGTCACCTCAATGTGCGCCAGTGGTGCTGCCCGTTCTATCTTCCCCTCTACCTCCTGATTAACGCCGAGTCCCGGTAATAACGCAAAAGAATACGCTGACGGCTCTTCTTCTGCCACAGAAGCAGCAGATTCATTTTGAGTACGCGGTGGTCCGTCAGCCCGATCGGGTCTACCTGTGACTTTAGTATCACCAAATTGCAGCTGTCGAGTGCTTCGTGGTCGTCGTAAGTCCACATCTACATGAGACCGAGAAGATTCGGCTGAGAGCGTCAGAGACATTGACCCTTCTTGTGGGCCATTTTGTGTCTTCACTTCGTCTAAACCAGAACATACATTTGCCAACGGACTAGGAGATTGGGCTGATAGCGTCAGCGACATCGGGCCAGACATTGATGCTTTCTCATGCGGTGCGGCATCTTCTGTCGCTACAGTCGCGCTGTCCCCCAACCACGTAAATTATCAGCAGGAGCATCCGGGGTCGATGGATTTCCGGATCGGCGCGCTTTCAAGTCGGGAGTCATGGTTTTTATCTTCTTTGCAGTAGGTTCCTCCAGATCTGACTCCTTGCCATCGTTGCTGGCATCAATTAGAAGCGCAACTTCAGTGGCTGATTCCGCAAACTGTGGACTGAAGTGCATATCCGGACTATCCACCGATTCGTCCATGGCAACAAACGAATTATTATCTTTCCTTGTGCTGTCCAGAGGATTGGAGGGGTCAGCTTCTCGCCACGGAGAACCAATGTCGCTATCTGTATCCGCATCGTTGTCTACCGCCGTACGAAGGCGACGATGAGATTTCGCTTCGGGAGTACTGTGAATACCCGCTGCTTCGACGGACTCACGCTTCTTGCGCTGTTCGACATTATCTTCACCAGAAACAGTGAGGCCAACTTGGACGTCATCTTGACTAGTCGAGCCGTCATCCTTGTCTGAATCAGTCTCAAGAACTTCTTCGACTCCATGGATTTTTCTGATGAGGCGTTGCAAAATCAGTGACCGAGTAGAATATCCCGCCAGTAGTCGACCTGTCCGTCCTTGTCCGTGTGAACGCCGTCGTAATAGGTACTGTCGATTTCCCACGACAGGAAACAGCATATTTCTCTTGCTTGAAGCGAAATTTGGTGGAAAGTACTTTTCCTCTGCCTCGGTTCTTTCGGCGTCAGTAAGTTGCCAGAGCTTTGGGTCCACAGCACCAGACGCATTTTTCCCACCCACCTGGGATGCATGAAATGTTGGGATCTTCATCTCCAACTCACTTAACTGCGGGCAAATACCAGTAGGAAGCATTCGCGGGCATTTCGAGTATGTAAATCTGCTCTTAAAAGTTGTTAGCGCACGACTCACCGTCTTCGCAGCTGACGCACTACGCGCGAGCTTCTTTGCTCGTCGCCTTCTGTGACCAATATGATGACTTTGCCCACCCGCTTGCGGCCCGTTCTGCCCATTCGTTGAATCATACGAACTGGCGATGTGAGCGCGTCAAATGATACGATCAAATCTACCTCACCAATGTCAAGGCCTTCTTCTGCAATACAAGTCGCGACAAGGACATTAAATTCGCCCAGCCGAAAGCGCCGTACGATGTCCTGCTGCACTTTTTGAGATTGTCCTTTATTTTCCTTGGCTTTGCCAGACGCGCCTTGGCCGATGAACGGTTGGACATTCAAAAGCGGCGCTAATGGTCGCAGTAACGCCACAATTTCCGATACGCTGGCACGATATTGCGAGAATACGATCGCTCGTGTGCTCGACTTCCCAGCTGCATGACGTTGGAAGTGCTCCAAGAGTACCTCGCGGAGCTTGACTAACTTTGGGTGACTAGCAGCATTGCTAGATTCTGGAGTAACGGCCAGACTTAACTCCAGCGCCTGAAACTCTGGTGACTGCAGCATCTCCCGTTTGGACCACGACATTTTGTTCGTTTTTCGCTCTTCAATCCAATTAGCGATTTGATCACGGAAACTGATGAGGCCATGGCCCGTGAGGAGAGTTTTCGCGTGCAATAAACTTACTAGAAGCGCCAGGTCACTCTCAGCACTGCGCTGTGAAGAGTAATTGGGGCTCTTACGAAATCGCTCGCGTGCCTGCAGCACATGCCAACTTGTGAGCTTGTCAGGGTCTCCATAATGGATAATATTTCCTCGTAGAAGGCGCTGGACGATTGGTGTAAAGCACTTTAGGAAGAGCGCCTTTACTTCCAGGAGTTGAGTGCCAAGGCGACAGACGATCACCTCCTCCTGGCGAGCGTGGGTATACTTTTTCACATCCGGATCATCCGCTGAACGACTTTCGATGTGAGATATGCGCAGGTTGGCCACAACTTCTTGAATCACATCAAACTTTGCGCCAGGGGTGGCTGAGAGCGCGAGCACACGGAAAAAGTTGGTCTTGGCTTCAATCTCCTGAACCACACAGCAGTACGCATAGTTACCCGTCGCGCGGTGTGCTTCATCCACAACGATGCAAACAAACTTCTCGGCAACGCACACCCGCGACGAAGATCGTTTTGCAGGCTCTGCGGTGTACAAAAGAACACTCGCTTTGAGTTCCACAACACACGGCGCATCGCTGGAGGCACGTTCCCCTGCAGCTCTGCGGTATCGCTCAACGGAACACCCATGATTTCATGACAAGCACGAATCTGCTGCGCCACCAGCGGCTTCGTCGGCGCCATAAACACAATCTTTCCTGTGGGGAACCAGCGGTAGAAATTGTACATGACGACGGCTGCGATCAGCGTCTTGCCCAGTCCTGTCGGCAGCGTCACGAGTGTGTTGTGATACAGCGCCTTCTCCGCAATCGTGAGCTGGTAGTCTCGAATCGAGTAGTTCGTCGGATACACAAAGTGCTGCGCCTTCTCAAAGTCAATTTCCGGAAACTGCGAGCGCCCGATGATGTCTAGATACCTTGTCTTGGCCTGCGCGTCCTCTCCAGCAGCTCTTCTTACGATGACTTCCTCACTTGGCGATGCCTCCGTTCTCTCCACAGTTTCCGTAGATCCTCCATTGCCCTGTCCCGACGTCAGTTGCAGTCCTCTGCTTGTTCCTGCTTCCGTCAATCTATTCTGCTGCGATGGTCCTCTCTTCCTCTTGGGGCTTGTAAATGGCGATGGTGCGCTAGTCGTAGACTGCTTCTCCTGCCTCTGCGACGGCCCCACCACCACGTGCGTCGAGCCTGCCCCGAAGGCCAGCGTAGCTTGCACCGTCTTCTTGACTGGCGTGCTGGCTGGCGTACTGCTTGCTGTATATGTCTGTCCGCGTGGTGTACTGCACACCAAAC
This sequence comes from Phytophthora quininea, assembly GCA_011947345.1. Taxonomy (NCBI): domain Eukaryota; phylum Oomycota; class Peronosporomycetes; order Peronosporales; family Peronosporaceae; genus Phytophthora; species Phytophthora quininea. Next base: position 49,414 of record JAAVTG010000519.1, read on the forward strand.
ACGCTCCTCTGTCCGCGTCGTTCTTCAGCGTACAAGACTTGCAGCTCCAGACTCCAGTCGTGGCTTGAGTTTGCTCTTGCCGCTCGTTACTGGGCTCTGTGGACGCGCCGTGGCTCTGCAGATGGCGCGACTCGAGCGCCGCGATCTCCGACAGCATGGCGTCGTCCCATTCGTCCTCCTCCATGCGGCGCCCAGCGCTTCCGTCACACACCTGCACCTTCCGCAGCGGAATCGAGAGTGGGTGAATTTCTGCCAATGAGAATGACCTGCTTGCTCAATATAGCCAAACTGTTTCCACCATCTTCGACCGCCATGGGGCGCGAGCGCGACCTCGAGTGCGGCGTGCTGTGCCGCTACTTCTTCCAGCAGATGCTGCTGGAGGACGACGAGGCCCGACTAGAGGAGTTCTCGTCGTCGTTGCTGCTGTCGCCGCGGCCTTCGCTGGCTGAGCTGCGGCAAAAGTTTCCGTTTGAAGGCGTATACCACTTCCGGCTGCAGATCGCGGGCCCAAACGGCGTCTACTGCTGGCGAGACCTGACGGAGGACGCGCGAGTATTGCCAGTCAGCAGCAGCGGGGAGATCCGCGTCAAGGTGTTGCAGCTGCAGGCTGCAGAGGGCGAAGAGCAGCCGACTCCAAGGGCGATGCAGGAGCTCGTGGATGTACCCGAAGATCGCCAATTCAGCAGCTTCTTCCGCTGGCAGAGCCGCCCCCAGAGCGAGGAAGGCGTGGGCTACTCCATGCCTCAGCCGCAGCAGCAGGACGGAGGCAGCGTGCTGTTCGGCATGAAGAAGGCGCTGGCCTCCAAGATGAAGGGCTCCGTCATGGCGCAGACGCTGCAGAAGCACTCGGCACAAATGTGGAAGAACGTGCAGGCGGCGGCTGCTGGAATGGGAGGGACATCCAGCAACGCTCCACCGACGGCGACGGCGTTGGCGCAGCTGGCCAAGCTCATCGGGGCGATGAAGGCCCCGCTGGATGGGCAGGCGAGTGAGCACGCAGAGCTGTTGCAGCGGCTGTGGAACACGTGCTTTGAGTCGCAACCATTCGAGTTGAGAGGCGCGGAGTGGAATCGCCTTGGGCTTAGACACGGAGATCCCGTGCAGGAGATGCAGTTTTTGCTGCCACTGCAGTGTCTCGTGTACTTCCACGAGGTGCATCGGACAGTGGCGTTGCCAATTCTGAACGACCAGAGCGGGCCGGAAGCCTACGCATACGCCGTAGTGGGGTCGCAGATTGTATATGTGCTCGCTGACCTGCTGCAGCTGAGGGACGGCGGGTGTTTAGGCTCCGAGCGGCCGTTCTGGAAACTGTTTGAGGACCCCATCGCGTTCTTCGAGCTCTACTGCATCGGCTTTCGGGCGTTTGATGCGTCGTGGAAGCTAGGTGCTGGAAAGTCATCGGATATCAACTTTCATCTTAACTACGTGGGCGAGTTCGCTCAAGAGCTGCTGCGTCGCGGGCCTGAGACGGTAACCGGTCTTGCTGAACATGCCTATCAGCTTCAGAACTGGTAAGCAAGCATGGATGCTATCTACTGTGGCTTCAGTATGCAACTATAATACGCACACCTCATCAAGATATCGTTCTGCTTTATCGCGTTGATGTTCTCCTTCCTGGCTGTGATGTGGCGGAATTACTTGTTGCGCTTCGTTTGAGTTGCGTTGAGCTGCGCCAAACGACAAGACAAGCATTAACAGCGACACCATTGAAACAACTACCGCATGCTGGTCTACTCTGCTTCCAATTGCAGTGCGAGTCACGGCTTCTTTCTTGCGAGTGTCAATCTCCACCTGCAACGACTCGACGGAGCGCTGCTGATCCTGCAAGAGCTCTTCTTCGATATCTCGCGGAGTCAACTCTGCTCGCAGCTCCAAGCCATTCCAGTTACTTCTTCAGATAGTAATAATTCGCTCGAGAATTGCGGAGCCAACAATACTCTTGTTGAAAATGTTCTCGTGGGAACTCCCAAGGCGCCGACGTATCTGGCAAACCATGTCGTTTAACGAGGACAAAATGTTTCCTACGTTGCCTCCGGTTAAGATGAACGAGAAGACGACGGATTCATGCCAAGAAATCTGGGAAGCTTGAGAAAGGTTTATCTCGTTGCCGAAGTAATTTTCGCTCCAATCGTCATGAGGACGAGAGAGGACACTGAGACATTGAAAACCTTTAGCGTCACCAGAAGCAATGCAATTCCCATTTGAATGTTTTGGGACATTGTAGTGGCTCAAAGCTCTCACGTCGGAAAGCAGAATGGTGACGAAAGAGATGACTGTGGCTCACTTGCGCAGGTTACTTATCGTGTGCATCTGCAACAGCAAATCATCGGTCAATAAAATTGTTTAGGGTGCGATCGGTATTCTGGAATTACCCATTCGCTTTCCTCCTTTGCTGCAGCCACAACCTGCTCGGTGAGCTCTTCGACCTCATTTTTGCGGGCTTCCAGCTCATTTTCCACCACTGCCAAAGGCTGCTGCTGGTATTGTAAGTGATCTGCTTCAAGCTCTCGCAAGCGGGCAAGTTCTGCTTGAAGCTCTTGGATCCGCGCTTTTTCCTGGCGTGCTTTCTCCTAAGAAGTATCAACGATTGTGACGATAGGTGAGTGTTTCCTTACTCAAAGATAAAACTTGATCGAACCTTACCAACCTTTTTGCGCTTGCGGTAGCGTCTCGATGCAGTCTGCATCTGCAATTTTCGACGAAGCTCATCAAATTCCACATCGTTCGTAGCATGCACAGTTTGTCCCGTCGGCAAGACATTTGCTGTCGAAATCTCCTGAGCTGGCAGTAATAAATCTGGCTTCAATTCATCGTCAGGAAGAGCTGAGATTGCTGCACGAGCTGGTTCAAGTACTGCCGACGAAGCAGTAGATGGGGTTAATGGAACGTCCACTCCACTCGGGTTGGAGTCCCTGGAAATCCAACAAATGCGTCGACGAGAATCAAAGAGCACATATTTACGCAGTCATCTAACTACCCACAACTTACATCAGAGACGGGACCCAGAGAGGGCTGTCCGGCGCCCCCAACGGACCACCATGCGGACGTGGTGTTCTCAGCAACTCCTCTGTGATGCTCGGAAGCGATCGACCAGGTCTGCAGACATCGGAGCGTAAGCCCGTTAGTCGGCAGCGATGGCATTGAAACAATCATGCATAGAAGCCGCTGCAGATACTTTGCTGCAGGCTTGTACTCTTCGGCATCTCCTTCAGTCTGCTGACCAGGTGCCAGCTTCTGTTCGTACTCGCTGCCTGGCGCGCCCGCATCCATCGATGGAGATGTATTTTGCTCAGCGTCAGTGGCAGGTGGACTCCCTTCCGCTGCCGCAGAGTCGTCGCTCGCCAGCAACTGTAGCACCTCCTCCAACATGAGCTGGTCGCCAAAACTGAGACCCACCGGGTCGTTTGGACTGCGCCACGCCATTGGTCTTGATCAGTGTTCCTCAACGTCCTCGAAATGATTCGCGCGAACGAATCTGCGACGTGTGCCACAGTATGCACACGACTAGAGAGACGTTCGTCAGCACAATGACAACGAATAGCAGTACGGTCGAAAGGCAACGTTATAGCTCAACAGATGTGGCTAGCATAGCGCAGATTAATTCTTCCACAGTGGGGAGGTTGTAGCCGTGGTGGTTAGCTGCGGGAAGGCAACACGAAGTTTGCCCATGATTGCATCGCGCTTTTCCGCCGTGTTCATCTGCTCAAAGACCGAGCTGCGGCGCATCTTATCCGACTGCAATACAGCTCACTCACCGTAGTTAGTCCACCACGTGCAAGCAAATAAAGTACCAGTAGCACGTACCAGTGTGGAGTCTTGAAGCTCTCGGAGGAGGGTCTCCTGCACATCGCGGAATACGAAAAATGTGCCCGACGTGCTGACACCGACGATGGTGGGGTCGGTCTGTCCGCAGGAATCGCGAATACTTACTGAGGTGACAAGAAAAAATCAGACTCGTATCGGTTAGCATGAAACATGAAAGTAATCTTACCACAGAACATGGAGCTTGCTGGTAAAAGCATCCTAAAGCGCACTAGCTTCCTCTCGCTTTGAATGGCGTATAGTTGACCGCTCCAAGTGCAGACAACGATCTGGAACAACGCGATGATGTCGGTAAAAAGAGAAGCCCATGTAACTCAGGTGTGGTAGTAACGTACCGCATCTTGCCGGTCGCCTGTTGCTGTTGTCATTTCGAGCTTGCCCGCACCCACCGCGGCCTCGGGCAACTAAACACCAGCGATATAATCAGCCACTGGATACGTTGATGCCGAGAGCTCAAAGTACTCCACGCACCTGTACATCCCACTGCCGCTCTCCGAACGACGAAAACAGCGACACAAGGCCCGTCATGGACACATTGGCAACCATGGCAGAAGCACCATCGCCCATTTCAACATCCCCCACGACAAAAGTGATGCCCTCATCATCGTGTGGAGGACCGTTCCAGGGAACGACCTCTCGCTTGTCGACTGGGCCGTCTTGACTTGGAGCGCCAACGCAGAACGTTTCTCCTAAGAAACTTCTCGCTAGCAATTGATTCGAGGCATCCGAGCTCGAATGCAGCTCAACCAGCGATTCGATCTCGCCAGCGATCTCCAGTTGCGCCACTTGGGAGTATTCCGTCAGCTGAAAAGAACACAACAAATCAGAGTCTGCTACACGCAACACCTCCACGAAGAAACAATCACCACACCTCGTCCCCTTCGAGCCGCTCCACATCTCGTTGGTAGATGAATATTCGTCCGTCGCGTGTTGCGATCACCAGCTCTCCGTTCCAATGCGCCACGTCGCAGATATTGAGCGCCGCATTCTGCAACATTGGCAGCATGCATCAGTTCGTGCACCAACCAAACCGCACTCCCTCTCTTATTCTCACAAACGTCGAACAGAGCTGCAGCACGCCTGCGTCCTGCACACTCCGAAATACGGAGCATTTCCCCTCCGCCGTCGCCACAATTACCCTCATCTAAATGTTGTCAACACTCCTCAAGTCAATGTCGTTCCTCTAAAATCCGTCATCTAGCTCTCCACCAACCTCTCCGTCTCCAGAGCCCTCAAGACACAGCGCTGTGACTGATCCGTCCACCTCGCAACTCCGCCAGAGGGTTAAATGACCGTCCACGACCTTGAACAGCGACACGTTGCCCGTGGTGGTCCCGAACACAAGCTCCGTGGCTCCGTCTCCATCCACGTCGCCCTCCGCGTGCGCGTTGGCCAAGATCTTGCCCTCCAGTTGCGCCGCGTACGACGGCGTCAGCTCCAGCTGCTCACACACACACACACACAGCAACGATCAGCCCTCGAGGACATCGAGGCAAGGCCCCAGCCCCGCGCACCTGTCCGCGCATGGCTTTCGTACTAAGTACGTTTCAAAAGTGCAACATTGGCACGAGATCCGTTGCACCACTTTCCTATCTGCTACCTCCACGATGCTGTCGCTGACCTCCAAGCTCCGTCCCGCTCTTCGCCACCGACAGGTCGCTGCTCTCTCCGGGGACTCGCTCGCTCTCGGCGCCGTCAGCAGCAGACGGCCACCGCAGCGGAAGAGAAGCCGCAGCTCAACTTGCAGCGCCTGGCGGTGATCGGCGGCGGCAACATGGCCGAGGCCATCATCACGGGCGTGCTGACCGAGGGCCTGATCCCCAGTAGCAAGCTGATCGTGTCGGACCCCAATCCAGCCACCCGCAGCAAGTACAGCAAGTTCCAGGTCGAGACGTGCACGCGGAACAGCTCGGCAGTCAAAGACGCCGACGTCATCTTGGTGGCCGTCAAGCCCCAAGTGGTCGACGACGTGCTGCGAGCCGTCAAGGCGGCGATGGATCCGGACGCGCTCGTGATCTCTGTGGTGGCTGGGCTGAAGATCAAGCAACTGCAGCAGTTGCTGGGCCGGAACAGTCGCATCATCCGCACAATGCCCAACACCCCAGCCATGGTCGGAGAGGGCACCACCGTTTGGGCGCAGAGCGCAGAAGTCTCAAGTGAGCAGCACGCCTTGACCAAGGAGATCTTGGGGTCCTTTGGGATCGAGGTGAGTTTAGGCGTATTGAAATTGTCATGTGTCATCGGTGTCTGATCGATCCATTTGACTTTGCAGGTGTTTGTGGACGATGAGAACGCGCTGGACATGGCGACTGCGCTGTCCGGCTCTGGACCAGCCTACTTTTTCCTCGTAGCGGAGGCCATGATTGATGCTGGCGTGCACATGGGCTTCTCTCGCCCAGTGGCTACGGTAAGGCCTGGAATTCCAAGTTGCTATGTGTGGAGCTTCGGTTTTAACGAGTTTTTTTGCTCAGAAATTGGTCCAGCAAACCATGCTAGGGTCAGCGCTGTACATGGAGTCTGAGAACCTGCACCCGGTGGAGCTGCGGAATAACATCACGAGTCCTGGAGGCACCACTGCTGCCGGTCTCTATCGAGCTGAGAAGAACGGCTTCCGCGCCGTGATCGCCGACTCCATCTGGGCTGCCTACGAGAGATGCCTGGAGCTTGGCTCGTCCGAGCCCGTGCAGCGCAAACGCCCGCGCTCGTGAGTGTGCCAACGGGATACTCAAGCGGAAAGATGAAGTGCATTGCAGCGCTACTTTCAAGACACATACTAAAACAAAATAATCATGATGTACTTCTGGACAGCAAACGAAGTCGTTCCGTACCAAGACACCACCCTAACTAATGAGAAACGGATACTTCTGGTAGTACCAATCGCGGTATTTCTCCCAAAACATGTACCTGGGGTTGGTCCGGTCCACACCGTTCTTAGCAAACCCCCAACCTTTGTAAACGGCGGCGGGACTCGAGTTGGTGGCATCAAAGTACTGGAAGTATTTCTCCTTGACTTTTCCTGCATCGATTTTGTCCATCATCTTTTGGAGCTTCGCGTATGCTTCGAGTGTGGTCCTCTCCTCGTTAGCTTCCGAGAGTTTTTGGTCGTCGTCGTCGTCGTCGGTCTTATCGCTTCGCAAGAATCGCTTGTAATCGCCACCTCGGACTTCGAGCGGCGTCTGGACACGTGCCACATTCTCGGTCTTATGGGGCATAAGAACTGAGAGCAGCAACTTGCGAACGGCGTGCGAGCAGCAGGGAGTAGCGGGGAAGCTTGGCAACGAGCAGCTACAGCCACACCTCTTTTCCAGCAAACACCTTCAGGTCTTGCTGTTTCCCAACGGCCATGCTGCTCCTAATGTGTGACGTGTGAACATCTTGCACACGTCACAGATAGTACACAATATTGTGTACGAATGCCAACCATCACTTCCCCCATTTTCAAGCGAAACGACCTCGCGATGCCCCGCCACTCCGCCTCCCCCGCAGCCGCAGCCGCAGCCCCGGCGCCGCCCTCGCAGCCGTAGCAACAGCCGCCAGCGCTCGCCCAAGCGCTCCCGCTCGCGCTCCAGGGAGACCGCCGCGCCCGGTCCCGTTCGCGCTCGCGCAGAGACCGCTCCCGGCCGCGGGACCGTCGGGAGCGCTCTCGTTCCGGCGACCGTCGCGGCGGCGGTGGTGGTGGTGGCCGGCGCGAGCCCATCAGCCTGTTGGTGCGCAATTTGTCCCCGAGACCACGCAGGACGAGCTGCGTCGCGCGTTCTCTCGCCGCGCGGGGACATCCTGGACGTGTACATCCCCAAGGAGTACAACTCGAACCGCCCGCGCGGCTTCGCCTTCATCGAGTTCGCGGACTCTCGCGTGGGGAGAGACCTCAAGTTCGAGATGGACCGGACGCAGCTCGGCGGGCGGGAGATCGCGGTGCTGTTCGCCAAGCAGCACCGCAAGAGTCCGCAGGAAATGCGCCGCCTGATCAGCCAGGACGCGAGTCCCAGGAGACGCTCCAAGTCCCGCTCGCGCTCACCGAGGTTTGGCGACTCAGTAGCCGGTGCTGAGGTTGGTGGAGGCTCATGATTTTGTTGGTTATTGTTGCAGACGCAGCGCTAGTCCGAAGCGAGACCCTAGCTCTCCTCGCGGGTCGCCTCGTCGTTCCGAGTCCCCACGCCGTGCTTCTGCCTCGCCCGAACGGTGCGACTCGTCTCTGAAGGTTGTGCTGCAATGAGAATGCTTATTGTTTTGTGTGTCTTGCTTGTTACTAGTGTGGAGGCAACTCGCAGCCCCTCTGCCAAGTACGTGCTATTTCAAAGAGTTCTGCACTAACACCGGACGAGTTCTGATTCTATGTGGTGTTGCGATGTCTTCAGCGGTGACAAGGGCGACGAAAACATGTCGGACGGAGCGAACGAAAGCTAGCGTTGCCATGCCTGGCATGATGTTAGCAGCTTTTTGCTCTGTAAGAGCTGGCCAGCACAATATTGGATTGCCACTCCCTTGCACTTGCTAGCGGAGCTGTCGGGAGTGTGAACATGGAAGAGAGAAGGCTAAAGGCAACGGGAGAAGCCCTGCATTTAACTCGATCAAGAATGTTTCCATGATACTTTGGTTGAAGATGGCGCCGCCAAGGATCAAGAGGCGGTGTGTGTCGGGCAAGTTTTTTCATGGTCAAGGAGCAGGAGCAGGAAGGAGCGAGGAGCACGTCGAGGCGTGGCAGCAGCGACCACGTGAACAGCTGAGGTCCCATTTCCAGTGTCAGCACAGAAAAACACCAAGCAGTGCACAGACCAAGAAGCGAAGGGACAGGCGCAACCAGAATGCGTAATAGGCTGCTGCACTAGCGACAATATTTATTATCTCAAGCACAGCTTGCTCAGGTGGGGACGATGCCTGCAGAGCGAGCTTGTTCTATTGCGTGTGCTGCTTTCGTTATCCCCGATGAGAATCATGGGCCGGTTCTTGGCTTTTGAAATGCCGTACATATCTCCGTGACCGCCAAGCGCAAACTTTTGCGCTTCACGGCCACGTCAACGATGCTGCGAATGTCCTTGTCGGCGATGCCGTAGCGCATCGCATCCCGCAGGCTGACCTCCGTGTTGCCAAATAAACAAACCTTCAGGTTCCCATCAGCAGTTAGCCGGAGCCGATTGCAGGAGCCGCAAAAGTGCTCGCTCATTGACGTGATGAAGCCAAACTGTCCTTTGAATCCTGGCACAGCGAAGGCCTTGGACGTGTCGTTTTCTCCATCCTGCAGCTTTTGAACCGCCGGAAACTTGGCCCGGATGATATCCATCATCTCCCTGAACGGCACGAAGGTTTCGTCATTCCACCGATTGCTGTCGAACGGCATCCACTCGATGAACCGCACGTCGACTGCCAGCTTCTCCGTGAAGGCCACAAAGTCCAGTATTTCGTCCAGGTTGAAGTGCCGCTGCACCACACAGTTAATCTTGAGCGGGCAAACCCCAGCGCCTGCGCTTCGATGATAGAACTCATTACTCGTGTAAAGCCCTGCCTTCGAGTGATGTGCGCAAACTTTTCTGGTTTTAACGTGTCCAAGCTGATGTTCAAGCGATCGGCCCCTGCCTGCTGCAGTGTCGGCAGCTTCCTCTGCAATGTGATTCCGTTTGTCGTGACACCGACGGACTCGATCCCCGGTATCCCCTTCAACTGCGCCACTAGCCCCACCAGATCCTTCCTCAGCAGCGGTTCGCCACCGGTCAGCCGAACACGCTTCACACCTGCAGAGGCAAACAACTTTACCAGTCGAACGATCTCCGGCGTCGTCAGCAAGTCTTCCGCCGGTTGCAGCGCCACCCCGTCTTCCGGCATGCAGTAGCGACACCTCAAATTGCACCTCTCCGTCAACGAGATCCGCAAGTACGTGTGCGCTCGGCCGAATCGGTCCACCAACTGCGTCGGCTTCGCCTCCTCTAGCGGCTGCAGTGCCACAGCACCATCAAAAACATGACCAACATTTTCTGAGCAATTCATTTACTTACCGCTCTCCTGATCTCCGTTAGAATCTGCTGGATTTGGTGCAAAGAGTCCTCCTTAGACAGCGCCCTCTCCTCGGTGTCGACGGTCTGGCGCCGAGTTTTGGCCACAAAGTCCTCGAGCTTGGAGCCGTCCGCCACTTGTCGCTTCCACTCGGCGCTGGTGCCGAACGAAGCAGCAAGTCCACCACGTCCAGGCCGTAGAGAAGATAGCAATCGATGCTGCATTGGGACACGAGGGGAGGAACAGGGGACCGAGCAGTGAATGCGAGAAAGGGAAAGTACGGTTTAAAGTGCGGTCGGAATTTGAAGACGTCCTCCAGAGGACAGTATTTTCACTGGAGGACAATACGTTCTATTCTAACGCCCATCTCGGTGAAGAGCTGCTGCAGTTTGCGCCTTGCCCTTCGTCTCGAGTCGTTCTGTGCAGCATTTCGCCCGAGAGAAACTACAGTAGCAGATACGAAGTCTTGAGCTACTCGCTGCTAGAAGAAAGCGCACCCTTGTCAATCGTTTTTCGATCGAGGTTGCCAAGGCCATTGGGCGAGAGGCCGATACGAGGCGTCCAAAAATATGTTCCATCGTCGCGTTTCGCTAGGCAGAGGCCACCCTCAGCATCGGTGAGAGCTTTGTATGTGCGGTAGATCTTGACTCTCCGTCCTTCCCTTGTGTTTCTTCAGGGCTTGACTTTGCTGGACTCCATTGATACCTTTGCCTTCCTGCGCTGGCACGTTGCGGTCTTTATCGTCGTCTTCATTGCTAACGGCAGTCCTGTTACCGTAGCAGTGGAGAATCGGCCAGCGGGTCGAAAATTAACGCTGAAGGAACAATGGCTTTGCCCTTCCAACGCTCTATGGATCACCCAGCCCACGCCATTAAACTCACCTACTTCAACGAGCGACCAGCTATCGAGGTCGCGATCACACGGCACCATAATCGTCCTCGAGCCGCTGCTGTAGCAGCAATCGCTTTGTGAGTTTCTCCCAGCGCTTAATTACGAGTTTCTGGTTGTGGGCTATGGCCTTTTCAATCGTTGACTGCTGTTTCGAAGCATGGGCATCCAGCAGCATGGACTCGGCCGTTTTAGTCACGACAATGCCAGACACCTTGGGCATCGTTCTACCGTTGCGAATCTCAAAGCCAACGACAGCAGGAGCGAAATCGATGCCTAGCGATTCGGCAATCGAGTCAATGCGAGGCAAACGGAGGTGCACAGCCCCATGAGGCACGTGTGCCGCGCTCCAAATCTCAATGTTGCCGTACTTGTTCTTCGGGACTCGTCCATCGATCATCGGAGGAGGCTCAAATTCCGTCGTTTGCCACAATCCATAGAGGGCCAAAGACGCCCCATTGGGTTTGCTGGTATCACGGTCACTATCATCGCTCCCTTCACCTACAGAGCTTCCACCCCGAGACTGCTGCCACTTCGCTGGCTTTTCCCGCTCGCTTGGTTTCACATCTCGGCCAAGTCGTCGCCACTTGAAGGCCGACTGGACAGGTTGAACGTGCTCGCGGAAAAACACAGGCTGACCATTGAATAACCCTGCCACTTTTCGCGGGTGAAGAACCTCGTACTGGTTCAAGTGGCGCTCCAAACAGTAGAGGTGGTGCTTCCGGAAGCCCTCAACACTCGTGGGCATTCCTTCCGCGAGCTTTAGCGCCTCCAACTTTTGCTTTTCTTCGTTGAGGAACTTGTCAACATTCCTGGCTGCAATTATTACCCCTTGCTGCTCCATTACGTCTTCATTATAGCGCTCAATCACTTGCTTCAGCCATGAATCCGCCAGGCGCAACTCCAGACTTTTACTCCATTGCGTAGCATACCTCGCTGTTACATCCACGACAAGCCCGTCGTCTTGAACACTGAGAACATACAAGAACCGCGCAGCTTTTCCTCGCAAGGGCTCAACTTCTTGTGGACGCCCCACTAACCTCCGCACGGGATCGACTTGAACCCAGCTCTTGCTCTTCTCGTCCAGCACCTCGCACCACAACCAAAACACTTGCTCCGTCGACCAAGCAGCATCACAGTCCTCCTCCTCAACCTCTTGCTTCTCCTCTTCACTATCACCTCGCGGTTTCCCCTTCAACAGCGAAGCCTTTATCTGCCGATTCCGTCGCCTCTTGCTCGGTCTCTGCTTGAAGGCCAACTCAAACACTTTGCTTTTCTGAACCAACACTGGGTCCAGCGCACTCGTCAATCGGTATCTCAACTGCAGTGCCCCACATAGCGCTGCAAACAGTACCGTCAGCTCATAGTCCCGTCCTTTCCTGCTGAACAAGACGTCTATAAGGCTCGACTCCGTTACCAACTCTCTGCTCTGCTCTCTCTGCTCTTCGCCCCACGTCATCAACTCAAATTCTTGTTGGAACCAGCGCACCAGCAGCTCCATCGAGTACTTGAGTGGCTGCATCTTCACTTCGACAAAGAAGTCCACGTCGCTCTGCGTCGTCACTGACAGCAGCAAACCTCTGAGCAATGGCGAGCCACTCAATCGACTCCACTTGAGCCTGCCAGCCAAAAGCACCAGCAGGTGGCTCTGGTGCAGTGCTCGCTCTCGCTGCTTCTCGTCCTTTGAGAGGCGAAGTGGAGCCCGCCGTCGCTTGCGAGTGGTCGTTGCAGCCGCATCCTGGTCCTGTAGCGCCTGGTTGATCTGGTTCCAGTCAATCTGCTGGAAGTTGTCGGGCTCTTCCTGGGGCTCTGGGGGATCCGGGGAGCGGTGGGTGGAGACGCTGCTTGTGGAGACGGAGGCTCTGCGGGCGCAACGTGGGTGCTTGGGGGTCGTTGAGACGTGTCGACATCTTCCCATTCCACGTCGTCGTCCGCGTCGTCGCTCAGTTCGCCTGCAGAGTATGTGAACTCGTCGTCCTCCGACGACATTGATGGATGGATACACTTTGGATATCGATCGCAAAGAAAGAATGTCAATCCGCCGCACCCCATCGCCGTCGACGCCCTGGACGCCGACGTGCCACGGCTACCGCAAGGACGGCACCCCCTGCGATATCTCGGCGAGCCTCGACTTCGAGGGCTACTGCAAATTCCACACGCAGTACACCCTCGTTGTCTCGGGGTCAACAAGAAGGGCAAGCCTTGCTTCACACGGAAGGGCCTCAGCACGAACGGCTACTGCCGCAAACACCAGTCGCAGGTTCCTGGGGGTGGGCAATCAATGATCGTGTGCAGGGCTGTCACCGAGTTGGGGGCGTCCTGCTCCCGCACGAAACGCCTCGACGCCAACGGATACTGCAAGTTCCACAGCCCACACGCAGCGCAGTGTCGAGCACTTCGAGGCTCGAAAACAGACAATCGCTGCAAGTGCAAATGGGACATTGATGACGAGGGACTCTGCAGGAACCACGCTCGCCTTCGTTGTTGTGGAGAGCATGTCCGCGTTGTTGGTGTTGATTCAGCTCCGCGGCAGTTTGCCGGTGCGATTTACCCAGCTCACCACCCGCTTCCCTGCCAGGCTCCGCTACAATCACAGATTCCGCTTCCAGCTTACCCACCTCCGCCAGTGTTGTGGGAATTTCAAGGAGGACATACGTCATGGCAATACGGTGGCGTTCCAGCCCCATGGGAGGCTACTACTATGCTCCACCGCCTCCGCCGCCGTACTGACTGAGACACAATTCAGTATTTGCCACACAAGCGATAAGAAGTTCGTGCAACTGCCACAAACATCCTGTCGGACTGCTACTCTTCTCTCAGCTCTACCAAAAGTCTGTCGTTGGGAACTTGAAAGAACAAACCGTGGACAGCTAACATCGTAGTGGGGGTGCAAGATTGAAATTAGTCAATGGAATTTGGTCTAGTGCCGTTCAAAGACGGAAGGATGCGGCGGCCAGGCGCAGGGTAATTCAGTGTCGAAAGTTCGCTGTGGCTCGCTGTTCTTGTCCCCGCCTCCACTCTTTCGTGAGTCTGCCGTTCTGCTCGTGAATACGCTCGACTGACGAGCTAGTACACGCTCCTCGTCAATCGCCACTTGCACGCCCCGCACATTCGTTTCTAGCCGATCCAGTCTGCTCTCGACACTTGACATTTTCCCCATGAGTGCTCTGGACACTTCGCTGAGCTGGTTGCTGAGATCTCCGATAGCTTGCTTCAGTGCCTGCGCTTCTTGTGCATGGCGGCACGTCCGCTGTGGAGAATGAATAGTTGTCTTGACACTGTCATCTACCATACCGTTCTGCCGACTGTCCACACCATGAGCGCTGGTCATTGTATCGCTGAAAACTGGAGCTGCGAGTGGCATCACCGTTGTCTTCGGTCTCTCTTCTGGGGGTCTTCTGTCTGGACTTGCACTCCTCTTCGCCTCCGCCTCAACGCCCCACTCCTTTTCAACAGTGTATGCTGTCGATGATTCTTTGATCGCTGGCGCAGGAGGCGGAGTCACCCCAGCTCCAGCCTCTCCTGTGAGCCTCCTCTGCCCGGACTTGGTCTCCTCCGCTCTTCGCCCTGCACGTTCAGCTGCTGTAAAATACTGGCTGCGTGGTTCGCCATGGCAGTGGGCAGTAAATGGTTCTCCACCGACGCCCTCCGGAGTCTGCTCTGAGGCTGCGACCACACGGCCTCCTGTCTCCGCTTCTGGGACTGCAGCTCCTGATGCTTCTTGGCCACCGCCGCCGCCGCGTCCGCCACGAGGTTCAATCTGCGAGCCACGAACTGGCTGCTAAGGAACTGCGATGGACTGAGCGTCGGGAAGCAGCGGAACTCGTCGCGCAGCAGACGGAAGGCGCTCTCCACGAAGCGCGCGTCCGTCTTGCCGCACAGGTCGTAGCCCTTGCCCACCAGAAACTGCGCCACCGCACGCGACGAGTCCAGCAGCACAAAGTGGAGGATCCGCAGCAGGTCGGCCACGTCTCCGCCCTCGAGACGCAGCGCCTGCAGCTGCGGGAACTGCGCCGCGCGCAGCAGCTTCCTCAGCCGCTCAGCGGCGTGGCGCGCGTCGTTCATCTTGGCTAGTGATGCTTGGCCGGCCAATCGGCGACGAAAATAGAGGTGGACGCAGGAGGATAGATGTGGACAACGCTGCATTTTCAGTCTAATCACTTTCGGCTACGCAATGACGCCGAGCAAGTCTAGCCGAACTTGGTCACGCCGCCGCTGGTGGACATGCGGCGCCGGACGTGCAGCGAGTTGTACATGAACGAGTCCACAAAGCCGGCAATCTGATCGCACGGACAAGTGAGTTGGCCGTCCCACGCTCCACCAAAGTAGTAAACGCACCGAGATGACACCGCCGACGATGGCGCAGATCTTGGTGAGGAAGTGCGTGAACGGAACGCGGTCGTTCTCCACCTTGACCATGAACGGGGACAGATCGAACACGAAAAACGTTCCTGCGGCAATTATTGGAATAGCTTTCGTCAAGCTTGGTCCAGCACAAACATCGTCTTTTGCGCTTACCTGGCAGCGACGTCATCTGTCCACGAGGGTCCATGTAGTTGCTCTGTTGGGTGACGGAAAACTGGCAGAGCAACAAGAAGAAAAGGTTGTCAACTTAAAGAGAGCGTGACCTAGGCACGCTGCAAGCGCACCTGGTACGAGTGGATGGCGTTCTCGTCGATGTCGCTGTAGATCGTGGGCACAATTTTGATGTAGTACTGGAACACTCCTCCAGCTAAAGACGCACAAAAGATCGGAGTTAGTCGCAGTCGCGTGAACAATATCCAAGTTTCACTCACATTGCACGGCAATTTTCTTGACTCCGTCAAGGGCCCCACGACGCCCGGGTACGGCGTGCCGAACGACAAGCTGTGAACAATGTGGCTCGAGTTGTACGTGTGCTCTTGGCCGGGGCGGAATTGGTGCACCAGTCTCCTTGTCGGTGGAACGTGCGTCCCAACGCGACGTGGAAGTTGCCGGCCACGCGGTTGACGAACATCCTGCCTGTGAACCTGCAGCCTTCCCCGTCCTGCGCGAGCTTCTCCTCCTCCATAATCTCGCGCACACACTGTTCCTTCTGCTCGGCCTCTTCCAAAGATTTGTCGCTGTTGATGAAGGCCTCCTTCACCTCGTCACACGTGTTGCAGCACTCCTTCCCGGCCGGGTGCTTGGCTCCGTAGCAGTCTCCGCAGTATCCCTCGGGCAGCTGCGTCTTGGCCTGTTCCTCCGCAGTCTCGTCCGTGACCATGCTAATGGGGCGTCCGATGGGGTTCCCGTTCGCATCCAGCCGCGTCTTGACCACCGTCTGGTGCATGTTGACCTGCAGCTCCCCAGCCACGTCCATCGCGTTGATGTGGGCGTCTCTGCAGTTGACGGCCAGGAAGCTCACGTCCAGGTTCACCTGCAGCTTCTCACCCAGCGACGAGTCCACGACCATGTGCTCGTGCGTGTTGACGCTCCAGTAGGCCGAGAGCTCCGACAGGAACAGCAGCAGCATCACGATACCGGCCACCACCGACACGGTGGCGCCGAACTCGGTCTGCACCTTGAACTCGCGGTGCATCTTGGGGTACACGTCCACCTGCCTCAGCACGCGGCGCGCCGAGCGCGTCACGGAGCTCTCGTCGTCCCCCACGCCGCCATCGTCCACGTCGCTCTTTACGACGCGCTGCCGCATCCTTCGCAGAGGCTCTTCCAGCTGACTATCTGCGAGCGGCTCTTACGCAGTCCTGCAGTGCGGCCGACAAGTGACGACCAGGGAGTTGGTCCGTCTATGACTACCAGGTAGTCTTGTTTATGCACACGACTTCTTGGTGTAGCCCTGCACACGACTTCTTGCGCGCCTCAAACAGGTGTTTGGCTCAGACGCCCACGAAGTGCCGTGTGCGTGCACACGACTTTTTGTGGTCGGTCGTGCGAGTGGATCGGTAGTAAAGTCGTCAATAACAACAGCCGTCTGATACCGTGCTGCGCTGCGATGGCGACGAATGTGGAGGAGGACGAGGACGTCGAGGCGTGGGCGCTGGAGCTGGAGGAGGAGCTGGACCTCGGAGGTGCGTCCCCCATCACGCAGTTGAGAGATCAGCAGCAGACTAACCCCCAGCGATGACGACCAGGCGCCAATGGCTCCGAGAGGCAGGTGACGATGGAGCTGGAGGAGAAACCAGCCACTCCAATCTGCGAGACGCCTGCAACGCCCACGGAGCCGTCGTCGGCGGCCTCGCTTCCCCAGGAGGTGCTGGCCAACATCATCAGCTTCACGCAGGTAGGGCGCGTGTGCAAGTCCTGGAGTCTGGCCAGCATTGCAGTCGCACGACGCCGCTTCCAGTCCCGGCTCGCAGACATCCTGCGACCGTTGGACGCGAACGCTGTGGCGCTGGCGCTGGATGTGGAGGCGGAGCTATACGCCGCCTACGGACAGAGGTGAGTGAAAACCGCACGGTCTTGCTGCTCTTCGACGGTTGTTTTAACGAGGCATGTTGTTGTTACTTGTCTTCATTGCCAAGCTATTCGCTGACCAAGGCGTACGCGCACAAGGCGAGGACGCTGCTATTTAACTTGAAGGACTCACGCAACTCCGACCTGCGCCACCGCCTGGTGTCGGGTGAGCTGCCGGCGCACAGCCTCGTGCGCATGAGCGGGCCCGACATGGCCAACCCGCAGCTGGCTCGCCAGCGCAAGGAGTGGATTAAGAAGCGCACGCACGAAGTGATGCGCGACGGCCGCGAGGCCGAGGGCTTTGAGTCGGATTTGTTCGAGTGCCGCAACTGCGGCAGCTCGCGCACGCGGTATCGGCAGTGGCGCCGCAAGGCGGTGGTGGATCGCACGCGAATCATCGTCATTTGCCTGCGGTGTCCGTACCGCTGGGAACTGTGACGGGCATGTGTAGACTACAGATGAACAAATGTGAGGCGAGAAATGATGATAATCAAGCTCTCCAGCACGTTTGTGCTCCGCTTGCTACAATTCTACAATCCAAGCAAGGCCAAAACGAAGCAGGAAGACGAACAACAGACCTGAAAGAGGAACATACAAGTATAAATTATGGCTTGGCTTGCTCCGTTCCTATCAATTAAATAGTGGCAACAGGCGACGCCGTGTCATCTAGCTGATGCGCCGCCCATTGTCGCTCACAACTAAAATGCCCCTTTACGCACCTCTACACGACCATCTCTTCTTCCGAGTGTTCGTCGTTGCAAGAGCTGCCGTCTTCACTGGCGATGCCCTCGCGAATTCTTTGCTGTCGTTTTGCTTGCCAAACTCGCTCTTGATACACGCAAGTGGCGATCAGCCGCTTCGCCGTCGCATTGTCCACACTGTTGTCGTTGTAAGAGATTTGTGAAAGAACGGGGCACACTAACTTTCCCACTGTGCGCCCGAGCATTTCCATGCTCGTCGACGTCAAATAGTTCGCCTCAATGCCCAGGAAGCGCAAGTTGCGTAGCTGGCCACTTTCCATCGCGTACAACACGTGGTGAAAACTTGAATCCGTGATCGTGTTGCCACCGAAACAAAGCTCCGTAAGGTTGGGAGCGCAGCCATCCGCTAGCGCGTGGCACAAGCTCCGCACGCCGTCCTCACCGATAAAGTTGCGTCGCAGATCCAACCGCGTGAGTTTCGGGCAAACCTGCGACCGCAGCATCTGCGCCACCTTCGTCGCGCCATAGTCGCCGAAACTGTTGCCAGGCAAACAAATCTCCTCCAGTCGTGGACAGCATCCCAGCATCAAATTGTTCAACAGCACGTCGGCCTCGCCATCCGCCTCCTCGTTCGTGAAAAGACAAGTGATACTTAATCGCGTGAGTCCCGGGAACGTGTTCATGCGCATCTGCTTCGCCAAAGACAGCACGATCTGCTCATGGTCGTCGTGTGTCACCACAAACCGCTGCGGGCAGTTTGTAGCGCGCATTGAAAGCTTGCCAAACGTAATACCTGCAGAAAGTGAAACAATCTCGAGGTGGCGGAGATTGATGCATTCGCGCAAAATACACGCTTGCCCAGTCTCCGTCGCCAACGCCTTCTGCACGGCATTGCAGCTCAACTGCAGTGAGGTCACAAACAGCGGCGCCAACGCACTCGCAACGCGGCTCACCGCTCGCGAGCGCATGATCTGCACGCCGTCCACATAGCTCCAAATGATCTTGCTGAGTTCTTCGTAACCGCGGAAGATGAGGATGCCCAGCTCGTTCACTTTGCTCTTCTCTTCTACGTCGTCCTGGGCTTCCTGCTCGGGCATCAGCGTGATGCGCATGCGTTTGCGAGCGCCTATCTCTTCAATGTCGTCGATGCTGCGCTTATGGATCAAATTCGAAATGCGTGGCAGCGGTCGCACGCTGCCTCCTGCAGCAGCCACGGGGGTGCTGGAGTCTGTAGACGACGGGCTAAGGACGCGTCCCGCTGGCGGCAGAACCTGCAGGGGCGGCGCTGGGTGCACGACGGGAGACACTGTGGGCTGCTGCCTCGCTCGCTTGCCGCTATAGCTAGTGGCAGGCTCGATGGCCATCGCCGCGTCCCCGCCGAGCTCACTGGCTGGAGGGGTGGACGACACCCGTCGGATCTTCTTGTTGACGATGCCCGCCGTGAGCGCCTGCACGCGTCTGGCCAGGCTGTCCATGTTGGCGTACTCGAGCAGCGACGCCGAGTGGATGAACATGAGTACCTCCAGCTTGCGGGCCAGCACCCACGTCCTCTGCATCTCGGGCGTCTGGTGGTCGCTTTGGGCCAGCACGAGTCTCGCGTTCCGGGCCAGCAGCTGCCCGATACGCGTGAGGATGGTGCGGCGCTGCGTCAGGTGCTCGCGGCGCTGCCATGTCAGCGGCTTGGGCAGCGAGCGCGCCGCGAACACGGCGCTGTTGGGCTGGATGTCCTGCGGCGGCACGAACGAGGACGCCACGTCCGCCATCGCTGGGGGTCCTGCTGTCTGGCTGCTCCGTAGCGGTCTCCTGCTGCGTACTTGTCCCGAGCGTTGTGGAAAGGGGCGCATGTCTTTACTGCAGTGATTGTGATTGGTCAATAATCCACTGAACTAACTTTTGAGTCGGCTTGGTTGTTGTCTGATGCCCTCCTTCGTTCTCCACTAAATATCCCACCATGAGCCGTGCACTCTTGATTCGTGTCTTCCTCGCTCCCGCCTGAATAACTCGTGGTACGAACGCTGGATGGACTTCCAGAGCCATTGTTGTCACTCACGAAGCGTATTAGCAGAGGAAAAGTACTACAGCGCGAGAGCAGGTTAGTAAGGCGAAAGCCTCACAAGAAATAGAGGGGCTGGGTCGAGGAGCTGCAAGTTGCAGAGTGAGCTCGGCGGCTCAGCGTTTTGGGTCGTGCTGCGCCCGCTCCTCGACGGTACCCTCGCAATCTGTTTGGTCTATTGTTGCCATACTTGACTGACATCTAACTGTATCTTGTCTTGTCCATAGTTTCCTGTCGTGGTACGACAGCGTCCTGCTCGCGTCTGAGCAACGGACGGGATCGTGCTCAGGCCGTAACGCCGCTGGCAACATCACCCGTAATACTGCAGCATGGTGAGACGAGGTGGTGAACTCTTTTTCGCCCAAATGTATAGCGGCCCCTTTAGATACGCCCAGATCAGAAACCCTAGTTCTAAGATCTACGTCCGGGTTCCCAATCCGGTGTGGTGTGTACCTTGTGCAACCCCTCTTGGTAAGATTTACCTCGAGGCACCATCCACGCGACTTGGGGTAGAATTAATGACCACAATACAAACAGCTCTTTTGTGGTGTAGCGCGATTTATCAAAATCCGCTGCCACTGAGCCTAGACACCGACTAAGGGCGAGTCTTGTATGTCGTAGGAATTAGGATTTAGGCTAGCCGCGGTGGTTGCTGATGTCCTGGAGATATGCACGCAGGGATTCTGCCAGGGTGGGCGACATTGTGCCCTCAATAGCCAGTTCTCTCGTCGGCCAAGATGCCAAGCCGACCTCAAAGCCGTTGTCGCTGCCGTCGCCGCCGTCGCACGCGCTTGCTGCTGCTGGCCCTTCTCGTATTGGGCTCTAGGCGACGGAGCAGTGTTTGCGTCCAAGTTCGACTGGACTGGGAGAAGGAACTTCGCACGCTGCAACGGGAGGGCGACTTCGAACGCACTTACTGCATGTCCGTGGAGTCGTTCTACCGACTCCTGGAGCTAGTCTTGCCCGTGCTCGACCGGGATCCACACTCGCGGCAAAGGCGATACCCAATTCCTGCAGTCGTCAAGCTGCAGTTCGTGCTGGATTACGTGGCGGGTGGAATCGCAAACGACGTACGGAGGATTAGCGGCGTCAGCCACCCTATTTCTACGAGATATTGTACAGCACGATGGACGCAATTATCGCCGCTCCTGAGTTCCAGATCCAATTTCCCATGACAAGCGTGGAGCGTCACCGAGCAAGTAAAGCTTTCTGCCTTCGTAGTAAAAACGGCGTGATCGATGGCTGTGTAGGCGCAATGGACGGATGGCTGTGCAAGGTGCGAGCGCCGCTGGAGACAAAGCATGATGGTGCTGGGCCGCGTGCATACTTTAGTGGTCATTACGCTCGGATGGGTATTAATGTGCAAGCGTGTTGTGATGCGCTGAGTCGTTTCATTTATCTGGATGTGAGTCACCCTGGAGGAGGGAACGACATTCGGGCATACAGAGAGACGTGCCTTCCCGAGATAGTGGAGTCGATGGAGGACGGACTATATATTGTTGCTGACAATGCCTACAAAAACACGGATCATTTGTTCACTCCGTATTTGAGGACAGAGCTCGACGATGACTACAAAGACTCCTTCAATTTTCACTTATCGCAGCTGAGAATCCGGGTTGAAATGGCATTTGGACTTTTGGTACGGAAGTGAGGCATTTCTCACCGCCCCTAGAGAATAGTCTAGAGCGCGATGCTAAGATCATTCACTGCGCTGCCGTTCTGCACAATTTTGTCATTTCGGAGCGTTGCCGTCACTGCACAGACCCCATGTACGAGGCGCTGAGTACTGAAGCAGCGTTGTCTCATTCAAGCTTAAACAGTTTGCTGACATATCCGCAGAGCGATCTAAACAATCGCCTACCGATTCGAAGTGTTCAACGTGATGGCTTGGTGAAGAAGTTGCGCTGCCAGACACAACTACGCCCCCATCTTGCTAGTTTATTTGGATCCACCGACATTTTCCATCTCGCTCAGCCATTTAGCTAGTAGCGGATTCATTTTCTGCTGAACCATCTGAATAAAGCCATTGTTAGCACCAGCCTCCTTCAGATCGTGAAGCACTTGCATCCCTTTGTGCACAGCATCGGCCAATTCGCCGCACTGTTAGCAGCAGACTCCTTGGCTTCGTTCTCGCTTTCACGGGTCAAATACTCGAGGATCTTGTCCTCCGCCACCGAGGAAGCTGAACGACGATGCTTTGCTTGTTGCGATGCTCTTGGGAAACATCAGCAGCTCTCTTAGCGCGAAGAGTGTTCACGCGTGCTTTTTCAGGCAGACGGCCGACAACAAAAACTTCATAGCCCTGGCGGTCTTGTAACCAGTCATACACGTACAGAACGTCCAAACGCTCACCGCAGTAGAGCGAAAAATCTCTTGCGTTCTTGCCACTTTTAGTAGAACTAGTCTTCGCAGTGCTATACAACGAATGGACCTCCTTCCACATCTCCTGGAGCTTCTCAGACGACAGTGCCACAAACTCACCCGGGCGGATGTCTACGTAGGCATCACGGCTAGCTATGAGTCTACCATATTCAGAATTATCGCTGGCAAACTCAGCAGCCACGTCTAGCCAGTAGGAGTTCCTGGAGTTCACAGCACCAGTGTCAATGGCCTCGCGCCCAGGTATGCTATCCATTTCACCCATGCGTTCGATGAGCCGCTCGCCGAAGATGACGTTCGCCAAGCGGAAGCGAGTGTGCTGCGTAGCACGCTCCCCGGTGGCCTGTACTCCCGTCACTGCAGCAATGCCTTCCTGGCGCTGGTGGCGAAATGTGCAAAGGAGCTCTATGTTTGTAAGCGGGTCAACTTGAGAGTTGAGTTGGAGCCTGGTGCACGCTGTTTGACCCGGTCTAGTGGAGGGGTGCCCCGATGGTCTGTGACCAGCTGAATTTGTAACACCTTCTGTACCCGTCGGCGGGCTGGATCTGCTCTTCGGGTGCTTCAAGGACGCTTGATCTATGAAGATCGAATGTCTTGGCGGGGCGTGGGAGGTCAGGAGCAGCGCGGGAATCTTCACTCTGCGTCCTTGAGTATTTACCAGACCAGTAGTCGCTCGGATCTACTTGGATCCAGGTGGGGGTTGCCTTGAGGGGGTGGTCTTCCTTTTCCTTACTTGACGCTTCCAATAGCGTGATCTTGGGGGTTGAGGGTCGATCAGTCGTCCTGGCCAAGTAGTAACCCCAGTAGACTTCGGATCCGCACTTGGTACCAGTGGATCCAGGCTGCGAATGGATCTGGCCAATATATTATCCAGATCACCCGAGCACTGCTTGATCGCGATGATCCCGACGTAGCTTGACTGTGCCAATGTAGCTCCCGTGGTCTTAAGCGCTAAGAAGAGCACTTGTGGTGTACAAGGCAAATTCGACTCTGTATTAAGCAAATTAGGAGTGGATCGATCTGAGTCTGGATCCAGCATACTGCGTTGTAGATCTAGATCTCCCACGCCTGGATCCATTGCTTCCACAATATATCCATATCTGATCCGGGGATCTCAGTCTGGATCTAGCACGCAGTTCCCATATCGTGACGGTTCCGACACACCGACGATTTCCGCAAAGTGGAAAACCTTAGTGCAGAGGTTTTAGCCTGAGGTTTTTCTTAGCTGCAGAGGTTTTCCACCACAAACAAACTGGCGGCCGAAGACGAAGAACGCGCCCTCGTCGGCGCTGAAGACTGGACGCTGGACGGCGCGGTGTGACAGAAAGTCAAGCTGCTAGACGAGGTGGTGCTGCCGTACGCGCTGCCACCTGGAGGACGCTATGCTGGACGAGGAGCGCTCGGCGTTGGATGGCTGTGTTGGGCGCAGAGCGCTGGACGTTAGAGAGTGCTGGGGTGGAGGCCAAGCGCTCGATATTGACGCTGCGGCTACTTGCAAGATAATCAAGCCGGTACTGTTGGTACAGAGCTCGGTTGGTAACGACCGGGAGTTCGATTCCCTATTACCGGCATATTGTATCTCTGTATCGGGTAACCACTAACGAAAGTATGTATTGTGTCGACAGCAAAACTGCTAAGCTTCGCTAACTACTTGTAGAATGTCTTGAGTTCTTGAGTTTCTGCAGGTGCTGGATCCGCAATATTCTCCGCTGCCAGGTGAGGTCGATACGACTCAATGCGCTTATTCAGCAAGCCTGCGCGGTGCCGCCGCTTTTTGCTTATATCCCTTGGCCGCTCAAGAAGGCCAAGACACACGACTCTGCGCGCTCGCCTAGCGTCAGAACCCGGTCTTCGAAGTCGCTACCATCATCGTCCAGCTGAAAGCCTCCAACCAGAAAGAGCTTCATGTACGCTACTACCAGGTGGTAGTCGGACTTCTTCTGGTGGTCCTCCGAGAGCCAGACGCGGGAACCTTTGCGTACCACTCAAACCACATCGAGGACAGGTTCATGGCAGCTTGCTTTCCCCGTTTTGCAGGCGGTGCTTTAACGGACACATTCTGTGCTGGTTTTGTCGTTCCAGTTTTGTGCGCCGATACAGGTTGCTTCAGCAGGGCGGCCTCGAGAACGAGAAGCCGCGCGTTTAGCAAACGATTGCTCTCAATAAGCTCGTTAAGTACAGCGGCATGATGACTTCCAGCGCTACAGCATTTGCTCGATTCTCCAGCCTCCTCGCTTTCCTTCACAGGCACAGCGGCTGCAGCACCAATCGCCGTCGACCAAATCAGCATATCGGCGATGGTGATCTTCACAGCCTGCAAGCACTCTTCCGCTCGTGCAACCAGCAGGCTTGTCGGCGCCAATTCCTTCACTCGAGGAAAATATTTCATCAGGTACGCTGTCAGCACACCGAGGACTTCTTGACTGACGTTGAGCTTGGTGTCCGCCAGTCCCGTGCAGGAACCAAACAGTAGCTCTTGCAAGTCACGCAAGCGCTCTTGGGCAGCATAATCTAGCACCCCAACGCCGGCAATCACTGGAGACTCGTCGGCATCCCAGTCGCTCAGGACTCGAGCTGCTTTTCGGATCTCACGCGGAGTGTTGAACACGTAGGCAAACTCCTTGTTCGTCCGCGACATATCCCAGGCCCACGGTCAAAACTCCACTGTGCTGCGAGGCGGTCGTCTCCGTTAGCATGCTGCCCCCCACCCACCCACCCACCCACCTCTGCGAAAGGAGTGCGGCGTCAAGTTGCACGTTGCCCCGGCCGGCTCGGCCACACGCTTCAAGAATCGATTGACGTAAGCTTGGACTCCGTCGTCTCCACTAGCTTGACCGGAGCACACGGGGACACCAGCACCTCCAGCAGCAGGAGCGGGAACGGACGCGCACTCACCACCCTGCAGCAATTCGAGCAGGGGTACTCCTTTGTCGAGAGACGTCACAGCGGGCGCAGTGAGTGAAGGTAGCTGGCTCAGCAGCGATGCACACGGAGACGCTTGGATTACTAGGGCGACCGCCAACGCATGGAGAGGACACGTCAAGAAGTCTTCCCGATCAGGTGCGAGGGTAAGTCCCTGTTCTTCTGCAGTTTTCATGCGCAGCATTCTCACATAAAATACGCTGTCTGCTGACATGATGTGTTGTTTGCTGATGTTGTCAAGATCCGACGAGCGACCAAAGCAATGCCACATAAGGCAAGCTAGCGCAACATCTTCATAATCGGAGGCGACAGACGCTGTTCTGTAGACATAGCGAATTAGAGAGCGTAAGTCCGCCTTAGAACAAGGCGGAGCTTTATTAATACCCCCATTCTCTCGTTTTAAACAGTGTTTTTCCAGCGTCTTCCCTTGCTTCAGGATAATTATCTCCGTCGACGCGCGAAGATGCGGATACTCGTCGAAAAACCAAAGCTTTACATTTCGGAAGTACGAAATAGCACTGTTTGGTGACAACTTACCTTTCTTACTTCATACGTCGCCAGATAGTAGCCGAAGCGGTCCACTACGGTCGCCAACTTTTTCCCTGAGTTATCTAGTTGAATCGACGCTTGGACGACGTCCATAGAAACACGCTCAGCATTTAACATACGCTCAAAGGCACCTACTCCGGTGGAGCGAGCTTTTGAGTGTTTGCTGTGACTAAGGCAGATACTCATGCCGAGCGGTGTCTGGCCCTTCTACTTGTTTTGAAATGGCAAAACCACCAGTGTCTCGTTACCTATGCTAGGACTTAGCCTGCTTGTCAGATTCGTAAGAATATTTTTAAACATTTGAGTGACTTAATTCCAGTATGCACATATACATATTTTTGTAAACTTCCGACAAATATGTGTCGGAATCCGTCGGAATGTTTAGGGTTGCGCAAAGTATTATAATTGGCTAAAACGCGAAGATTTGAGTGGCCAAACCTAATTATTTTACAGTTCGTCTAAAGGCGTTGTCGGAAAAACGTGGATATTAATCCATATCGACCCCATTTCCGGGAAAGCGCTTCACCACAGTCGTCTAGGGCGCCATATTCCGCGGTGAGCGTCCCCATCCTTCCTTCGACGACGTGCGATTGCCCCCACCTTCAGCAAAGCTTCCCCGGTGGTGTAGCCGTGAATAACCCGATTCTTGGCAACCCAGAAACCCAGAACGCCAAGTAGACCCCGCCATGAGAGTGGCTGTCGTCTGGCTCGTTTGCCAGCAGGGTGACCGGGGAGGCAGCGTTTCCCGGCCCTCCTCCAACGGTGGCGGGTCGTGTGTCTCAGTACGGTCTGTCTCACAATGCTGCGGAGGGCGCCGTCGGCAGCATTCATCACATCCCAAAGGGGCAACGTAGTGGTGGCCCCGGCGAACGTTGAATGCATCGGGGGGCACCATTAGATTCCCAGCTCTGTTATAGCACACTCGGTTCTGCAGCTGGAAGGCGTCGACGAAATGCTGCCGGTTGCCGTGGCCACGCCTGGCCCGCCACACTCACTAAAGCCAGTGCAGCGAGGTAGCGGATCGTCTCGTGGCCGGTCATCTCGGTGAGGCGGTCATACTGTCGTAGGCGGCCGTGGTCGGGAACCAGTCGCCGCAGTACCGCCATGATGCGCGCAGCCTCGGTGTCTATAGTGGCGAAAGTGAAAGTGGTGCGCAATAAGCGATGGAAGTATTCCTCGAGCGAGTCGCGACGGATGAAATAGGAGGTGTAAGGGGTTACATGAAAGTCATAGCCGTGCGTTGACTTTGGAGGTTACACGAAACTCTTAACCGTGTATAGAGTTTCGGCTGTGTAGCCGTCTGGCTCTCCACCACTCATTTACATATCGCTTAGATTAACTATGCCACATAGTTTAGTCTATACATTTACACCAAGGTCAGATAAACAATTCAATTCAGCTCTATTTTTGCAGTTAATTAGTGTTATCCTTGTTTTAAGGGACACTGACTCTGCGAGTCCTAGTTGCGGGACTGTACTTGGTTCTTGTATAGAACCGAAGGCGGGACGCCTAAAGAGACAGACTCGGGGAGTCCTACGTCTCCCTCTGTGCACGTGCACCGCTACGCAGCCCCGCCGCACCTGGTAGCACTTGTAGTCAATCCGACTCCTGAGTCGTCGACTGAACCTCTGTGAGGATGGAGCAAGCAGCGTTTGCGCACTTGACTCCTAGTCAGCAGGACACGCTTACTAGCGTCTTTGCTGGGCCATGAGGGCATGGCGCTCCTTGAGGCGTTCTCGAAGTACGAGAATGCTATGCTGGTGCAGCCCCCTCGGGCGAAGCCGCTCTCCGTGGGCGTGAAGACCTTCTCGAGAAGGAGGGGAGAACCTCCTGTTGTGGACCCGAGAGGTCGAGATGGCCATGGGTTCGGCCATGCTCCAAATGGAGAATCAGCGTGTGGCGCTCGCGATCTCTAAGCTCGAAAGGCGAGCGAGAAAATGGGCCTTGACGTCGGGAACGTCTGTCGAAGAGGCCTTCCCGACCTGGGAGGAGCTGAAAGAGAAGCTCCTTCAGGTGTTCTCGCCGCCTAACCAGGCGTATCGTGTGAGGTCACCGTGGTAAAGCGATTTGCCTGGGAAGCGGGGGCGGGTCGTCAGGCATCGCGATACGTGGCGAGGATTCGCTCACGGTCATTCCCAACCGAGTCTTCCCTGATTGGCTGGACTTTTAAGTCTGGCGAGGTCTCATCAGTCGGTCGGCGGGAATCACTTTTGTGAATTGACCCATTACGCCCAACGGAAGGCGCTGTGATTGGCCATTCCTCATAATCTTCGGTGGCACGTCGACGTCACCAATGACAACGGAAAAGATCCAGGTGACCCTTCCCAAGGCTTGGCAACTGATGGGGGCCTCGATGACCGTTCGGAAAGCTCGTTAGCTACAGCCCGAAACCTCGATGACTCTTGGGAAGGCTCGACAGCAACGACCCGACCATTCTGAATCCTCGGTGACCAGTCTAGGAGCTCGGCGACTCTTCGGGGACCTCGGTAGTGGGTTCAACGAGGTCACAGTTAGGAAACGGATTGTATTTCCCTGTATATTTGTATGGAAAGTAGGAAAGATAGTCTAGCGTACTTCCTGCCCTTTTGATCAGCTCTTTTGCCGCTTCTTCGTTAGTCGCAGGCCAAGTGCGTGAACGCTGCTGTTGTTTTGGGGGTTCCTTCTGCTGCTTCCTCAACTCCTGCTGGCTTCGTCCTGAGAACTTCTCTGGACGCTGGTGTTCGCCGTCCACTGACGGCGACACCTATTTGTATTCAGTACTAAATTCTGCTACAGGCACTACCTGTCGCTATCTCCGTTTCTGCTTCGTCCTCTGTTTCATCTTCGTCTTCTGCACTCTCGCCTGCCAATTCAAAAGTGACTGCTTCGCCGTCTGCAACAGGCTGCTCGCACGCGATCTCCCCTGTTGTCCGCTACCGCGTGGTGGCCTCTTCGTTCTCCGCACCTGCTGCTGTTACATTCGGAACTTTAGGCAGCTGGCTGATCCCCGCCGCCACACGGGCTGACCCTCACGGTTGCCGTCGATCCTTCTGCTGCCTCTACAGTCGACGTCGGCTCGTGGTTGCTGCTGGCCCCATTACACGACTTCCTCACGTTACAGGTCTTCCACGACCTGATCGTCGTAAAAAAGCCGCTCGTATTCGGCGATTCCGAACCACTTTGACTTCTTCTGTTCACCATTGACGTTTCACCAGCCACCGTCGTCTCGACGGAGCTCAAACGCGAGGACATATTGTCCTGCCTGGTTTCGTAGTCGTCTACGTCGCTGCTCCACCAGGCGACCACTCGATTCCGCCGTCTAACTTCACTCGCCACTGTCTGTCTTCTTCGCTCCGCGCTGCGTCTTGTCGGGGCCGTGTCAGTTGTCGCCGACGCTGCTCGTACAGCCGCTCTTGGCGCCGACTCATCCGTGCTCGTGTCGCCTTGATCTTCATCAGCGAGTTGCTCCGCAATATCGTCTGCTTCTTGCCGTAGCAATGGTGTCGGGTAGTAGTAGTTTTACTAATAAAGGATTTACGCGCTACCACCGTCTCCGGGGCACCCGTTTTGTCTTCTCGCTCCAGTAGAAAATAATTGAAGCCGGCAGGCTCTACAATTCGCATTGGCCCCATCCAGGCGTGGACGAACTTCGTTGCTTTCGCGCCCCTCGGCGGATTATAGACCCACACGCGGTCACCTACTTTGAATGTACGCCGACTTCGAACCTTCCGATTGTAGTATCGAGCTTGTCGGGTCTATTCCTTCAATTGAGCCTTCTCCGCACACCCTCGACTCCGTTATAGTACCGTCATCAATTGCTCGTGGTACTTTTGTAACTCACCAGCCTCAGTTACCGACACTCTGCGTAGTAGTTCGTTCGGTGCTCGTAGTGTCCGTCCTATCATCAATTCGTTAGGCGACAATGCTACGGTAGTATGTTTCGCCGAGTTATACGCATACACAGCGAACGCCAACCACATACTCCAGTCATGTTGCCGCTCGTACTCCATAAACATTGCCACACAGTCCTTCCAGGCGCGGTTACATCGTTCCACGAGTCCTATCATTTGTGGTATGTAGGGCACCGGATTCACTTGTCTTACTTGTAACATGCCAACCAACAGTTCGATGATATAGCCCGTCATCTCCGGCACTCCAGCCGTCAGCAGCTCGCGGAATACCCCGAACTTTAAGACTACATGCTCCATAATAAATTTCGCGGCGTTCACTGCTGTGTATTCGGCCACCGTCGCTGCTACTGCATATCGAATAACATACTCCACTGCTCCAACTACATATTTGCTACCTCCTTCTGCTGTGAGGAACGGACCTGCTACATCCAGTGCCCAGCGATGCCCTACGTCTCCTCCACGTATGCTGCGCAACGGTGGTATCACTTCGCCTGGTCGAGCCTTGCGGCTGCCGCACTCCTGACACCCTCACATCCAATGGTACACCGCCCTCTGCAATCCCGGCCACCAGTAGACCCTTGTTACTCTGCTGTACGTGTGGGGTCCTCGTAAATGTCCGCTCCACACGGAACCGTGTAACTCCTTAAATACTACAGCCCAAAGTGCCGGTGGTAGCACCACTCGTCGGCCGTCTTTCGTGGCTACTGTCACGAGTCCATATCGTCGCTCCATCTGCATGCCTTGGTACGTGCCGTGTTTCATCATTCGTTGCGCTAATTTACTGTGGCTCTGGGCGTCACCAATGTCGTCGTCTGTTAGCTGCAGAGTCTTCGTCGCCGTCGTTCACGCCCCGTATTTGAGTGCCGTCTGTGGGTGATACTGTTGTCTGGCTTGCTACATCAGCTGCTTCAGTGTGTGTTGGCTTTGACCTCCCCGATGCTTCGGACTGCTCCCGTGTTAGTCGCGGTGCTGGTGTCGGTGTACGTATCGGCACTGTCTTCCACTTGCCATCCTCCCCAATGACCCGCATCGTGCGTTGCTTCGGCTGCGTGGTTGTCGTCGTTCTCACCGTCACCTACTTCTGTGTAATAGTCCCGTTGTCGGTGCACGCGACCGGCCTTCGGTCGAGGGTGCTTCTCGAATCGGTTCTACCCAGGTCACCCGTCGTCGCCTTTGGTCTACACGCTGTCGCACTTCTTGGGTCTCATCGTCTTCATTGACACGTACTGGCGCCCCCGTCATCTGGCGGTGCGCTTCACCTCCGCAGTGGTTGCCGCCTTTGCCTGTAGCTACGATCGTACTGCTCCGGTAGTCATTCCGTTGTAGCGCCGCCGTCGTTGTGCCACACTCAGTGCTTGTTCCGTTGGCCGCGACCGTGCTACTTCGATGGCTGTGTGGCTACGTCATCGCCACCTCTACTGCCGTCGTCTCCTGCTCCGTCACTGCTGCGGGTGTCGGACCGGGCTGCTGTTGGTGGTTTCGCGTCTCATCCAGTCGTGGTGACACTGTTGTTACATCGCCCGCCATCCTCGTCGTGTCGATCACATCCTCAGTTTCCGTCCTGTCTTTCGTCGTCGGCGGGTGCGTTAACAGCCGTGTGGCCGCAGCCTGTTCTCTCCGCTGAGTCTCCGCACGTGTTACCGGTCTCCTCGTCGGCGGTACTGTTACCACTTGTGGACGTACTTCGTCCTGTTACTGTTACCAGTGTCACTCCATCTCCACCGGTCGCCTCCTCCCGTTGTTCCTGTCTGTTACGTCGGTCTCCTGTGTTGTTTACCGAATTGTGGGGAACAGTTACTGCTGCTGTTCTTCTTCTTCCGGTGTCAGGGTAAACAGGGGCTTCGTCCGTCGGAATTGCTCTATATCTCCGTGGCACGCCTCCACCCGTCGGCTGGACTTCGATACTACGGGCATCAATGTGGGGGCTACGACTGCTTCCGTCGATCTACGTTTGTTGTTGTCGTCAACTACTCTCGCCGCGGCATCAGTCTCTTCGCTTGCTATTACTCGCTTTGATTCCTGCGTGATGGAGGCTGCTGCTTCCTGGCGCCGGCGTTCGGCTCTCATCACCGGCCGTCTCACTTTAGTCTAGTCTTCATCTACTTCGGTGGTATTGCGTTCTCTTCGCCCTACACCATACGTTCTCGTCCCGGACGTGATTGAGATTACGTTTGGTGGTTCCTCTACCTCCTGGCCCATCTGCTCCGCGTCATCGCCGGCGGTCGCTGCCGTCGTCCTCGACACATGTCGGCCTTCCGTATGTTCCAGTGTCACTGTCGTGTTGACCGATGCTACTTTCGGTTGTATCTCGTCCTCGACATGGTTTCGAGTGGCTCCCTCGGTTGCCACCGTGTCTACAATTTCTGTCGACGTTTGCGGTCGTCTTCGTGTACCTCTACAGCCAACTGCCGCCATCACTGCTGCCGGCGCCCGCGATAAGGCGTCCGCTGCTACATTGGTACTACCTGGGCGGTACTCCACAGTAAAGTCGTATTCTCGGAGTGTCAATGCCCACCTGTGTAGTCTGCCTGCTGGTTCCTTTTTCGCCATCAACCACTTGAGGGCGGAACGATCTGTCACTATGGCAAACGTCCTCCCGTACAAATAAGGACGGAAAAGTTTGACAGCCCAAACTACTGCAAGGCATTCCATCTCCGTGATGATATACTTCACCTCCTCTGAAGTGTTGACCTTGCTTGCATATGCTATTGGTCTCCATCCACGTCCATCATCCTGCATGAGGCAATGCACCCAGGCCAGTGGTGCTCGCGCTCGTTGCCAGGCGAAATGATAGTCTAAAATCTGGGTAGACTAGTCGTGATTTCGTAGTCAATATATACTTCAGGTATTCGAATGCCCATTCTTGGTCCTCAGTCCAACGCCACGGTGTGTCTTTCTTGAGTAGCCGTGTCAGTGGTGCTGCGGTGATACCAAATACAAACTTCCTATAGTAGCCCGCAAGATGCACAAAGCTCCGTACTTCTCGCTCGTTCGTCGGTCGTCGAAAGTTCGTCACCGCAGTCACCAGTCCCTCAACAGGTCGCACTCCTTCTCGACCCATTTCGTGACCTAAATACTCCATGATCGTTGTTGCGAACTTGCATTTCTTCAGCTTCAATGTGAGTCCGGCCGCCTCCAGCCGCTCGAATAGGCCTACTACTTCGAGTACATGTTGTTCTACATCTCCACGGGTGAAAATGGCGATATCATCGAGATAAACTAAACAGGTGAACAAATTTATCCTGCGTAGCACTCCGTTCATGACACGCTGAAAGGTGGACGGCGCATTCATAAGGCCGAACGGCATCCTTATAAATCTGTACAGTCCTTGTTTAGTTACAAAAGCAGTCTTGTCATGGTGACTCCTGCTACTTATATCTGCCAGTACCCCGCCCTGAAGTCAAGCGTAGTAAGAGCGATGACCAAATAGAAAAGTAGATGACTTCTTATCCAACGACTATCTTACAAGACGAAAAAGCAGGCAACAAAAGTCATCTTCATGTCCAAACGTGCAAGCGTCGACTTTTAAAGCACCCTATACGCAGCATATGACACAACACAGGACTTTCATTGCGCACTCGCACAACAATGCGCACAGCTCCGCGCCGACTCAAGCGTGGTGTTCCTGCGCGCCGCAGTGCAGAGAACACGACGTTCGATAAATCGTTAGGTCAAGACGATAGCCAAGAAGCGATGCAGCTATCCCCAGCCGGCGCGGGCCGCGTCCACACATCAAGCATGACAACTTCACCACCCTCGCTCAACTTGCCAGCATACTACACCCAGTATGAAGAGCACAACGCTGGACCAAGCACATAAATCAGTGATCCGACTTCAGGACCATCCCAACAGAGCCCTGAGGCTCGAGAGCCGCCATATAAGCGGCCGAGACGTGCAAATCGCCGTGCCGTTGAACCTGGCTTGACTGGCATCACTTCAACTACCCTGAAACCCAAGACTGCCACCCGCAAGACAAGGAAGGCTCCCTAATCGATTTCCAAGGTCCACACTACGAATGGCTCGACGCCACAGCACCAGGAACATGCAACATCTCTCTCTCTCAGAAGTCTTCGACAACAACTGAGAATGCAGCTCCAACTGCGGCCAAGTCCAAGGCCAAGCGTGCGTCCAAGAAACGGAAGACAAAAGTCGCGAAGGCACCGCTGGGGAAAGAGTGGAAGAGCACGAAGTGGACGGTGGAGTTGACGTCCGTGGCAATCCAAGCTTGCTTCATGAATAAGCGAATCTTGAAAAGTTTGCTACTAAGAACTCAAACACAAAAGCTCAAAGAGCCATTTGGGAAGATACTGTGAATGTCTTCAAGGAACGCGCTTTGGTTGAGCACGCATGGGGCAGTGATGAACCACGTGACGTCGAAGTGAAGCAGTTCAAGAACAAAACAGATTGTGTGCGAGCTGCTTACAAGTCCAAGAGAACCCGCATGCTAGCCACGGGAAACCGCGCTGCAAATGGCAATGACTCTAGCCAGAGCGATGAGACAGACCGCAAGTATCCCGAAATGCCAAATGACTTCTTTCTTGAGGATCCCAATGAAGCTTCGGGCGGCAGCACCGCGGATGGCGATGGTGGCAGTCGGCATCAGCTCACATACGATCTAGCAAATGTACGACCTGCTTATCTGAAGCAGCTAGGATACGATCTTGCTGCTTTGTGGCCACTACTGTGCGACGCATTTTCTCATAGGGGTGAAGCTTTTGCAGAATCTAGGACGGCGGCGAAGGCCAGTGACGCCGCCAACGACGACGAAGCGAATGGAGAGAATGGCAGCGAATCATGTGAGTCACCAACTGAAGCCAGAGAAAGAGCAAAATCGGTAGCAAATAAAAGAAAGCGCTGCGCAGAAACCCAAGCGGCAAGCCAGCGGTGAAGCGTCCCGTTGATGCCGTGAATGACACCTTGCGATTGGGTTTCGAAACAATTGAGCGTGTGTTTACAGCTCGCCATCAACCAGCGCAGAGCAATGAAGATATGACGGAGTTATTCGGCAGGCTGGTGGCCTCAATTGAAAATGCTAACAACAAGCAGCAAGCTACCAACGAAGCTCTCCTTAGAAAAATCACCGGCCTGCATCAGGTTACACACGGACTCTACCAAGAAATCAAGAACTGGAAGGCTGGTGATATTAGCGATGAATGCACGAATTAGTCGACTGCTCTTGGTATCGCGGGATCCAGGTTATACTCGATAAAAACGATCAGCATAGCCATCACGTTTTGCAATAGCCAGATCAACTTCAGCTTGAGTTCTATCCCAACTTTGATTGAACGCAGTCATGACGTGCCTCGCTTCTCTTCCGGTCTTTGCCACGTTTTCTTAATCATGCTTCGGTTTGAGTTGCTTGTCACCGATGTCAATTAGGATGTTATGAAGAACAGCAGCGGCGCAGATCATGCGAGCGTTGGTAGCATGCGAGCGTTGGTAGCATGCGAGCGTTGGTAGCATGCGAGCGTTGGTAGCATGCGAGCGGCGATCAGTGACACCGTGCAATACTTTGAACCGCGCCTTCAGTTTCTCAAAGACACACTCAACAAGAATTCGTGTTTGCGAGAGATGGTAATTGTAGCTGCAGCAGAAATCCAGCAACGTCCGAGTAAGTTCCATTGCAAAAACATAGAAAACAACAACCACTTACCATCGCTGTTTCCGTGTCAAATGCTTGCCGCCACGTTCGTCAAATGGCACCATCAAGAACGGCCACAATTTGAAGCCCGCATCACCCAACCAATTAATTCCAGGCGGACACAATTCTCTTGCATTTGCACCTAGAACGGTCGATTGATTCCACATTGATTGATCAGAGTTGCTGCCGCTAAACACTCCAATGTAGCGAAATTTCGAGCGGTAATCGATAGCAGCCAAGCAGTTATAGGATGGTTTGCCACTCTTGTCATAAAATCCCTGCACAAAACCTTTAGCGAATAAATTCTCAGCATATTTTCAACGTCTTACCAGGAAGTCCTGCGGTCGTCGCGTTCGTATAAGAGTCCCATCAAAAACGCAGGCCACGTCAGGAAAATCGGCATTGCGAGCAGCGAAGCCATCCGCTAATTAACTCCACTCACCGTCCGCTGTTCGAGCAGGAAAATGTATCACTGCATCCATCATCTCATAAAGCAATTTCTCAATGTTCTTAATGTAACGCGACACCACGGTTCGCGACATCCCCAGTTGAACCGCTGCTCCTCCAATTCTATCTCCGTCTTGGCCACACCCGTTACCGTATACCAAAATCAAACTCGTATTGAGTATTTTTTCCCGGAAAACCATACATATTGTAGTACTGCGGTTCCAAAACGAACACAGAGCATCGAATGACTCCGTTGTGCAACGTAATGTCTTTCGATATGCCTTGGCTGATCTCTGGGCTTTCAATTTGGGATAGAAATCTGACCGAACAGTGATCTGCTCGCTGGGCGGCGCACGAAGAGATCTCTAGTCCATTGTGCCAAACAGAGCACTAAGCATGATGAAAAGCAAATACAGTAGAATGGCTTCATCATCATCGCTATCTGCAGCGTCTTCACCGTCCGATAACATGCTTTCGTCATTACTCTGGGACATAGAGACATTGTTACACAGCGACAGGAGTTGTACGGCGTTCGACGCTTACCTAGGCGCTCTCTGCCTCTGTTGTGCTGTCGACAACGTCGTCCATGGCTTCGTCTTCGTCTTCGACGGTGCCTTGCACGCTCCAACGGCTGTCACTGGTGCTCATGAGGCTGTAGACGGCACGACATGCGATCAGTGCTAGGACAGCTTTTTACTTGTGCGCTGTCAAAAGTTATCTCCAGCTCCAAAAGTTGGTCGTGAGGCTACTTTGTTTTTCGACTTTTTAGGCGGCGAAGTCTGTGACTGCTTTTTGCAGCTGTCCCGTTTATGCAAAAGTTATTAAGAAAAAGCGATCGCTTTTTATTTGGGCATCGCTCTAAACCATTGTGTGCCGTACAGCGCGTCCAGTGTTTCGTCAATCCTTGGGAGTAGAAATACATTATTCTGTGTGTTACCCGGTTCAGTGCTCGATAGTCTATACAAAACCGTACTTCCCCGTCTTTCTTCCGTACGAGCATGACGGAGAACCCCCACGCTCCGTTGCCCTCTTCAATCACTCCAGCGTTCGACATTTTTGTTACATGCTATTCGATGACAACTTCGTCAGCATGGGCATGCCTCCGTCGTTTTTGCATGATCGGGACCGCTGTACCAGTGCCGTTATGATGTTCAACTTCTAGCGTGGTCGCCGGTGGACAGTCACCAGTGTTCACCGTCAGTTGCCGATACGCCCTTAGTAACTTGAGTACTAGCGTCCGTGCGGCTACGTTGTCCGTGCCGATATGCATTTCACTCTCATCTTCGAGTGGGGTGTCAACATCGCCGAGCTTATGTAACCATTGCTCTGCTCGTTTCGACTTCAGCTCACCATTCAACTTCAACACCACCATCTCTGCGGCGAGCAGGATCCACCGACCTAGCTCTTTCTTCGGAGATAACTTCACCTTGGATCCGCCGACGTTAATTGCAGGCACCAGGGCTGTGCCTTTCTGCACCTTCGTCACCGTGGATGCGAGCATCGTTGAGCTGCCAATTGCTGCTGGCACAAAGATCCCAACCTCTCCGTCTGGTGCCGTGACAGCTACTTCCACTGGGGTGGCCGCACCTCGCTGCAATCGTGCCCGTTTTGACAATCTGACGGCCGCCACTTGCGCGCCGTCAACGCCATCGTCGGGGCGAAAGGGGATCACTAATTCGCGGTTGTGCTCGTCGTATCGGGCTTCGTTGCGCTTAAAATCCAGCGCCGCTTGATGCTTCTTCATAAAGTCCACCCCGACCAGGAATTCGTCCGTGCATCCTTTTACGATGCAGGCCTTGACTTCTATTGTCTGCCCGTACGTGCTCACCATGTCGAATTTCCAGATGCCCAACATGTCCAACAAGAATCCGCCAATACCTTCAACAAACTCCACGGGTGCCTCCTCTCGTGTCTTCTCACCAAGTAGCATCCAGTCGGTACCAGCAACAGAGTACCTGGCACACAACTGTCCAGCTTAACTGCGAGTGCCTCTCCGTTCACCTTCATCACTGCCGTCGGCAATCTATCGTCTGTCAGCACGTTCGTCGTCGTCGTCTTCTCCAGATCGTTGCAACAGGTTCATTCGTGCTCCATGTCGACGCTGTCGACCAGTCACATGGGTTTCTCTCGCCCGCTGTCGTGCTTCCATCTGCATTCGAGCATCGTCTGCCTGTTGC
This sequence comes from Phytophthora quininea, assembly GCA_011947345.1. Taxonomy (NCBI): domain Eukaryota; phylum Oomycota; class Peronosporomycetes; order Peronosporales; family Peronosporaceae; genus Phytophthora; species Phytophthora quininea. The sequence continues at coordinate 87,306 of JAAVTG010000519.1, forward strand.
TGTCGTCGTACTCGCCATTCTTCGGCGAGCTCGGCCGCGATTGTTACAGCATCGGCCGTGTCCTTGACAGGGGTAACACGTCGCTTGGCTGCCGCAGCACATCTACGCTTGTCGTCTTTCTTAACCTGCTTCAACACTGTACGGACCTTCGCCACACTGCCCAGCGCCGCTATCGTCTCGCCCGTCAGCTCTTTGTCCGTTCGTAGTTGTTCACCTCCCACCGTCGTTGCAAGTGATGTCGCCGGTTGCTCGCCTTCCTCAGTCTCAACTCGGTGGTGCTCGTGCGGGTCGTCGCCGTCCTCAGCCTTTCGATCTTTGTTCACTTCATGTGGGGGTCGTTTGCCAAGGAGACGGCCTTTGCTGCTGTGATGATACCGCTCTGCTGTGACATCCGGCCTCACTGTCGCTACATATCGCTGTGCTCGTCCACCATCGCGCACTGTTATCTCTTTCGCGATCGCGGCCGTGGTCGTTAGTCGAACAGCCGCCACACGGTCGTCAACTTCTTCGTCGTCAATACCGAAGTGCATTCTCATGGCAGCGTCGACTTTTTCCGCCGTGTGATGTAGTAAATCCTCCGTTCTGGCATATGCCATGGCTCAGGCTATCAGCCACTAAGTCAGCGAACTGTGTGTGGTACACAGTTGGCGAGTGCGACTTAAGAAGACTCAGCGAGTCGATCTTATCCGACTCAGCGAAGTCCAGTCGAGTATGGCCGGACTTGGCGATAGACTTGATCTCGACTTGGCAAGCCCAAGATCTTTGGCCACGAGGGTCGCAGGGTGCGAAGAGCCGTTGTGGCAGAGGTTGCCACAGGCAAGGTAGGAGTAGTAACGGACCATTTCATTGCATATTTGTATAGAAAGGATAGGAAACGGAAACCCCTTAGAGTTTCCACAGAAAACTACGATATAACTAACAGAGCAGAATTTTCCAAGTCCTAGACAAGTGCACACTCTTCCCTGCACGGGCTGGATGTCTGCCGTCGTTCCCCGAGAGGCATAGCTTGTAGGGGAAGCGACTGGTAGCGCCAAGAGTTAAGGTCGGCCCGGGGAAGGGCATTTCTCGCTACCAGCGAAGACAAATCTCGCCAACTTGGCGAGTCGACGGGTCTCTAACCCAGAACGTCGTTAATCTTCTAGTCGGGTGTACGCTGCGCTCGGTGACCTGTAAAGCGCTCGCGCGCCGACGTCCATCCTTTGGTGTGAGGTCACAGGGTTGAGGAACGGAGGCTGCTAAGCTCAGGCAGGCCTCTGGAGAGATTGGTAGCTGGCGACTGCGGAGCAATTCCAACGCTGTCCCGGAAGGGCCGAATCGCGAAGGTGCAACCCTAGCGCAGGCCACACAGAGTCGCCGACCTTAGACTCGGCGAATTTGTTGTGTGCATTGCGAGGAAGCCAAACTTGACGCTTTTGTGTGTTCCCCAACACCACAGCCGTCACTCGCTCGTGAGCTTCCGTCGTCACAGTCTAATCCGTCGTGTGGTGCCGATATTCGCCCGTCAGTTCTCGGCCTCGCGCCGCCATTACCGCCAGCACATTCGCCATCCCTTCGTTGCTCAGTGCCTCTGTTTGTCGCTGCGGCACTACTTCCGCTGAAGGCCTGCCGTCACTGCCGTGGGCGACTGCTGCTGTCGGTACCTCCGACGTCTCCGGTCCTCGGGGATCGATTCCAGCCGTCGGATGGAGTTCTCCCCCAACTACGCCAGGACTTCGTTTCCCGCCGAGTCGGATGCTTCCTTTGCCGTGGCGCGCTTCTTTTGGTACTCGTCATGTTTTGCCCTTGCGTTCGTGTCCGGACAGTCGCTCGCAAAATGACCCTCCTGGCCACATGCATAACACTGCGTTCCGTACCGCAACAGTCGTGTTGTTCGTGTTAACGGTTTTGCTGGTGGACTGGGTTGTGTCGGTCGTGTCACCGTGCGCACCACCGCCTTCGGCTTATTCTGTCGCTTTTTCGGCGGAACCTGCTCCACCGGTGACTCCTCGTCTTCGCTCGACTCCGACACCACCTTCACTTTCAACGTTTTCGCCTTCCGGTCAGACTTTATGTTGGTTGGGGACACATCGCGCAGCGCGTCGTTGTCTACACATGCCCAGAATAGCCGGCACACAAGGACACCGCAGTTATCGCTGTCGTTCTGTCTTAGCTCCGTCACCACCACATCAGCGTAAGTCGCGCCCCTGCAGAGAACCCGAACGAATCTCATCGACCAACTTTTAAAGCTTTTTCATATTTCTTGTGCCCCCTTTACTATCGTACATCTTAACAAGCTTGGCCTCTCGATCCACGACCAAGCAGCCCCAATGAACTCCTCCGAAATTGATAGGTAGCAGCACGAACGGGTATTTTGCAACACCAGACGCAATTTCCTCCTGTGTTTTATGAGAAAGCTTGCCTTTCTCCTTCCCTTTGGCCTGTATTTTCTTGGGTAGAGGAATTATCACTGTTGTGTTATTTTCGTATTGTGCCGGCACCACAGTGAACGCCCTCATGGCGTTGTCGTTCAGCCACGTCGAGTATCTGAAGCAGTACAGATCCGAGTGTACTATGTCAAAGCCAAATCCCAGCAGCAGTGAGTGGCCAGTTCTCCAAAAAGGTAGGCAATCAGTTCGTAACAGGAATAAGGTTGTCCAAAAGCGGTTTCACTTCTCCGACAATCCATGAACAACACTGCAGAGCCTCACGACACGTTGCCTGCATATTGTACATCCACTGCATTGCGTCCAGCTGTGGTATCGTAAATGAACCACCTTTTCGATCATTGCCAAGTATCGAACTTCTTCAGCAACGGCCTCACCGTCGCTGTCTAATTCGAAAGACTCTTCTTCGGCTAGCCCTTTCTGCAACCTTTCAAGTGCACATTTAACTATCGACTCGGGAAGTTGAAACTGGATCCTGTCCGCTACGTACTCGTCATCAACACGCCACATGATAGCTCTGCCTTTTCCTCCGGATACGCCCTGGTAGGTAGTAAGGAACGAGCTCATCTCGTGGACACCCGGGTTGATTTTGTTGAGTGAAGCAACTACATCGACAACATCGCTCTCTCGTAATAAAGCTTGCAGTTTTGTTCCGTTGTTGTACTCCTTGAGGGTGGTCTTTGGTTTCTCCTTCTGAGCCGCACGATTTAGACGTGGTCTGCCAACTGATCTGATGTTACCGGTCAACTCGAGTTTTGGACGATTCATGTCTTCACTAGTCAACACTTCAACTGTAGAAGGTGCGGTCTGAGTAGGAAGCTCGTCATTGGAACTGTTGTCATCATCTGTGCACTCGTTGTCCCCATTTCCTTCTTCGTTTGCGTCACCTCCTCCTGCACCACCACCACCAGAACTACCACCTCCACCTTGACCAGATGGGCAGCCACCACACGAAACTGGGTGATCCAAACAGGGCTGGCCGTGACGCAGGTTGTACCACCACTTTTCAAGCTGCTCCACCGTGTCTTTGAATTCGTTATCTGGCAAACGGGCAACCTCCCTGCTTATGCGCCCAAATGCTTGGTCAGCACGACGGTGGATTTCTGTCTCGCTCAACATCCTGGGATCAGCAGGGCCTTTTGCCTAGTAAATGTTTGCCACAAATGGAGCTGCTACCTCGGCCAACTCGCCCGGGTCTAGTCGACTCTGACCGAACTATCTACAACAACATTTAGCACATGATACATGTTAATTATCTGGACAACCAGGTTAAACCTGACCGAAACCTGGCAAAAACATGGAAGTACCTGGGTGAAATCGCAGAATACGGAATGATGAACGGGTGGCCGCAAGTCTTCCTGTATCCCATTGCGTGTCTGCATGAAAGCTTTATTGTCCGTGAAAACTCGCAGTCACAGACCCGGTCTTCTTTCTCGAGAAGGTACTCATGTTCACCCCGCTGAACCGTGACAGAAGAGCCATTGTCTTTGAATGCGTAGCTACTCGCGACTGATGGATCCATCGCAATGTCGAATTGCAACTTGATGGCAGCAGCAACCCACCGTGTAGTCATACTCAATGCCACATTAACTTCCTCCAGATACGCACGATCTCGCAGCGTTCCAGACATTTCAATCTAGGTCTTGTATGTCTCTTCAACTCGCTTCTGGTACTCCAGCAGCACACTCAAGCTAGCTCTCATCGTTAAATGGCCTTTAGACTCCGCTTCAGCTCCCCGAACCAGCTCTCCACACGATTGTTGATGTGGTTCCCGAAATGGGGCAGATCCACGCGGTGAGCCATCACCCACATGCCCGCGCATTCATCCCAGTTCTTAACAAAGTATTCCCAAAGCGTCGTGTGCCCGCCTCGAGAAACGAGACTCTTGAACTCGTCTCGATGTACTAGATACTCACCAACAGTCTTGGCATAGTTCATGTTCGTGATTGCGTGTTTAATTTGCGTCAACACATCTTCATACACGCCATAAATCTTGGACTTACGGATCGTGTCATGCAGCCACTTCATCACATGGAAATGACAGTACAGAATTCTGGCTTCCGGAAGCGTCTTACGGACTACTTCGACTTCGTTCAAATCTTTGTCAACAATTACGATACGGACAAAACGCTAGTAGTCGTTCGCACGCTTGAAGTGGTCCAATGCCTTGGACATGTGCCAACAATACCTGGTCAATACATGGATTATACCTGACGAAACAAGGAGCATAAACAAGTGGACTCACTGGTTGGTTTTGTGCGTGCAATCCATTTGCAGCACTTTTGGAAAAATGTCTGACATCGAACGCATGTGACCACTGCAAACTGAAATGACCCCGGTGTCACCACGCGCACTTTCACATACAGGCGACACGTTGTGAGCGGACTCCAGGTTGAAATTGAACGATCATCTCTGCAACCGCGTCGTCGTCGGATAACTGCACACCTACGGCAGCACAACCAATAATGCTCATAAACACTTGAAAATATACTGCACACGTGCCTTGATTTAGCATCCGTGTAAAAGGTTGCGCACATCGTCCATAGTCACACGATGATTCGAGTTCGCTCGAATGTAGTTGTGGATGCTGGGGTGCCGGCTTGGGCTTCGACAGGCAGCTCGATGCCCGGCATGAGAGGAGATCCTTCAGGGACCTGGCGAATACCTGAGTAGGACCTGTATATGTCTTCACTGGCTTGATGATTATGCCAAAACACCTCGCGCTTGACGCAGATTCCCCAGCTTTCGTCCTTACCCTTCGTAACTTGTGCCAGCATATGGAAAAGGCACTCCGTGGTGAAGAACTTCTGCGATGTACGCTTACCAAGCGATCTGTCTCGCTCCGGTCATCCATGGGTACAGATTAACTTACGCTGAAATGGCCCCATTTCCTTAGGAACGAGAGGGATTACAGCATCAGACAGCCCCTGATATCGAACCTGACTCCGAAGATCCGAGTTGCGGCGATCGACGTTGACTGTCTCCTTCACGATGATCTTTTGGTTTGTTGCCTCCATGTACTCCTTCAGGCATTCGTCGGGTGCGGCCCACGAGTCATGACGTCGCTGAAACGCCTTTACGCGGAAATGTCCCTCTTTCTCCACATCAGACAATGAGCGCTTTCTCCTTTTTCGAGCGTCCAGGTTTGAAGCCAAGTTTGAACCATGAGGGGCCTTCACAACCTGAACATGAGACGCCCTCCCTCCCGCATTGTCGTCAGCACTCGTGTCGTCACCACCATCTTCTCCATCTTCTGAGCCTTCACCTCCACTACGTTCTCCCTCCTCTTCCACACTCGCGTCGTCTTCCGCGGCTGTGCTGTGCGAGGCGTACTGCTGGGCGACGCGCGAAGCTATTTCTGCCAACTTAGTGCGGGTGCCAGCGCGTGCTTCGATCGTCCTCCGAACTTCCCTCCATGCACGAGCCAGCTCTGCCATTTGCGCCTTGATAGGCGCCGTCTTCAGAGTATGCGCCATCCCTGAGGTAGCTGGGTCTGTTGCTTCTGTCTGGCCTGCGAGGGCCTGTGAGCTGCCGCATGGCAGAATGTCCGCCTCCACTGGTGGCTGAGAGGAAAAAGAGATTGTGCCAATAAAATATTTGAATAAATTACAACCTGGGCAATTCCTGGTCGGAAATTTGAAAAATACCTGATGAAAAAACCTGGGATCCAACAACGATGCCGATTTATTTTTGCAGGACTATTAACCGAAAAGCTGAAAGCTAAACGGCACCAAGTCTACTCATGGAGACAAGTGCGCGACTCATCGAGGCCAAATGTGGTGCTGGTGCTCAAGAGCATTGCCGTGCTCGCCGCCGAGGCATAGGCACGACATTATCGCCGATGCCGGAGGAGCAGCTTCTCTGCTGGATCAACGATCTGCACCATGAAGGCGTCTATGTGACCGGCTTGATGCTGCGGCTGCATGCGCTTGACATCTACGAGAGTAGTGAAGGAATCCCAGGCGCGTTCAAGGCCTCATGGTGCTGGCGCAAGCACTTTCTGTGGCGCCACAAGCTCTCCATTCGACGGCGCACACGCACCAACCAAACCACGCCTGAAGACACTGAAGCTACTGCGACAGAGTTTACTAGCGCCGGCCATGCCAACATGAAAGAACTCAAGATCACAACTGTCTATAATGCTGACCAAACTGGTTTGAATTCCGTGGTGTTCATATGAGTACGCTATTCATTGATCTGACACGATGTCGTTAGCTGTAAACTACGAGTACATTCTTGCGAGGGCCATTGACAACCGTGGGGCGAAGGCAATCTATGTGCTGGGAAGAGCAAGGAAAGAGTAACTTTGATGCTGATAGGACGAAGCGACGGATTTCGAGCTGAACCCTTCTTGGTCTTTAAGACACGCCCGTCCTCGGTTGAGGAGACAGCTCAAGACAACAACGTCGAGCGTCATGGGTTCGGCAGAAAACCGTGGTAGAACATGCGGTCGCTTCAAGCGGGGTGCAGATCTTCAGTAACCTAGCGGGGTGGTGGAATAGTGAGTCGCCAATCGCGTTCCTCAGCTACAATTTTGGTAGGCATGCTAATATGCACGTGCCGATCCTTTGATTTTGGACGATTTCTCCGGACATTGGCGCGAAGACGTACTGATCTTTGCTCGCTTGATCAACGTTGAGCACATGCGTATCCCTCCAGGATACACGTACTCGTGCCAACCTGCAGACGTCACCTGGAACAAGCCGCTCAAGGATCATCTTCGCAAGAGCTGGGTCAGCTTTCTGCTGGTTCAAGTACGCTCATTCACTGTGCCTGGGAGCTACAAGATGGCGCCTCCGAAGCGCCAAGATGGCGAGGGATGGATTAAATCGGCTTGGGCAGTGCTGACGACTACGACAATTGTCAACGGATTCGTGAGTGCTCGCCTTATTACCCTGATCCTAGGAAAGACATTGAACAGTTCGAAGACGATGAACATAACGTTAATAGATAACACTCGCTTGTATTAACCGTCTACCGTCTTGACTGCTTCTATTTGTGGGCGTCTCTTCAGTTCATCGGTATCCCTTGGTGTCGTCAATTCTGGTGCGCTGCTTGCTGGCTTGGTCACTGCTCGAGTTGATTTTTGACAGCCCGTTGTGGGGCCGCTCTACCGTTGAGTTACAGCAGTAGGTCTTGTGTTAATCTGTACAACTCGAAAACACCAGCACTAGTCGATGATCAGCCACGTAGATAGCTAGAAAAAGGTGAACGCACCATTTCGCATCGGACAGGGCATTATCCATGTAGGCGACAACCTTGCTGGAGCACTAAGCTCCCCTCAATCGGCTTTCGTCGTCAATCCGACCCTGGCGGCAAAAGTCGATGCTATACCAGCAGCGGCAGAGGTGTAATTTACCATTTGTCTGCAAAATTTTATCTCGTACTGCGCTCCTGCACTGTCTGTCTACGGCAGGTGCTAGCCAACGCAAGTTGATGTTCATAGAGTAGGAATTAGAACACAGGTTGTACGGTATATTAAACGTACAGCTAATAACGTAGCAGTGTTAAAATCTTCTTTGCATTTGTGATAGGTTGTCGATTAAGTGAAGCGTAAAAGTTTCAGCAGCCAATTGAACGCAGCGACAGACATTCAATAGGGGTTTCAGTTCTCGGTTTTCTGTGTAAGAAATCTGCTCAAAAAAGTATCCTACCATGCGGCAAGAAAACGGTTTCCGTTTGGTAGCTTGTCAGATTTCTCGGCGCGTCGTTGCCGCTAACTGGTCGGACTCCGCCCCCCTCCCCTGCCAGGTATGTAGCGGGCGTGTGGACAAAGTCTGGTGCTTATCTAATGTTGGTAGCACAGATCATGCCGGAGTCGCAGCGCTTAAAGTGGCTGCATGCGCTCTCAAGCACGATCTACTGCGAGGCACTTCTCGCCGAGCTCGAGGAGTTTGAGGGCGATCATTCAGAGATACTGCGGGGTCCGGTTGAACCGCTACTTGGGCTTGCGCTCTAATATTGCTCGTTCCGACGCACATCGCTACCTGGTTTTCGATCTACGTGAAGATGAGTTCATGATGTCGCTTCGTGTTACGAAACCTACGCTCGAGTTCGCTCTTCAGCTCATTCGTGGTGACGTACGCTTTGCTCAGGGAGGCACGAAACCCCAACGGGATGTCGCTGTGCAACTCGCCGTTGCGTTTGAGTGGTTTGGAGCATACGGAAACGGCAACTTAAATTGGCGGATTGTACAGCACTACGGTGTTGGTGCGGGCACCGTCACTACGTATGTTCGTCGCGTGCGGCAGGCGCTGCTTCGACACTACAGCGAGTTCGTGAAATGGCCTCCGTCTCGTGAACGTGATATCACGTCTGCGTATCATCGAGAGCGCTTCGGACTCCCGGAGTGATTGGTATGGTGGATGGTACACATATCTGCTTGGACCAAAAGCCCCACATTGATGGTGTACTGCATTTCAATCGCAAGTCTCACTACTCTATTAATATCCAAGTGGTGTGCAACGAGGACCAGAGGCTTCTCATGATTTAAACAGGCTAGCCGGGTTCTTGCGCAGACTCAACCATTTTTTCAAAAATCACCGGCGCTGCAGCATCCAAGCAGGTATTTCACTGGGGACCAATATTTGTTCGGAGACTCAGGCTACGCTGTCTCACAGTTTGTCATCACCCCGTACAAAAAGGCAGCATTGCTCAAACCTGACAACACGATCTTTAACGAAGTTCACTGTAGCGCTCGCGTTGTAGTCGAGAATACAATAGGGAGATGGAAGAATCGCTGGATGTCTCTCAAATGCATACAGCAACGAGAACTTTAGTCAATTATCAATTAAGCCTCACGAATGAAGCCACCAGACCCTTTATATTTTTAGGCACCGCTTTCACGGAGCTGGTAGAAAATATTTAGACTCACATTAAACTCGTTATACTGATGCCCTCAAAAATAAGGTTGCTGAGCTCTTCAAAAACTAAAAAGAGTCTGTACTACTATCAAGACATACCTTACCAACATCAGCGATAAAATATCCGGGACGAATGGTTTAGGTCATGAGGTGGGTGTATCATTGCAGGACAATTAAAAACACTGCAAACGCTAAAGAGGTAAAAGCAAAGCAAAGGCTCGCGCTCTGGGCGCACGAAATGTACTGGCATTAAAAAAGCATTCCCGGAGTGGGCTTGGAACCTATTTGAAGAGGGTATTTCAGTCATTTCAGTGATGCTGCAATTTAAGGCTATTGAGGTCAGTAACGGCTAATCAAGCTAGGAATTATTGATAGTATTGTCGGCTAAACCAGTGTGACGTGCGATTTAGACTAAGACAAATGCATCATCGAAGAGGCCATTGTTTTAAAGTAGCAGTAAAACGGTCATTTTTCGTTATCACGCAGTACCGTAAGTGAAAGTCGTTACAAGCTTAATAGAGCGGCCGGCTTAATCTCCGTTCATGTGAGGTGTATCTCATAACTAAATGATATTCAGTAGCTAGCAATTTATTTCACTGATTTTTGCTGAGAAATTCAGAGATTCATCGAGAAGAAGAAAAGTTTCTAGTCTAGGTCAGCATTTTTCGAGGTTCACTTGAGCAGAGATCGACAAAGCCGAAAACGCCTAGTCGTTGCTCTTCCCATGCGTAGAAAAGCCATTGATACGAGCTGTACGGTTTGACCCAGACGCGTGCTCAGACACAAATGTTCTCGGAGACTACAAGTTCACGTGTTCTTAGTTCAGCAGCTTGTCTTGCTAATGAATACTTTTACGTATTCATCACAAGTACTGGTGTTCTAGTAATGCTGTGCTACCGATACTATACCCTGGGAAGTATCCGAAAACAGTTCCGCCGCTCAAACTGCTTGTGTGCAGTCGAATCGTTACGGACTTGTGTAGGTATCATCGAATGCACCAGATATTATTATTTTAATCGTATTCTGTGTTGTTTGATCGACTGGTTCTTAGGTGAGGTGGCAAGATATGCATTCCTTCAACGACCACATCTACACAAAAACCACGACAATTACAAGCCGTCACTAACGAGACAAACGAGGTCGTCGATTGAGTTTTCATATTAATGACGGCACCAAAGGTTTATTCGCGGGCGCATGGTACAAACCGAATTCAACATCACGCTCCATAGATCTCTTATAAGTGACGGTAAATCTGATACGATCAGTAGTAATATCTTGCTCGAACTTTGTTTGCCACTGTTGCACTTATCTGAAAATCCTCGAAGAAAAGAAAGCTCGAACACATACAGAAAGTTTCAATCCGTACCTTGAATATTAGTTGACTATGAAGTGCTTCCTCACGCTATTAAATTTGTATTCTGCCACGTCAGGCAATCTCGGTAGCAAGTAGAAGGATTTGTATAGATTCATAGCCTGCGCAGGTCAAATTTGGGTCAACACGTCGTTGGGGTCAAAATCGATCAAACTTAACGATTAATTTTTTCAAAAATAGTGGCTTCGAATATGAGAGGATATGTCTGATTGCGACGTTCTGTCATGACACATTTTCCTGAACTGGAGAGACATTGCACCTACATCAATGCTTTGAGCAGAAAACCAAGATCTTCCTACTCCGTTTGTATTACGAGTTGCTGGCGTTTTCGATCTTGAAGCTATGTATAGTAGTCACGATCTTCACCTTACTTAATGCCCAGTGTCGTCTGTCTTCTTGGCAACTCGAACTGATGGAGCTGTTCTATTTCGTCGACTGCCATCTCGGATCTTGTACCACTTTGGTTATCTCTGAATCGAGATTCGGTTTGTGGACGATGTTTGTGTCTTAAACAAGATGAAGCTGGGTTCTGGGTAGTCTTCTAATAATTTCTTCACGGATCCAACTGACGGAGATGCCTATTGGTTTTACTTCTAATCATTACCGAATAGAGATTCTTCAAAGTAAGGGGTAGATTGCGTATAAGTTGTAAGTCAGACGAACGTGGCATCTCAAGCTCAGAGATTTGTGGTAAGCTTTAGAGGCAAGCTACATCACAGGTGATACGTCTAGAAGGTCTGCTGTTGCTTTGTCGGCCGCGCAGTTGTCACTGATGAGGACAACAATGTCGACGATCGTTGGAGAGTGCACCTTCAGGATCTACACGAGAAGTTCTCTACGTGCTTGAACACAGCAAAGACGGCAATATAATGCGTATTGCCGACCTTCCAGCCATCAAACATATTGGCAAACCGCTTTGGAAGGCTGGCGGCTATCAAATCTTTGACTAGTGGGGTCAACGTCTGGATGCAGATAGTGATTGATCGGATGGAAGCGTGATTGGCAGATTTCATCAAAGAGAGCTTGCGTTTAAACTCGTTGTCTACGTTAGAATAGGACATATCCCTCATTACCACCCACCTGAGCGATTTGTAGAGCACCAGCTCACGTTCGCTGACGAAAATTACCACCACAAACCTCAGCTTATTCTTATGCTACTTGACCGCAGCGACAAACTTGTCTAGGTAGTCGTTTCCGATACATGACAGCAAGTATCTACAGTGATTCGTGTAGCCTGTATTCAGACTCTAGACAGGCTTCTTGTTACACTTCTTGCATGAGTAGAGCGCAGGCTTTTTCATAGTAAAACTTGATGACGTCGGGTATATAAGTCAGGTCCACTTTGGTTTTGCTGAAAGCCACGAAGAGTCGAGTAGCGGAGCGAGGCAAACGGTGGGTGTGGTTGCTACCGAAGCAAAAATGAAGCCATTATCTTGCTAAAAACTACAACCTCATCCTCGACAATCTCTTTGTTGATCTCTCCTAAAGTATATGTACCAAAGCGACCTCGTACCAGAGATAGCACCAGAGCGGATCGCGATCTTATAAGAAGTGTATTATTGGAGCGTTGATGGAATTTTTTGAGCCCTGATTGGCTTTGGTTAAACGAAGCTGAGGCGGGCACGGATGAGAACCTCAGACTCCTTACAGAAAGCGGTATCAGTACCCTCCTTTTACAGCGGCCAGATGTCTACTGGTGCTTGATGGTGAATAGTATTTTATGGTAATTAAACTTGCGGCCACAGTCAACTCGCTTCGTATTGCTGTCCTTTTCACAACCGCTGCGTTGTTGTCTCTGAACACTCGCAGATTCTATCCACCCACCCGTGCTGAATTAGCTGCTATCCTCGCGTTTGCTTCCTACTAGCGAGCGTCGGCTGTGGACTTCGCTGGATATCACAGAAAAGGTTCTTTTAAGGGGCTACTGATTGTCGATCATTTGCCGCCCTTCTGTCGCTTTGGTCGAGAGACACAAGGGAGAGGTAGCAGCTACAAACCCTGCCGTCGCTAGGAACAGCGAGTGTAACTTGACCGCGAAGAAGCAAAACTCGCGCGCCGCTTTCGAAGAGTGCGCCCAAGTAGTGATTTAGCTAGTTATTGGTGCATCTGTCATGAACGCGTGTCGTGCAGTGGCGCGCGATACAAATAAATATGGTTGTTCCCTTTTGTTTGCTACTGCGTTTTCTTGATCTCCACTCGGTTACCACTATTCCACTCAACATCTCCCTCTGGGCCTTGTAAACTTTCGATGAAACGGTATATACTATCGGAAACTATTGAATTCGCACCGGAAGTGATCGAGGCACGCCCTTGACGCAACCCGGTAGCCATATATTACAGGGGTTGTACGCTTGAAATTCAAAAAGAGGAAATAAATCTGTATCACCCGATCCTTTCATTGCAGAGGCCGCCAGACCACGGGCGATTCGGACGGTTAGCTCTGGGGGCGGGGGCGGGGGAGGGGGAGCAACACTTGGAATTTTCACAGTCATGCCAGCATTGACATCGTGCATTAGGCGAAATGTAGCCCTAGGATGGTACACGATTGCTTCCAGGCGCCCCAAAGTGCCATTAGCGACTAGTTTTTTCTGCACGTACATTCTGAATTACTTGTATTGGCGTCCTAGCAACGAGATCTAGGTACAGCACCATTCTGCCGAATTTCGTGTTGGGAAGTGACGTCACCATTTAAATCTGTGTGTGATTTAGAGTCGCCAGCACTCCTCTAAAGTTCGCGACAACTCGCACAGGATATTCGCCATCGGGGAGCTTTCTAGACGCCATGAAAATAAATAAATTATTGATGAACGTCTTGTGGAATTGTCGGGGATCACAAACGTGATACATAGAGGAGGAATTGTCAAGAGTATCTTCAGTTGTGACGACACGAGAATTGATAAGGCTAAAAAGTCGGGAGTTCACATTCCTAGTTTAGTTTGCTGGCAATCGTGTCCCCACTCGGGATCCTTGTGTGGTGAAGCACTTTCCCAGAATTCCGGATCGGCGAGTGGGAAGCCAGAATGGAGGGATCCATACTGGATCCAAGAGGTCCATAGTGGATCCTACTGATCCGTTCTGGATTCATTTAAAGTTGGAGTGATCCAGGGTCCCCGAGCCTACATCTCTATGTGGGGCGCCCTAGCAATGGATCCTGCACGATACAAGTCCGAGGAGCAAGGAAATTCAGTGTCACGATATAGATCCGGCAGTATGATAGACTTTAAAATGGGATCCAACTATAATTTGGTTAATACAGAGTCAAATTTACCTTGTACACCACAAATGCCCTTCTAAGCGTCTAAAACCACGGGAATTACGTTAGCCCAGTCAAGACGCGCCAGGAACGGCACGGCTTCAGCAACGCTCAGGAGATCTGGATAGTATATTGGCCAGATCTACCCGCAACCCAGATCCATAGGTACCAAATGGGGATACAAGGTTAACTGGAGTTACTACTTGGTCAGGACAACCGATCGACCCTCAGCCCCCACGACCACGCTATTGGAAGCGTTCAAGTACGGAAAAATACCGCCAACATATCCCTCAAGGTAACCCCACCTGAATCCAAGATCCAGGCCCCAGATCTAAGTAGATCCAAGCGATTACTGGTCTGGCAAATATTCAAGGACGCAGAGTGAAGATTCCCGCGCTGCTCCTAACCTCCCACGTCCCGCCAAGACGTTCGATCTTGATAGATCAAGCATCCTCGAAGCACCCAAAGAGCAGATCCAGCCCGCCGACGGGTACACAAGGTGAGCGCAATTTCAGCATCCTCACGGATATCGGAGTACCCCCTTCCGTTAGTCGGTGTCTGGGCGCAGTGGAAGCGGATTTTGATAAATCCCGCTACACCAATGATACGCGTGCCCGGATCTTTGGGTGACTCGGGATTTCACCGTGAGTCCCCAGAAGATGCAAAGATCAAGATAGAACCGGGAGAACAAGTGTTGTCGCAACCTGGATTGACGACGACACCGCTGAATGAAACATGATCCACGGATCAGCAGATCCCTGGAGGAGCTCTGCTGACGGAAAAAGAAAGACCAAGACCCGGATCTGGAAGAAACCTCAAGTTTCTCCCCAGGTCCCTCCAAAGAACCTAGCGGATCTCGATACGCATCGAGATTTGCCGACAAGGTCAACCTGACCCAACGTCACTCACAGCCCAACCAACGTTTGGATTCACCGCGAAGAAGAAGGAAATCAAATCGACACGCAAGAAACTGAAGGCTCCGGAGTCGGAGACCATAGATCAAAGTGGACCGACTGGGATCTGGACGGAAGACTTGCTGGAACGAGCGTATCACCAGAGGGAGTTGAACAAATTCCTGCTTCTGGATCGAGTCATGCGGATCGTTCAACCGAAGCAGATCGGAGTTCTAAGAGGTCCTGTGACCGCTCCCCAAGTCGTATCCAACAAGTTGGTGATGGCGAAGGGCCTCCTTCAACTGCTGAAGGAAGCTAATGTAGCGAAGGCGGTGAGTCCTTTTGTTGCCCAGGGTGTACAGTCGGCTGCCGGAAGGGGTCTTGAACGCGGAGTGCAAGACCTCAGACAGGGTCGCTCCCAGGAAAACTCGCGAGAGCTCCTCCGGGATGGCGTGTGGTCCTTGAGCTGAATCCCTTGAGGATCGTTTATCTTCGGTTTGGTCCGCTTGCACTATCCAGGTAACCTTGTCTTAATAATGTCTGTGGTTCTTGAGCGTCGTGTGTCGATGCGTGTCGGTCCTTGGGCCCTTGCTCTTCGTTTGGACTGGTAGATCGACGACCGGGAAGAGGAGGAACAGGAAAATAACCAACAATATAAGAGTCCTCGACGCAACTTGGACACGCAGGGGTTCATTATTCTTTACTATACCCAGGAACCAAGGGCAGAAGCACCAAGCACAGATGAGCGGTTGGTCCCGAGCACTAGTGGGTTCAGTTGGATCCAGCCTTGCGAGGTTGCGATCCGTTTGAGTTTCCGTCTTCACGCCGCTTGATCCTTGTTGATCATGCTGTAGGTCTCCAACAACGCTGCACCCGACGGGCCGAGTGACATACGTCGTGGTGGCGTCGAACTGTCGGATCCCATCTCAGACGTCGCTGATGCGTAGGCTGAAAATGAAGTACGATACTACGGCGCGTTGACCCGCAGGGAACCGGTCAGAGCCACCTTAGAAAGGGCCTTTCCGACCAGGATCTTCAATTTGTCGAATAGATCTAACGTTGATTGTTAGATCACGGCTTGATCTTGATCGAATAGGTCATCGGCGTCGAAGAATCCCGCGATTAGATTTGTGTGAAGATGCAACTCATTGTTTTGGAGCTCAGCGACACTTCTGGAACTGCGCTAGCTGAAGAGCCAAGAACATGGGCGGTGATTGGTTGCAACACCAGTATCATGTAATTTGATTGGACCAAAAGCGGATACTGATGCCAGGACGGAGTGTACCAGGAACTTGGTACCATTTTGGAGCCAGACTGCGATCTTTGTCGAAGAGCCATGTCCTGCGAAGGGTCGCTGAGTTTGCAAGATAAGGGTGAAGTTACTCGATGAGGGGTCTATACTCAGTTCAAGACTAATTAGGGTGTAGCCAACTTTTAGCCAAAAACATAAACATAAACGAGAGTTCAATTTGCCTCTAAGCCCTCAAGCGTCTTTCGGGCCAAGCTTCCAGGCCTTCGCGCGAGGAGCCCCGCGGACGAGAGCAAGGAGGTCTTCGTCGGGACTCTCGCCTGTTTCAAGTCAAGTTAGGCGAGGGATCCTGGGGCGCCCGCGCGCCTCGGGTGAACGAGCCTATTCCATATCCCAGTTGGCTCGCTCGCCTCGCGGCGGCGTTCCATTTCATACTCCTAGGTGTTGGACGGTTCAAGGTCCCGTCCCAAGACACTCCTCGGCCCAATACCTGTGTGAAGCGCCTACGACTGCGCCTGAACTCGAAAAGTCCTCTGCCTTAGAGGCTGGTGCGCGTGTAAAACGTCTGAGCGCCCGGGGCCCTGCCCAGCACGCTTAGAGTCATACTTCCAAGCTGTCATACGTCGATTTCTCCAAGAGCAACACAACGAACCGAAAGTGACTACGTTCAAGTCAGAGTCAGGATCACCTGACATAGATATGGAACCTGTGGACTCGAACATTCATTGGGGATACGATCCAGATGATCTGGATTTCCCGAACTCGGCGTCGGCAGCGGTGGCCACTACCACTGCTGGATCCGGGTCTCCCGTGGTCCAGAGAATGAGGATCTCCGCGATCTCGAGCCTCAAAGATTTCACAGGCAAGGATCACGACGAAGTTCGCGCACTAACCTGGCTAAGCAAGGTCAAGTCAGCTCTGCGGTGGGATCAAGCTCCAGATGACAAGAAATGCTTGATCTTCGGGAATTTGCTAGCTGGATCGGCCCAAAACTGGTATCGACAGCTCGGCCGATCCGCTCGGAACAATTGGGGCGACTTCGTGCGAAATTTTCAGGTCTGGTACTGTGGTGGAGGAGGCTCGGTAGCGAGGCAATATTACAATTCTCGCAAAAAGTCGGACGAATCCCCCTAGAGTTCCTCGACCGCCTCAATGTGGCTGCAATGCGTGCAAAGCTGAAGATCAAGGATGGATCAGCTAAGGAACGTCGAGAATATGTGGATCACTTCACCGAAACTCTCGGTGATTCAGATCTTGGTGGTCAATGACACTGTTGCGGGCAAAGACTGTCGCCGAAGACCTGGAAGAAGTGCTGCACGACTGCAAGAGAGCCAAATCGCGTCAAAAGAAGTCTACCGCACCCAGCAAGACACGACAGTAGTCGTCGACAGCTGCCTCAGCCGCTCCAACCAAGAAGTCAATCAGTTCAGCCCATGTTGCAGCTTATGAGCCCGAGTCTGAGTCTGGATCCAATGGATCTGACCGGGAAGGCGACTTGCGCAATATATATCGGCCCAGAGCCGTCAACGGCGGCAAGAAAAGGTAGATCTACCCCAGACAAGCCTAATGATGTCAAGGACGTGGATCGCACGTATCACCGGACAAGGACAAGCGATCTGATAGGTATCGCCGTTCGCACTGTGGATCGCTGAAACACTCAGACCTTGGCTGCTGGAGGCGTCTTACGTGTGAAAAGCGCGGCAAGAAGGGTCACCCGACGGATCGCTGTCTTTTGTGTGCAGCGGGTATGGTGCACTACATGACATGAGGAACTGTCCTACGGAAGAGGTCTACAATCAGATCCGCCAGTGGTGCAACCCGACTAAGCCTGCAGGCATGTTGCCTGACATCGCTGAGAAGACGGTAAACTAGGACGCTCGCCAGGTTAAAATCTGGTACGAGCCGAGCATTCTAGGTATTGCATTTATGCATTTGTGAGCAAGAAGTCGGTAGATCTAGGTATCAAGCTACTGGATCCACCCGATAATACATGTCAATTGCATCGGAAACGTACTGCTATCGTCTCAGGTCTTCGCCATCACTCTCAGGCCTTCCCCATGTAGATTTATTCGCTAGATCCGAGGTCGCTGTGACACTCGAACTAGATCCATGTGAACCTCGCGGATACTGGATGCATAGACCACAAGTTCAGTGGGTTACACCCGTCGATGGTGAATCGACGTTTGATGTCCCGAGGTCCCGTCGCATAGACGTCTATTGCGGACAGAATATGGGTGGATCCGCAGATCTAATGCCAGTAGAATCGCGAGGATATTGGAAGCGTCAGCCACCGGGAAAATGGTTCCGTCAGGCTAAGATCGCCGGTAAGATCAACAAACTGAAAGCGATCTTGCTCTTGGATGGTGGTGCCGAGGTGTCCATTCTGGATACTGCCTTTGCTCGTAAGGTAGGTTGCTGTATTGACACTAGTCAGAGCCAAGATTGTGTGGGAATCGGTGAAAATGTGTATACGATGGAAGGAAGGAGTCGAATCACGATCACCCTAGCTGGATACTTGGTTTACTTCTTTGACATTTGGGTCGGTGGTCTATCGGGCCTGGAGGCGATCCCAGGCGTGGATTTTATCGTCCCAGCCGGGATCCGCCTAGATTTAGCGTTTGGATCGGTCTGTCTGCCCGACTAGATTAAGAGATCCAGCTTTGCGGACGGCGTCAGCTCTGTAGCGACAAGTCTTGACAGCTTCGGGCGGACAAGGAACTATGGATGGATGCAAGAGAGGCGATTGGGCTTCCTATGCGTCTAGTCTAAAGACTCTGGATTGCGAGAAACTTTTGGTAACTCGTGGTGATCGATGGGTATCGACGATTGTAAAGGGCCCTGGCAAGACACACTACTTTCGGGTAACCAACGTAAGCGAGAAGAGGGTCGTGCTGGTTTGCTATGCCCAAGTGGGTATGTGGTTAGCAGAAGATCGTGTTTCACGTATTCATGGCTTCGTCTTGGTCGGATCCAGGCGGTATATGGAATGGCAGAGATTATCATTGCAAGCGACGGTCGAATTCCCGCCGGAGCACTCTTAGAAAGATATGAGATCAGGGGTCGAACGTCCAACGGACCCAACACCACGCAAGATCCTCCGGCGACAGTCAAAAGTGGTGGATCCAAGCCATCCCATCCCGACTCGGATCACGAAGTTCCTGGTGGAGATCCACTTGGATCACCAGGTATTCCCCAGGTTACTGTCAACCTGGAGGCGGATCAAGGTGTTGGGAGTGACAAGACTAATTCAGGTGGTCTGGAAGGGGCGTCTCTTGCTGCCTTGCCAGACACTGATCTCGATGTAACAGATCGGATTTCGACCAAGGCAGATCGAACCGATGGTGTACACAAGAAGCCCCAAATGACGTGAAGGTGTCGGATCCAGTGCTACAACGACAGGATCCTATCGGTAAAGGAGGAGGATCCGACGTACGCAGGCGCATTGGCAGCTCGGCAGCCTCTCCAGCTTCGATGCAATATCCACGGTCTACGCGCAAGTGTTTGGCTTTGTCGCTGTAAAACTGACGCCGCCCGCTGAGCTCGATCTTCACCTCATCGGGCAAGCAGATGAATCCAATGACCAGATCTAGGCGGATCCCTGCAGGGACCGTGAAGTCCATGCCCAGAATCGCATCTTGCCCCGACAGATCGCCAACCCAGGTATCGAAGAAATACACTAGATACCCCGCCAAGGTAATCTTGATCCGAGTTCTCCCTTCCGTTGTATACAAGTTCTCACCGATCCCAACGCAGTCGTGGCTCTGACTCGTGCCGAGGTAGCACCTAACCTTACGAGTAAAGGCAGTATCCAGGATGGACACCTCGGCGCCACTATCTAAGAGTGAGATTGCCTTTTCATTGCTGATCTTTCCTGTGATCTTGGCCTGTTTGAACCGTTTACAGGGGGCGTGATGTTTCCAATAGCCCAGCGATTCTCCAGGCAGCAGATCCATGGACCCAACGGCGCTAAATCCACAGCTAACTTTAACACGACGGATCTCGGGCGTAACTTCTCCACCCACTGGTGTGAACTGTAGATCTGGGTTTTGCTGCTTCCAATAGCCTCTGGCTCACCACGATTTAGATTCAGCGTCATCATGACATCGGATCTGGAGAATTCGTCGGCCCGAAAGACACTTGATATGACAGCAGTACGTATTCCTTGCAGATCTAATGTATTACCAGGCAGATCTTGCCCTTTGCTAACTTGTTCTACTGATTTCTTGTTCACAAATGCATAGATGCAATATCTAGAACGTTCGGCTCGTACCAGATTCTAATCTGGAGAGCGTCCTAGTTTATCATCTTTTCAGCCAGCTCTGGCAGCAGGCCAGCGTGTACTTTTGGATTGAACCATTGGTGGATCTGATTGTAGAACTCTTCCATCGGACACTTGCCCGTATCATGGAGCTCGCCACACCTGCGACACACGAACAGGCAGTCATCAGCCGGGTGGCCACGCTTGCCATACTTCTGGCACGTCAAACGCCTCCGACATCCAAGATCCGTGTGCGTGCGGGGATCCGCAATGCGAGTAGCGACTGCGATCTGATCCGTCGTATCGGCCCTTAGATCGTGGATCTGGAAATATTGGATTCGCTGATCCCCGATCTGGAGACTTCGGATCGCCGATCTTCGTGTCGCCCCCGTGGGTATTGGGTTGTCCGGGCCCGCTGCCGTATAGATCCGACGCAGATCTCACTCGGAGTCGGGGTCATGGATCTGAATCATGCGACATGTTTGGCCGGGGCGGTGGGAGCTGGGGTAGCTGACTTCTGCCGATATTTTCCAGATCCAAACGCAGCTCGTTTTTGCAGATTCTTTGCACGTTCTTAGGCGCGCAGGACTTCTTCCAGATCGCCCGCGTCCACAAGACGTAAAAGCATCAATCAAATCTGCCAACTCACATCTTTAATCTTCAGCTTCGCGCGCAAGCCGGCCACATTCAGTCGGTACAAGTACTCCAGCGGAGACTCGTCAGATCATTTGCGCGCATGGTAGTATTATCGGGCTACCAAGTCCACAGTACTGTATTTGGAAGCTTCATAGAAGATCGGCCCAGTTGTTGCGGGTAGATCGGGCGAGTTGTTTGTACCAGTTCCTCGCGGTTCCAGACAGCAAATCGGCGAATGTCAGACAGTTCTCAGCATCTGAAGCTTGGTCCCGGAGGAGCGCAGACCTGACTTTCCCGATCCAATCTCTGGCCTTGTCTTCATCTAGATCCTTCCCAGTCAACTCCATAAGATCCGAGATCGCTGAGATCCTCACGCGTTGGATCATGGCGGATTCAGTAGACCCCGCTGCGGTCATCGCTATGACCCAATTGATGTTGGGAAATCCAGATCGTCTGGGTCATATTCCCCATGTGATCTGACGGACTCCATCTCCACATCTTGGGGTCCGGCTTGATCTGGCACCCTCGCGGTCACAGCGCGTTCAGGAATTCGTTGTTCCGCCAGGAATCGTTTCATGGCAGCCTTGAAGTATGACTCCAGAGTACTCGTCGGCTGTTGCGTTGGACGCATAGCATATCGTTCGTTTAGCTATGGATGGTTAGAGCATCTCTACCGGTTGTGAGTAAAACTGAAATTTGGCCGTTTTCTGGTAAAAAGTACATTTTCTTTTACGCACACGAAGCTGCACCAGTCTGTAAAACTACATTAAACTGATCAAAACTGTACGCAGACGAGAGGTTTGAGCACGCTTGTTCACGAGGAGGACTGAGTAAAACGAGGAGCAAAGCTGAGCCAGCATTTTTTTCCTTTACAGATCCCCATGTTCTCGACACAGTGAACACCGTTCTCCCTGCCCCCTTCCGACAATTTCACTTTCCCAAGCTGACTTGGCACCGTCGGCCAGCCCGCTGGCTTTAGCAGGCGCTGCGCTGCTCACAAGTTCCGTGAACAGTTTTTCTTTGAGCGCTGATTTCATCCCAAGCACCGAGAAAGGCGATTCTCGCATAGACTGCTCTGTCGATCAAGCGAGGAGGAGGATGCAGCCATCTCGCACACGGAAGTCACCTTACAAGATAAGGCTTTGGGATCCACGACGACTACGAAGAAAAAGGGAAAATTTTTGCTCCTGTGGAGAACTCCAATTTAGCTGCTGCGTGGCTCAAGATTTTCCATGATCCAGTCGTCGGCGTCGAGCAAAAGCGAGGCGTCTTTTGGGATAACGTTCATGCGGAGTTTGTTGAGCGCATACAGTTTTTAGGTTTTGACATACTAACGGCTTCCATGCGAGAGGCTTCCAGCCTGCAGATGAGATGGAGAGCATTGCAAGCGGTTTGCAGGGTGCTACGCTGCAATTTCATCCCGCAACGAGAGCGGGAAGACAATGGAGGATAAGATTGCCGATGATCACGTTCTCTATCTTGAGCAAAGCGGATCCAACTTATAAAAAAGCTGTGTGGTTGCTCCTTCGCAACTTTCCTAAATGGTGCCAATTTGTTGGTGCGAAGAAAACGCGCAAGCGCTCAAGTCGATATTCTAGCGCAGATGACAAAGCTAGCCCGGAATCTTGCGAAGATGCGGTCGATCGTCCTATTGGGAGAAAAGCTGTCAAAGCTGCGCTCGGTATGGAAAAGGGGTTCGTCGTCTCGATGGAGAAATTAGCCAAGGAGACGGAGACAAAGAATCGCTTGCTGAAAGAGGCTACAAACAAGCAGATCAAGGCCCGAAACTTGGATGGCATGACATCCACCCAACGGCGCTACTACGAGCTAAAGCAACAACAAATTCTCACTGCTCCGCAAAAGGAGGCGGAAGGGTGATTTAGGTTTTGCTAAGCGCAGAGATAAACATTTCAATTGAGCGCTAGTTCTTCCTTTGCGATCCCATAGGTGCTGTATCAGATCGTCTCGCAGCTGGAAATGGCGCTGGGCGCTGCGGATAGCATGATGACGAGCTATAAGTCCTGCAAAGGCTTCTGGAATCTCTCGCGATGGCTCAAAATTTGTAGCTTCATCGTAGTAATGCGCAAGGTTTTCTCCACGCTCATCTTCCACAACCATATTATGCAGAATGATGCAAGTCGTCATGATATCACTGAGCGTTTCTTGCTGCCAATACCGTGCCGACCTGCGACAATAGCAAACCGTGCCTGCAGTATATCAAATGCTCTCTCCACGTCCTTCCTAGCTGCTTCCTGCGCTCTCGCAAAGTTCTTTTCTTTTTGGTTTTTTGGCGATGCAATGTTCTGAATCAACGTTACCCATAGTGGATAAATTCCTGTAATTCACAGCACAATATAAATCAATCGTCAGTCCCTGCGAATGCTTCGCCAATTGTGATTAAACTCAGCACTCACCGTCAGATAGGTAGTAGCCAAAGTCATACTGCTCGTTGGTGACCTCGAAGCTGCACCGCGGCGCACGCACGTTCGAAAAGAGCGGGGATCAGTTGAGGACATTTATGTCATTGTGTGAGCCAGGCATGCCAAAAATGCATGCCAGGACCACAAGTCTTGCGAAGCTACGGCCTCCAATACAATTGTTGGCGAGTCTTCCTTGTTCTTATATTGCCCAGCCCAGGCGGTTGGACAGTTTTTCAAGCTCCAGTGCTTACAGTCTAAACTTTCCAACATACCAACAACCCCTCACTTCTCGTGCAACGCAAGCAGACGCCCGACATCTTCTTCAGTAGGCAATCGAAGATAGGCGTCACCGAAAACAGCTATGGCCGCAGCACATTACCTCTTCAGACTCTTAATCGCCGTACTTTCGCCGATCCTGATGTACTCATCTACTGAGTCGGCCGGCATGCCGTACGCTAGCTGTCGAATAGTGGCAGTACATTTTCTACAACGCGGACAATCCAACCTTCCCCTGTAGCGTCCAGTCGCCTATGAAAGTAAACGCCGTGGGCTTCCACAGCTTGGACAGTACCAACGTACAGGTGGCGACACATTCGAAATCGTCTGCGAAACGATTTCGCGCTAAACACAGGTGCTTCAGCAAAGTAATCTCGGACAAGACGACAACGAGCGTCAGCTGCCCCGCGATCGACGCTCGGCAGCCGGCTAGACGCTGAGCCTTGCGAAGGAGGCAGCCTCTTGACCTGGGCAATGTATGCAGCTAACAGGACCATGCAACTGTCCATATCGTCTTCTTCGTAGAGCTGGAAGAGGTGAACCGCGGTGCTGTCCGTCATTTGGTGGCGGGGAAGAACAGTTTTACTCTAGCTTTGTTTTGCGACTGGTGCGGCTGTGCTCCGGTTATCACACCATTGTTGTGTCGTGAGCTCGCTGTTGTGAGCATTTTACGTTTAGTTTTACGCAATACCGGTGGAGATGTTCTTAGATTTCGTCTGCTCTCAGTGTACAGCGTAGGATCTGGGCCCTAGCTTCAAGCATGAATCTCCTCGATGGTCCAAGAGTCATCCGCTGTGGTTCTGAGGAGCTGTTGGATCCCAACTCTTCCGCTGAAACGTACTCCGATGAGATGGATCTGCACTCATGAGCCTCGACCTGAAGTAATCGCCCAAGATCAAAAATCTGGGGGTCTTCTCCAGCCAAGACCCCCAACTTGTTCGTCAGCCCCTGGGTAGAGGATCGGATCAATTTTAGATCCAGATCAAAAATGTCGTCGGCGTCGAATGTCCCAGGTAAAAGACCGGATGTCTTGAGCTACTGCAGCAGGTACTTCGCCCACAACAGCTTGTCAGCCGATACCGGAGCAGTTGAATCAGGGATTATTAGGGCCCCGATCTGTTGTGGCTTGAGAATCTTCATCACTGGATCTTGCCGTAGGAACTCGTGAAGTTGCCTCTCACGGAACGCCTGCTCCAGAGACTCTTCCGTCCAACTCAATATCATTTTGCTTCGCTCTTCAGATTTGGATTCAGGAGCCTTCATTTTGTTCTTCTTTGTTCTGGATCTGGAGAGCTTTCGAGAGACGTTTGTTCGGGTTTAGCCTTCGGCTTCACCTTCCCTTCGTCGCTTGGCGGATCTCGACGCGGATCGAGATTCGCAAGGCCCCCGAAGGGACCTGGAGAGTAGGTGGAGCCTTCCCTTCCCTTCCAGATCCGGATCCGGATCTAGAGCACCCTGTTTGTCCTTGGTCGGGCTCCTCCCAGGACTCTGTCGATTCGTGGATCTAGTTGCAGTCAGGGTGTCGTCGTCGATCCGATCTGCGACGACACTTGTTCCCCGGTTCCTTCTTCACTTGCACTTCATCTAGGGACTCAGTGAGGAATGTGGAGTGACCAAGATATTCGATCACGCGCACCATTGTGGCGCAGCGGGATCCGACAAAATCTCGTTAAGGCTGGATCCGACGTACCAACAGCGCCCAGACACCGACTAACGGAGGGGTACTCCGATCGCTGTGGGATACTGAATTTCTCACCTCGTGTACCCGTCGGCGGGCTGGATCTGCTCCAGAGGTGCAGTGGCTTGAAGCTGGAATGTCTTGGCGTGACTTCGGGGTGGATGGAGCTGCGCGGAAGTTTTCGCTCTGCGTCCGGTTGGTAGATCCAGAGTCCGAGAGAATACTCAATCTGGGGGATCTGGTGGCCCATCTGGGATCAGGCCGTGTGGGATGCCTTTGGGTGTTGTCCTTTATGATGTTTGCCGCCTCCTATGACGGGATTGTGAGTGGGGTGAGAATCCGAAGGATCTTTGGGCCAAGCAATATCCCCCTCTGGTCTGGATCTGCGCTCGCCGGTGTTAGATCCAAGCTGGTGATCTGGTCAATATACGTTCCAGAGTCGACACATAGCGAGAGATCTACCGCACAGCACTTATCGATGCTGCGTAAGGCCAACGTAGTTCCCGTTCTTGGCGTTCTCGAAAGCACTTGCCGTTTGCAAGGCAAATTCGGTTCTGATTTACGGTTAAGCCTATCGGTCTGTCTAACCCATCCCAACTGGTATCATTTGCATCTAATCGCAACTTGATTGGCTTTATGTCCCGCCTCTCCATGTCGCTTGATAGTCGTAGGTTGGGTCTGGCTCACAGATCCTAGATCCTAGAGTTCAGATCACGGATCCCACATCGCAAATCCTAGGTCACTGGTGGTAGGTCGCAGATCGCAGATCGTGAGCCTTGTCCTGGAGAATAGCTCTGGATCTCGAATAAGATCTGAGATCTCTAAGTCCGTATCTGATCGTAACTTGTACCCATGCTGCGGAGTCTTGAACCCATGTCAGATTTGGAGCGATCCAATATTTAGATCTAGAGTGTTGTCAGATCTGAATTCTTTCAAAACAGAAAATTGCATCCAGTTCCAGATCTCTCAGTTCGCGAAGCACTAGTTTGCCGTGAGTTACATCTTCTCATGACAGCATCAAATTGCAGCTATTTAGTGTCGCGTTTCCGATTACGGCTCTTGCCAGCTTTGGCCATATTACATCTGGCTGCATTTATCGGATTCCACTCGAGCTTAGCGAGAAGACTTTTCTTCTTGGTCTCAAAGCTGCCAGGGCGACACACTCAGGTTTTGAAGGTCTTATGTCGTGTAGGAACACGGCCAAATTCTTAACCGCATATTTCCCACCCAAGAACACCCACCGAGTACCAAAGACTCAGTAGGCTTGTTTTGGACAATAGAACCTGAAGGCCCAGGATCTGCCCTTAAACCGGGCCGAGAGGTGACTCCTATGCGTTGCGGTCCCTTTCGGCAACCAGATCACGCCAACACCACTAGTCACAAACAAGATTAGAGTGTTCCGCGCTCGTTAACGTCGCAGTCCCGCAGAAAGACGGATACCAGCATCTCACGGTCTTATTACGAGAGTGCCGAAGATTAGCTTAGGCGGGGAAGTTAGAATGGAAGGTTCTCGAATTCCTCAGTTGCAGCGACGACCCGTTGCTCTTCGTATACACGACCAAACTTGTTCTCCTCATCTTTTGACCTTGCCGGTGGGTTGGCACGAACTACACTCAGTAGACGTGCTTACAGACAGGCATAATCAGTCCGCCGGGATTGTCCTGCGTCTCGGGACCTCACCGTGGACCAGATCTCGGTTGAGTGGTTTGGAGAAAAAGCTCTTGTGTATTGGTGCCCAAAGGGTTTTAGAGAATTTATCTACTCATTCCTAGTGTAGATATTAGTATGATCTAACCTAATGAGCTGAGGGGTGGATCCCACGGTGGTGCTGGTTCTTTCAATGTTGGACCAGGCCTGTGAATAGTCACAACATGTTGGATCTTACAAATAGCCTGTGTTTGGTACGCACCTGATGTCATGGAAATTCCTGCCGTCGTTGTTTGATCCTACTAGCTCCACTGCAGTCAGAATAGCCTTCATCGCGTCGTTAACAGAGCTATTCGCAGATGTATTACGGCCTTCAGTGTCGGTAGTGGCGACCTCTGCTACCGACGGCTTGTTCGCCGCTCCCACGGTAGCGCCTTCTGCACCGGCGATAGTTTTCTCGGCAGGCTTCGGTCTGCGCGGTATCGGTCCATCTTCACCTGAACCAACCTCTTTCGCATTCGCTCGCGTGTTTGGCTCCGCGTTTACGGCATCCCACCTGCTTGCGTCTCCTTGGTCTGAACTGGCGAGCGCTTCTGCGCGACGTTCTTCCCTTTGGACGCTTGATGGTTCGCCGCCTGTTGGCTGCGTCGTCGGTGGCGTTCACGACGGAGGTCCTCCAGCTGCTGCTTCTACTGCGTCGGTGTCACGTTTCGGCACACCGCTTTGCCCATCGTCGTGACCATCGTGCTGCGAATTCGCCGTCGTGTTGTGTGTCTGGCAAAAGCTCAAATCTGCAAAGCACCACATCTGCCACCCAACGGTCCAACGACCTGACCCCTGGCGCACTTCCCCATCCGACGTGTATCTGGATCTTCCCGCAATGCCCTGCCCAACCAGCAGCACACCCTGAACCTGTGCATCACTAGTCTTTATCACATAGCAACTCAGTATAAGTTATTTCACTATGCAAAAATGAGGCTTAATTTCAAATATGTTGGCCCTGCCAACATTTTTAGAGACGCTGCGAAAACCTGACAACGAAATCTGTACCGATCTGTTGGCATGGTCCAACATGTGGGGCTTAAAGGGTTAAAGACACGGAGACATAACTGCCCAGGCGCTTGAGGCGAGCTGCATCATTACACTTACATGGTGGCATGCTGTATTATAGCTGTGTTGTAGGAATTACTTCATACGTCCTTGAACTAGCAATAGGTACATTATGTCGTATCTTTAGAGTGACCACACCGAGGTGCTATTAGCGCTCCATAATGTCGTATTTGACATCAAGATAGCATTACACAGCGCCACCAGGGCGGCAAAACGCTAAACAGATTTAGCTTTAAGGCTATCGGGGCCACATCTGGAGGCAAATTTGGCTCAGAAAATAGCACCAGCGGAGTGGGGAGCAGGCATCAAAATGTCCGAGAAATGAATCTCACGACACTTTCATGAGCAAGCACCATGTTATTTAAAAGCGCTTTCGGATAGTTAGCGCGTCGCAGACTGCGAAATACTGAAATCGAGCAAGTTCTCACCCAAAATGACGAAGACTGATAGGGCATTTAATGCGGGTAATGGCCGCACCGGTGCGAATTTTGCTTCGTTTGGTGCTAACAAGTACTCAACTCGAGTTTTGGCAGCTAATTATAGGATAGCAATAGCCTCCAGCGGTGTGGTCACTCTTAGTTCGGCACAATACAGTGTATTGATCATTATCCCGGCACTTTGCCTGATTAAGGCTGACCCGACGACAGTTCCTCCAATTGCTCGAACAGATTTCTTGAAAGATCCCTTCCAGAGCAAGTGAAGTCGATGCCGTTTAACGTTCATTCAGTTCCCACTTGAGAATCGAGAAGTCTGACTCGATAGATGTCATGTTGGCAAACCGGTAGCCAAACCACTGCAAAATCGTCGTAAATTTCTTCGTCTAGAGAAGCAGCAACACGCTTTTGGCTAAGCATAGTTCGCGATGCCCGCGCTCAATGCTCAACAGATTCAGCTAAAGCATCTGTTCAATATCGCTATAGTCTGTCGCGAAGCGGCTTCGAAATATCCTTGGAAAACTCTCTTGGTGCAATAAGGACCGGTACCTGTACCGTCACCGGCAGGTGCAGTAGATGGAACAGCTTCATTGTTGCTGTCTTGTTCTGCTTGGACGAATTATATACCTCCACGATCAGCTGGGGGACCAGCCGTTGCGTAGGCCAACTTTCGCCGACCTGGGTTTCGGGCGATTGTTGTTGGTGACTGCGTGGAAGCCACACTTCTGACGATTTTGTGCTGCTTGCAACACCACACTACAACCTTTAAGATACGTGTACAATCATGTTGCCATGGATGAATTGAAGTCAAGAATTTTGTTTTACGTTTCTTTTCAGGTTTTAGTTTCTTGCCACGGACATGTGCTCTATTTGCTTTCAATACTTGGGAGCCTAGTTTCAACTCAAAAGCATAATTAGATATTACGGCTGAATTCACCTCGACATAATTGGCAGTGATGTGCGTTTTTATGCCACAGTGAAACTAAATTTATGGATAAGTCTATATTCTGCATTATCCGATTTTACGAACGTTTGGTGGTTTGCCCAAAGGCGCGGGAACAAGTTTTCACACTCCCACGATCTAAAGAGTGTTGCCGACAGTAAATGACTTCATGGTCGAGGTATCGACGCCTTCGAAACATGTGGATGTCGCTTTTAAGTGAAAGGCGGCAAGACCTTGTGCATTCGTCCACCCACATGTCCACACGTCCCTCCGATAAATATTCGAATTTGGAATGAGCATGTGTCAAAACACCAGGCGTTCAGATGATTCGTCAACTGACAAGATCCGTCAGATCCAACTTAAACCGATACCTCGCGAACATGTTCTAGCCAAGCTACACTGGTAACCGCAATTAGTCTCAGTTGCAAAATAGTCTCATCCGTGAATTAGTCTCACTTCAGAATAGAAATATTATGTGCTGCGCGAAAGCTTTTCAGTGTTTGGGAATTAGTGGAACGAGCGCAAAATTGCCTGAATTAAAGCTGAGGAATGGCAGAACACCAAGTGGAAAGATGGATCATGATCGGACAAACTCAAGAATCCTGGGAATAAGTTCTTCCTCTCGCTCGCGGCTGATTGTGTGCGCGAGGCAAACTCCCAACGTGACAAGCATGGCTTAAACGATGCGAGGAAGGCGATGATTAGGTGCGGTTTATCCCTCGGTTTAGTTGATATTTGGAACCCTTCCCAACTGTATCCGCACTTGCAGGAAATGATTTGTAAGTATCCTGCAGACTTTGTTGGCAAGACGGACAACGGCGACTGTGATGGTAGCAGAAGTGATACTAAATCACCACACCATAGTTAGTGTGTGTTCTGATATAGTATCACTTACACTCACTATTGTGAAAAAATATAAAAGATCTTACACAAATTAGTCTCGATAAGACTAATTGCGGTTACCAGTGTAACGATAAATTGGGCTCGATGCACAGTGCACCGAAGAACCCCTCGGCTGATCACAGCACACCATCAAGAAAAATTAACCATTTCAACAGTGGCCAATGTTCAGAACCCTGTATTCTAGCTGTTTTGCGAAATCGGTGCAACATTCGAGGAGAACATTTCGCTGCAGTGGGAACGCGTCTCTCCAGCGTGTTTGCAAGTGCTCAGGGCATGACACATTTTCCCTTAAAGCCATTGTACGACAGTGATGTATCCTCTCCAGAATTTGCGGCAGCTCGTATTTCACAGTCACTGGATCGATACACGAAGGGCGCTGAGTGTGCTCGGGCGTCGTTGCTGCAAGATTGAGATGAGATTGTAGATCCATCCAAATTCACTCGGAGCATGGTTATTTCGGTAAACCGGTGTCATGGAGAGTTTAGACAAGGGAGAGATATCAAAAGATGATTGAATAGGAGTTGGACATACGTAATCTCTTGAATACCGTTTTTCTTTCTTTGCGGTTTAAAGGTCTTTCCAAAATATGCTTTCCTCGCTTATTTAGTGACCAAACAGTCAGCAAAGACGTCGCTGAAGTTGGTGCTTTCCTTAATGTGGCCGAATTCTGCTACGTGCAGTAATGCTTCGGAGTCGCGTGGCGGAATTACGATACTTCGCAGGTTTCGTCGAAGAACAGCGCATTTAGATCACTTGGGCTGCTATTACAAACATTTGAAGATTCGTCTGAGCTGGAAGCACAGTGTGGTTATGGCAATATCCGTGCCGGTGCCGTGACTCTTACAAGTTCCACAGCTGCCTGGAGAAGCACATACCTTCTCGAGTAATGAAACAGCAGGGGTTGGTTTGGGAAGGGTCCATCGTCATTGAAAATATGTAGCCACGGAGAAACTTCAATTTGGCAATACACACGTCCTCCGAATTCCTCTGCTCTAGTACGATTCACGTAGTGTGGTGTGGAGATTTTTCCAAGATGTGGCGGCCAACCGTCGCCTCCGCCATTGGCGGATAAAGGAGGGCGATTTGAACTGATTGCAACGTGAGGCGAAGGTTCGTTGCGAGTCACTATCCCCGAGTGGTCACAATTTGTGAATCGTCGCCTAGTCGTTAACTCTTCGAATGGGTGGTGCCGACGACGCCGCTCATATTTCACTTTATATTTGTACAGAATCGTCGGGAAGAGTAGATTCAGAGAGAGTAAGAGCCCGCGAGGGCGATACAAACAGAGCCGAATTCCCCCGACTTCCCAAGTGGCTAAGCGTCCTAGGTAAGCACCTTGCCCTGTTGTTGTGGGTTTTGCCAGCCAGCGAACACAGACCTTCGTGAAGCGAGTGGTCGTTTGGTCGAACCAATATTGAAGAGCGGTAGCCAGAGTGTATTTTGGTTCGACCCTATTAGTAGGGAGTGTTAGGCGAAAGGGCCCTTGTGTGGAGTCCTAGTCGCATTCCAACGTGACTTTCAGCTGGAGTTATACTTTGTCGCCCCCGCAAGAGAGTCCACGGGACTAGGCAACCTTCGTCTGCTGGTGCACGGGTTTTGAGTGTGTGAGAGAGTGTTTGGACGTACAGGCGAAGGCTCGTGCCTGTAGCGTCGGTTTATATTTGCCTACAGCGTAGACAGTAAATGGAGGCCACACCGGCTCGGGCAGGGTCGGATCTGATTTCTTCAGATCACGCCCAACATTCGCCTGACGTTCTGGAAAGTATATTGCTGTGTGTGGAAGCTCGCTGTTGTGGTGAAGCACTTTCCCGGAAAATGTGTCAATACGGGAACCCAGCATACTGGATCCAGACTCAGATCCCAGGATCATATATGGGTACATCGCGGAAGCAATGGATCCAAGCGTGGGAGATCCAGATCTGCAAGTGGGACCGTTCCAGATGTAGAGCTGGCACACCAGAGGACTGACCAAGCGACAACATCCAGCGGCAGGTATAGAAATGGTGCAGATGATAGGTTTTAGGATGGGATCTCCATGGATCCACTCATAATTTGCTTAATACAGAGTCGAATTTGCCTTGTACACCACAAGCGCCTTCCTAGTGCCTAAGACTACGGGAACTACATTGGCCCAGTCAAGCTATGTCGGGATCATCGCGAATCAAGCAGTGCTCGGGTGATCTGGATAGTATATTGGTCAATCCACTCGCAGCCTGGATCCACTGATAGCAAGTGCGGATCCGAAGTCTACTGGAGTTATTACTTGGCCAGGACGACTGATCGACCCTCAGCCCCTCAAGACCACGCTATTGGAAGCGCCAAGTAAGGAAAAGACCCCCAGCATACCCCTCAAGGCAACCCCAACCTGGATCCAAGATCCAGCCCCCAGATCCAAGTAGATCCAAGCGATTACTGGTCTGGCAAATATTCAAGAACGCAGAGAGAAGATTCTTACGCTGCTCTGATCTCCTACGTCCCGCCAGGACGTTCGATCTTCATAGATCAAGCATCCTCGAAGCACCCGAAGAGCAGATCCAGCCCGCCGACGGGTACACAAGGTGAGCACAACTTCAGCATCCTCACGGATATCAGAGTACCCCCTCCGTTAGTCGGTGTCTGGGCGCAGTGGAAGCGGATTTTGATAAACCGCGCTACACCACAATTTTGTTTATGTTAGCTGAAGTAGTAATCGCCAAACGATCCATCTCCTTTTCCGTTTCTTCAGCAGCGTTAGTGTCAGTTCTGTGAGGCACAAGTTAAAATTTCCGCAAGTATTAGCATCGTCCTTTGCACTTTCCACATCGGTAGTGACTGCAGTGATCGTATATCTTGGCATTAGCCTGGTCTATGTTGTGTTCCGTATATTGTAGGCGCTGATCTACTTAGTGGTTTTCTCTTGCTTCCCTGAAAGCGAAGTGGGGGTCTCATTCACAGGTTGTGTCCAAAGAGAGAGAAGTGTTTTATGGTCTTTTATCAGATTCACCTGAAACGTGGTCTTGATTCTACTACTTTTGGGATTGAACCATGACCTCTGTTTGTGGCTTCACCAACAACCAGATTCAGCACATTTTCATGGGCGTGAACAGCCACCGATAATAGGACGGTTTTCTGCGATTGTGGCGACAATGGTTGAAGAACCCTCAGCAAGGGAGTAGGAAAGATTTGGCATGTCTTCCGCTGTTGCAAAACAAGGCGATTAAAATAATGCTTCGAGCCACAAGATCAGCATTATGCGAATATCGCGTTTGCCTGTTGACCTGGGATCTTGTTAGGTTGTCCTTGCTTCCGAGGAATGAGCTTTTACTTTCGTACAGTATATCTACTGTAATATTTTGGTTGGAGCTGTCACAAAACGGAGTAGCTTTTAGATTTCGCTTATGCTGGGATAGAAAGCAGCAAAGTGCTGATAAGCCCAACGCAACAGAGATTAATTAGCGTTCTATCCGCAAGTCAAAACTACTTGGGCGTTTTCAATCTCACAGAAGCAAAAAGACAGGACAATTTAACTCGGGTACTGAGCAGATGACGCTGCAGGCGCGTTAGACGCAGTGCCTCAAACATCACGAAATGTTTTTTTTTCAAACTAAAATTTTTATCCCAGCCTTCGCGTAGCCCCAGTTTCATCTGTGTATACGTGAGGCTCCTATGACTAGCGTACGCTGCGGCAACCAGCAAAGTTTTCTTTCGCTCACACTTCGAATAAACTTGAATTTTGCTGTGACGAGCTAGGACCGGAAAAAGCACCCGTTTGTGGTACGTCGTCATGACATATTGTTTTTATTTTGTCAACTGGCGGCTGCAGCTACAAACAAAGCACGTTTGCATGTAGCTGTCGCTCGGCTTCATAGGCTGCGATTAGCTCCACGAACTCACGCCACTCTGCTGATTACATTTTCCTCGTTACTATTAGCCGAGCATCTTTTTCGTATCATCCTTCCTTACCTGATTCGTCTGGCGCTGGCTTGGAAATGTTGTTCTCGTTCTACACCCAACCATAAATCTTAGTAGCTTGATCTGCTAGATACTACCACATTACAGAGGCATACATTTTCTTCCAGAATGGGATCCGACAATGGCACTAGCACAACTTTGCTCTCACATGCCGACGACTTCTTCGCGAGCTTTTCCAGTTCGAGAGCGTGGACTTTCTGCATTGCATGGATCTGTTGCTGCGCATGTTTAAGCTTGACGTCGGCTTTACCCTTGGCTAAAGTGATCACGGCAACTTCTTTTCCAGTTCATTGACCTGCTTCCTTTTGGTCTGCAGATCGTTCGTCAATCCCTGACGCACTGCCAACGTGATTTCCAAGTGCTCCTTCTGCTCATCAAACTTAGTCTTGAGCGACATATTTTTCTTTTCAAACAGCCGCGTCGACTTGGCCAGTGTGGACTCGAGTTGGTTGATCGTCTGGCGATCATTTTTCAGCTGAGTCTCCAGCTGAAGAATGCGACCTTTCGAGACACCAACGCTACTTCACGATCACTCTGGCGAACGGCGAACTCGCTCGCCTGGCGATGGATGGCTTCCAATACGTCTTTTGTCGTCTTGATCTCAGCGTTGAGGTGCTCTCGACACTCCACGACGGACTTCTTCAGTAAATGATGCAAGCTACGGACGTCTTTGGAAAACTGAAGCAACTTGGCCTTCTCGGCGTGGTGCTTGTTAAGACGCTGCTGGCGCTCCTGATCAAAGCTGACAAGCTGATCTTTGTTCTCGAGCAGGAGTTTGCTTTCGCGTTGCTCAAATTGCTGGCGTTGCAGCTCATTTTGTATTGTCTCCTGCGATACTCTTGCCATTAGTTCCACAACCTCTTGTTGTGCGTGCTCGAACCGATCTCGCTCTTGCAAAAGCATTTGTAGTTCCTCTGTAATGCGACCCTGCTCCATCTGAAGTGCACGATATTTTGCCTCTCCACACTCGCGCTGCAATATTTCATCGCTGAGGTCGTTTCGCAACTTATCGTTCTCACTCTGGAGCTCGAGTTTCACCTTTATCAGAGCTGCGATCTCACGCTTCCATAGCTCGGCTTCTGTCGAGAAACGTGCTTGCTGGTGTTGCAGTTGAGACTCCCTCTCCTTCGCAAACGTCAACTTGTCGAGCGACGCCTCTTCTTCCCGGGCCAGTAGTTTAGCTTCAAAGCCTTCTTTCACGTTTGCGAGTTGTTGGCCAAATAGTTCACTCGCTTGCTCTGCAGCGATTAATTTTTGCTCCAAGTTTTGGACCATAGTGCGTGTTGTGGTTGCTTCAGCTTCGAGCTGCGAGTTCGCACGTTAGTCGTTCCACCTGAGCTTGTAGTGAAGCTAAGACCCCGGTAAAGGCAACCGAATCTGCCCCCGCGACTGGAGTCGTGCTGGAACTTTCAATTAATGCGGTCTTACGGAGTTTGGCCTTGAGTGCGATTTGAGGTTCTCTGCTTGCATGCGATTGTCTTTCTTCAGCGCTGTTTACCGGTGGAGTGTTTAATGCCACAGCAGGTATTGCCAACTCCAGAAATGAAAGGTTGTCTGAGCGCACCACAGCAGGGAAGAGCTTTGATGTTGTCGATGTTGGTGTGCTAATGGAAAGCGAAGACTGGCGTCTAGCTTTTGGTTTTCTGGGGTATATTACAACGCAATATCAGTAAAGACAATAGATTCGCTTAGCGCACATCATACTTTGCGGAAAAGATGGAGATCGCGGCTTCGTAGTAGTACTGAGGCCTTTCCGCGCAGTCTGCACAGGGCAAAAAGGAGAGGAGTACACTTGAGACCCAGTCAATTCAAAGAGAACCAAAAGCAGCACTCACAAGCTTGCTCGGACCCACTGCTGGCTTAGGCGGTGGTGGCGCGAGCGACGCGTTGATTCTCGAAGAAAAATCTAAGCGGAAGTCTGCACTGGGACTAACCAAGACAATCAGTCTAAACGTTGAATCTTCAAAACATGAGTACGCCACCGACCTTCTGGATCGACTTGGGCTAGACAAACGCGCCTCGTCCTCGTCCTCCTCTAGAAACCCAAACACTTGCTGGTCGTCCAGGTCGTCGAAGTTGACATCGCTGCTGCTTGAGGGCGACTCGGAGCCTGACCCACGGCGACTCATCGAAAGCGGTTCCAACCCCTCGGACAAGTCGAAATACCGTTTCTGATTGCTAAGCTATATTTTATTTTCTGGAGCGCTTTGCGTGCTGCATGGCTGGTTGGGTCGACCTCTTCGCCCGATGCCGGCGGAATTTCTGCAGGCCGTCGCCGACCATATCGCTCACAAGCGTCTTGCGCTCGATAGCAGAGTCATCCCAGGACGAGCCAAATTGCGCCTTTCGGTTCACCCGCAAAACACCCGCAGGCATATTGCTAGCCGGCGCTTTCTCCCTTTTGTCGGTAGGGCTGCTTTCGTGGTTTTCCATTCGCCAGAACCATTCGCGAAGATCCGCGCGCTCTTTGCACTTCGACACGCACCGGAATAGCAGTCGAAGCAAGTAGAATAGAATGATGAAGCCTGACAGGATGATCGCGCAAAGAATGCCCGCTTTCATGGTGGTAATGACCTCGCGAACAATCAACATTTCGTTCTGCAAGTCAACAATGTGAGCAACAGCCCATTCACACAGCAAGCCTTGGAACCTTACCCAAAGAGCGATATTGTCCCGCCGGACATCATCGAGCAAACGCCCATAGCTTTGCAGAAGTGCTTCATTTGCTGACAGCTCTTTTGCCACGTGGTCCTTCTGCAAAACACTCACACAACAATCAATCAATGACGAAGTATCAACTTGTCCACAACAAGTAGCGATGCGTACCAGGTCCACTATCATGGTGCGAATTTCCTTCAGTTGATCATTTAAGGACTCTTGGTTTGACTACGCAACACACGAGCACGGCAAGAGTCAGCAGACCCATTTGTATCGTAGCCGTTCACTCTCCGGTAGGTCTCTCTTTACCTGGAGCATCTTAATGGCCGCCCATTGATGAGTGTGAAATTCTTCGAGCTGTCTGCTGATGATGGTTTGGTTGACCTCGAGAGATTGAACTGCACAAGAAAAAAGTTAGAAAGACGCACCAATGCACGCTCTATCATACTTACTTTTCTTGGTGATGCGAACGAAAATACTTTCCAGTCGTCCAAGTCCTTGCGTTGACGAGATGGCCGCAGTAGCAGGTGTAAGTTTCTCTCCATGCGTACCTTGCAGCAATGATGCTGCCGGTACTGGTGCTGTTGTCGTCGAGTTCCCTGAGGAATTGCCAGCAGACACACTGGCCGCGCTGCCATTAACACTCGGTCCTCCTGGCGACGGATCAGACGCCTTCACTGTGCTCTCGGTAATGTTAGCCTCGATTGGTTCTGCATTCGGGCTGGAGGGGCTGGCTCATTCGTTTTGGCACTGGCTGCAGCTTCTGCTTCAATCTTTTCCGGAGTGTAGTCGACTAGACAACACATTCCATGGCTTCGGTAGTGCTCGACTTGCTGCGAGTCGTTATAGAAAACTGCCACCACGGTGTTGTTTTCTCCATCAAACACTGGCTAACGAGCTCGGACGGATCTGGGATGCGAGGGATGGTGATTTCAGCGCTATCTCCCAAGGAGGACAAATGAGGGATGCTAAGCGACGCCTGGGCATCAAGCGCCTCGACTTCCGCATCGATGCTCTTCTCCAGCTGCGAAATCACTTGCGTAAACGTTCGGCCAAATACCCTGCGAGTGTGGGTAAGCATTCGTTAGTCGAGCTGAGTCGCCTTCCTCTCTAGCTACGTGCTCACCGTAGCTGGCTCAACGTGCAATAGTACTCGGATCCATAGTGCGACAGGAAGCGGAACTTGATGTAACGCACATGCTGCTGTGCGTCTAGCTGGAAAACCTGCTCGCCGTTTGTGTGCTCCGCTGTAAAGTTGCCCAGCACGAGCCACGTGTCCGTGGGGTAGTTGACGCTGCCCAGCACAATAAAGCCCTTGACGGGCGACGAGAACTTTTCGTAGTTGGCCACTGCGATGGCGTCTGCATGAACCTGGTCAAAACAGCACAGAGCCCACTCGTCAGCGCTTAAAGTCTACTCTCCCTCCAACCGGTTCTGCAGTCCGTACGTCCTCTGAGAGACTGATGACCACCCACTTGCGGGGGTTTGAGCACGGCGTGAGCATGTAGCGGTCCTTGTCCGGGACCAGCAGGTTCGTGGGGCTCTTGGTACCTTCAGCGGCGTCCAGGATCGTGGCGCCAGCGTCCAACGACGCGTAGTTCTGGCGCTTGCCAGTGGCCACGCTGTCGGCGTCCACCACTTCGAAGAGTCCGTTGGGAAGATCCAGCAGGTCCACATCCTCATCCGCTTCCTCCGCATCGGCTCGCGGCTCGTCCGGCTCGGCGACACGCTGTGGGCTGGCGGCGCTGGAGGCCTCGACGGGCTGGAGTTGGTCGCGGCAGTGGCTGGAGCTGCGTCTGAAGTGGCGTCGCCGGACTGTGATGAAGCCGCCTCCGCGGCGGAATGGGAGGGAGTTTCTTCGTCGCTGGGAGAAGCTGGCGCGTCGGGCGTCACGATACCGTTGGCCACGCTCAGCAACAGCAACAGCAGCGCTAGCAGCAGCAGGCGTCGCATCCTTGCCAGGTCTACTGTGTATTTTCCTTAAAATACAACTACAATGCCTTTTATAAAATATACAACTCTAAAACGACCGCTTATTTTGTTGCACAAGTCGAGGACAGCCGTGGACAACAACGAAGACAAGCACAATCCTCGAGCAGGACCTCGGCCAAACTGCAGCTGCAGCGGTGCTCGCGATCGGTGACGACGCACTCGTTGTCACCCGCGGCGCGGGACTCGCACGGACTCTCGGTGTGGCAGGATGGGATGCATTTCAACGCCGATTCTTGCACACCCGCTGCGCCGTCGGCAAGGATGGAGGCCTCATCGAGCGGATTAGACGCGGGCTGTCGCAGTCGGCCTGACCCAGCAAACGCAGCGGATTGCTGGTGCAGCGTGCAAGTTGTGGCTCGCCTCGCCATCGTTGCGGTTGCTTTTACGACCGTCAAATCGATGAGATTAAAGACCGACGAGCGGCATCTATGCGAGTGTGAACACGCCCGTGCAGGGGGCAACCCGGTAGAGCCGCTGCCGCGCGGCAAAGGAGCCGGGCGCGGCTTATCGCGAGGCGCTTTCCGCGTCGATTGATTTGTCTCCTGACTCATTTTTGAAAGCGCGCTTCGACAGCCCACGAAGCGCGGTTGCGGCGTGCAATATGTACAAGCAATGTCTGGACAAGTTGCGAGCACAACCGCCGTGAGCTCGAAAGGTATCTTCAGCCGTGAACTCGTGTTTACAAGGCCGATAAAGGTGCAGCCGCGTTGTTGCCTCGACACGCCAGGCACGTTGGTCCCACTATTTCTCGGCCTTCGTCGGCCGTCCTCCGCCACCGATTTGAAGACGACTCACCGCAGGCAGGCCCTGCAGGGCAGCGCTAACGTCGACAGCGCCCTACATATCCCCCGTGGCTTTGCAAAAACCTCTTGCGTGCCCACCCCCGCTTTGCCGGTCGGAAATCCTTGAGCGAGTGAATCGTCAATTCCGCTACGACGCGACCGCGCGGGCAGCTACGGTACTCACCGTCAGTCCGCGCCGCGCGGGGCGAGCACTGCCGACTTCAACCGCGGAAGGCAGCCGACACGGTCAATCAGCCCTCGTTATTGTACTGCCATCCGCCCCGGGTTTCCCGTGCGCCTGATGATGCGAGAACGATAGGCCTTTTGCTGCGTGCAAGCCTCGTCCAGCGAGTCGTAGTCCGTCGGACTGGTGCGTCTCAAGGCGATCCGGGCGTCAATAGCGCTCGCCGTGTTCGCTTCAACGCGACTGCTGCAGGTTGCGGCGCGAAAGGATCCCGTGGAGGATCGGGCGTTCGTGTCGTCAAAACCATTGTCCTCGTCTCGAAGCATCGGCTACAAATGCAAGCGTTCCGGCATGCTGCCGCTCATCTTGCCCGACATCCTGCGCTTGGACGGCAGGGAGACGGGAGGTGATATCGACAGCGGGGCTCCTTGTCTTGCCTTGGAGGACATACAGAATCTGTTATTTTTGCATAGCCTGCAGCAAGCGCCGTGACGTGACTTGGGCTCGGCGATCGGCAGCGAGAGTTCCGTCCTCGCCTTGCACTTGGCAAGCAAACGCTGGTGTTGGTCTCTCAAACGAGGCATGCTGGCGTTGCGCGGAGAGACCGACGCTGCTCGCTGACGAGGAGTGCTCGCGCCGCGCTCACTGCCGAAATGAGCGGCAAGGCTTTGCTTCGTGTGTGCTCGCGCGCGATTTATGCTGGGGAGCTGTCGAGGTGAGATATGTCGCCCCTCCTGTAAACAACGGCGGCCGGCATCGCGGTCCGGGACATCGTCCCTCCCTCGCTTTGATTGCAGAGGCCGCGACCAGCGCGCTGATGAACGGATTGATGTCTTATGCGCGACTTGTCTTTCCTCGAGGACTGGCGCTGCGGGCGAGATCCGGAGCCAACGCACTCATCAGAGCTGGGGAGGCAGCCAGGGCGACATCAACGCCAACTTGGCGTTCCCACAGTCGTTCAGTCGGCCCGCAGCGTGAGCAATGCTCGAGTGAAGACACCCGGCAGGCCGGCTGCGGCGGACGGCTTAGTTGGGCTTTTGCCGAGTGGAGCGCAAGCGTGCCAAGCCAAGTCGAGCCAAGCTGGCGTCGGACCCGTAGCCGAGCCGTTAAATGAGCTTTGTGGAGATGCTGAGCGCCGCCAGACCCAGTCCCAGCCCGTCGCAGTGGGTCGCACCGCCCGCCGCGTCCTGGACCCACGAGGAGATCCGCATGATCCAGGAGCTCTTCCTCTCGGACGAAAGAGCATCCGCATCGGAGACATCTCCATCAGCGGCAAGCAGGACCAGCCGACGGCGACCGAGCCCCGCAGGGCGGCGACGACGCCACGGAGATGCTGCTGTCCCCCATCGGTGCCGACGACTCCTTCCTGCAGCAGTTCATGGTGGACGAGAAGGACGCGATGGCCGCTTTTTCCTCGAGGCCATCGATCCTTTCCAGAACGTGCCCATGCCACCTGTTGCAAATGACGACGGAAAGCTGCAAGACTTGGCCGCTGCTCGTGCTGTACCCGGTCCGAGCGACCGACCAGTCGAGCACGTGCTGGCCAAACTGCGCGAGAAGGTCGACGCGCTCAACCGCATCTACTACTCGCGCTGCATGAGTGTGTCGGAGGCGGATGACACTAGCATCAGCAAGGTTAAGCTCGTGCTGGCGCTCGAAAGACTGCAGCGCGTCATTCATGGCTTGTCCAAGGAGAACGCCCAGCTCAAGACGGCCACGACCAGCTGCACGCAGCGCAGCGAGCAGCTTCTTGCGAGCAGCAGCGACCGCACAGCGGAGCTGGAGCTGTTGAGCCAATCGATCGAAGAGTCTGTGTGTGCTGCCGCCGTCACGGAAGGCTCGCGCGTGGCTTTGAACTGCGCCCTGGAGGGCGAGGTGCTCAAGAACCACCAGGACGAAAACGGCTGGGGATACAAGAGCGTTGTCACCGAGGACGGTATCTTCACGTACAGCCTGAAAAGGGAGTATTCAGAAGAGGTGGACATGCACGAGGTGATGAAGAAGACTTGGTCTAACGTGAGCAGCTCAGAGAACTTCTCATGCATCTACTACGGATCCATCAAGGCGCAGATCGTGAAGAAAGTGGGCAAGGAGACTGTCGTCATGTACGATATGACCAACCACGATTCGACCCGCGTAGACCGCGTAGTCGCCGTTATGTTCCGCTCGGAGACACCGACCGGCGTTCTCTTGGGAGCTCGTTCCATCAAAGTGCCGAGCAGCGCTGATGAGGCGGCGCTGCGTTGGATGGAGTGCACGACGTGGCAGCACTACGAGCGCAAAGAGCAAGGCGGGTTTTCAGTCACCTCTGGCGGTCAGTTGTCGTACCCGTCGCGAGCGGACATCGACTTTATGGCGGTGGAGATCCTATGCTTGCACTTGCGGTGGGAGAACCGCGTGGTGGGGTCGACCTTGACCATGTAAGGCAGCGCGATGGGGCCTGTGTGTGCAATGAGTGTGTGCGATGTGAAGATGGAGAAGACGTTTGACGTACAGTCACAGAAAGCAGAGAGCAACAACCACACCCGCTTCGCCGCAAAATCGAGCGATTGCGGGTACACGCTAATTTATTAAGACAGCAAATACACATGTCCAGCAACCATTTGCCCCCGTTGTCTCGCGGAAGCACTGTTGGCAATTGCTCGGTGCAAGTATCCGCAGCGTGATCGATGGCTGACGGCTTGGAATGACAGCTGGTGTGGTGTGACTCGAACAGTGTCGGGTTGTCGAGGATAATGTACTGAGTTTCGCCGAGGCTCGAGCAGGAAAGCGCTTGAAGCCCACAATCCACGCCGGCACCCAGCCCGGGGCTGTGCGACACCATTGAGCCGCACAGCGTGTTGCTTTCGTGAGTTTTAGCCGTTTGTACTTATTCGCTGGAGTTGACCTGCTCCACGCGCGGGGCTAAGCAGTCCAGCTCTTTTCCTCGTGCAGGTTGAGCTGCTTCGTCGCCATGGACGCAGATCCAATGACTGGGACTGCCGCGTCGCCGAGCAACCAGGCTGCGCAATGCTGCATGACCGCCGAGCGGCAGATGTGCGTCGTCATCAGGCCGCTGAGCGGGTGTGGCCCCAGCGAGAGCAAACTTAGCAGCTCCACCGCTGCCGCATGAGCGACGGTGGGCGAGGTTTCGCTGGCCATCGCCACAGACAGCAGCAGCCCCACCACTTCCATCACACCGGGGACATCCACTCCGGCACCGTCCATTAGCTGGCCGTCGCCAGCGGGCGATGCTAACGCCAACACCGCTCGTAGACTCGCGCCCAGGACCTGCACCAGCCGAGCCGCCAGGTCCTCGTTCCGACCCTCGTCGTCCTCTTCTTCCGACCCGACGGCGCGCTGGCAGTCCGCGACTTTCTCGCGCAGATGCTCTCTCCACGGGGTCTGCCAGACGCGCCGCAGGATCCGCTCGCGTGAGTCGGTTTTGTCCTGCCGCGCGGCGAGGCGCTCCAGCACGGCCACGAGGGCCCGGACGAGCGCGTCGTCGGACGCAAAGAGCAGCAGCCCCAGTCGTCTCCAGCACTTGTCGTCCAGCGCCAGCAGCTCGGCCTCGAGGACGTTGGTGGCAGCATCAGCCGACCAAAGCCGCAGCAGCGCCAGCTCCAGCTGCGCGTCGGTGTCGGTGTCAACGTCAACGTCTCGACTGCGCAGCAAGAGTGTCCGAAGCTGCATCACGAAGAGGGGAGCCGTGCGTGCCTTCAGCCAGAGGCACTTGACCCGTTACGCGCGGATACAAGGCAATTAGCTAACCAGGCTATTTTGGTGGCGGCAAGTCATCACACCCGTGGTCAGCTCATTGCCGCCAGCCCAGCCCAGCCCAGCTTGGCCGGGCCCAGCGAGCGCGAGCGCTTCCCAGTCCAAGCCTTGCAGCAATTGCCTGGAGCGGACAACTGTCAACGATCACTTCGAGACGAGGCCACCCACCAGCTGTTTTGCGCTGTCATCGCCCCAGTATGGAGGCCGGAGCCTGTCACGATCCGCCCAGAAACCGTCAGACCAGTGGGACCCCACATCTTGGTGGAGCCCTTGGGGCTGGTTGACTGGCGGCGCGAGTCACGGCCGAGTTGCTTGGCCCAACGCCGCCGCTCGAACTCGCCTCGTCCTGCGTTGCCGCGAGTCCTTGGCGGCAGCGCTCGCCACTGGCAACGTTGGGGGCGCTGCTTGCCTGACAATTCTGATAATGGGGAGTCTGCCTTGGATTGCAAACCACCGCCACGTTTTCAAGGCAATCTGCTTCTTGCTATTCCTCGCACTTACTTCTTGCGTCTTCCGACGCTCTTCAAAACTACTGCTAGACTACTTGACCTGACCTGACCGTATCCGCTGCTCTCGCACTCCGCGGATGTGACTACTACAACCTTAAATATGCCTTGTGACGCTGCTTAGAGCAGCCAGTGCTTGCTTTGACCGACGGCCTCCTGCCAGCGCACGACGCCCGCGACGACCTCCGCGGCGAGTCGCTGCAAGACTTGGGTCGACTTGTGTTGAGTCGAGGCACCCACAACTACCTCGCACACCGGCTGGGCGTACTCGTCATACTTGTCCAGCAGCATGAACCACGCCAGAACGGGCAAATAGCTCTCCTCAGCAGCGAAGGCCTTCTGGCCCGCCGACAGCGGTACGGAGCGCATGCTCACGAGATAGCCGCCGTCGATCTGACCGCGAGCTAGCACCACGATACTGTGCACCACCGGGGCACCGTGAGACGTCTGAATGCCCACGCGGACAACGACACAGTCGTCGTTGATAGTCTGCAACAGGGCCAAGTCCTTGGTGAGTGGGAACAGCTTCTGGAAGGCCTCCAGCACAGTGAGCAGGTTCCACGTGTTGAAAACAAGCTCGCCCGACACAATTCCAGGGAAATCCTGGCTCAGCATCAG
Source organism: Phytophthora quininea (assembly GCA_011947345.1). Taxonomy (NCBI): domain Eukaryota; phylum Oomycota; class Peronosporomycetes; order Peronosporales; family Peronosporaceae; genus Phytophthora; species Phytophthora quininea. The sequence continues at coordinate 132,111 of JAAVTG010000519.1, forward strand.
CTCCAGCGAGGCCTGGGAGTTATCACCGTCCGATGGCTTGACCTCTCGCTTTTCTTCTCGCCATCCCAGAACAGAGGGACGGTCGTGTTATCGGGATTCTGCTGGGCTTTCAGTGCCATAATGTCGCCGTAGCTGTCTTTGACCCAGTTGAAGGCAGTGTCGCTGGTCATCGGCTCGGGGAACAACACGTTCAGGTAGGACGGGACGGTCTCGGTTTCCATGCAGTAGCCGCCCATCGGGGTGGGCATATCACAGTTCAGGCGCTTGCTGTCCGAGGCTTCATCGTGCATCTCGTCCGTCTCCTGGCGTTTGCGCTTGAGACTCTTCTTGGTTCCCGCAGAGGTAGGCGGGGCGACGGCGTCGATAACAAGTTCTGACTGCACCGCCTGCAGGGCACTGTTCTGCGAGTCCAGCTGGTCTAGCTGCTCCTCGAGGTACCGCTTCTCGTTGCGGAGCTCGTCGACAGACTTGACGAGGTCCAGGTAGGTGGCGCTGCCGGGGATGCTGTAGCCGAACTCGCCGTCGACGCGATCTCGGGACACGACGTCGTCCACGGGTTTCTTGTGAGGCAGACCTCCCTGGGGCTTCTCGTTGGCTTCGCGCTGAGCACTCAACTCTGCGCGCTCGCGCTCCAGCGCCGCGACCGTGTCACGCATGTCGCGAACGCGATCCTTTGCTGCATTGGTTCGTCGTCGCTCGTTGGCGTTGTGTCGTTCACGGCGCTGCTTGGCGGAGAACTGGGACGCGCGGCCTCCGCGCTGCGCAGCGAGAGACGCCGAGATGGTGGTGGTCGACCGCGTGGCGGAGATGGTCGTGTTGGAGAAGACGGCGGCAGGGAAGGCACGGGCCTCCTCCAGCACCTCCGGGTCCTTGCTGAGCAGGAGCTTCGGGTCGGGCACATCTTGGTCTTGGCCATTTGGCAGCGGGAAAATCGGCTGCTGCGCGCCGGCTGGGGTGTCGTCGCCGGCGTTGTTCACGTCCAACACGCTGTCGAGCTCGCACTTGAGCAGGACGTCTGGGTTCGGGTCGGCCGCGGCCAGCGGAACTCGAGCAGATCCAGGAACAGCGAGTTGGCGCGACTTGGGCGCGGCTCGGCACTGCAGCCGCGCGCCTGCAGCATTGAGGTGAAGTTGCTAGAGGGCGAGCAAGGCGTCTCGGCCACCTCTTGTCTTTCGAGGAGGGCGTGGCCGGCATGTTCAGGTCCACATAGATGGGCGGGATGTAGCGGTGCGGGTAGCTCATTCGATCCGGGATAGCTAGAAGCTGCAACCTGTGTCCGTTTGCTTTCGGTCTCCGTGCCTGTACTTCTCGTCCCCTGACCTGCGCGCTACGAGGAAAAAGTGAGACTGCGAGCGAGTGCGAGACCAGAGTGGCGAAGTCTGGTCGACCTTGCAAGCGGAGAGAAGGAGCAACGAGATGCAAAGCTCGGACACGAACCTGGGCGGCTTGGATACACCAAGCCAGTTGTGCAAACCGGCTGCCGTTCGCGCAGATAAAGCGGAGTACCGAGCGCTGGGCTCGTTCTCCACCGAGGTGGCGGGTGTTTTGCCTTGGCGCGGGCGAGATTCGGAGCGGCGCCAGGACACAAGACCCGACTGTATTTTAGCGCCGGTGCCCGGTATGTAGACCAGTCTCAGCTGCGCCGATCTGGCGGATTGTCAGGCAGCGCAGTGGTGGCGAGCGCTGCCGCCAAGGACTCGCGGCAACGCAGGACGAGGCGAGCTCGAGCGGCGGCGTTGGGCCAAGCAACTCGGCCGTGACTCGCGCCGCCAGTCAACCAGCCCCAAGGGCTCCACCAAGATGTGGGGTCCCACTGGTCTGACGGTTTCTGGGCGGATCGTGACAGGCTCCGGCCTCCATACTGGGGCGATGACAGCGCAAAACAGCTGGTGGGTGGCCTCGTCTCGAAGAGATCGTTGACAGTTGTCCGCCCCAGGCAATTGCTGCAAGGCTTGGACTGGGAAGCGCTCGCGCTAGCTGGGCCCGGCCAAGCTGGGCTAGGGCTGGGCTGGCGGCAATGAGCTGACCACGGGTGTCGATGACTTGCCGCCACCAAAATAGCCTGGTTAGCTAATTGCCTTGTATCCGCGCGTAACGGGTCAAGTGCCTCTGGCTGAAGGCACGCACGGCTCCCCTCTTCGTGATGCAGCTTCGGACACTCTTGCTGCGCAGTCGAGACGTTGACGCTGACGCTGACACGACACCGACACCGACACCGACGCGCAGCTGGAGCTGGCGCTGCTGCGGCTTTGGTCGGCTGATGCTGCCACCAACGTCCTCGAGGCCGAGCTGCTGGCGCTGGACGACAAGTGCTGGAGACGACTGGGGCTGCTGCTCTTTGCGTCCGACGACGCGCTCGTCCGGGCCCTCGTGGCCGTGCTGGAGCGCCTCGCCGCGCGGCAGGACAAAACCGACTCACGCGAGCGGATCCTGCGGCGCGTCTGGCAGACCCCGTGGAGAGAGCATCTGCGCGAGAAAGTCGCGGACTGCCAGCGCGCCGTCGGGTCGGAAGAAGAGGACGACGAGGGTCGGAACGAGGACCTGGCGGCTCGGCTGGTGCAGGTCCTGGGCGCGAGTCTACGAGCGGTGTTGGCGTTAGCATCGCCCGCTGGCGACGGCCAGCTAATGGACGGTGCCGGAGTGGATGTCCCCGGTGTGATGGAAGTGGTGGGGCTGCTGCTGTCTGTGGCGATGGCCAGCGAAACCTCGCCCACCGTCGCTCATGCGGCAGCGGTGGAGCTGCTAAGTTTGCTCTCGCTGGGGCCACACCCGCTCAGCGGCCTGATGACGACGCACATCTGCCGCTCGGCGGTCATGCAGCATTGCGCAGCCTGGTTGCTCGGCGACGAGGCAGTCCCAGTCATTGGATCTGCGTCCATGGCGACGAAGCAGCCGATCGTGCTCAACCTGAATGGAGCGGTGAGTGAAAAGCTGGACGGCGCGCACCGGTGTGACCCGGCGTATCTGGACTTGCTCGCCGCCGCGGCCACGCTAGCGCGCCCGGACGCAGACAAGCGTAGCGCTTCTCGCTCTGTTGCTTTAGACGATACGGCAGTGATGCTCCAGATCTGCACTCTTGGTATCGCGAGACCGCGTCTGCAGCTTGGGGCCTTACGTTTGCTGTGCGCTCTCCTCGCCCTTGACGATGCGTCTGCTAGTGCCCTCAGCAGTGCTGTCCGCCTGTCGGGCATCCTCATATCGATTTCTTGGCTTGTTGGCCACACCGACCCGCAAGTTGCCGCCACGGCAGGGACGACGCTCGAGATAGTTATCCAGCATTCGCCACCAAGTGACATTCTGCGTGCCATCATCGAGCAAGGCTGCGTGATAATTTACCGAGCATTCTTGTCGACTGCTAGTGGTGCCAAGAGGAACCCAGCTCAAGCCGCGGTTGCTGCGAGCTGCCGCAGTCTGCTCAATTGGGTGACCGACGAGGTCGCTTGGCGAACAGGCGTGATAGCAGCGAGTGTGCAGTCCATCCTGAGCTCGACCAACGTGCTGCTGCAGAAAAACATTATCCTCACACTGCAGATCCTGGCTCAACGCAACGCAGCAATTCGCGAGACGCTGGAAGACCAAGAATTCCTCACGGATGCGTTGGTGGCGGCTATCCAGGCGGACGACGACGCGGGGCTGGCGGTGTCATTGCTGTCCGCGAGCTTGAACTGTTGCGATAAATGCTCTACGCTGAAGATTTCCTCGAGAGACAGCATCTTCCAGTGCAGCAGCAACGACCAGGAAACGGCAGCAGGCGAAGTGCGAGCTGACACTGTCGACGAAAAAGACCATATTGTCCACCTCCGGTGTGCAGGAGGAGAGCTAGTCACCACAAGTGCACCATTGCTTCGAGAGCATAGCAACCTCCTGCGTGGCTGGAAACAGCCCCAGAATCCCATCGACAGCAGCATCGCCATCATCTCCAAGCTCGACAAATTTCATGCTCCAAACGTCCAGCTCCTTGTGGACCTGATCTCGAAGACGCAGCAGGAAGCTGCAACTGCACTAACGGAGCTTCAGAGTCTGCCCACGCTAGAGGAACTTCTTCGGTTGGCCGACGTCACTGAGTCTGCAAAATGCTGGCACTCCGTCACGTCGGCGATCTGTCGAATGCTGTCTGCCGTTAACTGGCTGGAGGTCCTGCAGTTTGCGTCTACCGACGTGCGTCACCCCATGCTCGCCTTGAGGTGCATTCGCTTCGGCCTTGAACTCCACAGCGCGTCGAGTCCGCAGAGTCTGTTAACTCACGAGACAATTTCCAAGTCTGATGCAGCAGAGCAAGAGCGCGCAGGCCTCACCTCGGCACTCAAAACCGCTGCCATCCAGATGGTGCAGGAGCTGTTCGCTGGCTGATGAACACAAAGCAACACAATACAGCAACAAACATCACGCACAAAGCAGTCTCGCGTTTACTTGAACCAACCTGCGACTGCGTCGTACGTGGTCGTCCAGAGCTTAATGACGGAGGACGAGGCGTCCGCCGCCACCTTGTCGTTGATATCCAGACCCAAGTGCACGTGCTGGTCCTGGATCTGCCTTCTCCTCCTCGCCAGTCTGTTGGCTCCAGGGGACTCCTTCTCGCCGTCTTGCTGCTGCTTGGCCAGCAGCTCCATCCTAGCTCCCATCTCCGCCTCCAGGAGCCGCGTGAGGTCCTCGAGTCTGTCCTCGAGCCACACCACCTGGGCTTCCAGGTACTCGAAGCGCGCCTCCGTCTCGCGCTCCTCCTGCAGCTGCAGCTCCTTCTGCTTCTGCTCCTTGACGCGAGCGCTGGCTGCAGACCGCGAGTACTCAAGCGAGGCGGCCCCCAGCGCCACCGAAAGATGATGGCCTCGCCCACCAGGTCCGCGCCCTGCTCCACCGCCTGGTCCGCTGGCAGTGGCTTGATGGTGTAGTTGGAGATGCCTCGGAAGCCCATGTGCAGCTTCATGGCTAGTCGGTGCTGCGCTTGGCCCAGTTGGCCGCACACCGAGTTGAGCAGTGGGTGCACCTTGGAGCGGGACTTGACCACGCGCGCCAGCGGCTTGGTGAGCGTGCGGGCCACCAACCCCCGAGCTTGATCATCGGCAGCATTTTGGCCGCAATTTTATGATTGGGGGTAGCGCGATGGGAGATGGCTACACAAAAGGCAACTTCCTATTGTACGTTATGCGCTGCTCGTACTCCACTGATCCGGTAGAGCCCCCGGTCCGAGCCTCGCGATGGCGCGCAGCTTGACGAACCCGACGAACATCTGACGGAAGACCTTCCACGTCTCGTTGACCATCGTCTCCTGCGCCTTGGCCTCGTCCACCAGCTGCAGTCCGCCGTTGTGCTTGACGATGCTGGCTCGGCGTCGACCGTTGGCCGGCATCGCCGAGAGCTTCCTGTCCTGTGAGCTCCTGTCAAAGACCTCTGTGAGACGCTGCAGCTTGTCTAGAAACAGCGAGTGGACGGCTTCGAGCTGCGCGACATCTTGACTCGACACGGTTTCCGGATGACGACGAGCTAAGGTAAAGCACATCGCCGCCAGGTCTACCACTGGCACCGCCACTCGACGGAGGGTACCTTGATACTGCCTTGGTCTGAATGTCGTTATTCTTACCAACCTGTCGGAGCTCGTCCAGCAAGTATGGCAAGGTTTCTGGTAGTCTTCCCACGTGCTGACCAAAAGCTCGTAGTTTTGTACCGGACACGACTTGACTTCAAACGGATGAGCAGTTGCATGCTCCAGCAGCAGTAGCTCATTCAACGCCTCCTTTGCGACCAGTGGGAAACAGGCAGCGGCGATACGATCGCTCATCGGGTCATGCGTCCTCGCAGTTGAAGGTTCGTCGCCGTTGTTTGGCTTCGATGGCATCTGCTCCGTGAGGGTCAAGCGACGAAAGACAGCACAGAGGTCGTCTGAGCTGTAGGCGAGGTCTGTCTTCTGTAAAATGTTTGCAAGGGTCTCCAACTGCAAGAGCTCTTCGAACTGGGACAATTCTTCATCGACTGCGCAGCAATTCACTCGGACCTCGTTGAGACGGTGGAGGATATATCGCCGCCATTCGTGCAGCGCAAGTACTAGAAATGCAGAAGCCTCCATCTCTGTCAGAGGAGCGTCACCTTTTCCAGTACTCGCAGCCTCAGCGATACGAAGCCTCAGTCGTATTGTTTGGTCGCCGCTCAACTTGCTGAAGGCTGTCTGCAGAATCGACTCGACGATCTCGATCGGCAAACAATCCTTTTGATGAGGGTCCGGCGGCGCAGCAATGCCGTTCGCCTCCGATCCATCGCCACCCTCAGGAATGCTGGTGCTGTCTCCAGTCGATACGTCACTTCGAAGCCACGCGACAGGATTGATGAGGCGAAAGTTGTGTAGTCCGCAGCGAAAAATAGCGTGGAGAAACAACAGCGCCTCATTTTGCCCCAACAATCGATCTTCTGGGCATGAATTGCTCATACAACAGAGGTGGCTGACGAGCAACGCCAGCGGGTCTGAGCGCACCAGAGAGCGACAATTAAAAAGAGATCGTGGATGGCACGCTCAGCCTCTGAGCGTGTGCCGAACTTCTCGAGGAAGTAGTCGTAAATTAGCTCCACAATAAGTGGCTTGGGCGAAGGGCCAATTCCACCGTTAAGAGAACTGGAAACAAACAGCTGAAGCGAAGCTGCTCGACCTGCGTGGAATGCACTGCTGACTGTGCTAAGTTCGCCCAGAAGTGCGTGCGCACGCACAGATTGCATCGAATAGCGCAGAATCGATGAGACTATGAGTCGAAACCAAACCACGGGTCGTTCAGCCTTTCGCCCACCGTAGTTTAACGACCCACTGCCATATTTCCTGTGCATCAATGGCCTCATCGCCAATGGAGCTCCATTATCCTGAAGCAGGTGCTTTCGGAAGGTCACTTGCAAGCGATTGATGCACAGCTTCTGCTTGACAGTGTCGATCAGCACCTCCACACTAACAAGGCAAATGGCACATACACAAAATGTTTAGACACATAAAGCGAACCCCAATGACCGCACGCATACGTACGGCGATTTTTCTCGTTGCCGTACAAACTCTAGCAATGACTGCATCGCCTTCTCGATGTTCACCAAGTCTTTCGAACCAAACTGGCTGCCGGTAATTTCACGTCGTACTAGCCTGGCCACGCCCAAGCTATCAATCAGTCTGTAGAACGACGTCAGTAGCCGTACGCCATCGCAAAAGTTGCCTTCCCTCAGCGACGACGTTATTTCGTAAGAAAGCGAGTCTGTTAAGCTGCGCGTCCAAAGCGGTAGAGCCTCGATTGTCGTGTCAAGCTCGTTTTGAAGAAGCGTGAAAAACTTGTCTACAATAAATGCTGCGCGAGAACTAGCAGATGTCAGTATGGGCGTGTGCGATGGTGGAGTGCCAAACAATCGCGCTACTACTGCACTGGGACTGTCCAGCCGAATGCAAGTCGAAAAAACTGCCCGGCTTCAGCGGCGTCCATGAACGAGTCGAAATTGACAGTGCCATTACCTCTTGTGTACGTATTGCGGAAGAGTGTTGCGATTAAGAACGAGGGAATCTCGTCGTTCAGTGTGCGCAGCATCACACGGAACTGCTCCATGTCCATCGAGGCACAATTTATACCAAGCATCGCCTGCAACGATAAATCTGACGACGCATCATGGGCTGATGCTGCCTGCGATGTGGTCGCAGTCTGGAACATGAGACGGATCGCAGCACGACGATGCGCCTGCTCTTCCTTGTACTCTAGCATCATTAGCTCGACCCACAGATTTGCATCGACGAACTGTTGTATAGCAGGAGTATCGCTCTCCGGATCGTCACTCATTTTGCTTTTGCCACGCCGGTCCAGTTTGGGTTGTTTCTTCTTGCCCGTGTCTACATCGGTGGTTTTCGCCCCAGAGTGCGATTCGGTCGGGAACAGATATACTGGTGGTCTCTCCTCTTCAGGAACGTTCGTTACCACATATTCCATTATTTTCTTGTCAAGCACTGCTCGTTCACCTTCTGTCGCCTTTGCAAGAAGTACACTGGTAGCAAGCGACGCATGGGACGGGGATATCCAAATCGTCTTTGGGACCCGTGCGCCTGATATTTGAGGGATAACAGGAGCAATTGGTCCGTCTTCTGGATGATTTGGACTTCTCGCAAAGAGACGATCGTATTCCCGAGTAAAGTTCTCGTATGAAACCTTGTCACGTAGTGGCCCCCAGTTCAAATGCCCTCCCAGCAAAACGTCCAGTACCCGATAGCAATGAAGCATAAAGACCTGTTCGTCCTCACCAAACTTTTCGTCAAGGAGCGACAAAAACAGCTTCGCCTCCAGGTATCCTTGTTGCACCAGTGATCGAACCCCGTAGTACAAACACCACCGGTCCTCGTCCGCTTGCATTTGACGCTGTTCCGACGTCATCACGTTGTCACTGTTAGAAGTGCTAGTGATTTCAGCTCCATCATCGTATAATCCTTCTTCCGTGACAACCTTCTCCTCTTTCATAGAGCGCCAGGGAGAAAACCAGGCGTACACAAACTCAGGCATGCGGATGCGCAGAGGAAACACTCCGCCAGCACGCTTACACATGGAGTCGTCGACCTGCTTTGCGAATATAATGGAACGCATGCAGCTGAATGTCCAGCCAATTTCTCGCTGTGGCCGTCGACCGCCTAGATTCGGCAAGAGAATGCGGAAGTAGAGACACTGGACACGCCTCTTCTTCGCAGGTAGTTTGAAGTTCTCTCCGTCACCCGCGTTACTTCGTCCAGCCTGGTTAAGCCCCTCACTTGGGCCTTTATCTCCGTCGGTCAAGCCTCCGTTAGCTGACATCACACGCAGGTCTTGCTTGCATCGAACGCACACTGCGGTGGATGAAACTGACCCACGCCTGCGACCATTTCCTCCAGACCCCGTCTCTCCTGCAGTGAGTGCGAGTTCATCTCTGTCATATTCTTCCTCTTCCTCCGCCTTTTACGCAGCTCTTCCTCTCTCGCTGCACGTAGCTCTTGTGCTGCGATCAAGTCGCTTTGCTGCTCCATCAGAGAAGCGATCATGGTGTCTTTCGAGCTCACCAACTGGCTCAATCCAACCATTTGCTCCTTAGACGTCTCCAGCTCTCGGTTTAACTCGTCGATCTTCTCCAGAAGCTGTTGCTTTTCATGGACCAGCGGGCGTAGTTGCTCCACTTCCTCGCGGCATTGCTCGAATTTCTGCTCCAGTTTGATGTAGTTTTCGCGAAGCTCCACTGCTTTCACTTTTTCAGTATCCTCGCGCATCTGCTTGAAGATCGCGTTGAGCGCTTTCATGGTATCGCCCATTTTCGTCATCTGCTCCTTTGAGTCAGTCACTCGTCGCTCCATGTCGCTCTTTATACTATCGAAGTTGTTGGTTAACTTCTGGATCTCGCCCTCATAGTGCTCCTTCATGCCCTGAGCGTCCTGCTTGTGCAGCTCGCTTGATCGTCGCACTTCCTCCCTCAGCAATTCCAAATCCTCCTTCTCCTGCATTAATTCCTGCCACTGGGTTCGATAGAGGTGTTCGAGCTGGTAAAACGCCTTGGCGTACACAATCCGTGCCTTGCGCAGAACAACCCCTTGCTCTAGGAAGGACACCGTGAGCATGGACTCGAGCTCGCCGATGACAACATCCGACCATTTCTGCTCAAATAATAGCCTGGTCAGGGCCTTGTGTCCTTCCGTGGTGCTTTCACTGGTGGTTGTTGAGGCGTATCGTTGGGCAATGCGGGCGTGAGTGGCCATGAAATCGCGATCGATCATGGACAGCTTCTCATCACAAGCAATGTCCCAGTGCTTCTTCTTGGTCACAAATTGCATCGCTGTGTCGAAGCATCGATCCAAGTCCAGCACGTCCACACGACGAGATGGTCGCTCCACGCCGGTGATGCTGCTGCCGCGAACGAAGTTCGTCCCGTTGGTGCTTTTCGAGCGCTCATCGGAGCCCGGCAAGAACAGCCACGTCTTGTTCTTGTTTAGTGTCGCGTGGAAGCAGCTTTCAGCCATTTTCTCGACCGAGTAAAAGTGCGAAGTAGCATTGCCTTCCTCCTCGTCAGAGTCTTGGTTACGCTCGCCTCTTTCTGGCGAACTATGGTTGTGGATTCTCGTCTTACTTGGCAACATCCCAGTAGACTTGGAGCTGCCCAGATCCATCTTGGGCAAAACCAGTCTCTTCTTGGCTCTGGATCGACTGGTTCGTTCGGAAACTTCCGCTTGTGGCATCTCCAACGACGCCACTTGCTTGGCAAAGTTGGATGCTCGGAACAGCGCACTCTTATGGAGAGGCTGCGTTTCCTTCTGGTCGAGTAGGAACTTCTTCACGTCGAATTCTCCTTCCGCCTTTTGCTGTCGATACGGTACTGCATCTGCAGTCGCTGGTGGGCGTCGCTGCTGACGGTGTGGGGACCCGGGCGTTGACACCGCTGGGGCTGTCGAGTCCAGATGAAGCATTGAACCTCCCATGGTCGTGAATGGTCGATTGGGTGCACCGACATCTTCACGCCTCGACCTGGTCAGGAATCTATCAGCAGCTCGCACAGCATTTGCCCGAGTGTCCTCCATCCAGGCCCCAGCCTAACTATCACGAAAAGCCGCTATGCAAAACCGTCAGTCAACATGCTGTATTACCTTAGCACTGCTGCCTGTCAACCGCAGCAGCTCTGGCAATGATGCAGCCTGTTTATCGTTTGTATATTTTCTAGGAATTGCTTGATTGCTCCTCCTCCTGCACAACCGAGGCCCCGGCTGCGAGTCTGGCTGGGGTCGATGGACACAGCGTCCTCCCTTGTTTCTGTCATGGCTTGCGCGAATTCAAAGCCCTTCTTGTAATGCCTCAGTTTTCTCAGTAGAGAAAATGAAAGCCGACCGCTGGCCGCGGTAAATGCCACCGCTCGCTCCCACATCGTCGGCACTTACACCTCGGAATCGATGAGGATCCACTTGATACGACGGAAGCATTTACGCACAATCTCTTCCAGCTCCCCGTACCGTCCGCTGTACATCAGCAAATTGTGCATCAGACGAAGGCGATCGCCGACGCGACGAAGGCGCTTCTTAATCTGGTTCAGCTGCGACGTGCCAAGGCCCTGAGGGATAAGGTTCTCAACCACCGTGCGGAAGACGTATCCGTCGAGGGGTCTGTCAACGCCACACGCAAACGTAGCTCCTCTGGCGCATTTTCTCCCAGCTCGTTCAACTTGGCTTCGTAGCTCTGGAGCAAGGCCGAGATCTTCTCCCACGCTTCCTCTTGTCCAGGAAGAGGAGCCAATTCCGATCCATGGGCATATTCCGGGTGGAATTTCTCGCGGCCAACCACCCGCAGCAGCATGTTAAAAGAGCCAACTGCAGAGCAATGTTGTCACCAGGCTTGTGGTGGAATTCCTTCAGCAGCGCCTCCAAAATCCAGAAAATGCCCAAAGCTTCCGACGGGTCGTCACGGCATTCCCACACTAGCTTCGCCACATTCACGTCCACGACAAGACTGTAATTCGGCTTCGTCAAGCCGAAGTGCGACATCCATTCGACGGACTTGGTCAGATACGACGTTTGGCTCTTCGGGGATGACGGAGTGTCGGCTTGAATCATGTAGTCGTGTAGGGGTGAGCCACAATACGCTGCATGATGTCCCCGTCACGTTGTCCGAAAGAAGCTTATGCAGAGCGATGGTGGGGTAAAGTGACTTGCGACCTGACACGTCCGGCAGTAAACCACGCATCAAGAACTGAATGCGAGACCACGAAAGGCCAGCAAACAGAATGTTACCCTGCCTGTCAAGACCACGACGACCAGCGCGACCAGCCATCTGCTGTACCATCAGTGAAGTCAGGACGTCATCTGCAGTGTCTTCGCAGAAGCAGCACGTGCGGAACGGCATGTTGACACCATAAGCCAGCGAGTCATCTGAAAACACGACCGCAAGACGGCCAGCCTGCGCGAGTGCTTGCACGATGCGCAAGTACGCGGCAGGCAGGTTCTGGTTGTAAATGGCAATACCTCGTCGCAGTGAACGCACCAACGCGTGGCCATCATCCGAGTCCTCGGACAGCTCACGGCGCAGCTGCCATTTGATCTCTTTGAACTCAGTAGCAGTGAGGCGAGAGCCGGCAGGGGTCAGCACGAAGTCGGGGTGCGGGGCATAGATATCCGGGGAGGTTTCTCCTCAAACGCTTGCGCCTCACGATCGTCCTCTTCCTTCCCCTTTGCTTTGACCTTATCAGCACGCTTCTTCATGGTCGCCTGGTTCTTTTCCCACTCGGCGTACTCCAGCTGCACTTTTTCGCGGAAGTTGGGGTACTTTGCAGTTTCTGCCGCCTCAATCGAAGCCAGAAGCTGGTTGAAAAGCTGACGGCATCGAACGGAGTCGAGCTGGAAGGCAATGGCAGGAACCAGGTTCTTTGCGCAAAGCTGGTTCACAAGTGCGTACACATCGACCGAACTCGTAGGGTTCGTGTCGCGCGGGTCGTGGAGTTCCACGGTCACATCTTGCAGACTGGCTGGGGAGCAAAGAAGTCAAGAAGTGTCTGTGTTGCCTTGGGCTCCTTCGCAGCGAGATCTTCCAAACGCTTTTTAATCTTGTCTTCGTACTTCTTGGACTCCATCAGTGATGCGGTGTGTTCGCTTACCAAGATCCACAACGTATTCCTCGTCCTCGTCGTCGCCCTTCTTGGACTTCTTGTCCTTCTTCTTGTCCTTTTGTCTTTCTTCTTGTCCTTCTTTTGCCAGAGGAAGAGGTAGAAGCGGTCTCAGCCTCGCCCTCATCTTCCAGCTCGAAAAACTTGTGCGGGTCAACGTCCTCAATCAATTCCCTCGAGTAAAACTTTTCCATGGCTTGCCATAGTGCAAACGCATCGCGTGGGGTGAACGCCAGATCACCAGCATCAAAACCGATCGTCGTCAAGTACTCCAGCGTCACGCCAGCGCACGGGTGCAGGTAAACCATTTCCTGCTTCTTAGTGGCCTCTTCCTCGTACCAGATGATTCGCTGCAGGTTAATGAAGCGTCCCTTGTACTCCAATAGCTGCACTTCACGCGAGTGGTGCGACTCCCACCAGCTCTTCAGCTTCTCGGCGTTGCCAATGGTAGCGGACAGCGCTAGGAATGGGCACGTCACAGCCTTGATAATACGCTCCAGCGCATCACCCTCCGGGCCGTTCAAATCGTGGACTTCATCGTACACTGCGTACTGGAAATCATAGCCGATCTCAACCAGCGTGGACTCCACCGCACGAGGGGTGCCGACTGCAATACGGAATCCGGGAGGCAGGAACACCGTTCCCTCCGTAATGAGAGCCACAGAGCCCTTGACCATGGCCTGGAACAGAGCTGCCACCTGCCACGCCAGCGGGTCCGTCGGCACAATGAACAGCACCTTTCCTCCCACCACAGACACGTAGGACGACAGCACAGTCTTGCCACTACTGGTGGGGGCGCAGACGATCACCGAGTGGTTCTCGTCAATGTGGCCCAGCACCGTGCGCTGCCAGTCGTCCAGGATGAACTTGTTCATGTGGTGCATGTTGAGTGGCGGCAGGCGATCCGACATTTCTGTGAGTTGCCACTCGATCAGGTCTTTGCCGCTTAGATACTCGTTGACCGTCTTAACGTACTTGCGGTACTTCTTGTGCACGGCGTTGAGCTCGGCAAGCAGCTTGGCGTCCTCGTCGTCGTCCATCTTCTTCTGCTTGTCGTGCTTCTTGCGGCCGTCGGGACCCAGCGGCGAGCGCTCGGGCATCAGTTTGGTGCGCTGGATCTCCCAGAGCGTGTCCACGGCGTCCGTGAACTCCTTGCGCTTGCAGCAGTCGCGCAGGATCTCGTAGAGCTGCTTGAGCCTGCCCGTAGGGGTGACCATCTTCATGTCCAGCAGGTTCTTGGCCTTCTTGACGTTCGCCAGCTTCTCCTCGTCTACCCTGCTCTGCTTCTGCGCCTTGTCCTTGGCCAGCTGCATGCGGATCAGGTCCGCCTTCTTGAGCTTGCCGCCGCCGCCTTTCTTGTCCTCCTTGCCAGGCTTCTTGGCGGGCGTCTGGGCGATGGCGGTGGCATTGGCCTCCTCCTCCTGCTCCTCGGGCCACAGGTTGCGCGGGTTGAAGGGGTTGGTGGGCGCCAGGTCGCGCAGGATCACGGGCATGCGGTCGGGCCAGACCTTCTGCCAGTTAACGTCGTACATGTCCGACTTCTTGTCCGCCATGGCTGCTGCAGGGACGACGAGCGAGCGGATGTGGTCGGTGGCTGCGGAATGCGGTTGGATTTGGGGGCGTTTTACACGTGATTACTGCCACATAACACCTGTAGTGACTGTAACGTATAGAGTAACCGTTTGGTATCTCTAGCAACGGGTCTGTGACATATGCAGTCAGGCATGTTCCGACTCACTCTGCGTTCATCTCCGGGGCCAGTCAGTCGTCGTCCATGGTGCGAGGCTCTCTGCAGACAGATAGCTTTCTCCCTGTCTAACCTGGCTGCTTCATCTGTGCCTGTAGAACCGCCTCCGTCTGCTGAGCAAGTCTCCGTCCAATGTGCTGGCGCTGGCAGCCGCAGGAGCACTCGGCCTACTGGGCGGCGGCCTGTCAGCTCGCTCGGAGCTGACCACGGCGCTGTCGGACGCCGGGGCCGATAAGTCCCAGCACAACGAGTGGTACCCGAACACGACCACCAAGCACTGGCACTTTTACAAGGGAAAGATGAACCCCAGCGCCGCCAAGTCCATGAAGCTCTTCAAGGTGGCGGATACGCCCATCGCCGACGAGATTGCGTCGTACCTGGGCGTCAAGCTGGACGACATGGAGGGTGCGGCAGCTGCAGTTGCAGCTCAGGGGAATGGTATGATGCTAACAGAGTGTTTTGTATTGTGTCTGCTTTCGTGGTCTGTATCTTAGTGAAAACTTCAACGACGGCGAGACGAGCGTCGTGGTCAAGGAGAACGTGCGGGGCAAGCGCGTGTACATCGTGAGCTCCACTACGACGGTGGATCGGTGAGGACGCCTTGAGCTTCCAGTGGTGCTGGTGTTTGCGCAATTAACACAGAATCTGTTGCTCCCAGTTTGATGGAGCTGCTGCTGTCGATCTCGGCCATGCGTCGTGCCTCGGCAAAGAGTATAACGGCCGTGATCCCGTTCTACGGCTACGCTCGCCAAGATGTGATGCACAAGGGCCGTGAGCCGATCGCTGCTGCTGTAAGCGTTCTTTGACCAGACTATCCCCTGCGAGGGGCGGTCTGCTAAGTGGAGATATTCTCTTTCGTGTGCAGGATATTGCGCGCATGCTGGAGACCATGGGTGTCGACCACGTCGTGACGGTGGATCTCCACAGCGCCCAGATCGAAGGATTCTTCAAGCCGCAAATCCCGGTACCTGCGGACGCTATTTATCTTTCTTGGTGCCAGGCAGCATGCAATGCTAACTGCTTGCAATGTTGTGTGCTGCTAGGTGGATAATCTCCAGGCCTTCCCTGTCGGCGCCGTGTACTTCTCAGAGCAGGACCTGGGCGACCCAATCGTGGTGGCGCCACACTCGGCAGCCGTATACCGTGCGTCCTTGTTCCGGGACATTCTGTCGCGCACGATCGACGAGTCTGTGCCGCTGGCGTTTGTCATTCGCAAGCACCAGATCAAGAAGGACCTGCCCCCAGAGCTGGTGGGCAGCGTGAAAGGCAAGGACTGCATCATCGTGGACACGCTCGTGGACACGGGCTCCACTCTGGTCAAGACGGCCAAGGTGCTCAAGGACAACGGCGCCAAGACTGTCTCGGCTTTCTGTGTGCATGCCCGCTACTCGTCGGACGTACGTCCCGCAGCCTTTGGTGGGGGCGCTCGTTGGGCGATTCTAATGGTGTTGTCTGCAGGCCATGAAGACGCTGGAGAGCTGCAAGGAGCTGGACAAGCTCGTGACGACCAACACGATCCCAGTGCACGTGGAGGAGGACCTGATCTCCCCAAGATCGTGACGCTGTCGGTGGCGCCTTTCATCGCCGAGGTGATCTCGTGCATCCACACCAAGGGCTCCATCATCCAGGTGTCCAAGACCAAGTAGGCAGCAACTGCAACAATAGTGATTTGGTCCAAACTATGTCTCTCCAAATATTATCTTTCTGCGAACAGCACCATGATGGCCGAGGACAAGAAGCCGCAGGAAGAACTCGAGTTCATCAGCGTCGAGCCGGAGACGCGGACCGATGCGGCCCACGAGAAAAGACGACAAGCCCCAAGTCAGCCAGGAGCCCCAAGGCGGGCGACAAGGAGGCGCTGTACGCTCGGAAGAAGACGCTGTCTACGGCCATTGCTACGTTGTGACTTTGATTGCTGTGGTATTTACTAGGCTCACGTCCATGCGGAAGACGGTGACGGGCGCCAAACACCCAGTCGCGGCCTTCTTCCACCTGCTGTTCAAGGTGCAGCGTACTGTGCCCTAGGGACCTCGGACGGACGCCGGACTAAGCTCTCTTTGTTGTCACCTGTAGGGGCTGGCGCTTGCCTTGTATCTCTTCGGCAGCATCTTCATCGACAACTTCGTCTTCATCTTCGTGGTCTGCATCCTGCTGCTGGCCTTCGACTTCTGGACCGTCAAGGTGCGTGTGTTCATATAAAACAGAATTTGCTGCTTTGGATTCTTATTTTATTTGCTGAATGTGACGGGGAGACTTTTAGTGGGGCTGCGCTGGTGGAACCGCATCAACGAGGACGGATCAAGCGAGTGGGTGTTTGAGTCCCACGAAGACATGACGGAGATCGACCCACTGGACTCGCGCGTCTTCTGGACGGGGCTCTACGGCGCGCCGGCGCTGTGGGTGATGCTGCTCATCATCGCCGTGCTCAAGTTTAACGTCGAGTGGGCTCTCATCGTGGTGGTCGCTGTGGCCCTCAGCGGTGCCAACATCATCGGCTACACGAGGTGTAAGAAGGACGCCAAGCAGAAAATGCAGTCGTTGATGTCCCAGGGCGCGCTGGGCGCCTTCAGCTCGTCCGCGGGCTCTTCGATCATGTCTACGATCGGGGGTTTGCCCTCGGAGGTGGCCTTGGGAATATTGGTGGTGGTGATGATGGAGCTGCCGCCAAGAAACCCACCCAGGCTGAAGTCGTCGTCTGATCAAGACCCCAAGCGATGTATCACGCTCCTACATGTCGAAAGCAAATCCAATAGCAGTTCGTATGTGTATTCTCACTAGAGCAGCAAGTTAGATGAAGAAAGGAAAACGGAAGCGTAGAGGCATCGCTACACATACATGCTATCTCCTGAATCCAAACTGGTAGCTCGACTAGCTGCTGCCTGGGGCCGCGATCAGATCCTTCATCTGCTCGTTCAGCTGCGTGTAGAACTTGTGGTATTCAAAGATGTCGCCCTTGCCGCGACGCACCTCCACCAAATGCAGACTATCTGCGAGCATGTAAATCTGAATCACCACGCCCACGGCACCCTTCGGAGTCTGCAGCACCGCCTTCACCTTTGAGGCATTCTCCACGTTGATATCGCAGTGAAGGCTCTCCAAATGGCCGGTCAGCCGAGTCATGATGCTCGCCGCCGGAATGGTTGACGTGAACTGCGTCGACCGTTTAACCCGCTTCTCATCGTTGCTCTGGAACATGCGGTTCAAGGCCATGCCGCCGCACATGTTGATCAGGTCGAATGCGTTCATCACCTTCAGACCGCCGTCGTTCTTCTCCTTCTTGGTAGAGTTGACTTCATCCTGGTGCTCCAGGATGGCCGCATCCAGATCCGCTTGACTCGGCTTGATCGTCATGTGGTCCATGGGGCTCGGCACGGGGCAACTGCCGGCTCAACGCCGATCGCACCAGCGGCCGTGACAGCGTGCTCGTCGCCACCGTTCGGGTTGACGAACCACTCGTCACACAGAATCTCCTTAATCGAAATACGCGTCTCCGGGTCTGGCACCAGAATGCGGTTCAGCAGCGCTTTGACGCGCGGGGTAAACCAGCTCGGGTACGAGAACTCGGCCTTCTGGATCTTGCGGAACAGAGCCGACATCGTGGGCTCATCGAACGGCAGGAATCCAGCCAGCAGCACATAGAGGATCACACCCATGGACCACACGTCGGCCGCACGTCCATCGTATCCCTTGTCGGCCAGCACTTCCGGCGCCACGTAGTTAGGCGTACCGCACGTCGTGTGCAGCAGCGAGGCGCGAGAGCTCTCGGGGCCATCCGGGCCACCGCCCTCGTACAGGGCCGAGAGACCAAAGTCCGAGATCTTCAAGTCTCCATTCTCATCCAGCAGCAAGTTCTCTGCAATGGCAAAGCGCATCATGATACGTAAACAAAGGCGTCAAACTTTATAGGCAAAGGAAGGCGTACCAGGCTTGAGGTCGCGATGGCACACGCCGTTCTCATGGCAATACTGCACGCCATCGACGAGCTGGCGGAAGTAGAAGCGTGCCGTCTCTTCGCTGAACCTGTTAAACACATCAGCAGGCATCGTCACAGCCGTGTTCCTCTCTGTTCCTCCTACGAGCCAAGAATTCATTCGCTCGTGCCTTCCTTCGCTAACGATCTTGTCGAACAGTTCACCGCCTGTGATCAGCTCCAGCACAATGAAGATCTGCATTTTGCAACGACTCGTCAGTTGTACTCTAAACACCTCCTCTTGTTCCCTTGGACGGATTGACGAACCTTGGTGCGACTAGCCAGCACCTCCTTGAGCACCACCACGTGCTTGTGGCGCACCATCTTCATGATGGAGATCTCCTTCTTGATCTGGGCGCCCATGTTCTGCTTCTGGATCTTCTCTTTGTCCAGCACCTTGATGGCCACGCGCTCGTCCGTCTCCGTGTTGACGGCATACTTGACTCTGCACAGCACAGCGATGTCCGTCAGTCCCGGGATCTCCCCTCCACGCGATCCAACCGCAGCAGCAGTCGCTTACTTTCCGAACGTTCCCTCTCCCAGCGTCTTGCCGATCTCGTACTTTCCTGGCAGGTGCACAGCAAAAGAGTTAACGTCGACATGATCTACACGACTGCCACGCAGCGCCATGGACTCCACGCACCGACTTTCTTGACCATGGTCCTTCCCTTGGCTTCCGCGTCCCCTTTGCTCTGGGTTTCGGTTTTGACCTGCACCCGCTTGGATTACGTGCCAATGCTGAAACCAAGTTAAAAATACTATTGCAATATTTACAAACAGTTGGGGTCGTATCTATCATATCTAATAAAATTGATGCTCATATCCGTAATATGATTAGGCTTACAGTGTTTGCTCATTTTGAGCGTGGCCGCTCGCTGGGTTGCCTCAAGACTTTCGTCATTGTGAGCAAGTCATCTCGAGTAGCGAGTGCTCATCACAAGACATAGCACAGCACGCGCTCGCCAACAATGCTGCATTCTCCTACCATGACCAGCCGCTCACCCGCTAGATTGAGAAGAAGCAGGACGAGCTGCATCTGCTTCAGCAGCAAATCGCGGACGACAGCGCGGGACCAGTGACCTCGAGCTGACCACCTTTCAGTTGCAGGTTGTCGCTGTGATCATTGCGGGCACCTTCAGCATCGCTCAGGACCTGCTCACGGGCGACACTACTATACTGTCACTCTCTGTGACACCAAGTTCACGAGCGTCCCACCCACTAGAAATACTCTGACTGGGACCCCCAAAGAAATATTGCCGCATACGCCCCAGAAGGTGCAGCTTCAGTACACCCAAGAAAGAGCTACCCATGCGCCGGCAGGCTGTCATGCGTGAGATGGAACTGTCCTGAACGGTGGTTAAGAAAGCTGGGGAGTCACGGCACGGGAAGAAGCCTCATATAGGGGTCAACTTAAAAAAGACTATCGTGTTGTGCGCCGAAGCCGCGCAAATACAAAAGACTTCATGGCCAAAGTACATTTTGCCATGTGAAGGTACTTTCGTTTTCTCGAGCTATTTCGTGATCAGCAAACTTATAACTGCGTCAAAGCGCAGCCTCGAAGTACAGATAATCGCCGACTCAATGATATTGCGAGCGTTTATGGGCCTCCCTCTTGCCATTGCCGATGTTCCAGTTCGCACTCATAAGAGTTCAAAGATGTTTCACAGTGACCTTAGACTAATCAATGCAATTCAAAGACGGCTCCGATTGCTCAGACTGCGACTGTCAGGCCGGGTGCGTGCAGGTCAGGACGTCCGGACCAACTTCTTCCTGGCGTGCTGACCTGCACCCCAGCGGCCAAATGCCACAGCAGGCACTCGCCACTTGAGTGCCGAGCACTCATTGGCAACTCTTAAGAAATCAAAGAAAGGGAAACATTTTATATTTTGGTTTAGTATAGACAAAGAAAAAGAAACTTACCCACCATGGAAAAGCCCAAGAAGCGCCTCCATGGCGTGCATGTCGTAGCTAGCAAAGAGAACATTACAAGCACAGTTCAGTTTCCAATTTGAGTTGTCCCCCGAAAGTCTCCAACCAACCCTTACCTCGCCGCGCCGCCGCCAACCGCATCTCGACAGCGATCTTGGTGAGGAATCCGCAGCGACCGAGCTTCGCCGCGACGAAGACCAGACTTAATCAGTCCAAGAACAGTGAAACTAACTGTATGAACACGGAAGTAAACAGGTATGTTGCATTTTATTTTTTCTGACTTTTTTTTGAAACAGGGTCAGATTATGACGGAGATGAAGATTGGTGGTAGCGAGTCGCGACAGCCGCATCGTTGAGAAAGCGAAGCCGACGGAGAAGAAACTTGTGTGCTTATTGAGGGAGAATCGTGGTGGCAAGGACAGGGCCTCGCGATCGCAGGCGAAGAAAAAGAAGGTGAGACGTGTGGGATGAGGTGACAGTAGTGTGCAAATATATTCAAGCGCTGCAAGCTTGGTGCAGCAGCCATGCTGCAGTATTTCGTGCGACGTTGCGGTCTGAGCACGATTGCGTCCGTTGCTCAGTTCCAATCAGGGCACTGTCGTGCCACGACAGGATAATGTGGACAAGACAAGAAGCAGTTAGATGTCAGTTAAGCATGACAACAATAGATCAAACAGGTTGCGAGAGTATGGTCGAGGAGCGGGCGCGGCGCGCCCTAAAACACCGAGTCGCCGAGCTCACTCTGCAACTTGCAGCCATCCGACCTAGCCCCTCTGTTCCTTGTGAGGCTTTCGTCTTACTAACCTGCTCTCGCGCTGTAGTAGTATCCTCCGCTAATGCACGTCGTGAGTGACGACAATGGGTCTGGAAGCCCATCCCACATCGTACCACGTATCACCGGCGAGCAGCTTTTGGACCGGTTGGGAGTCTCCTACAGCGAAATGCCGTCGCTGTTGAGCAGCTTCTCGGAGCTGAACAACAACTGCAGCAAAAGTAAAAGTCGTATTTATAAAATACGACTTTTGTTTATGATGTGATTTGCATCAAAACTTGAGACGATGGCAGACCTGCCGACGCTCGAGCCGCTGGAAGAAGACGACGCGCCTCCGTCTTTAGTTGTGGAGTCGACGACCCTCCCACTGATCCCCGTAACCATCCTCTCGGGCTTCCTGGGCGCGGGAAGACGACACTGCTCAAGTTCATCCTCTCGGCGGACCATGGCAAGCGCATCGCTGTGATCGAGAACGAGTTCGGCGAGGAGATCGGCGTGGAGAGTCTGGTGGCCAAGGACGGCACGGACGGCGAGGTGATGGACGGCTTCTACGAGCTCAGCAACGGCTGCGTGTGCTGCTCGGTGCGCAGCGACCTGGTGAACACGCTGGAGAAGCTGCTGGAGCGCCACGACCGCTTCGACTACATTTTGGTGGAGACCACGGGCATGGCCGATCCGGGCAAGGTGGCCAGCATCTTCTGGGTGGATGACGAGCTGGAGGGAAGGATCTTCCTGGACGGCATCGTCACGCTCGTGGACGCGCCGCGTCTGGAGTTTCATCTGGGCCACCCGGACACACAGAGAGAAGCAGCGGCGCAGTTGGCCTATGCCGACCGCATCTTGCTGAACAAGGGCGATCTGGTGACGGACAAGAGTCAGAGGCTGCAGATCGAGCAGCGTGTGGCAAAAGTGAACGGCGTGGCGAGCTTTCGCTGGACCGAAAGGTCTCGCGTGGACCTGAACGATATTTTGAACATCAAAAGCTTCACGACCAGTCGAGCCGAGCAGGTGGAGAAGGAGCTGCACGAGATCTTGCACCACGGAGAGCAGGGCCACGAGAATTGCAATGACGACGACCACGACCACGAGACCCATACGCGCGGAATGCAAACCACGTGCGTGAGGATCCGAGACGGTCCGTTGGAACAGGACAAGCTAGAGCGATGGCTGGGGAGTTGCTGTGGGAGCAAGATGAGGAAGTCGATGCGGACGTTAAGCCAGGCAGCGAGACAACGAAGCGTCAGAAGCTCTTCCGTGTCAAGGGCGTCATCGCGATTGCAGGCGAACCGAATAAGTTCATTCTGCAGGCGGTGCACGAGTTGTTCGAGGTGTACGCGTCAGAAGAACTCTGGACCCCGAAGATTCGCTCGTTACTCAAGTGGTGTTCATCGGGTTACACTTGCATAAGGACGAGCTGGAGGCAGGTCTAAAGGGATGCATCGTAGACAGCGAGTAGATGAGTGTGGGTTAGTTGTGAACTGTAGACAGTTCATCAATATGCATGCCTGCATTACGATGGCCTTCGGTTAACTAGAGATAGGGAAGCTTGTGGGCGCTTGGCTTATTGCCACTGGTGTCGGACTTTTCCGTGACAGACATGTTGCTGCTGCGCGTAAGATCAGCAACCATGACAGGCAACGTTTCTTGAAACTGCGCCGACCCTCGGTGAATGTGTCTCGTGTCGATCACTCCTCGGGTGGCGATGAGACGGAGCAGATTCTCAAACAAACTCGTGCACGCTGGTGGCGTCACGGCGGTCGCTAGACCAAATTCCTGACCCGGTTTGAAACACGAGACTGTCCACGGCTCTTGGGTCTGCTCTTCGGCAGGGGCCGACGCGAATGCCACCGCCTCCTCAAGCCACTGCTTTCTACGTGTGTCCAGGATGCGCATCAGCACAACTCCCCAGTCGTTTTCTGGTCGTGTTATTTCTTCGATGGTGGGCGTTGATCGAGAGCGCTTGCATACCTCTCGATATGCTTCCACAGCAATACTCAGCGCTGTTTGAAAAATCGGTCGACCAAGAATCACCTGCAGTAGAGCCTCAGAACTCAGAGACAACAAGTCGCAAGCGCATACTGTTTTCACAGTAGAGACACCGACAGAATACCCGAGTAAGCCGTGCTCTCCGAAGAAATCCCCTTCTTGTAGTGCTGGTCGGATGGCTGCTGCACCGAATTCTGTGGCTGATCTGTTGCGGCTGTGACGAGGTGTCCCTTTACAACAAAATACATTTCCTTAGAAACGCTGCCTTCCACCAGCACGCATTCGTCTCGAGGATAGCCTTCATATTTGAGATGTTGGGCAATGGCACGTGTAAGCGTTTCCAGATCACGGTCGTGCGGGTGTGGAGTCACGAACGGACGGAAAACGGTTTTGACAAATGCACGCAACGGCAGGCTGGCAATGTGGAGGATAGACTCCGTGTGAATCACTTGCGGAATCTCATCGAAAATTGCCTGATAGTTCACTCCTCGATGCGAGCTCCAGAGAGACGATAAAAAGCATGCGAGCGAGACCTCAGCTGCCCGGTAATGTGCCAACGGTCAAGGTACAAATCCACTGCAATGTGGTTTTTCCGGAACTCGACTTCATTGCTTATGTAGGAAACGTACAGGTTTGCCATCTCACTGATCATGAATGCCATCGTCACGAGGCCAACAAAGTCGACAAACAACGTGAAGATATAGTCTGTGTAGTCAGGCGGTACAAATACCCTCCCTCTTTGATGAAGGCAGAGAGCGAGAAAAACATTCCGCGCAAGAAGCGGAGCATTAGCTGGCCGATGG
Source organism: Phytophthora quininea (assembly GCA_011947345.1). NCBI lineage: Eukaryota > Oomycota > Peronosporomycetes > Peronosporales > Peronosporaceae > Phytophthora > Phytophthora quininea. The sequence continues at coordinate 155,915 of JAAVTG010000519.1, forward strand.
ATGAATCGGCCGAACTGAGGACCAACATACTGGCTGGAGGAGTCCAGTTGTCCCAGCTTTCGCTCTCGTCTCCCGGTTTGGCTGCTGACAGTGAAAAATAAATACAAGCGCACCAGTGCATGAGCACGAACAGTAAAACCCATAGAGTGCACAAGCGATTCTTCTCGTACGCTACACTTCGGCGATTGATTTCCTTCATATAGTGCGGAAAGTTAAGAAGCTTGAGGCACCGATTCAACCACAACAACGGCGAATGGTAAAAGTCGGAGAGAAAGTGATCGATCGGAATCGCTGCAAGCACATCAATCCACAATCGTTCCTTTTGGTATGAATCTCGATGTTTGTTTTCATACAATTCCAACGACTCAAGGCCGTCCTTTAGGTTCCAGTTGACCCAGATATCCCACCCGAACAATACCTCACAGATAAGCTCCACAGCACGCTCAGCGATCGGCATCGGTTCTAAGCGCTCCAACGAATCAAATGCGTTACGGTATGGCACAGCAATTGCCATGCAAATAGTGCTAACTGCGATCACCTTGAGCCACTGCAAGTGAAACGCGCTCTGTGCATCAGTGCATTGCAAGAGCTTATCGATCCAGAGTTCATTTTTCTTTTATTCCGCATCTGTGTCACCACCATATCAGCCGAAGCAGACCGTTGAGCTTTATAGGAGGAAAAGAACGAGCCAGCAGTTTTCAAAACAGGAAAGGAAACTGGTCTGGTGGCCGTGTTGTGGCCGAGGGTAGTTCCTGAGGCAACTCGTTCGGAACAACTACCAGTTGTGCTTTTGATCGATGATCGTTATTTCCACCGCTGACTTGTGTGCTTTCGTTAAGGATGTCCACATGGTTCAGCACACTTTTGGAGACGTTTGCCGCGATATCTAGCTGCTCTTCCATGTACAGATTGCGGAGAAGCTGCTGCTCTTGCTGGATGTTGACGATCTTGAGCACTTTCTTCTTCCATTCAGGGTATCGTTCAAACACGAGTTCCAGCGACCGTCGGGATAGCTTGTAAAGCACGCAAGACGTTTTTGAGCGGGCGTGGGCACTGCGTGTCTTGCTCGTGAAAAGAGAGACTTCACCGAAGTAGCTGCCCGACGTGAGTTCATTCACTTTTTCAGTTGACTTTTAGCCTGCAGCTTTGACGGATCCAAAGGATGAAAGAACGTCCGGAACGAAGAACGCGATGGCGAGCCCAACGAGCCAAGTTTTACTTCGTTTGACTGTCGCCGCTGCAGCGTTTCCAGCGGTACCAGCACTTCGACAATGCCCGTGAAAACGAAAAACATGTCGCTCCCTTCTTCACCAAGACGGAAGACAAACTGATCCTTCACGGTAAGGGCTTGCACAAATTGCGAAACAAGCATACGCGTTACGGATCCCTCCATTCCCGCTAGAAAACCAACCTTTGCGATCATGGGCTGAAGGTGCACGAGACGAATTTCTGTTAACAGCGACGGTGGCAAACAACGCTCCAATAAATATTCCTGCGTGATTGTATGATAGCGTTGGAAAAAGAAGTATGTCTTGAGCTGTTCTTCAATTGCATGCGGAAGGTGGAAATGACCCAACAGCAGCCGCAGGAACTAATCTTGGCATTAAACTCGCGCGAATTCGCATCCACAAGCTCCACAACGTCCGAGAGATTTCCGACTACGAAAGCATACAGCGTTGCGCCCGATAGAAGCACCATAACAGTGAAAATGCATTGGTCTGCAGTCTTGGGTAACTCTCCTGTGTATGAGCTCGACATTATTCCAAATGACCAAAACAGCAGACCAGCGTATTGCGTCCCCGTATCTGCCGTCTTCAGGGATGGCGTTGGCATCCATGCATTCGCACCCCAAGTTGACGAGGTAGCAGAAGGAGGCACAAAGTTAAACCAAATGGAGCCGTACAGGTGGGAGACGACGAGCGAGACGATGACCAGCTTGAGCAGCCGCAGCTGCAATGTGCGGTTCAAATGCTTGCTCTCCATTTTGGTGAACGTCGTGGGGTACGAACTAAACGCAGCAGCTTGTTTATGCTGAGGATTTCGATACGTCTCGACCAAGGTAAAATCCAATTCACCGCATATAGCGGCACTAGAGCGAGTGCGTCACAGTAAAAATGGCACGAATGCAGAAAGCGCTTGCGGATTTGGAAGACATCCATTTCCTTATTGCCATATTCGTAGTAGCCAAGACGTGAATAAAAGTACAGATCCACCACGAAAAACATTTCAAACACCACGGCAATGACCTCGGCTTTCACAACGTCGTCTTTACTGACACCATTCGTGGCATCTGAAATCACTTTAAGGTATAACACAATGGTTAAAGCGAAAATCCATAGCTCCCAAGCTGCGAAGCCCCTGTCATCAGGATCAAAGACAAAATCAGCTACCCCCATGTACTGTAACAGTTTCATCTCAAGTGTCATCTTCTTCGCAGCAGGTAGACTCCCACTGGACGAAAGTTCACGACCGCCGCTATACCTCGATGATGAGCGTTCACGCCCACCACCACCATAATCATGCTGTGCTCGAGCAAGCTTGGCACCTTCTAGCCGCCTTTCAAGTGTTCGAATCGCCATGGAAAACGTTGGAAATGCTTTGTGCATACCATTCAAATTGTCCCGAGACACGAAAATGAGAATGCACCCACTTGCCGCGGTCACACGCTCTGCATAACTCACTGAAGTTTCACTTAAATTCAGCGCAGCTGTGCCGATGAATCCGCCTTTTACAAGAGTGCGAGGCATACCACCATTTGCGATGATAATCAACTCGCCCTCCAGCAAGAAGAAGAGGCCACTAGCATAGTCCCCCTGCCGGTAGATGATCTCACCCTGTCCATAAAGAATAAACCGAATGTTATCGATGAATACTTGTTCCAACGCATCCAGCGAGGGCCGCACTCCTGCTAACAATGAAAGCGTTCGTAGCGCTGGTTGGCACATACTTCGCACCACTGACCGCTTGATAGCTTCTGGTAATTCATTCAAAAGTTCCCCAGCAATTGCACCACGGTGCGACGACCACCAGAACTCGAGGAATGACTTCACACGTTGGTGAACGCCAGGAGGGGCGGTTCTGGAATTAATGAATTGCTGCACACGTGATCGAGTCACTAAAAACTCTTTTGCTCAAATGCAGAGGCCGTGAACCGATTCTGGGCGCTATCGATCATAACAGCCATAGACAGAAACCCACTCAACATTAACACCAGCGTGATCGAACACTGCAGCACGGACGACGGTTCCACAGCTTTGCCTAACGTAGTAATCATCGTGGCTGCGAAATAAAGAGACCGTGCGTACTGGATATTTGCCATAGCATGGACTTCCGTGTCAGCGCAAGACACATTGGTTGTACTGCCGACACAATAAACTACCCCATTAGCTGGATCGACATATTGTCGCCATTTCAAGTCGCTGGACGGTAGCCACGAGTTCCTTGCGCTACCAAAGCCCTCGATATACGTGATGCCAAAGTATAAGCAAGCCATCAAGTTCAGCAATAACAAATATACGACGCCAGTCATGACGAGGCGACATGCAGTGTTGAGGCGAAAGCAGCTTTCCCATTCCTTCAAATGCCCTCTAAGCCGCCAGATGCGTAGCAATCGTGGTAATCGCATCAATGATGGATGGCTTCTCAATGCCAACAAAGTGGTCTGCGGAGTCAGCAGTTCGTACGGAAGTACACAAAGCAAATCCAGAACAAATGGGCCGCGTAGATAGTGTTTCGCAGTCCGCGTTGGCTCCGTGATTTTCTTGCGGTTAACGATATATGCCAGGTGAAAATTTAAGTAGATGTCCAAGACTTGCAAGAGATCCAAAATCACATGCATTGCTTTCACCTTGCTGCTACTGCTGCCATATTCGAGCACGGGGAAGGCTAGCAGCAACGGTACGAGATACCAGTTAGCAACTAAGTGAAGTTGTAGGGCCATAAGCCAGTATTTCCTCCACGATGAATTTAAGTCAATCACACGAGACATGAGTAGCCAAGATATAATCTTCGACACGGCGTCTCCTGTTTGCTGTTGAGACGCTCGTCGCCGCGCCAGATTGTCGTAAAACCCTTGCATAGTATCTGCACGATTACCGCTTGCGCTTTTCATGCTGTTGGAACGTTGGGGCCACCATTTGGACCCTGCTGAAATTCGACGAGCGTATGCTGACTGGCTACGAACCAATTTCCCGTTGGTTTTTTAACAATCACCTTGGGTGGTAGCGTGATCGGTGTGGGTTTGAAATCCATAGCACGCTTTTCGCTCATAGAAATATTCCCTCCATCGTATTCGGAGTGTCGTGAACTTGAGAGAACCTTGGTTGATTTACTGCGGCGCAGAGAAACTTTCGCTGCTTTCTTAGCTCGTTCTCGCAGGGATTGTCTTGGATTTATTACGGGTACGCGTGCTGTTAGCTGATACAGTGTTGTGAGCATAAACTCTTCCCGCAGTTCACGTCCCTCTTTGCTCTCGCTTCTCGCTCGTTGACCATCTCATCAATGGTTGATGCGATTTGTAAGGCGTAATGCGGATACCCTTCGAGCACGCGCTCTGTGTGAAAACGTGAAAGGCGGTACAGTGTGCAATACGAAGTTGTGACGACAGCAGCGGACCTCGGGCGCTTCGAGAACACTGACACTTCGCCGAAAAAACTTCCTTGTCGTAGCTCTCTCACTTTGACACCGTTCACAAGAATGTGCAGCACACCCGAATTTACCACGTACATGTAATCCCCAGCATCTCCAGCCTCAAAGAGCGTTACATGCGCAGGAAAACTAGTCATCTCCAGCAAACTCGTGAGAGCAACGATAAATTGCTGATTACATCCTCGAAAAAGCGGGATCCGCCCAACCATGTCCTTCAGCAGCTCCACTTGTATGTCTTTAGTGATGGAAGGACACAACAGCTTCACCACCTCACGATCATTGGACTCGGCGTCTGTGTAGTGGCGTTTTAGATATTCGACAGCTTGAACTTGTAGAGCTTCAGGAACGTGGTGGAAAGTAAGAAGATGCCTCAACTGGTTGATCCGCGCTTGTGCCAAAACTGACTGGTTGCTCTCCGACTTTGACATCATGAACAGCGTCGCGCAAGCGTAGATGAACAGCATGAACCCCAACAACATCACGGCTATTGTGAATAGAAACTCCTTGTTTTGCCGTGGCAGCGCCACTGAGAACGATCCAGTGAGCAGGCCTACACCCCAGAAGAGTGCTCCCACGTATTGCTTGCCAAGAGACTCCCTTTCCAGCGTGGCCGCCGGTAGCCAAGCGTTAGGGCTGTCACTGTCAGCGTGGTTCCAGCCAAAAGCAAACCTTCCGCACGCTACGACATGAGCCACAAACGCTATGGTTACCATCACTTTAAAGAGCTTGAGCGCTTGGAACTGCTTGGCGTAGACATCATCAAGATTGGAAAAGTAGTCGGGGACACGCCAGACACGCAAAACCTTGTGGAACTCCATCCAACCAGGCCAATACTTTCCGCTAGTAGCGTTTGACGGCTCCGTTTGATGAACTGGCACGGGCAAAATCAACGACAGCGGGATAATTGCCACAATATCCAGCAAAAGTCGATGGACTTGAGATACTTCGCTCGCGCTTTGCGCTTGTCGCGATGAATATTACCGGCCTCGTAAAAGCCCGTGTTCAATCTGACGTAAAAGTCGCCAAAGAACAGCACCTCAGCTGCGTAAAATGCTCGAAATGCCGTTGTCGAGGGAGGAAGCTCAGCTTTGACTGCAAATGTCGCCGCAAAGGGAAGGAGAAACGCCTCGTACAACATGCACGCAAACAGCACCTGGTGCCAGCTCTTGAGCAACCCGGAGTGCGGGTCGAACGCATTGCGCAGCTCTTCCATGTAGCCACGGAACGTCCCGCTTCCATCACGATCGAGCTTTGACAAGCGGCGGCGACTGCGGGATTTTCTCATCGCGGGGGCATTTCGGTTAGCTTGATCGATCCGCCGCTTGGGTCCAAGTAATAAATAGTCCGACTCTTGCCGGCATGAGTGCCCCTCGCGCTAGTTAGAGAGTGCCTACACGTGGAACGCAGCTAAAGAGACGACACACAACACATTCCACGGCTATGAGATTTTGGATAAACAATGGTCATAACGATGGAGGCGCTTGCTGGGCTGACGAAGATCTGGACCGGGACGGCGCAACGACCACCACTGAAATGTCGTTCCCTTCGCTTTGGACCTTCATCTGTTGCTGTCGCTTCATCTGGAGCATGCGTTCTCGGATACTCGACTTGGCATTGCCGGGTTTCGCTGCTTTTCGTGGTTCAGAAGCCTTCAGGACATCTAGCTGATCACTGCCACTCAGCTTTTCCTTGACTAATGATGCAAACGCCTCATTCTGTGTATGGTATCAGGAGGCATGTTAGCGCTGTTGCAAATAGTGAAAGCGAGCACAACTCTACCCCGATGACTCGACGTGTGTGCTGGCAGGTGCGGCGCGTCGCCGCTTTGCATTCCACGACTTTACAACGCAACAAGGCTGCCATTTCTTCGAAGAAAGAGCTGCGAGTCTCCAGCACGAGCGATCTCAACCGAGAGTGCTCCATTTTGCCGACGCACTTGGTGATATACAAACCTGCCTGTTCACATGGAATCAAGACCCCGTCAGAGGACAGCATTTTCAACTCAAGAACACGAAACCATGATCGCACCACGCTAACAATCTGCGCGTTCTTCTCCGAGGTGCTGATGGTGAGCAACGGCTCCAGCAGCATTTCGTTCGCGCTCGCCTGTAGTGCCGTGTCCAGTACATCTCGAGCTAGGTCCTTCAGGAACTGCTTCTCTGAGCAGGCTCGGTTCAGCAGCACAGGCACAATGGTATCAAAATGGGCGGCCGTCTCTATCTGCAGCCCCACGATCAGGTCCTGTACACACAGCAGAGCGTTGCGCGCCATGGCGGAGCGCAGACTCATGGCAGCCGGAAGCACCAACTTGGCTAACACGTCTTTCTCCCTGCACAAACACGCAGCATCAGCCTCGTCAACACGCTAGAGTCCATTCAACTGGACGACCTACAGCATCTTGCGCGCGTGGTCCTGGTGAAACTGGGCGAAGCAGCGCAGCGTGTCTAGCGCTGCAAACTCGTGTCCCCACGCTACGTCTCCGTCGCCCTGCGAGTCCTGCTCCTTGGCCAGCAGCTCGTCCAGCATTTTGGCGTCCTGCTGCGCGTCCTGGCAGACCCGCAGCTCCTCTCTAGTGCGCACTGTGACCATAAACAGCTCTCCCTGGGGCGCTCCATCCAGCGTCTTGTCGTCGTGGGTGTGCCCTGTGCTTATTACTTCTTCACCGCCGTCGTCCTGGTCCTGCGGCTCAGCGTCCGAGCGTCGTCGCTTCGGCGCTACGCCCATGCAAGGCGCCATGTGCTGTTTGATGGTGCGCTCCCGCTCCTCCGGCTGACTGCGCTTGCGTCCCGGCGCTCCCGGCACTCCAGACGCTCCCGAAGCTCCCGAAGCTCTGGGCGAGGCGGACGGCATGGCGCAGCGCCGCAGAGCAGAGCACAGCAGAGTCCACGCCAGTCTCGACGGTCGATGGGGCAAACCCAAATACTACTACAAATGCACAGAATACTATGGACTATAGTATACTATAAGCTGGTCAACGTATGAGTATTAGTACGAATTCTTAGGATGGATCGCGTGGAGTCGCACGTGTTCGCGGCGGCGCTCGGCGCGCTGGTGCCGAGCTTCTTGCTGCTGTTCCAGATGGAGAAGCAGTGGGCGAAGGAGCTTCCACCGCAGTGCAGCGGCGTGTTGGACCGCGTGCTGTGGCTGGAGCCCGACAGCGTGCACCCGCACTTGGCGTGTCTGGGGAGAGCGGCCGCGCCATGTACTTGGACTTCTACGTGTTCGACCTGGTGCTCTACCCAGCCATCTATTGTATGGCGCTGCTGGGACTCACGAGGCGACTATGGCCACGCCGCCCGCTATTGTGGGCGCTGCCACTGCTAACGGCGATCTGCGACGTGTGCGAGAACGTGTGCGTGCTGTCTCTGTTGTGGGGCTTCCCGGAAAGAAACGAGGCTCTGGAGATGCTGCTGAGTGTGATGTGCAGAGTCAAGTGGGTCGCCGCCTTCTCCTCGCTGGCCTTCGTTGCGATTGGAGCGCTCTGTTGGGCAATGAAGAGCTGCCAGGGGAAGAAGCAGAGGAAGGACTGAGGTCAGGCTGGATCGGGAGTATTTTGTCGAGAGGTTTTGGAGCAATTGAAGTGGCGTTTCCATTCTCTTTGCTGTCGAGTCGCTTCCTCCTCCCTGGATGATACTGCCACTGCTTCCAGAGGCCGTGGGAATAGTTAAAGAACTAAAAGCAAGGGGTGACTGGCTCGACAACTCCACCAAGTCACCATCGTCACGTATAACGGCGAGTTGCAAGGGTATGCAGTGACGGAGATGCAGCTGATCCCAGATTGTTCCTGCAACGCCAGACGGGGTTTTGACGTGGTGTGGCTGTCCATTGTCGGCCTCATGTTCACAAAAAGTTTCGAAACAACCTGGCATCGTTTGTGATAGTCGGGAAGGACTGGGCGACGGACACGGTTGCTGTCTTCCTCAACCGGTTCCGTTTGCACGGTGGCAAACGCGCTCCACCAGTTCGGAGAATTTTCGTGATGTTCATTGTCATCTTCGTGACTTTCGTCGTTACAGACATCAATCTCTGCATCAACATGCTCTTCGGGAGCTGTGACTACAGCTGCATCCAGGGGCTGTACGATCCTGTCTCCATGTTTTACTATGGGCCTACATGATTATAGTGAGTCTCGTGCTGCTCAACATGATGCTTGCCATTGTACGCAGAAGTAAGCAACAAGACATGTCGATGTCCCGTATCATCGAGAACCTGCTGTGGGATATTATGTTGTCGCTGCAGCGCCTATGGCATTGCCAGTTCAAAGAGCCGCGTACTACGAAAGACGTATCTGCGAAGACTGCGCCGCATGCTAACCAAAAAGACAAGCTAGCAACCTTTGGCAATATGAACTGCGCGGCTGTTATTTTCCGCGGAGCGTGTGTTCAAGTGCAGAAGCAAAGCTGATCGAGTTGTTTCCTGCTGCACAAGTGCATGAAATGGAAGCCTGTGTCACGCTTCAGCATATCTTGGATGGGTTTGCTACCCCCGCAGGGTGTCAACGGAGGGTCTCATGTGGAGGATACTCGCTCGCTATCGTCTGCACCAACGGACAACATGGAGTTGCAGCGAATTACCGCGCCGGAGAAGAAGCTTGATCTGCTGCTTAAAAGCTCTGGCTAATGAACAGGTGGGCTTTGATCGTCGTTGTCAGGTGTGCCACCGTTGGTATCTCCGCCGTCAGGAACGATGTACTTCACGCGGGAATCTAGCAAGCTTTTGAACCGAGCGTAAAGTCTCGAGATTCGTCTCTTTCGGCCCTCTCGGGATCGAAGTATAGCGCGGATGCAAGCTTTTATGCCCCACAAGACTGCTTTTGCGTTGCTTGTTGGGCGTGGAAGACTTTGCTCTGCTAGAGATGCGGAATCTGAGGCATGTAACCGGCTGTCCTCCGGGCGATTCGCAGGCTGCTGGTGCCATTGGTACGTTATCGAATTGTGGATTATTCGGGTGAACTCAGCGTCTTTGTCAACTCGGTGCTGGTGTCCATCGAGACACTTCTGTTCTAGTGCTCGTCGGTCTTCGAAAGCCAGAACCTCCTGGCACATTAGACACACACTGGCCATCGCGTACATCGCTGACGGAAATGATTTTTTTTACAGGAATGACGACACCCCACTTGCGCCGAAGATCGTAGATGCGCTTCATCACGACGACTCCTGGAAGACTGGAACGCATAAATCGCCTTTCACACAAAGCACAGGGCGCTCGGGTGCGTGCCCAGATTTTTGTGTTGTCAAGCTGGTTCACACCTTCGGCGCTGTTTGGATTTGCCTTCGTCACCGATTTTGAAGACAAGTAGCAGGGCGACGACGAGGGTCGAGGCTTCGTCCTTCGGATATCGGAGCGATTGTTACCAATTTGATCGACTTCGTTTGCATCGGTCTGTGGAGTGCCCAACACGTCCGAACTTTCGAAGTGAAGCGATTTCCCTCCGTAATTCATCGTGATCCACCTCGTGGTGGGCTGAGACGCACTGGATGGACGCTTTTTCAACTCGTTAGGGGCTTCGGTTGATGATTCATCATGTTCAGACGGCTGAAACGATGGTTGGTGTCGATCATCTCGAGTTGAAGGCAGTTTATTTGGAACGGCGGCCGAGAATGCAGGGGTCTCTTCCGTTTTTAAAGCTGCTTCCTCGACATTCACTGCAATCATCTCAGCAAGATAGTTGCATTCTCCATCCACCACTCCATCGTCTCCAGTCCGCTGCTCTGCATAGAACACTGACGATAGTTTTCGTACAGCAAACAGTTTCTCCAACAGACGCTTATCAGGCATTTGAAAGGTCCAGGTGACGCCAAACCTTTCTCGACAAGCGTTCAGCAAGGATTTCTTGTGTCTGACTGCTTCGGTTAGATGGGAGTGATGCAGCAGCTGAAGTTCATGGGCGGCTTGAACAAACCACGAGTCTTCCCCAGGTGAAGATGGTGGCAGTTGAGGTAGCCGAAGCCCCAATAGCTCATTGCAAAAGTACACCGCAATTTCTGCAAAATCGACACAATGCGAGGAGTGAATTAGACGTGTGATCAAGCACCAGTGGACCCTGTAGCATTACCTGAGTTTGCATCGAGGTGATAGATCTGCAGCTCGCAATCAAAGTAAATAGCTTTCCACCGAACGTCGTAGGCGTTTAGACACCACTTCAGCTGATTGCAAAGTCTGCATGGTGAGTTAATTACCATCAGCGCCGACGTTCAAGCTAGTAAAAGAGTTCCACCGCTACCTGTTCTGTGGGAGTGTCTTCAGCGAGTCGGCAGCTTCGCAGACGATTGTACGAGCTCGACGAGCGCAGGCAGATACTAGCCTAGACAGTCTCTCTTGGCTTCTCTCCGACAAGACGAGCTGCGATCAACGAGAGTCACACACCAGCTAAATTGAACGAAAATGCAGTGGTTGTGTGCGTACAGTAGACACATGCGTCGATATCCGATGAACAGTACACATGTGCGAGAGAATGCTGGCATAGACTGCCATCGCGTTGAAGAAATGTCGAACTGTTCCTGAGACCGGGTCGATTCTTTCCGCCGCATCACGCGAATACAACGCTGTCCATCGGAAAAAGGTTTCGGCGCTCTGCCACGACATTTCGGCGTGCTGCATCGCAGACAAACTCGATAGAGCTGGAAATTGACTGCTTTGCTGGATTTGAGACTCTGCGTGCATGGCGTGGAGTTGGGCCATCGTGAACAGCAGTAGAACGAGCTCGACTGGGATGCAAATTCTAGCGCGTTGGTCCTTGCCCACAAGTCGATCCGTCTGGAGGTTCATTTCGCCAAACCCGTAAAACAACGGCGGGAATTTCGTGAGGAGATGTGGCAATGCTGGGCTTCCGAGGTGTCTTGCAGCGTGATATTGGCGCAGCGCGAGTAAGTAGGGAAGGTACTCGTCGCATACCTCAAGCGCTTCCCAGTACACTGCAGGGCTGACTCGTTGGTTCGATTGCGAGGCTTCGCTCAGCTTGAGTCGGATCTACAGGGCACGACAAATTGTGAGACTTCAAAGGCTTTACATGTCTTGGCACTCACCTGCGCTCGAAGGTCTGCAAACTTGCTGGAATCGAAGTAAAGCTCGCTTGTTTGTTCCTGATCATCAATTGAGGAGCAAGGCTTAGATAGAAGGCGCAAGACCAAACTCAAAACTCCACTGCGCGCCACTAACCTCCAGCTTTGTTTCTTCTTGCGAAAGCAGGTGAAAACACGGCAAAGCGCCACTCGGCAGCCACTTCTGCGACACCATTGCGGCAGTGTGAGTTCCTGTCCGTGTGAGCTGCATGGTCTGTCAGACGAAAATACTTTTAACCAGAAACCTGCTCGACGTAAATGCTTCTTCGCGTTGATCGATCGCGTCATGCTGCAGCAATGTGCTCCAACATTCGCTAGTCAATGCTCGACGGCTCTGGTCTTGAGAACATCTTTCACAAGAATATGGGGCAGCTGTGCTAGCTCTCCATATCAATCGGCGTACCCTTCGTCGAGGAGTCCTGCTAGATCACTAGGCCTACGAGTTTAGTCACTCTTACATGGGTAAGTTGGCTATCTCTAGGTAGCCCCTAAGGGGATATGCCGTCGGGCGTCTCGGGGTGTCGACATCGACGCGAATTGATGAGTTCGGTCAGGCTCTGCTCTTCAAAGGCGGTCGATCGCTTTCATTAAGCACATCAACGTTGCTTGGTACGAAACCGACACAGCACGTTGGTCACTTTTCGAGAGCAACTAAACGACATGTTTGCTCGAGCTTTTCGCGGCTTACGATTACGAAGACTCTCCTCGTAAAATTCTTCGTCTCAATTCTCTTGTCTTCAGCTGCCGTGACCACCACCTCCAACCACGAGCTGTCCGCTCTTGGGACCCCTCGTGGCGTTACTCTCTTTGTCGATACCGAATTCATCGCTCTCATCCGCGCTTCTTGTATAAATGCCCTTCAAATGGCGCTCCCCATGAAGAATCCGGAGACTTTGGCAGTGCTCAACCAACAAGCAAGTTGCCTTGGTTGAAGTGCTGGTATGCTTCATACAAGGTTTCATGCATTTTCTGTCAGCAGCTCCATTGTCGACATCGCCATGAACTCGATGGTTAGTCGGCGTGCCTGCCTGCCTCCTTTGCTGCTCCATGGTCCTCCTCTCCCACCTTGGCACTGACCGTCTGCTCTGTTAATGCGTAGAAAATTTTCCGGCGGTTCCCGTCCCAGCACGGAGATTTCATCCACGACATGAGCTTCGACTTCTACGGCAAGCGCCTGGCCACCTGCAGCTCGGACCGCAAGATCAAAATCTGGGAGCAGAATGGCCACGAGTGGCGCCTCGAGCACGAGTGGAACGCGCACCAGGCCAGCGTCTGGAAGGTCGAGTGGGCCCACCCAGAGTTCGGCCAGATCCTGGCGTCCTGCTCCTTCGACCGCACGGTCTCCGTCTGGGAGGACCAGGGGTCTACCTCAACGGCAGCAGCAGCAACAACAATGCAGACGCGGCCAATAGCTCGGCAGGCTCGAAAGAAGGATGGCGCAATCAGGCCCAGCTCGTGGACGCGCGGGACTCGGTGCACGACGTCAAGTTCGCCCCCAGGCATCTCGGACTGAGACTGGCTACGGCCTCCGAGGACGGCTTTGTGCGTATGTACGAGGCCATCGACGTGATGAATCTGAGCCACTGGCCGCTGCAGGAGGAGTTCCTGGCCGACAAGGACGGAGCCACGTGTGTGTCCTGGAACAAGTCGCGCTTCGACGTGCCGATGATCGTCGTGGGCGGCAACAGCGAGGTAGCCAAGGTCTGGGGCTACAACAACTCGTACCGGAGGTGGCAGGTCGTGGTGGAGCTGACAGGGCACACGGACGCGATCCACGATGTGTGCTGGGCTCCGAATATGGGGCGCTCGTCTCATTTGCTGGCTACGGCGAGCAAGGACCGCACTGTGCGCATTTGGCGCCTGACGATCCAGGAAGACGACCACTTGCAGGCAGATGTGGAGGAAGTGGCACGCAAACACCACCACGACTCGGAGGTGTGGCGTGTCGAGTGGAACGTCACGGGCACGATGTTGGCGTCTTCCGGAGATGACGGCACTGTGCGAATGTGGAAGAGCGACTTCGAGGGCAACTGGGCTTGTGTGAATACGATCTGTGGAGATCTGGGGCCTGCGACGGCACCCCCGCCGATGGACTTGCGATCAAGCTAGAGTAAGTGATGGCACTACGTGTATATCTCCTGCTAGTAGGTTTTAGTACTAACGCTCCTGTTGCAGGTTTGAGAGTGCAACGACTGCAGCAAGGTAATGAAATGAGAATTTTGCTGTTGATAAGGTTGAATGCCGCGTTTTACATGGCTTGGACACGACTCTGCCACTGTTGGAGTGCTGCAGGGCCTCTTCCTTGTGCCTCTAGGAAATCATTGAGCGCGTCCCGGTAGTCGGCGATGCTCGCATGACCAGCCGCAGTGTACCGCAAACTTTGTGTGGCTTGTTTCCAGACAAGATCGAAGTCCTCGTCGGATACGCCATGGCCAATTTTGCTGAAGAGTTCTCTCAGGTACTTCTGGGGTCTGGGCTCAGCGAATTCTGCGTTGGTCACGCCGCTGGAGACGAATTCTTCCGGATACAGCAATGCCTGCGCATTCACATCATCGCCGTAGTTCTGTCCGTCCGCAATTGACCGTCGTGCTGGTGTCGGAATGTCACTACGGATGGTGGGGATACCAAACAATCGCGCGTCTGCTGTAGCGTTCCTCCAGCCATGGTGAACTGCACGACCCAAGTCTGCGTCTGGCTGCTGCTCCTCTGGGGAGTATTCTCCCAGAATGCAGTGCCAAGCGGTGTGACTGTGTTGCGTGGTTACGCCAAACACGTGATTGTTCGGCAGACTGTCGGTGTCTGCAGCTCCCAAGTGCCGTGGCTTGCCGAGGTGGTCGTACAGTGTACGTCTGTCTTCGAGATGGTCTGGGGCAACAGCAGGAGTCTTCGCGCTCTCGTCCATCTCCGGGTTCAAGATGACCGCGACCTCCCCGCCATCGAGTCCGTCGGGCTTCGCTCCGAATCGGTGCTTGGCTGGATTGATATTTGCTGCTTCCCACCGGTAGTTGCGGTTCTTTTGCTCGCCGGGAGCAACAGACCCATGCGATCGTCTGTACAGCTCTTCATCCTGCTGCGTATTCAGCTGTCCAGTTGACGGATACAGCAGCTCTTTGGCAGACTCGCAGAACTTGCCCTTTATACCGAAAGCAAACTCGGACTTCTGCATGTGCGTTGGTAGCACGTGGCCTCGCGAATACGTTTTGCCCAGTGGTTCTCTCTTGTGGCTGGCATAGTTGGACTCGAGCTTGTCGAGGTTGATTCGTTGGTACTCTGTGTTGGCTCCGCCCTTGAGCATTTCGGGCACATGCTCGCTGCCTGTGGTGACGACTCCAAACTTGGTGAACGGATCGATCTGCTTGAGGTCGTTGATGAGACCTGGATGAGCAATTCGCGATCCGGGCGCTGCAAAATACGACTTGCGGAAGCGTCCGACTTCCTCTGGGGTGCGCGGACGCTGGTCGAACGTGAGGCAAATTGCAGTCGTGTCGCGCTGAGGCTTGGGACCCAACCTGCTGGCTAGAAACCAGCGAAATGTCAGTGTCAGTGTCAGTGGGCATTAAAACCCAGCAGCAAAAGCACATACCGGCGGCGGTGTCTGGCGATGACTCATGGTAGCACGTGAGTCTGGAGACCTTGTCAAATGGCCCTGAAAAGCGGCGGTGGCAACACCTCGCTCACAATAGCAATCGACAACTGCTCGAAAATATTATGCGATGCAGCAGCTTGGCACTGTTGGTGTTGCTCGCAGCACCGAGTCGACGAAGCCAAGCTTTAAGCATTGACACAAGCCACGGCTGCAGAACCCATTCATGACAACAACAGAGTTTCCTGGGAACGCACCACAAAGAATGCCCTCGCCATTGCATTTACCACACAGTGACCCCTACATCTCCATGTGTCTGAGCACCATATTGAAGGCCTGCCGGAGTTCTGTCGCCTGGAGGGGATGAACTTGACCAACTCCCAGTCGGTCTCGAGCCCGTCGAAGTTGAGCGCGAGGCGCCGGACCTGGACGGTGAAGAGCCTCAAGAACTCGAGCTTCTTGTCCTCAGGGACCTCTGCGCACCAGAGCACTTGGATACCTCCAAAGCGCCCGAACTCCTCGTGTAGAGCCCGCAGGTTGTCGGACGTTACCTTTCCGAAGGTGGCCACATAGTAGCCGTGGAAGAAGTTGGTCCTTGTGATTCCGTCGAACGTCATCTGCTCCGAGTAGCCTGGGCAAATGCGGGGCAGCTCGCCCAGTAAAGCCACAAAGATGGCGCCAGGGCGAATGCCACGGATGAGCGGCGGCCCCAGGTAGAGGTCGAAGCGCTCCACGTAGTCGATCATCGCTCCACTTTCTTTTCTACCGGCGAATTTGAAAATGAAGCACAACCTGGGTTGTATCGCATCAACAGGACAGTACCTTCGATGGCAGCATCGCCAGCTAGTCCTTCTGGAGGAGTGAGCACCTTGCTCACTCCTCCAGACAAAGCTGCTTGCCGAGCATCAGTCCAGCATTCCGACGCCAAATACGATCTTGAAACGACGCGCTATACAGAGTCACAAGCCAGAGCCATGGCGCGCCGAGCAGGAAACGAAGACCAGCGATTCCGGCAGCTGGCAGCGCAGCTGGGCGTCTCCAGACATGTCATCGAACAAGAAGACGCCGATCGAGGGGCTGAGGAGGCCGGCACGGCGGAGAACGCGACGCTACAAGATGGAGATGAGGACTCGGAGGCCGAGGACCATGTGGAGGAGCTAATTGATGCCGAAGACTACGAGGACTACGAGGACGAGGAGCTCGGGGAGCTGTCGCTGACGCTGCCGTCCGACTCGAGCGACGGCCTCTCCAGCGACCTGTCGCTGCCTCACTCCTTCGGCCACTACGACCAGATCCGCGTGGGGGTATCGCACTTTGACGACCAGCTCAGTCGCGTCTCGCCCCTGCGAGCCCCGTTCGGTCGAGCCAATAGACTGCAGGTGCCACGGAGCTCTACTGGAACTGGAGTTATGGCTGTGGTGTCGGAAGGAAGCGAGGCCGTGATGAAGAAGTTCTACGAGATCCAGGTTAGCAAGATTCGGGCGCAGCTGGCGCTGAGTTTACAGGCGCAGAAGGAGATGGAGAGGACGCTGCAGCAGGAGAGAACAGCGCGGCAGGAGGAGACGGAGGCTTCGCAGGTGAGGTGTGTCTGAAGAGTTATGAGGTTTTGTTGTCGTTGACACTGTCTTTGTTTCGAGCAGAACAGTGCTGCTCAAGAGCGAAACCGACTGGAGAAGGAGCTGCATCAAACACGAGCAGAGTTGCAGGCTGCTAAAACGCGACTCAAGCTGGAGAAGACGCACTTTGCTTCGCTACAGATTACCGACGCGCTTGCTGAGCAGGTTGGTTACCAATGTTGTTGTTGTCGTCGAGCCTGCTAGTAGTTTGTTCGTAATGACGTTTACTTGTATTTACTGTCCGTAGCTATCTCGACAAAACGAAGAGGATTTATCTGTCCGCGAATATGTTCAGCTGTCCGTCCACAGCAAAATGAGAAGGCTGGAGACCGAGCTGGAGCGTGCTCGGAAGGATGTCGAAGAGATGGAAAAGAGTAGCTCTTCAGACAAGTCTGCTGCGGCAAGTGCTGCGGAAGAAATCGCGCAAGTGCAACGGATTGCCGAGTCAAAAAGCGGCGATTGGAAAATGAGTTGAAGTTGTCCGAAGCGACCAGAGAGGAACTTGGTAACCAAATCAAGTCGCTGGTCGAGCAGCTGGATGGGATGAAGGAGGAGCAACGACGAAATGAAGCGATCTACAGAGATCAAATAGGCTTGAAAAAGGAATCGGAGCAGCTGAAGCGAGACTTACAAGTGCTGCAAAGCCAGCACGATGATCTCAAGTCAAGATACGATGAAAATACTGCAGGTAGCAGCGACTTGACCCAGAAGATCGCCCTGCTGACTGCAGACAAGGCATTTCTACAGGACACCAAAACGCAACTCGAGGATCAAATCGCAAAAATGCGCCAGGGCGAGCACGATATGCAAAACGAGATCAAGAAGATGCAGGAAAGGCACGACACTAACGTCAACCAAAACACGCAGTTGCAAAACGAAACACGATTGCACTTTGAGAAGAAGTTGGACGACGAAATGGCCAGGTTTATGGAGCTCTCGAAGCGCGAGATCGATCGAATTCGAAACGATGGTCAGGTTGTCTATGAGCGAGAGAACCGATTGCTGAAGGAAGCTCGTGACGATGCCTTAAAGCATGCGGAGATGCTGCAAGCTCGGCTTGACAGTGTTCAGTCTGCGTTAGATGAAAAGGTAAGCCGGAAGTTTACTGGGGTTGAATGATTGCGTTTTATCTTGTGACAAATTCCAGGTTTTGAAATGACCCGATTGGAGAGCTCGCACACGACGACATTAGCCTCTGCTCGCAACGAACTGAAAATGCGCCAGTTTGAGGTGCGTCGAGTACTTACGCGCGCTCTCTTTGTAAGATTTTCGGCGTTTAAATCATTTCTCATTTCCAGATAAGCCAACTCAAGTTAACGCTAGAAGAGAAGGCTACCGCTGTCCGGAATGGAAAGCTCCAAGTCGATATGCTTACTCAGAAGGTATGGAAACATTACTTTGATGGGATTCCACTGATTTTAATGCTTGGAACACGCGCAGGTGGATGCACATAAAGAAGAGTTCGCGAGGCTGGAAACGACTTCAACTACTCGCATCTCTCAGCTCGAAGCCACTCTAGAAGTGGAGGTACGAGTTATCAAGTGGAGAACGTTTCACAAACTGATGTCGAATGGTTTTCTAGCGCAACAAGCTGAAGGAATATGAATTGCTGGAGATCGATCTGGATGGTGCCGTGGTGCAAACGGGCGAGATCGCGGCGAGAGAGGAAACAGAAACGACGACAGCCACTGCAGAGAATGTATCAGCAGGATCAAAGTTGCAGGAAGTGATGACAACTTTCGGTGCGATCCCCACCACGACGAAGCGACGGGTACGGAGTGCATGACTGCCGCTGAACTATCCATGGTTGCTGTGAGCTGATTGATGACTCACGTTGCTTCAACTGTGTTCACTCTCCGTTTGGTAGTTCCAGCAGAGTGTGTTGTTGGCGCAGAGGGTTGTCAAGTCCCAACGAGACGCGATCGCGCTCGAGCAGAAGCTCAGCGACGTGTCTGCTGAGCGCACGCGACTGGAGCAAGAGCTTGTCGACCTCAAAGCCAAGCTAGCGAGCTTGCATCAGCCGCAGTCGTACCTGGTTAGCAGCCATTGTGCAATCCTTCCTGGTCGAGTCCTGAACTTACGCTACAATGTCACCTGCAGATTGACAAACTTACACGACGGGAAGACGAACTACAAGTGGCTAATCGAAGATGTCAGGATGCTCAGTCGCAGCTGCAGCAATTGAGGGCTCAGTACAAACACGTCCAAGAAGCCAACTCGTCGCTGCAGCACCAGCTCCAGCAATTGCTTTCTCGTCGTGGCGATCTCGATGCTCTTAAAGCAACAGTGCAACTGCTGCGTGGCAGAATACAAGCAGGAGGACACCACCAGAAGCAACCGCAGCCTTCGAACCAAAGACTGTCGACGAACGAATTCGCGAAAGCTCGCACGACAACGGCAGGGTCAGTGTCCGGTGGTGACCCGTTGTCGCCCTCGCCGATTATCTCGTTCGCGAAGGCGTCTCCACCACCATCTATCGCGTCCAAGATGACGCGTCCGCCAACGCCACAGCGCCAGAAAGAGGACCTGAATTCAGCGTCTGACAGTTCGAGCGTCTTGTCAAACGTCTCCAGCACTCCGAAATGGTACACCAAGCTTCGGGGCCCCATGCAACAGCAAGCACAATGAATCGTTCGTTCCTAGCACCTGACCGAGTTCACTTTTCATGGCGTTTATTGGCCAATCTGGAGGCGCCATCATGGCCGCACGCTTGTCGCGCTCGTTGCTGCGCTCCATCTCCTGCAGAGTCCCAGCCGCAGCTAGCAGCTTCGGCCGACCACGGAGCTATGCAAACGCAGCGAGGAATCCGAACGAGATGCTCAAGAGCGACTTCAGGCGCTGGCTACGGAAGGAGGTGGTGGTGCTGGCCGTGATGGTGGCGACTGGAGTCACGGGCGTCCATTTCTATCAGGTGACAAACGACGAGGACCGATCCGAAGCTGTAGCAAGCAACTGACAGACGCGCTGATGCCTATCGTTAGAATCGGGAAAGTTCGCCGGTGAAACAAGTCGAGAAGTTGGTGGAGCAGGCCGAGCAAAGCGCCAAGGAGGTGGGAGCTCAGTTCGCAGTATGAGACGGTAGTTTTGGGCAGTTCATGACTTTGATTCCCAAGGGCAACTCAGAGCAAGCGCTGAGGCACTGTCTACAAGCGTATGACGTTATCAAGAGCACCAACCCGCACGGTATCCAGAGAACTAGGCTGACTGCGATGGTAAGCCGAGACCTGACGTTGTTTGTCTTGCGGAGACAGATCGGCACTTGTTCGAGTTGGCATTCTCGATCGCAGCGCAGTACGAAGCGTTGGAGAAGGACACGCCAGCTACGACGTATTACCTGGACGCGCTGGAACACAACAAGCACGAGCTGAATGTTGCTAGACGCGAGCGGAACCGCGTGGTCACACTCGACAGACTCGCACAGTCCTACGAAAACAGGTAACATTTGCAAAACTGAGCGTCGCTGCTTGTCGCTCACCTCTGGATTGTTGTTTCACCGCCGCAGGGGCCAACTCAAGACCGCCGAGCGATATTTCAAGCAGGCCATCGCCACGTACGACCAGAATCGAGGGCGTCGAGAGCTGTCGAAATCATCGAAGACGGAGGCGACAGACCTTGTGGCGCTAGACCAAGAGATCCCTGGCGTGCTCTACAACTACTCGCAGCTCCTGATGGCGCAGCAGCGGTGGCGAGATGCTGGAAAAACGCTGCAGCGTGCGATGACCCTTGCTCGCGTTTCCGGATTGTCCGACGAGTACACGTCCTTGATCGAAGACAGTATCAGCCGTGTCAAGAAGGCGAACGCAACAGCCGAAGCAGGGCTGGAGCAAGATGCAATGTAGCTTTTCAAGGGGCCGGCAGACCCTGAAGCAGTGCCACGTCAACGGGTCCTCGTGGCCGCGCCTTGACGTGGTACCGCGCGTGAAATCTGAAGTTGTGTTGGTAGGTAATGCGTGGGAACCTTGAGGAGGTGCTTGCTTGTTGTTGCCGTGCCAGGTCCGGTTTCCTGAAGCTGTCTCTGTGCGGTCAAGATGATCTTTTCGTGTCGACTATCGATATAGAGGAGCCTGAGTGTTGAGGGCGAGTGTCGACGACGCCAGCACCGCCAGCCAAATGCGGCAGCCGGTCATGCACAGTGGCGCCGAGTGCCCCATCGTTGATAGCGAAGGAAGGTGTCCCAGTCAGCGTTGATGCGGTGACAACGAGGAGCGCTGTCGAAGACGTCTAGGACAGCACAGCACAGCCGCTCGCCTCCACATGTTTCCGGTTTCCTCTGCAGCGCCACCTGTCGGGCGCCGCGCTCGCTGTCATGTCAAACCGAACATTGGAATCACAAGACGCGCAAGCCGCCAAGACAAAGCAGTGGTTGGCAGGTGTCCGCAATGGCGTCCTCTGGTGGTGCAAGCCCAGCGCAATTAATGACCCGGCTACATGGGAGGAGAGAACAGGTGTCCGCGGCGTGCTCTAAAGTCTCGCTGAAGAAGTGTTCATGCCCCCGCAACTTGTGAGAATGCCTCCAACCTGCCGCGTGGGGCGCTTGCAATCGCCTGGCGCCATCGGATAGCCCCCGTCTCCAAGGCTTTACGCGGTGGTTGGGCTATGAATGCTTCAACATTGCCATGTCTATCGATTGCTCCTCAGACAAAGCGCCGACGCCGCGCCTGAATTGACTCAAGCCCGCGACACACAGTGGAGACGTTGGCGAGAAACGAGCGAACGTGTCGGCCGCATGGTGTGCGAAACCTGTAGCAAACGGGTCGTGGCGGCGGCGTTTTCAGCCGCGTGGTCTCCAAGTTTTGGGTGTGAAGTCCATGAGGCCCGCGCTGCTGGAGAGCAGCAACAAGCCCCTGCTGGTTTCCCGTGCGCCGTAAAAACACGCTTCTCGGGAAGCGTAGTCTTCAGCCGCGGTCTCCAGTTCGGTGCGCTCGGCCATGCTGGCGACGAACTTCGTCACGAAGCCCCCGGTCTCTGCTCGGCCATGCGAACAAATCGTGCGCAAGATCCGGGTTGAAAATGCGGCGCCTCGCCTCAGCGCGACCTCTTCGTGACACCAACGTCGGTCTCTTATTCGTCGTCCCCTGCGCTCATTCCCCTTCACTCGACACCAACAGGTCTGTGGCGAAACCCGGACGGAAGCATGGGCAAGGAGCGCTTCACGATCAACCCGTTCCCGGCGCTGGAGCTATCGGACAACGAGAAGAACCAACTTCTCGATCTCGGCCGCACCATCATCGAGGCCAACTTCGAGCGCGACGACGCCTTCTTCAAAGGCGGCCGCAAGGTCGACCCCGCCGCTGGAAGCTCGCCAAGGAGCGCGAACGTATGCTCGTGCACACCGAGCGGCCTGAGTACAAGGGCGCCGACGCCATGAGCAACACGATGCACTCGTCGTCCAAGCTGCCGGCCATCCTGTCGTCGGCCGCGTCGAAGGGAAGCTCGACGACATGATGTACGGCGTCGTGAACCCGACGCTGGAGGACATGCGCATCAAGGCCTCGTACGTGCACGACTTTGACGGTGCGGCCGTGCTATCCACTATCGTGGAGCCGACCATCGACGAGCCCTTCAATTCGGTCGTAGTCAAGTGGATGGAGATGGATATCCCGCTGCGCCGCACCGGGGTCGTCCAGAACCGCGACTACGTCTACCTCGAGTGCACAGGTTTTGTGCACATGCCCAACGGTGATCGTGCGGGTTACCACTTCCTGCACTCGATCGACTTCCCGCAGATCCCAAGCTGTCGAACCGCGTGCGCGGCGACCTGTCGATCTGCGGCTTCTTCCGCCAGGTCGGGCCGAATGTTCTTGACGTATGCAAGACTGGCCTGATGGACCCTGCGGGCGACATGATCCGCATGCTGGCGGTGCCGGTGATGACGGAGGCGTTCTTGTCTCCTCTGCGCTACGTGCACTGCGGTCAGATGCGCAAGTTGACGTGGAAGATGGAGAGGGCCCACAACGAGGCTCGTCTTCACGGCGCGCCGAACCCTGGAACGTCGTGTGTGACCTGCTCAAGGCCGTCAACGGGGTGGACTCTGGGCAAGAGCGCCAGCACCTGCAAGTGCTGCTTCCGCGTACTTTGTAGCGGCTGCAAGATCAAAAGAAGATCAGCCTCGTGACGGCGGACCTGACGCTCTCGGAGCGGAAAATCAACTTTGCACGGCCTGCCTGGCCGAGGCCTCGATCGCAGGCGCCGCTGAGATCGCGTCGCTGCAGATCATGGAGACCGGCCGCAAGAGCGGCCTCATCCGCTCCGTCACGAGCCACTCATCGTCCAGCTCGGACCTGACGATGGTGTCCATGATGTCCCAGTAAATAGTGAATCCCGAGCGAGCGTGTGAATAATAAATTACGAGTTAGTGAGCTGTACACGGCGCTTCTCCATCTTCTCCATTTTGGAACGGAGGTAATGACAGTGTAGCCATCTCTGTTCTTACAATCTCCAAAAACCAAATCACTGGCGGGCATGGGGGCCAAGCGCAAGCGCGACGGTGGGGGCGCCATGGCGCCCGAGGCGATTCAAGAGATACACCGCCTTATCCCCGCCGCCCTGGAGACGCTGCAGTTGCCGTGGAGTTCGCTGGCCCCGTCGTCGCAGACGGTCTCCGAAGCCATCGCTTCGTTGGGCCTCGACCGACTCAAGCGAGCGCCCAAACTGCGGCCCCGGGAAGCGTTTTCAGCTCGGACCTGGCTCTCCGACTGTTTCACAGCTGCAGGAAGGCGGGGGTCATGGGCGTTCTCTCTGAAATCGCGGCTGAAAAACGACGGACTCGGCCGTCGACAGTTCTCTCAAAGTGGCCAAGTTGTGCGAGCAAGCGCTGCAGGCGGAGCTCAACCGACGAGCGTATCGCTACGTGGTTCGCGTTTGGCTTCCCAAGAGCGCGAGATTGCGGCTGGTGTGGATGCAGATCGACTTCTTGTGCAGACTCGGGAGTTCGCTCAACGCTGCTGTGACGATGTCGACGAAGCTCTGGCTCAGCTCCCTTGGCCCATTGTCTACCGAGACGATGCAGTTGTGGTAGTGGACAAACCGGCCAACGTCCTGAGTGTCGACAGTACCAACCCGAATGCTCCGCTGTCAATCCACCGCCGCATCGCGAACGTCTATCCGGAAGCGCGGATGGTGCATCGTCTGGACCAAGAGACTTCGGGGCTGCTTGTGATCGCGTTGACCAAGTCTGCCGCTCAGAGTCTGAACGCTCAGTTCCGGGACCGATCGGTCGAGAAAACATACTTGGCTCGTGTCTTCGGTTGGGTGACAGACTCTCCTGGGCAGGTGCGGGTAGCGATGGAGAAACATCCAACGCGGCAGCTAATCCAGCGCGTAGTGTTGGACCGTGACGTTGAACCAGACAGCTCGCTTTGGTCCGTCACTGAATTCTCGGTTGTATCGAGAATGGCTGACGACGGCGAACTCAAGTCCTGCTTGGTAGAGCTCAAGCCGGTGACGGGCAAAACGCACCAGCTTCGAGTGCACATGAGTCACATCGGACATCCAATCCTTGGAGACTCGCTGTACTGCCCCCAATTGGTGTACAACCGCTCGACGCGATTGTGTCTCCACGCAGCCAAGATTACCTTTTCACACCCCGTGACAGGTGAGCAGTTGCGATTCGAAAGCTCATGTCCGGGAGATTTTTACTCT
Source organism: Phytophthora quininea (assembly GCA_011947345.1). NCBI lineage: Eukaryota > Oomycota > Peronosporomycetes > Peronosporales > Peronosporaceae > Phytophthora > Phytophthora quininea. Next base: position 180,463 of record JAAVTG010000519.1, read on the forward strand.
GCTGCGGATGGCAAGAAGGACGCGTTTCAACGTCCGGCAGCGACATTAAACGTTTAGTTCAAGTGGTGCAGACTAAAAACTTCCTTTATGTGTTGACGTTGTGGGCCTGATAATACGCGAAGAATCAAGTGCGCCATAACGAAGAAGCTCGACAAAATGCTCATGAGTGAAGGTGCGGTAGACAAATGTGGCGGTGGCATCGGGAGACAAGATCATTTCCGAATTTACTAACGTGGCGCCAACCGGAATCTGCAGAATGCTCGCTCGTCTTGGGTGCTGCTGCGCTGCACGCAACTTTTGTAGGGTTGACACTGCCCCCGCCGGAAATGCTTCAACAACCGAAGTGTCGCCTGGTTCCACCGAGCCAGCATTCTCGTTTGGCACCCCCAGGTTCTTCGGGTCTGGCTGTCCCGCGGACACGGTCACCATCGTGCCGTCCACCGATGGCCAAGCTGTCTCCGTGCTCTTTTCGCAATTTGCTGCCCGAACTGCTGGCACGGACGTGACGCGCGATCGCAAATCTTGTAACTTGGCGGTTCCTGTGGACGTTCAGAGTGTAAGTGGCTTTTGCTGTTGGGGATTAATCAAGTCGCCTGATAGGAACTGTTGCTTTGTGCAGGGCGTCTCTATCGGCATCTTCCGCGTGGACTACCGCGGGAACGCATTCGTACCGAGCCAAAGCGGCTCGTACGGGCAGTTCGACGCCGAGTACTATTTTGCCGGCCAGCGCGGGCCTGTTGCTTCGGAGAAGTACTCGCCTGGAACGGACAAGGACTTGTTCATTTCGCACGAGGTGGGCGTAAGCGCGGTCGTTTGGTCGCCATGTGGAGCGTCCACGAACTTCCGAGTGAACAGCGCTCTGACGGCGGTGAAACAAGCTGGAGCGAAGGAGGACACGCAGATGGCGATCGACTCGGTGGACAGCACGGTGCAGGCAGGTTTCCACTACTTCCTCTCCACTCGAAAGTGCTAGACGACAGGGAAACCCGCAATCAGCGTTCGTCGACAGCGTTACTCTAACAGCTTTGTCAGCGTCAACACGCTCGTCAATCAACGCAACGTTGAACACCTACCGCTGGCACTTGTGCCATAAGCTCGCCACTTCTTGTTTCTGATTTTGACAGTGTCGTAGCGATGCCAGCTCAGAAGCAAATCTGTGCATCGATCGATGGCGGTTCGCTGGCGAAACAGTGTCAAACACTTTGTCTCGAAACGGGAGACGCTATCCGGATATCGGATACCGGTAGGCCCTTGCCGGCGCGACGAGATCACAGATGGCTGTGGCCACCCGGCACAAGTGAACTCTGCGCAATGTCGCGACGAGTTTCGTGATGTCTGCCCTTTGCCTATCCGGGCCGCGCTTTTAGTTAGCACGCTGCGGCTGGCTCCGGCTCCGGTTTTGATCTGCTGGCGTATCGTTCGTAGTCTTGTCGCCGCCAGGTCGAGCTCAGCCAAGTTGCGTTTCACCGCTCTAGGTCGGCAAAGCTCATCGACCGACGAAAGCCGGTGTCGGCAATTCAGGGTTAGTCAACCGCTGAAGGTCTTCGGTTCTCGACGACGGTCTCCGATATTCGTCACGGTCGTTGCTGCTTGGGCAGCGGACGCTAGTGGCATCTTGCCGTGAGCCGGTGACACTGACACGGCAAACGGTGATCGCCGCCACCCAGCGGTGGTCAGGCCGATCCTGGAGGCGATCTGCTGCGGGCTCCTCCGTGGCTGCTTCAGCGAAAGCTTGCATTTCGAGTGCATGCAGCAGAAATACGATGTCTTGCGGCATTACGTGAGGACAGCGAGGGGATAAGCAATGGACACCTGTTTGGTGGAGCCGCGGCGTCGGTCACGACGGCTGGGGGCATTCGCCTCATGTATCGCCCCGCCAGCGACCGAGAAACATGTTTCTGGGCTTGGGAGAGCAAATCGTGCGCGCGTTGCACGTTGCGTGCAGGTGGGTCAGTCAAACTTCAGCTTCCACAAGAGAGAGCTCGATCCACACCGACGGGGCGACTGGCCTCGTCATTCTCGTTTCTCCTTCGGCTTGCACACAGCTGAGCGAATTTCAATCCGGTGGGGGCTACTCAAAGTGGACAGCGACAAGCTAGTGGAGCCGTAGACAATGGGCAAGGAGCGCTTCACGATCAACCCGTTCCCGGCGCTCGCGCTCACGGACAACGAGAAGAACCAACTTCTCGAGCTCGGCCGCACCATCATCGAGGCCAACTTCGAGCGCGACAACCCCTTTTTCAAGGGCGGAAGGAGAGTCGACCCGCACAGATGGAAACTCTCCAAGGAGCGCGAACGCATGAAAGTGTACACGGAGCGTCCCGAGTACGTTGGGGATGACGCGATGAGCAACCACAGCTCGTCCAAACTGCCCGCCATCCTGTCTGTCGGCCGCGTCGAAGGGAAACTCGACGACATGATGTACGGCGTCGTGAACCCGACGCTGGAGGATATGCGCATCAAGGCCTCGTACGTGCACGACTTTGACGGTGCGGCCGTGCTATCCACTATCGTGGAGCCGACCATCGACGAGCCCTTCAATTCGGTCGTGGTCAAGTGGATGGAGATGGATATCCCTCTACGCCGCACCGGGGTCGTCCAGAACCGCGACTACGTTTATCTCGAGTGCACGGGCTTCGCTCACATGCCCAACGGCGATCGTGCGGGTTACCACTTCCTGCACTCGATCGACTTCCCGCAGATCCCCAAGCTGTCGAATAGCGTTCGCGGCGACCTGTCGATCTGCGGCTTCTTCCGCCAGGTCGGGCCGAATGTTCTTGACGTATGCAAGACTGGCCTGATGGACCCTGCGGGCGACATGATCCGCATGCTGGCGGTGCCGGTGATGACGGAGGCGTTCTTGTCTCCTCTGCGCTACGTGCACTGCGGTCAGATGCGCAAGTTGACGTGGAAGATGGAAAAGGCTCACGCAGAGGCTCGTCTTCACGGCGCGCCGAACCCTGGAACGTCGTGTGTGACCTGCTCCCGACCTGCCACGAGTTGGAAGTTGGGCAAGAGCGCCAGCACCTGCAAGAGCTGCTTCCGCGTCGTGTGCAGTGGCTGCAAGATCAAGAAGAAGATCAGCATCGTGACGGCAGACTTGGCGCTGTCCGAGAAGAAGATCACCTTCTGCTCGGCGTGTCTGGCGGACGCGTCGACATCAAGCGCGGTGGACATCGCGGCGGCTCAAATCCAGGAGAACATTCGCAGGGACGGCATCGGCCGGTCCGTCACAAGCCACTCGTCATCCAGCTCGGACCTGCTGTCATCACACTAGTGCTGTTGATAGAAGATAGTCTCGCAATTGAAAATCTTAGAAGTAAAGTTGTTTCCAAAGCACTCGAATGCCGTGTCTTCACTCTCAAACGACTTTGCTCACACAAAATCGTCACCGTCGGGCTGCAGTTGCTTCCGCTCCGCCCAAATCTTTTCCAGCACAATAAAGTCATCGACTTGGCCTGCGTGTAGCATCTCTGAGCGCTCTCCAAGTCACCCTGGACACGCCACAGGTGTCAAAAGTAAGCAAACGATCCGCCGTCAGATTAGACACGGACACTAACACTAGCTTGCGGCACTGCCCAAGATGATCCAGCAGCAATTCCCGAACGTCCTCGTGATACGCTGGTCGTGGCCTTAACGAAGCGACTTCAAGAACCTTAAGGTAGAACGGGATTGCTTCACCGCTCTTGTCCGTCGTTTCGTACGCGCTGCCGATCGCCAGCGCCATCGTGACTAAGCTTGCGACTACAGATCCGATGTCAGCGCAGCCTTCATAAAAATATTGATGCAGATGGAGCGACGCACCGCCTGGGAACTTCTCCGTGATCAGCTCGAACGCGTTCTCCATCTTTCGCATCGACTGCTCGGTGTCGCCCTCTCCAGACTTGCTTGACTGAGCTCAAGCAGCAACCAGATCGCCCTCTTGTCTACATCTCTCGAGTCTTGTAAAAGCAGCAGTCAAACGTCATTGTCATTCCGACATCGACAGCCGACACTCCTTACCAGATATACACACCTGCCCGCAAGACCAACACCGATCAGCGCTGTCCTCTTCACTGCCCTTTGCTCACCCAGAATCCGTCGGTTCTGGCACTTCGAGTTGCAGAGGACAACGCACGCGCAACACCCGTCGGCTGCGTCCGTGGTGCTAGCGAACTCGAAGCAGAGAGCAACTTGCACGACAAACGGTGCCGTCCGAACATCCCGATCATTGCTCTTCCCTCCCATTCACAGTCTCTCGTACATGTAGATGTGGCAGTTAGTCCCAGAACAGTGGAGCTTTCATTTGGATGCCATTGTTAACGCAAGATGAAAGCTAACCAAGTGGAGTGAGTTCAACGTGTGGTCGTGCCTTTGCCAAGACTTACTCGTGCGTCTCGCCGCGCTGGCGTCGCCGTGCCTCTCGAATGGCCTCGAGCGACACCAAGTCGTCGAACTGGTCTAGCGCGCCAGCTTCATCTTTGCGTAGCACCGGCGAGCTCTGCACCAACTGGACGAGGCGGTCCCGCAGGAACGCCACCTCGCCGGAGCGGCCCATGGCTACGAGTAGCTGGGCGTAGTGTGTATACACCATGGACATGGTCTTGTCAATGTTTGCCTGTGCAGCCTCGTCGGCTTCAGCAGCCTCCGCCTGGTTCAAATACTTCTCGTACCCTTTGATCGCCTTCTGCAGCGAATTCTCGGCGTCGGTCAGATTCCCCTAGCAGCAGCAGATTAGTGACCGCTTCCACACTCAACAACCAGACAAATGCACGTACAACTTTTGGTGACACTGCGCGATTCGATCCAAGACGCCAACGCCCACGCTGCAGCGAGTGCTCAGGGGCGAGAGCAGCTTCACGTGCCTCATCGCCGTCTGGTAGTAGGGCAACGCTGCAGCATGCTGATCCAACGTCTCGGTCAGTGCGGCATACACAAAGGCCGTCTTGATCACCATATTTCCTGGAGGAAGCCGCCCCACGATAGCGTCAAAAGACTCGGCAGTGTACTGGAATGCCTTCTCCACGTCTCCCTTAGCGTAGCTCTCGCTGGCTAAGAGCAGCAGCCGCTTTTGCTCCCTCATCTCCGGGGAAGTCGAGTCTGCATCGAGCCAACAACATTTTAATGGGCAAAGGTGGCGGAGAAGCAAACAGCAACGAGTCAATACCAAGTACAGGTAGCCGCCGACGAGTCCTGCGCCGATCAGAGCTCGTTTCTTCCACTTGACGGGGCCTTGACAGCCGAGGAAGCGTTTGCGAACGAGCGTGCGAATGGGGCCGTCACTGGCACGCGGTGTGAAGGCTGGAAAAGCGACTGAGACGCCGGGAGGCGGCCGCAGCGGCGCCACAACTCGTCGGAGCGCCATGCCATGCAAAAACAAAATTCCCTCGTGAATCTGCGACGTGTGAGATTGAAGCAAATCAGCTTGGTTTGTTAGCTTGTGTGGTGTCCTTCTCCTCGGCGCTGACGACGACGCGCCTCCTGCATTTTGTGCAGCGCTAGAATGTCGTCGAACTGGTCCATTGCATTCGTCTCTTCACCCGGGAGACTCAACTGAGAGTTCCGCACGAGTTGGACGACACGCTGGCGGATGGCTGGGATCTCGTCCTGGCGATTCAGCGTCTCCAGCAGCAGCGCGTAGTGTAAATACACGTAGGTGATCCGGCTGTCGATCTCGAGCAGATTAATGCGATCCTCTTGGGGACTGGGCGGCGACAGTGAGGACAGGACTAGTGGGGGTCACTATAATAGCTTGACGTGCTTCATCGCCGTCTGGTAGTACGGCACTGCAGCACGAGCGTATCTGGACGAGAGCACAGCCGTGTTCAACCCTGCCAAAAAGTTCACGAGAGTTAAAAGTCGAAATCGGCTTCAACCTGACGGAAAAGGTTGGTTTACCTGGGGTCATGCGGTTCTTTGGCCAGTTTGACGGCGTTGTACCCCTCGTCAGCGTATTGAGCTGCCCGGTCAACGTCTCCCTGAGGGTGAAAAACTCAAATGAGTCAGTTGATAGCTCAGCAAACCTGAAAGGCGCCATCCGCAGACCTTTCTGGCGCTTGCTATTATCATGTTCACTAGTTGGTTGCCCTCCCTCAGCTTGGGCGGCTCGTAATTCTGCAAGTCAACGCCACCCCAATGCTCGTCACACTCAACTCATTGCAACCTCGTCGTCTTTCCATTCTTGACCTTATACATCACGACTCCTGAGACCACCACCATCGGCACGAGCGACATTTTCCACCCGGACAAGGAGGTTATAGTGCCACCACTAGACGACGCAAAACTGCAACTTGCTACGGCCAATGGACCAGAAGAACGACGCAACCCCACAAGAGAGCGATGCGTGAACGCACGCCGTGCTGCCAGCATTGCGTCCAACTCGGCGAGATCGAGAGTGAGAGAGGGGATTCTGGCTATAACAGCATGATAACCCCGCGGAATTAGAGACGCCGGGAGGTCCACCGGGCTATTCCTTGTCCATCTCGAGCCACAGGTCGTGGACATTGCGCTGCAGCTCCCCAGATCCGACGTTGACATGCTCGAGTTCTCTGCCAGTACAAGCGCATTCTCGGTGAGGGTCTTGGCCTCCTCCCAGCACTGCTGGGCCAGCAGATTGCCGGCGTAGTGGTACTGAATCATGGCGGCGGTGGCGTTCAGATCGGCGAGCAGCTCTATATCCTCCTCCGATGCATCCTGCTCTCCAGCGGCCGAAGCAGTTGCTCGGGCGCAGTGCTTCTCGTACGCCGAGATGGCGAGATCGAAGAACTCCTCCGCCCTATCTGGTTGCTCCCTGTTGGCAAAAAGGCAAATGAGTTCCTTCGCAGCGTTAATCACACACAGCCACAGTGACGAACAGGTCTTCGTAACACACGGCCAGAGCGCCGAGCGTCGTCATGCGCATGTACGCGCCCCAAGCTGACGTTTCTGTTGAAATGGTCTCCAGCACTTGCAGCGCTTCCATGTAGAACGTCGTGGCCGTAGCTCTGTTGTCCAACTGCTCGTCGTATGTCTGCGCGATGCCGAAGGCTGCTTGAAACGTGTCCATGTCTGCAAGATTAAGGAGAGATTAGATCACACTGCCGAGACCATGGCGAGTAGGCAGCCGAGCTTACCTTGCTGGCCCCGTTTCTTGAGTCGCTCATAGAGCTCCAGGGACAGCTCCAGCTCGCGCTCTGAGTCCTCCTGCGACGGCAATTCGCAACAACATGAGCTCTATCCGAGTAACACTCGAGTTTACCAGCCGCCCACCTCCTCTCGACTCTGCTCGATCAGCTGTAGCAGTTCCTCCGCCGTCTTGTGCTGCTGTGGCGCTTTCGTCGCCAATCCTCGAGTTGAACTGCAGTCGGACCACAGTCGTTCGAGAGAGCGATTGCGACTCCGTTGCTGCGCTGCATTTTGTATCGGTGCAATTGCAGCGCTTCGGCTGTTGCGCAGGTTGGAAGACGCTCGCGCAGCTCGGCAGAAGACACGGCGCAGCATGGCACTTGTTGGCTGAGCTTGTAGATAAGTGTGATTGGACAAAAATTGGTCCTTTTGTGCCTCTACTTTAGAAGTCGCTGTAGTGAGCCACAACAAGAAGATGGTGACCAAGGACCTCCCGCAGAGGTCGGCGTCCAAGACGGGCTACTCGCGAGGTGGGGCACCCTCGCGCTAGAGATGGACGACCATCAAGTCAAGCGCTACAACAGCCTTGCGGGGGTACAGAACGGCGTCTTTCGCGGCCCCAACGATGCCGGATCATTGAGTTATCACCAGTCGTCACATGAGGGAGGAGGTCTTCAACTACAGCAAGTATTCCTCCAAAGCCGCATACGGTAAATGCAGCGCGACTGGGTCGCCGTCAAGAAGCCCGAAGTAATCGACGTTCAATCCAACCTCGCCGCAGTTCGGTAGTTGGGACGCGACCAACGTCTATCTACACGTCTACGACAACGTGAACCTAGTAACGACCAGTGCGTCTTCGACCAACGTCGTCGTAAGGCCAACACTTTCTCAAGCTCGACTCGACCTGCTTCATCGCGTCACCTGAGGACGAGTGGCCACGCCGGTCTTTGATCGGAAGTGAAGACCATCGCCGATGAGTCGAGCAGCCTGTCGATTGTCGACACAACAAACACGCTCGAGTACACGTCGGACATCTGTGGCTGCGTACACAGGACGAATGCGGCGACCTCTTCTTGTTGGCAACGCCCAATGTCACCTACGGCTGCTGCTGGATCAAGGACACTTGACACTTGCGCGTTCCAATACGTCTACAACACGTAGAACATCTATCTGCCCAATAACGACTACAGTTAAAGAGGAAAATAAGTATGGCTCCGTAGCCTCCGCGTCGTTAACGACGATGTGGCCGGATCAGTTGCTCCTGCACTGTAGAGTCTGCAGGAGGTTGACGGAAGGAAAAAGCAGTCGGTCGGTATTGGCGACCCCTATTTGGCGCGTGCAGCAGATGTCGTGGCACGTACGGAGGCAATGATCGCTCTTGGACTTCAGCCCTTGGCTCCGAGGTATCCGGCTGCTGCCTTGATCGTGGAGAAAAAGCTCGCGAGCGCCACGGACTCCAGCGACGGTCTTTATCTACGGCAAATGCAATGCAGTGAGACCGCAGAACTGGTGGCGACTAGTGCAACGATTCCGTTCGATTTGAACTTCTCATGGTGAGTGAACACGAGGAAGTGGTTGTCACTGGCGACCACAGAAGCATCGTTGCTTGCGCTCTTCCATCTCCGTCGCCAAGGTCTCGACGTGCTGGTTGTCGCTGCTGTCGCACGAGTGCGCTGCAACGGCATCGTTGGCAGGCACGAGAAGGCCGTGAGAATGGATGGCCACAGTCGATTCAAGGCCTCGCGTGAAACATGTTCATGTCCCCGAGGGCGACGGTGGATTGTTTCCTGGGCAGGGGATCCACTCCTCCTCCGACGTCTTTTGCGTCGACGGGCTCCGACAGCGTCGACTGCATGGCGACCAAAGCTGCTCCATTTGCTGCCAATCTCGGTGCGGACGGTGAGCAGCACTGCAACGCTGAGCAACGGATACAGTTGCCGGGTCTCTACAGTACGGCTGGTGCTTACGCTGCTTGTTACGTGACGAATCAATCGCGTGTCGACGACGGACGTTGCCTCGGTTGCTGTCTGCGATCGAGGGGATCTCGTCGCGAATGGCAAGCACGGCACCACTGCTTGCTTGCTGCCTTTGGCATCTTGCGCTTCAGCCTCGAGGCGTTTTGCATAGAAGCGCTTGGTCGGACATGCCTTTCGCGATGTTAAACGTCCTGATCGATCACGCATTGCCAGTCAGGAAGTGGGCACGTTCATCAGGCCGACCGCTGCGTCAAATGCTCGTGTCTCGTCTTGCTCCGCAGTGTCATCGCTGCTCAGCACGCGCAGCCGCGAAATGCTCTGCGGCACCCGGGAGACCGGCAGCCTCGTGGACAGCCTCGCGGCAGGCAGGAAGACAACTCGTTGCAGCAGGGTGATCACACCAGAGACGCTCGCTCGCCGCGGGGCAGGCAGATCGTCTGCGAAACGTAAAGAAGCCGCGGGTGCCTCGGGCGCAGCGTGATGTATTACGCCAGAGAACCGCCCTGCAATAGCAGGTGCAAGCCCTCGTTGCACACCCCGAGAGAGTGCAGGCGCTGCTCATTTTGCCACTTGCGGACTCAGCCGCAGCGCTCGACTCAATCGACCATCTGGTCCGCCTCGCACACATCGTGTTGTTTGGTGGCACCGCCTCACGGAAATTCGTTCGCCGCGTTCATGCCTGGAGACGAGATGTCGCCGTTCAGCAATAGTCATGTGACTACCACCACCACCATGGTGGGGCCGGTCCGCCCCACGGTCACCAAGACGCAGCACCCACCGAAACCGAAGAAGCACCGCGCGCTGTCCACGGAGCGCAGTCGCCAGTGCCGCGAGCGCCAGAAGCAGTACTCCGAGAACCTCGAGGCCGTCGTGCGCGCGCTGCGAACCGAGGTGTGCGACCTCGAGATCCTGCGCAACCTACGTCGAGAGCAGAGTCTGCAGCTGCGCGGGTCGGCCTCCGGGTCGCTGGCCAAGATCGTGCGCGAGTACATGACAGTCTTCCGGCACGGCATGCCGGCGGAGACCGTGGAGGCGGCCGTGGCCGGCAAGAAGCGGGCGCTGACGCCTGCCATCTATCAGCCCACTCCCGACGCGCAGCGCGAGTTCCTCAGCTGCATCATGGACCCGTGCGTCGAGGTGTACGACTGGTGCGGCCGCTTCGTGCTTGGCGCGAGCACGCTGCTGAACGGCTGGACCGCCTGGTCGGCGTGGCACGCGTCGCTCGACTTCGAGCTGGTCGACATTGACGTGGTGGACACGGAGGACACGCTGGCCGTGACGACCAAGGCCAACCTGCGGGTCCGCGTCTCGCAGAAGACCATCGAGCACCTCTTCCCGCACATTTTGGGCGATCAGCATTTGTGCGCCAGGATGTTGGGCCAGGAGATCTGCTATCCGATGCGTGACACCTTCTTCTTCGCGTCCAACCGAGAGTGATCAAGTACGTGTGCGACATCGACTTTGTCGACGCGCTGCTCCCGATTGCCGGCGACTACGAGACCGTCATGTACCTCATGTCGCCCCCAACGCGGCGTCGCTGAACGACCTAGCCATCCGCACGGCGCCGGGCGACCTCACAGAGCGCTCTCGGTTCGACGTCGAGTTCCTGCTCTCCGACGACTGACGGACGGCAGGCAACTGCAACGACAAGTGTAAGAAGATGCGCCTCGTTCCGACGTGTGCTGGCAGACAGCTTTGCTTGCGATGTAAAGAAATCAAGCGAGCCATCAACAACTTCCATAGCTCCTGCTGCTGTGGTGCCGCGCTTGAGTCGAACGAAATTGCAGGTCTTCCCAGCGGGTCGGTCAACGGTCTGTAGAGAGCTAGGCGAGGAATCCGGCACGAGCGCGACCGGATCAGTTGAGTCCTCCTGCTCGTGATAGCCAGGCGGCTTCAATGCGTGCGCAGCGCGAAGACTTGCTCGGCAAGTTGCGGAGGGAAGCCTTGTGCGAGCGCAATGCCAGCAAATCTGGACAACCGAACGGCTGCAAAGCGAGCGAGAGCGGTCCGCGTCCTCACCGAGATTCTCAGGCATGCTCTATCGGGGCATTATGCACATAAAAAGCCAAAAACCCTTTTGAAACTCTCCAGGAGTGCCCATTTTGCCGCTCGGATTCTAGGCTGTTGAAGGAGTTCTCCAGCCAACATTTGCTGTTACCTACATACCGACACGTTGGGAGTTGATACACGATGCATGCCACTTTCTGTTGAAGAACTACGTTCGTCTTGGGATTCTCCAAGACGAAAAGGCTAACACGAAATCGAGTGACGCATGGTGGTTGTGCCTATTTGTGGTCTGCAAGTTGACCGAGAAGATCCGCGCCTGCTTTCGCAAGCTGCAGTATAAAACGGTTACTATGCGCGAACAATACGCTGCTCTGAATGAACTCCACTTATCACTGGCGTTGAAATTTGAAAGCGAAATGACGAAGGTGAGCCAACTGTCGATTCACCAAAGGTCTCTGAGCATTAACCGTGATGCTGCCTTCACTCAAGAGACCTTTTCGACAAGATTGCCACGGGACACCACAATGTTCATACATGCCGTCAAGGAGCTGAAGTGGGTTTCGCTGGCATGGCTCTGGACCAACCAAACATCCACGAGCATCAAGATGGCGAAGAGGCTTTGGAAGTTTCAGCGCATCTGGCGGACATGGTAGACGAAGATACCCCGAGTTTCCACGAGGATGAAGACATACCACAACTCAATGAAGTAAATGAACCGACTGAATCCCAGCAATCAACGAGTCAGCAAGACTTGGTGGAAGCTGTTACTACAGCTCAGACCGTGATGATCGACGGAATTACCGATATCAAGCTCGATATTGCAGCAGAAGCCCGCGATGCGCCTCCAACGAGGTCGATTGACATCGTGAAGTGTACGGATGGAGCGTTCCGTCGTCTGCTGATCGCTCATTCAGCAAAATTGCAAGAATACCTAGGTGAATCGGCAACCGAGGAGATCTGGAGCCAGCGCAAGAACCTGATCCACGAATACAAGCTAAAGCGTGATGTTTGCATAAAGGTGAAGGATCAAGGTGATCTGTCGCTTGAAGACGCGTGGGCTAAAGTCGAACCTTGTGGTGAATTTGGAGCGCTCATCGAATTTGCTGTTGGTCTCGCAAGTATTGCTCCAGGAACCCATACTGTGGAAGGGGATTTCAGTACGCTAAACGGTGTAGCTGGTCCACAGAAGAACTGCAAGCGCGTCAATACTTCGAAGTCATGGAGCTGGCAGACAGATTGGAGTCAAGCAAGAAGGTTATAGCACAACAGTGAGTTTCTGATCCAACAGAGCGTACGTAGGCTAACCTCACGTACATTTCCATGCGTAAGCTAGTGCCCTTTTAGGGTTTTCTGGCAATTCAATACATTTCCTGTGCAATGCCCCTTTGAAGTTTCCCAACTCTGCCCATTTTACATCAAATCCCATCGACTTTCAAAATGCCCCGTTTGAGCATGCCTGCAGATAGATCGACGATGGCAGGTCCGTGGCGCTCGCGATTTGAAACGTGGCCCCATTTTTCTCGCTTTGCAATCGTATGGAGCGCGGCAAATATTATCTCGGGCATTTGCCCGCGGCATCGCCAACTTTTGGTGCTTGTCCACTGCGCGTCCTCAGGCGTCCAGCTGAGGTGCCTCTGCAACGCTGTTGAGGGGGACACTTTCCGCCGGTTCAAGCTGCCGTGACGAACCTCCGAGTCGGAGCCGCCGACTTGCAGCGCGGAGAGCGATTCCGGGAGTGCTGTTGGGCCCTCTGGCAGCGCGGTAGCATCCGCGTCATGGCCTTTACTACATCTCTCCGGTATGGCGCCGCATCAGCGATAAAATGCAATGCCATTCTGATGCTGCCAAGGGGGCTCGTGAACGAGTCGAGATGCTCGCCGTGGATGACCCGGCCACTTGATCTCTTTGCCGTGTCGCTTCCGGATTTCTTCAGCTTTGCTCTCTGTTGAAGCCCGTGTGAGTCATCTCGGAGATCGACTAAAGCTGGTGCTACCTCGAGACGGTTCAACAAGTGGCTGGAGCGGGCCATCTGGAGTGCGCCTGACCATCAAGACTGGACGGCGAGCGGTTGATTTGTGCTCGTTCACCTGGCGCGTTCGGTATCGCGATCCGAGTGCTGCACGCCGTGTCGCCGAGCGCAGTATTAACTCGGACACGACGGTTGCAGTGTTGGTGGCTCGTGCAAGTTGCTCATGGCAGTTTGTCGTGTGGCTCTCTCTGCGATAATATCGAGCTGATCGCCACCGCTTGAGGGGTTTAACCACCCTTTATCGCTTGCTGTGGCCAAACACATTGTAGCGAAAAATAATACTTTTTTCCGACGTAGGTAGCTACAGGGTGTCTAGAACGAGACCACCTTTACCAAGTGGTCTAGCCCAAAGGTGTCCGTTCCAAGGACGACCAAGTTGCCCTGCTACAGACCGAGCAACTATCAAGTGCCGCCGCCGTGGCGTGCGCAGGTCATCTGGGGCTCGCTGGCCGCGCTCAACCATAAACCGGAGGGGGCACAAGCTTTTCGTATCATCTCGCCCGCGGATGACACCACAATTGCCGCATCGAGTCTCGCAGGGCCGACTCGGCCAAAAACTATGCGCGAGCGACGGCAACAGCAGCGGCAGCGCCCCGAGCCGCGTCTCATATCATCGCCGCGGCAACAAGTCTCGCAGGGAAGCACATGCTGGCCCCAACCACTTGATTTACAGGAACAATTTTCGCACCCGAGCGGGTTTGATTTCTTCCAACCTACCTGCTGCAGTCGACGGCGGGGCCTATAGCAAGAATTGACACGCTACGATGGCTTGACGATCTTCCTGCAGCGGCAACAAACCGCACCGGCTGAAAAGCTCCATACACTTTCGAGCTCATTGCTCGTTTTGCAGACTCGCGCCCATCGCCGCCGCAGCTCTGATGTGGGCGGTGGACCTCGGCCCTTGTGCGATTCACATGGACGACAAGCCGCACAGCTTCGCACCACCACCGCCACCGACGCCTTCTTCCTCTCCGTCCAACGACCACAGCGACAATGACCAGCAGGCCGACACTCGCGCCCCCGAGCAACTGCACTGCCGATACGCCAACAAGAAGTGCCTCAACCCGCGCGCCGTCAAGCGTACGGGCGGGCTGCACACTTTCTGTGCCATGCACCGAGCCAACGCCAATCGCAACCAGCGGCGGCTCGACCAGCGGAAACGTCAAGCTCGTCAAGCCCAGCGCGCGCTGCAACAGGGACAACAACCGGCAGCACTTACGACCAACGAAGAAGTGGCCCTCAAGGAAGACGACGACAGGGACGCTCTGTACGAGCCGCTCACGACGCCTACACCCCTGCAGGAGGAAGACATCTCGACGCTCGTCACGCTGTTTCTGCCGCCCTCCCCGCAAGACATCACCTTTGGCTCGCAGTCGCGCGCCGGCCCTGTCACCGCGCAGCCACTACTGGCCCCCTTCCAGTACAAACGGAGCACCCCTGCCACCGCCGTCAGGAGGGATGACATTCTAGCCGACGGACAACTTCCACCACCACCACCACCACGCAGACGAAATCGCGTAGAACTCGACATATTTAAGCCTAGAAGGTATGAGCGACGTGTAATGCAGAGCTTTCGTTCTCGGAATTGCTTGCCAACAAACTGAAGCACAATCGACTACCACGACGACTCAAGATTCGATAGCGGAGCAATGAAAATACTGAACGCTTTGCTAAGTTACACAAACTCACACGCGTTGCGCCCCGTGGTTGTGCTTGTTCAATCGCTCGAGAAGAGAACCGCTGCAGCGCAGACTGCAACAATAGCATTTTTGTTTACGCGTTGCTAGCGAACAGCGTTTCAAGGGATCATTTCGGTGCGCCGATGCCAAGACAAAAGCTCGACTGCACTTTAGAGCGTGACTTGCAGAGCACAGTGATGGCGTAGATAGTATGCTGCAAGACCATCAACAGCTTTTTAGCGACGACTTATTTCGGATTGAGCTCAAAGTCTCCTTTGCCGTGCAATGAGAACCTTGCTTTAGTCGAACTGCCAGTCATGCATCGCAATTTCGACTAAGCGAACCTTGTCGATCTTGAAAGTCTCTCGTGGCAAAACAGCAACAACTACATGGCGACAACTACAGCAGCAACGCTGTACATGTAAAAATGCATGCGAGACTGCTTTGCAGGGCGCTGGATTTTCCCGAGCGCGGCTCGGAGCGAGCACAGCAACGTGGTCCCCTGATATCGCGACCGGGCGACGCGGACGAAAGAAATCAGTCGAGCGCTGCAGCGACGGGCTCCACTCCGCTTGCTCGACGCGCTTGAAGCTTTGCCGCTGGAAGCCGGAGGAACCGAGCCCCGTTTTGATCCTGGTCGTCGCCCCGGAGAAACCGCATGTCCGTCTCGAGGCTGGGCTGCAGCGCGGCTTCGAGCAAGGGACTTCTTCGTCCAGGTGAAAAGCTGCCAATATCACATCACGCATCCTCTCAGTCCAGGACACTGTTGGGCTTCGAATCACCGCGTATCGAGGATCTCAGCCACACCATTTGCTGCAGGTGTTGAACGTGTCCAGCATGGCATAAAGTCTCCGTTGCAGCATCAAACTGGGATGGCCGAATGCACACATCACGTAGAACCGGCCGGCACATCCACTGCGCTTCCGCATCATATCATGGCGAGTCCACGTTGCATGCGTTTTAACCGACATATCCGCCACCGCCATTTCGAGCAAAGCCGACACAGAAAGTGTCTTCGATCTGACTGCATCAATCACCAACTTGCCCCGTCGAGCGCCAGCGACAAGACCATGGAGAAGCTGCTGAACAACGACGACCAGCAGCAGGACGCGCAGGACGAGAACGCCGCTCCGAACGAGGCGCGAGAGCGCGTCCTGCCGCACCTGGCGCCACCTGCCAACTCCGTGGGGCTGCACATGCTGTCGCTGTCCGCCGCCACCCCAGATCGACTCCTCCTCGCCTGCCGCCCATCAGCCTGCTGACGGCCGCGGCCGCAGCGCTGCAGCCCATGCAGAGCCACCACCATCCGAATCTGGTGCAGCAGCCCCGCAGCCACAACTGCGGCCCATGGTCACCGCCAGCTCCGCCACTACCACCAGTCGCCCCACCATCGCTAGACACGAGGGCGACGACATGCTCTGTCGATACCGCAACAAAAAGTGCGGCTACCCTCGTGCCATCAAGCGCAACGGCGACCGCCACAACCTGTGCGAACGCCACCGCGCCAAGGCCAACCAGAACCAGCGCAAGCTCGAGTCCAAGCGACGCAACCAGAAGCGCATGCTGGCCCGCGTCATGGCCGCACAGTCCGATAACAAGGCCGAGAGCGAGATCAAGTTCTCCTCTACGGGGAGCAAAGTGTTTAAAGAAACTAAGGCGATAAGTTATGAAGAAATCAACGGAGGGGTATTAACTATTTGACGACTCGTTCGCCGGCTCTTCTGGTTTGATCGTGGTGTAGGTGGCGCCCAACACGACGCTCTTGTCCGGGTGCAGGATCAATGCAGTCGACAGCTTCTTCTTGAGCGATTCCTCGATCACTGGGATCACGCTCGCGCTGTTGACAGGCTCAGTGTCAGCCGGATTGTTGCTTTCCGGATCGACTTCCACGGTGATCTGCAGGTTGTCGGTGTCTCGGAAGCGAAATTGCTGACAGCGGCAAATGTACGCCAAGGAGGCGTAGAACAGAAAGTTGAGCGTCTCGTGGCCTCGCACGGAGATCCACCGCCAAATGAGCCAGCGGCTGTCAGCTCCGCACAAGGCAGTGACCGTAGCCACGAACACGTAAGTCTTTTGAAGTCGCCGGAACTGGAGGAACAACGTCCCCTTCCACATAACTGACGACGTGTCGATGTTGAGCTGCTGGCCGATGCTGAAGCGCTTGCGAAGCATTTTCAGGCTGACGGTCGAGTAAAAGTGCACCAGGATCAATATCGAGAACCACGAGATGCCCCAGAAGACGATGATGGCAATGTACTCGATCCCCAATTGCTTGACCACGACAAACGTCATCGCCCAGAGGGTAACCACGCAGTGGATCCTGTAGACATCGCGCTTGTCGAGCGAAAACAGCGTCACTTTCCAGCCAGCTGCGACCCGCAGGATTGTTTCCGTCGTGTGAATTAGCGATAGAATCTGCGCGATCAACGCGATATTCGCGATCACGTTGAACTTTGGGCTGGCAAATTCGCCCGCAGTGTAATTTGCAGCGAATGCCAGCGCGTTGTAGACCGTCTGCACTACAGCCACGGACGACATTTCGTAGTGCAAATCCACGGCCGTCCCTGGTGACGCCGTGTGAATGTGCCACATCCAGACCAAATAGCCACCTCCCCATAGCAAGATGCTGACTCCGTAGAACCAAATGACGTAGTAGTCCCGCTCCCACATGCAGTTGCCATTTGCCGTGCACAGATTCATCGCCACCGTGCCTCGAACAGCTCTCTCGACAGTGGGGGAACCACGCATTGCTTCCTCCAGAGATCGTCTTGTGCTTCCGAGCGATTTGGATAGTTGGCTAGACAGTAGAAACAGTCTCCACTCGTGTTGCCAGTTGGAGGTGGATCAGTCAAACACGATCGCAAAATGCCCTCGTTGCCTCCTAGCAGTTCGCACGCGTCGATGAAGAAATTGAGCGTGGTCGAATTGCTGCCAACCAGTCGAGCATAATTACTCTCGGTTGTAGCATTTCCCACCGACCCCGAGACCTTCGTCACGCTTTGGTACAACAGACTTTTCGGCGACTGGTTTTGTAGAGGAAATGATTGGCAGTAGTAGTCGAGCGTCCGGTTGGCCATCGCGCAGTACGAAGGAACCGAGGTCGAATTCTGAGACGGGAGGTCAAGGAATGCTGCGGTCGAAACTTCATCGCACGCCACCAGATACAACATCACTCTGTTGGCGTCGTCTTGAGCTGTGTTCATGGTGAATTCGATATCCACCGAGATCTCAAACGTCCCATCTTGCTCGAGGTCGAATGTGGCGATGGACTCCAGTGGGGAAAAGGTGGTGTCGAGAGAGATTTCGTGGTGGTAGTCGGATCGACCAAACAGTGTCGACGAAGCTCCTGAAGCCGAGACGGAACGCCAAGTGAGGTATATCAGAAATGCAGAGATCGTGAAGACCTTCGGCAACGGCAGTATGGGCATCGTGCGAATTCTAAAGTGCGGCAGGAAGCTGGTCAAAAACGCCAAGTATATTTATAAGGAAGAGGTTGCGCATATTCCCAACAAAGTGATACGGACAACAGAATGTCTCCATTTAGGCTGTTAACGTTTGGTTCGTGTGCAACCATTTGAATGACCAACTAAAGTCTGCTCCTGTGTGGAACCGAGACAAAAAAATGAGCAAGTGATAACTACATAAGCTCGGGTGCGTACCATTGTGCTGAAGCGAGTTCTGGACCGTGTAAAAGATCCACAAGAACAAGTTAGACTGCACAGTTCGCCATCCTCGATCCAGCACGAACGAAAGCAAGTGCAGCATCGGGACGCCAATCCGAAGCTGAATCGCGTAGCCGATAGTTAGCACCGACAGCAGCTCGATCCCTGCAAACAGAACGATGTTGCCAAGTTTGCTACGGAGACCAGCCTCGTCTAAGTTGTCCAGCTGCGGGTAGTAGTGACGATTGGGAAGGTAGAACATGGCAGCTGTGTAGAATGCTGTCAAAATACGTTCGTTAGCAGGTCGTCGTAAGGCTAAATAGCAGCCCAACTTACAATACATGAGCGGGATGATGACTTTCGTGTACTCGACCAGGATGACAAACTCTGTCGTGAACAAAACTTGAGCTGCTCTCTGCACAAACTTCCGCTG
This sequence comes from Phytophthora quininea, assembly GCA_011947345.1. Taxonomy (NCBI): domain Eukaryota; phylum Oomycota; class Peronosporomycetes; order Peronosporales; family Peronosporaceae; genus Phytophthora; species Phytophthora quininea. The sequence goes on from JAAVTG010000519.1 coordinate 199,332, forward strand.
TTCCTGGACTGAAAAGATGTCGCCCAGGAAATTTCGCGTTTGTGTCATTTTACCATTCGTGAACATTTCGACTGCCGCGTTGGAGAGTGAAGGACCTAGAGCTCCCACTGGGATCACTCGTCTAGAGTCCGCCGAGTTCATATTCTGATCGCTGCTGTACGAGAGTTTTAGCACCGTCAAACCAAAGTTGTACCGCCGTTGATCGAGTTGCGGAGCTACTTGGGCGTCTTCTGTTAGTATTTGGAGAGCGATGTCGATAAAGCTTGCTGATTTTAGAGGATGGTTTGGTGGTATCTTCCGCCGCAGCAACTCAATCGCCTTCATCAAGTCGCCAATATCCATCATGGACATTACGGCGAGACCCACATCCACAGCGATCAGCAGAAGCATCGTGGCGATTGACTTTGAGTTTTGCATGGAGCTTGAGACGTACAGCGCGTTGAAGACGTCGACATTGAAGATGATCACCTGCGGCATCAAGTCGTACTTTTGTCGAGAAAGAAGCAGATCCAGTTCTTGGCGATGATTTTGATGGTGGCAAGCACGACCAGGTAGAACGTTTGTCCCTCTGTTCCAACACTAATAAACCCATAGAGGTACGCCGGATAGACAAAAGTGAGCAGCACTTGACAGCTCAGAATAATTGTGTACCTGGTCAATTCTCGCAGCAGCTTTGGATTTTTCTTCAACGCCCTACTGAAGCAGCAGGAGAAGCTCACAACAAACACGGCAAACCATATAGGCACCCCCACAACAAGTGCGAACGGAAGCGGGAAACCAATGACACTCGACATTGCAATCATGAAAGCGGTCGCCCCGCACTGGCGATGACTGGCATTGTAATCGCTTGCAGCCCGGTGACTTTTAGACCTGGGACGTTGATCCGGAGCTGCTCAACAATTGCGCGCGTCATTAGCGCGATGGCCAAAAAGTCTCGGAACCAAAACAAACGATTTTTACTGGAGCCCGCTGTAGGTGGAGACATTGGTGCCGTCTCGATCACAGTGACGATTGCCAAGCATGGTAAGGGTGACAGCGTACAGATCAGCAACGTCCAGAGTGTCGGTGTCGTGCGAGAGTACCAATCCAAGTCTTGGATTCGCTTGGCAGAGTAATGTCCGCGCAATTCCACCTGGAAGCTAGACACGAACCGGTTGGTCCGACGCCACAGGCGACGAAGGTCTGGCATGATAGTGTGCTCTGCAGGCTATAATTATGGTTTCACTACGTGGATCAAAGGGAATTTATTAGTTTTGCTTGGCGTTTATGAGGAGGGTCTGAGCATGGTCTCCGTGTCCAACGACTATTTTTGCCAGTTCTTTTCGTGCTGCCTTCATCCTCGGGCACTTTTCAATTTGTCGTGTTCACCCTCACCCCAGCTCACTGCATTCACGGCTACTACGAAGAAATTACGTTCGAGCCATGACATCGTTTCCAGCAATCATTTTCTCTCTTGCTGTTTCTCGTGGTCGAGTTTTCAAGCGCGGATGCGGATGTGTCGTCGATGCCGTACATGTCAACGCCGGACTCTTCACCGTCTGACCCGTACTACTACTACCAAGTGACCGTGGAGAGCTACGCGTCCCGAGTGCAGTACCTGTCAGAATACGACCTCGGAAAAGATGGTACCTTTGAGATCGCGTTGAACCTCCTGCTCACCATCGCGTTCTCCCGAGCAGATGCCGGTCGCACCATGATCCATTTACTCGCGTGCGAAGAAGAAGCCGCTGCGGCATTTCTCAACTTACCAACGCCCGAAACTGGGCTGTCGAGTGTTCACATTCCTCCGTACTGCGCCATGACCAATCGATCTCTGGCCTATTACTGCCAGTCCTTCCCTCTGGAAGACCAGTCGGACGACGCATTCATCTACCAGTCGTCCAAAGTGGTGACTGGTTCAGTGGCCGGTGCGGCTGCCACGGAGTTTGCACTTGCGAGTCAAAACAGCAGCGGCTCAACATCATCACCAGGAAACCGAATTTTGTTCTTTATCGACTCGTGCGAGACTCTGGGCGGCCAACAAGGAATTTTACGGTCATGCTTGGAGGAACCTCCCAGTTCGAAGTTGCTCACCACAACTCGCGGATCGAAAGGTGGTCCGTCGTGTTTCTTCTGCCCGAACAATTACCCGCTGTCGTATTCCACACAGATCGACGCTATATCGGACTCGGAAGGGTGTTTAATCCCGCCATCCCTGCCTCCAACGCTACGTGGAACGGTTGCGATGAATCTCTGCAATTCAAGCGGGGAATGTCTAGGCAAAACGACAGACGCGCAGACAATTTTCTACGGGCTGTTCTCGCTTGCTTGGGCGGTAGTGTCGTTCTTCTGGATTGCTCATATCCGCGCAGCAGCCCGTGACGCTGTCGTGGAGCTTCAGAACAAGATGAAGCTGATTCCGCTGTCCCAGACATGCTACTCGCTGTTTGCTTTTCTGGATCTCTACACGCAAGATAAGTTGGAGGGCACCAGTCGCGGTCTCGTTCAAAACATGGCCGTCTTGTCACAACTGGTGGCGTTGGCCGTGTTCGCCGAGGTCGTCGTGTTGATCGCCAAGGGCTGGAAGATCACGCGACCTGCTCTTTGGCCCGCGAGCTGCAGTGGGTTCGGTTCGTGACGTTGAGTTGGGCAGCGTCGTTTGCAGTCCTTCAGCACTCGGACAGCAGGCAGGTGGCTGTGGTGGTTGTATGGGGCGTCTCGTGGGCCTGCGTCGTCTTCATGGTCTGGTACAATTCTGCTTTCAACCTCAACATGCTCAAATACCAACTTGCGATGGTGCGTCAGCTCGACGTCGACCCCCGACTGACCCCCGTGTACATCAAGTTCATGCTGTTTCGGCGATTCCGAGGCCTATTGGGGGCCTACATTTTCTTCTCATGCTTATTTGGCATTGCCGGAGTCGTGAATGACGCCACGCAGAATTCCTCAAAGTGGAGCTCGCTCCAAGAGGATGAAGCGCTCACGTTACTTCTCTTCATCTCGCTGGGCTACACCTTCCGGTGTCGTCGGTTCAGTCGGTTGATTCGAAACAGTACCATCACCAGCATCACTGTTAGTCAAGCTGCCGCTCATCGCGGAAGTATTTTACCGGAGCCCACCACCCCGGTTGAGGAGCCAGCAGAGTCTCCGAAGCGAATTAAGACCATCGTCGTGCTCAATCCGGACCACGCCCCGTGTCTAGCGACTGCCACTGCGCCACCCGAGCAAGCTGTAGAACCCGTGACGGTCCCCAAAAGCAGCATCACGTCCTAGTATTATTGAATGGCGTTTTCGGTGGTGCACCAGGGTATCTGTTGTGAGCATTGCGTTTTGCTTCGGCCTTCATCATGCATGCTTTGCCTCTGGATGAGCTCGGATAAGTATTGCCACATGCATCGTCATCATGTCGAAGGCGTCGTGGATGTCAAATGGAGCGTAGCCAGCTGTTCATGTTGAAGTGATGCCAGATGGTCGGCAAAAGAGTATCAAAAGGGAGAAGAAAGCTGGCTAAAAGTACTCACCCGTACGATGAGTTGACGTGTTTTCTTCAAGGCCTTCTCTCCTCTTAACTAGTGTCGGTATTATCGTGTTCTGGGTAGCTCAGCAGGAGCGCAGTCTCTTCCAATTCGTCTGCCGTCGGCCCTGGGTGGGGGCTGTCGTCCGACCGCAGTGGTTCTGGGATGAAGAAGTCCTCGCCAAATTCCCGTTCGTGACCCGGTTGAGCTTCCGTCTGGTTGTTCGAGTGCCGCGACCCACGACCGAGCTGTCCCTGTCGTTTGCGCTGCTCCGAGTTGCGTTGGTTGGCGTTCGCACGCTCGCGATGTACCTGGCAGAAGTTGTGCAGCTCGCCGTTGCGCTTGCGGGCTCGCTGGTTCATGCATCGAGTGCTTTTGTATTTGCAGCGCATCTCGTCGGGCAGCTCCAGGGCCTTGGCGGCGGCGGCGCGAGCGGCGACGGCCTGTGTGAGCGGGTCGTACGGCACCGGGATGAGCCTCCCGGTCTCCGGGTGCGGCACGAAGTGGTGTCCGTCCTCGTCGATAAGCGGCGGCTGGTTCTGGTTGGGCGGTCCAGGGTTCATCGTCTCTAAAGCTCTTCTCGCCGGTCGAAATGCGGTCTCAGCTGGAAAAACGCAAGTGTGTCGGGCTTCTCGGCGCGATTGCGACCGTGACGAAGTGGGTGGGTGGAAGAGTGAAGCGGTCGCAGCAGGGAGACGGGCGAGAGAAGGCCCAGGAAGGATGCAGACCTCCGTTTGTGCCCTGCCCGAGGCAAGTGCGTCAGCTCGGCGGCAGGCCTCGGCAAGACCCGCGGGCGAGGTCGAGCTCCAACGAGCTGCTGTACCGGAGACTGAATATTCAGGAGGGACCTCTCGTCCAGCGTAGCATTCCATTCCCCGCAGAGAGACGAACGTCGCGGTTTCTGAAGCTCCGCAGTGTCGATTCCAGACGCCACGGTCGACTCAGCTCGAGTGCCGGATCTGCTGCTGCTAACTGGGAAAGCCGTTGCGACAGCCGGCTGGGCGTGCCCGCTTGCTGTGGTCGAGAAGTTTGATGGCGTTCATACCTTTTCCTACCATCGACTGCTTTGCCTGCCCTGCCAGCAGGAGGCCGCAAACCCGTGTACCACCTCTCACGCACGCGGCCCAAAATGTCCGGTCGAGTATCGTCGTCAACAGCGTGCTCATGCTCGGAGCGTTGAGGCCAAGCAAATCCCACCGCTGTCCAGGATCGGCTCGCTTTGCCAGCTTTTCGCAATGAGACCAGGCAGAACGTCACGGTCCGCCTGCCGTTTTGACACGCCAAGGCATAGATGAGGCTGCGGGTTGCCCGAGGACTGCTCTATGGCAGCGCGTTGACTCATGCGAGAATGATGCTCGAGCGTTGGGGGCTGTCGGGGACTCGGCTGCAAGACATCCGTTTGATCAAAAGTCTCGATGGGATTGAATGCATGTAATCTCTACGTGATCGGTGATCAGCTCCTGCCCAGCTGGCATTGCCAGTCGTTCACTTGTTGTCCTGGATCTGCTCCAGCAAGAGGTCGGCTTCCCACTCCTCCAGCGGCGCGGGTTCTTGGGACTTGTCGGTCGACTGGATCGGCTCCGGTAGATCCACTCCGCTTTCCTCCTGTCGTCGTTGCCGCTGCTTGGCGTCGAAGCGAGCTTGGTTAGCGTTGGCGCGCTCGCGGTGGAACTCGCACAAGTTGTGGAGCTCGCCGTTGCCCTTCAAGCTGCGAGGCTCCGAGCAGTGCGTGCTCTTGTACTTGCACGTGAGTTCAGCTGCTGGGAGATCGGCGAGATTGGGGTTACCGGCGACGTCGGCCCGGTGGTCAACGGGGACCTGAATGTACCGACCGCTGGGGTGCAACACGACATCAAGTTGCTGTTCTGCTTGGGGCGGTGTGGTGTTCATCTTTTGGTGATCGTAAGCAGTGTAAGCGCAAACGTCGCGTCTGATGAGGAGATTGGCGAGTGAGGCAAGACGCAGCACCACCGCGAGCATGTCGGTGCCGCGTGTTGGCCAGCAGGAGACAACAAGCAGGAGCTGTGGACAGCCACCATCCAGCACCGCCTCGTTTCGGATATCTGCTCGCGATGCAATCTAGGAACACAGGGCGCTGGGATTGGCCATGGCGGCTACCATGTTGTTCATTTCGGTGTGGGGCATATCCCCGAGCTTCCGTTCGAAGCTCAAGATGCTTGGCCAGGACCACACGGCCAATGCAATGTGCCGCAACTGTGAAAATATGCAATCGAGCGTCAGCAGCTTCTAGCTGGCGCTTTGCGAGCGCGACGACGTGATGGACAGGTAGGAATACAAATTTTGCATCAGACTAACAGCGAAGAACCCCGGGATCAGGGTGGTGTCGTGCGAATCACTAGCCGATTTTGACTAGATTGATTTGTCGGACAAGAACGGCAGGACCCAGAGCGATCGACCGCAGAGAAGCGATAAATGGCTATTACGCCGCTCGCAATCGAGCTGCGGCATGGCCTTTCAGGGCTCAACGGGCTACGCTGCTGACTGGTGCTGTCCGCCCCTTCTCAAAGCGTCCCGTGAACTAGTCGTTGAAACTCTACGTGCAGTGACTGCAACTCGTGACCACGACGATCAGCATGGGCGGCGGGAATTCATGCACCTGTTGGAGCCCAGTCGCTTTGTTTAATGTCGCCGCGCAAAGCAATCCGACCGAAACAATTCGTCCACGACCTGCTCGAGGACGCCGGCAGAGCTTGACAACGACTCGATTATCCGTCGGAGGCGGTTCATCTAAAGGAAATCTAGCTTGTGGAGCAGCAGAACACGATTAAAGGTGCCGCTGAATGACAGGACCAGGTTGCAGCGACTGACAGCCGTGGCACAGCTAGAACTTCAACGCAGACACTCGTCGAGTTTTACCTGCTTTGAGGTGCTGTCGAGACCAAGACCAGCTCAAGCAAGGCCCCCACTACTCAATTCTCTCGTTCAAGCGCTCTCCAATCAATCTCCACCAACACGATGAAGCTTTTGCTGTCCGTCGCAGTCGCCGCGATCGCTGTTCTCAGTGCTGAAGCTGCCGATTTGTCCGACTGCGTCGCCGTCAACTTCACGGAGCGCGCTACCGACTTTACGTCGCTCAACGCCGTGCTGGGCCTGGCGGTGAGCAGCAACCTGCTCTCCAGCTTCATCGACGACCCACTGATCGTCGAGGACGTGAGCGTCGCCGCCGAGTCGTTCTCACTGCTCGGCATGGACTTTAACTACACGGCCAACATCAAGAACCTCAACGCGACGGGGACCACGACGGTGGTGCCGCGACACATTAACGTGACATCGCACGACTCACTGCAACTCGGTGCCTATTTTTCGGGCAATCTACAAGTGTCGGCGACCGTGGAGCTGGAGGTGACACAGCTCAACCATCAGTGGTACCAGATCTGCTGGACCGACATCCTGCACCCTGCGACGTGCGCTCCGGCGGTGATCGACGTCGACGTGACTCTGGGGCTCGACCTGCTCACGCTGGGGCTCAACGGCACCTTCGACATACTCGGGTGTGCCGCCGGCGTGGCCACCTCTGCGTGCAAGAACGTGACTGTGAGCAACCTTTTGACCTACGCGCTCACCGACCAGTTCGAGCTGCTGCTCGCACGAGTGCTCACCCGCTTTGTGGACGCGTCGATCCAGGACCTGGCGGTCGGTTTCGACTCGATCACGGCGCTGAGCTTCGCGTTCGAAGGGCAGAGCGCCCTCATCACGCAGCTCACGAGCGCACTGCTCGGCTTTTCCGCCAGCGAGATCAACAAGAAAGGAGACGTGTACAAGATCGTGGTGGCGGTGGTGGACAAAGTGGGCGTCGCCGTGCTCAACAAGCTGATCCAGGGCGAGCTTGCGCCGGAGTTCGGCGCCACCTGTCTGGGCACGCGCTAGCCAAAGGTCTACAAATGCTTGTCAGCAAAGGCAACAAACTGCATGCACGGTAGTTGAAGCGAATCTTGCGACACAGTGTTCCGTGCTTTTGGTACCATTTTGCTTCATGATTTCAACGTTCCATTCCCAGATCCCTTTCCATCCCGCCAGTTGGTCCGCCGCGATGCTCCTGCGTCTAGCGGCGTTGCTGCTGCTGCTGCTCGCGACGGCGGTCGACGCCTTCCTGCGCATCCCTCTCCACACGCACGTGCAGCAGCGCAGCGCACAGCAGCTGCTGCAGTTCCACAGCACCAACCCAGCGCCCGACAGCGTCTCCAACGTCGACGCCGCCGTCCGCAACTTCGTCCAGCGAGAGAGTCTCGACGTCGACGGCGTTTTCCAAGACTTATCGCAGACGGCCAGTCTACGGGGCCTCGACCAGGCGGTACACAACCTGCAGCAGCTCCAGGCCGAGGGCCACGTGCCGCTCGAGAACTTTATGGAGTTCCAGTTCTTCGGCCCTATCGCCATCGGCAGCCCACCGCAGCAGGTTTTGGTCTGCTTTGACACTGGGTCCAGTGACCTGTGGGTGCCTGGCAAAAGTGCGAGGCCTGTGCAGGAGAAGACCGCTTCAACCACTCGGCCTCCAGCACCTACCGCGAGTCCACGACCCACCCGGCCTTTGCCGTGCAGTATGGAAGCGGTAAAGTCAGTGGTCACTTCGGACAGGACACGGTGCAGATCTCTCGCTTCCAAGTGAAAAACACGGCGGTGGGGATCGTCAGGACGGAGGAGGAGTCTATGGCCAGGATGAAGGCGGATGGACTGCTGGGCCTGGCCTTTGACGGACTGTCGACGTTCTCGCACCCTCCGCTATTCTTCGGGCTCTTGGAACAGTATCCCGAGCTGGACTCGGTCTTTGCCTTCTACTTGAGTCCGGACCCCAACACGAATGGGTCTGAACTGCATGTGGGAGGCTTTGACAAGGACTTCATGGGGTCCATGCAAGCTTCCTGGCAGATGACAGACGTGCTGCCACAGTTTGGACAGTGGACGTTTTGGAGGATCCATCTGCATAGTGTCGTGGTGGGCAAGCACCGCAACGCTTGTGCCGATGGCTGCGTCGCCTTTGTGGACTCTGGCACTTCGCTGATCGGCATCCCAGGCACGTTGTATTTGAATTTTTGTATGAAGTGGCCACGTTTGCACAGAATCAAGGCTGCTACTGTGGGTTCGTGCAGTACGGCTTCCAGTGCTTCTTGTGTGCCCCGAGGACTTCCCTCCGATGAGGATCGGCGTGGGTGGACGTCACTATTACGTGCTGGACGGGTCGGACTACACTCTGTGTGTGGGACTGACTTGTATTGTACTGGTACAGCCGAGCGGACAGGAGATGTGGGTCTTGGGCGATGTCTTCATGAAGAAATTCTACTCCATGTACGACGTCGAGAAGAAGCAGATGGGCTTTGCGTGTCCTGCCAACTCGACGCTCTGCGGAGTGGAAGACGTTGCAGACAACGGTGTCAGCAATGGCGACGATGATTCGGTGCCCATTCAGTCGTCGCCGTTCTTCGAGAACAGCTTCAACATGTACGACATGGACACCCACGCCGTCTTGGTGCTGTTCGTGTCGGGTCTGTCGCTCGTTGGCTCGGGTTTCATCGTGTCCTCATTCGTGCAATACCCGGCGCTTCGCAGCTTCCGCTCGTTCTCGCTTTTCTTCTGGCTGTCGGTGTGCACTTTGGCGTACAACTTGACGCTGTGGATTGCTGGCGTCTGGCGAGCCCGTCAGACTCACGTCTTCTTCTGCGCGTTGCTCAAGAGCTCGCAGCAGTTCTTAGGGACGGCAGTTTTGTTGTTCAGTGCTGTGGTTGGTCTTGAGCTCATTCGTGCCGTCCGCTGGACCCACTCCAGCACCGTCGAGTACAAATTGGTCTACCATGTCGTCATCTGGAGCTCAGCTTCTTTTACAGGAGTATTTTCTCTGCTAACGGGCGTGATTGGCTTCCTACCGGACGGCGCAGGCCCGTGCCGAGCTTGTTTCGTGGGCCACAGTCCTGGGTGGGCACGCGCGTTCTTGTTCTACTTGCCAGCCACGCTGACGTTGACGTTTGCCGGTACTGCGGTCTATCTCGCATACACTGGCACTGCGGGGTATCGCTGCCACCGCAGGCCGAACGAGCACGTCGCAGCAGCGGCCAGTTGCTATCAAGTTGTGTTGCTACTGTTGCGGCGCTCTTCCTTCCTACGCTCTTCGGCTGGATGCAGGCGTTCGGCGCTACATGGGTCACCTCAGGCTTCATGCTTTACTTGACGGAGCTGTGCTTCTACTCCCAAGGCGTGCTCAATGCACTGGCGTGGGCTTTCAACCCATCGTACCGCGTTGCACGCTACCGCGGCGCCAACGGTACAGGAGGCGAGACAATGCGTCTCATGGGACCGAACTAACTGTGAGGTCATGAGAAACCATGCTGCAGAGAATCCTGTTTAGTGAGGATGCTGAGCAGGGGACAGATTTTTCCTTTGTTAACATTTAAACACGCCTGTGTAGGTCTTCAGCCACATGCCGCGCTTCAGTTGGTCGGGAACGCGTCGATCGCGCCGTAGAAGTCCCAGAAATCGTCGCCCAGCAGCTCGAGGTTGTCGTCTTCGAGCCAACTCGCTTCCTGACAGATAAGATTGTCCTCCACGACGTAGTCAATGTGATCCTTGTGGCGCACTGGAAGGTGGCCACAGCCTGGACGATGCGTGTCCTGCGGCGATACACAAGGACGAGTCGGAACATTTGCTGCTTTGCTCTCCGTCTTGGTCGTAGAAGCGCGTTGAAGCGCACCCAAGCTCGTGATGCTGTCTTGGCAAACGAGGTGATTCTGCACGACGTAGTCGTGGTGGTTGCCATGCTGAATGGACAAGTGTCCGCAGCCGCGCTTATGCCTCGAATAATCCAAGAGAGAAGACGTTGGCATCGTCAGACAAGCTTTCTCGGCCGAGCGTTTGTTCTTCCTGGGGACGACCGCAGGAGAATCACTGGCAGAATCGCTGCTTTGGTCGGTACTTCCCGAGCCAGGAGAACACCCGAAGCCGATCGAAGCGGTAGCAGCAGTAGGGGTCGTCAAAGGAGCTGGGTTCACATTTGCTGCTGTCGAGTTCAACACCATCGTGGTGCTTAGAGCGGCTGCAAGGCCACTGCCATCCTGCGAAACCATCGCCACAGGAATCCCTTGATCCATTGACGAACCATTTACAGCCTGACCAGACACGGTAGAGCTCGGTGCAGTCGACAGGAGAACGTTGTTGACTGGCACTACTTCGGTCGTGCTTGGATTTAATGCATCAAGCGCTGTTCTGCTTGAAGTCGCAGACGTCGGGAACGTAGTGAAGAGCTGGTCCAGAATGTCGGGTTCATTGAACGTGGTCGGCGCCGCGGAGGTTGCATCAGCTTCAGGCGGAGGAGGTCTCAATTCGAGGTGCGCCGGACAGCAACTCGCAGCCATTGATGTCGACGGACGGTGAGGCGGAAATGCCTCGAGACCCAGAGGCCGAGAGAGGTCCAACGTCTCCTGCGACAGCATGAAGGCGTCCAACGACGTGATGGCAGCAAAACATGCCGGCGGCGAGTGAATGTGATTCTCCGAGCACTTTAACTCATAGCGCATGGGTCTTGGCGCATCAAGACACGCCGGCGTAGATGGCGACATTTTGAATCGAGTTCCGATGCACCCGGTGGTAGTCTGCACGATGGGAATCTTTGCTTCCACAGACGCAGGCACCAGCACGTCAGCATTGAGAAGAGGCTCAGGGTTGCCGATGCTTTCTTCAAACGCAGCCGAGACGTCGCTAGGACAGCCGCAGCTCTTAGTCTCGCTAGGGACAGGAGCAGCGTCAGCCTTGACCGGCGACAGTCTGCGCTTCTTGGTCTTGGCCTTGACCGCAACAGTCTTCACCACAGTGCTCGGTTGGTTCTCGTGCAGACGCTGGTGCTTGTGCAGATCAAACTTGCGCGCAAAGCTGCGCTCACAGCCAGGGAACGGGCACGCAAAGGGTTTTCTGCCCCTGCACAAAGGACCCAAACACAACACTCGTCAGCACCACTTAGCAAAGGAACGACTAGAACCTATGAACTCACGTGTGGGTCCTCTCGTGACTCAGCAGGTCCGAGCGTCTCGCGAAACACTTGCCGCACTCCTGGTACTTGCACTGGTACGGCTTCTCGCCAGTGTGCACTCGATAGTGCACCTCCATGTCGGCCTTGCGCAGGAACTTTTGCCACAGAACTTACAAGCGAACTTTTGTCTCCGCAGTGGATGTTGGCGTGGCGCTTGAGGTTGCCCTTGAGTTGGAACTCGCGTCCGCAGCCGGGAAACGTGCATCGGAACACTTTCTTGGTGCTGGTGGGCTTCGACTCGGCCCTCGGGGCCTCCTGCTTGATGGTGGGCGTCGGCAGCAGGCCCGTAGCGTCGGTACTTGGAGCCAAAGCGTCGGGTGTAGGCGTCGACACTGCCTCGGCGCTGGCAGCCGATCGGTTGGGCTCGGACAGCGTCAACGCGTCCACCTTGGCATTCAGGGAGAGTGGAGCCATGTCGTCGACAAGTACGTGGGGCTTCCAGGCGTATTTCGGCTCTGCGTGCTCGCCAGCGATTGTCGAATGAACGTCGCGTGCCGACTCGGCTGGATACGCGCCCCAGGAGCCTGGTGCTGCAGTGGAGACCGTCAAAGAAGAGCTCGGCGATTTGAGCTGGTTGGCCGCCGCCGTCGGACAAAACCGGACTGAACCTCCGGGATACCGGTAAGGAACAAGTGCCAAAGCGATGGTACATTTAATCCGGTATTTTGCTGTTAAACCGGTTTTGCGTGTGTGAAGCCACTCTTGCATTTGAAAGCACACCACCCTGTGAATCATGCCCCGATAGGACAAGCTGACAAGGGGTGCTTCATGTGTTTGTGACGTAGGAATTTTTGCATTGTGTTCATGTAAGCTAATATGTTATCTCCTTTCCAATACGCACAATGTTGACGTCTCACTTCTGCTTCATGACCGCCCTGTTTTTTTTCTTGAGGAATCTCTCCGTGGCGACGATGTTCTTCCGTCACAATGAACATATTCCTCTCCACCACCAGAGCCAGCAGTATAAGCCTTTGTCGTGTATCGCTTGATGACTGTGAGCCTCAGCACGACTTCAGGCTTCTCCAGCGGCAAGTTCACACAAAATCGAGTCTGACCAACTAAGGAACCATTTTCAGTCGTTAGCTTTTCTTTATCGCAAGTCTACTGCTTCTCCCAACTCCGGCTTGGAATCAAGCTTCACGGTGGCAGCGGTTGGCGTAAGTGCATGGACGTTTGTTGGGGTCGTAGTTTGGGTTTCGAACAGGTTGGTAGTCGTCGGCTGGCCGCAGTCCCCTATGGCCAACGCTGGCATCGTGAGCTTCCACTTGGGCCATGACCAGCGCAGCGACGAGGAGGAGCGATACGAAACTCTTCATGTCGAGAATGTGGTTGTTGCGTTGAATGCGGAAGTCTTGACTGGACGCTGCGAGGTGAATCGGAGAATGAGGGAACTTGGACGAAAGGAACGACTTGATGATGGATTCGGTTCACTGACGTGCTTATGCATCGGCGAGGAATTCATAATCAAGTGTACGGTATAAACCACATCGGAAGATTTTCAGAGGCTGGGCGTTCTGAACCAGCTAGGTGCTGTACAAGAAGCCAATTTTCATCTATTATATCGTCCGCAAACTTTGCGAAAAGTATTTGGAAAGGGGTCTGGTTTTTCGCGAAATGGAGAGCTTTCGTGAAACTATTCGCATTTGGGGTTCGTTGACGCAAAATGAGGAGCAGCTCTACTGACCGCCCGCGAAATTCTTAGCGCCACATCCTCACAGCAGGATCGGACAAGCAACCATGAGCTCCGTGCCGAGCCCTTCACTGACGTTTCCCTCTCAGCACCTGCACCAAACTCGCCTCTGTCGCCATCTGAAGTGTCGACGGGGAAACTATTGCACGGGGCATGTATTTCCCTAGACACGGAAAACCGATCAAGATGGATGTCGCCAATCGGGCGATGCTCAAGTACAAGTGTGACAGCGGTGAGCAGTCCCGTTTTGAAGTTGTTGCTGTGCGATCAAGGCGGGAACCGCTACGAGGGTAACTTTATCAGCCGCGCTAACCTTGTGCACAACATGTGGGCATTCTTCGATTCTCCTCGTGGTGGCCAAGCCTTCAAAGCAGCAAACCAAGCGACAGCATGAAGCTTTTCGACATTCTCCTCCTCGCTGCGGCGCTTATATGATCCAAGCTCAAGTGGGTGCTAAAGACATTGACAAGAGGAACCTGCAAGGCGATTACGATATTGCTTAAACGCCAATTGCAACCCTCGATGCGCTACCGTTCCGCTGTCGCCCCCGCGTTAATTGTCAGTCCTCTCCTCGATTGAGATCTGCGTCAAGTGTGGTTCGATCGTAACTCAAATCATTGCAGTTGTTTCGGCACCACCGACTTCAGCGGCTTAGTTCTTTTGCCCGCCAATTCGTATACTTTTCCTAATATTGCCTCACGTGGTGTGCAGGATCATTAACATTTGCTAAACTTTGTCCTGAGCGCCGCGCGAATAAGCTGACCACTTCACACGAGGAAACGGATCAAGCAAAAGAATCAAACCCATTTCGTTTGCTAGAAGTTCAATCCACACCCAGTCAAATAACTAAACAGCGTCTTCGTGTCCTTGTTTTCGGTCCAAATCTTCCGTCAACGACCGCTGCATTTCCCGAAGGCCAGATACCGAGCTCTGTGAGATCCCAGTCGCGTCCGCATGAATGAGAAATCTATCTATCCACTTTAAATACTCCTTAATTTCGTCTGCGCTGAGATCCTTGTTCCCGGCGTTACCATTAGGATTCTCGGCCTCGCATTCAGCACAAACTTCAGCATTGTCGATCCCACAAAAGTACTCGTCAGCAGGTTCTCCATCTAAGAGACCAGTAGCAGCCCAACAATTGATGAAAGCAGAAGACGGTATCGACTTCCAGCATTCGACGCTCCAAGAAATAGCTTGGCGAACGCCAACATCACACACTTTAGCAGCAGAGATCATATTCACCATTGGGTTGGCTCCAATTGTCTTGAGAGCGTGCTGAACCTGCTGTTGGCGATACCGCTTCTTGAACGCGGCAATAATCCCAGCATCCAGAGGCTGGCATTTGTTCGTTGTGACTTCCTCACCCGATAAAAAAGCACTTCAACGTTCGTCAACGAAGACTCGTCCAAACTATCATGAAACGCAGCATCTTCCAGTACAAAAACACATTTCCGATCTTCCAAACGAAACTTTTCATCCAACTGCCCCAGCCACTTGAAAAAACCGCGAGTCATCCACGCTTCAGCGTTGGTAGTGTAGTTTTGGTCAGTCTCTGCTTCCTCCTCCTTCTTCTTCGCGCTCGTGTTCTTCCCAATGAAAAGCGGCTCCAGTCGTTCTGATCCGTCCGCGTTGCAGCCAAATGCAATCGTAACGCGCTTCTTCTGCGCCGTCTTCTCCTCTAACCTGGCTGGTGCGGCGTAGAATAGTCTGGTCTCCACCATGGAGAAGATATTCCGAGGTTCCAGCTCTTTCAACTGCTTCTGGAGCTCACGGGTGGACGTCGACCCTTTCCCCTGCAGCTTCCTGCTAGAAAATCCGTGTCGTAGGTTAAATCGATGTAGCCATCCGTTGGACCAGTGTGGAGGCTCGTCGATCTTCAGGAGCGCAGCGAAGCGAGTGGCTTTGGCTCGGATGGCTTCTCCTGTGACGCTTACTCCTGTTTCTTCGCACCACGTGACCCACTTCGCCAGAGCCGCGTCCAGTGCGGGGGAGCGAGGAGCAACTCGACTGCGTACCGACAGTTGGGAGCTGGGGATGTTCTCCAGCTCTTCCTTGCGCTTGAGGATTTTGGAGACCATCGCCTGGGAAGGGACCTGCGCCAGGTTAAACGCGGTGTGCGCCCACACAGCGAGGTCGCGCTGTGTGATGGACGGGTTCTGGTCTTTGTGGCGCACGATCTGCACGCGCTGCTCGTTGGTGAGTCGGATGCGCGAGGGCTTGGCGGGCGGCGTCGGCATCGCTGCAAGTTGGAGCCTGCAACGAATGGCAGAAATGTTCCTATATTGGGGCTTCAAAATTCTGTGACGCGCGCAACAAGTTTTAGCTTGGTATCAGGTGAACATCTTCCGATGTGGTATGCGAATTGTAAGACGCGTTAGCGAACGACTCCATAATCAACCAATACTTTTCTCCGTTGTTCTCAGTTTCCAATTCACCTCGCGACGTCCAAGACTGCCCCTTCAACGCACCACGCCAACATGAAGACTTTCGCAGCTCTCGTCCTCATCGCCGTGGTGGCCATGGCTCAAGTGGACGCTGTCTCCGACCCCAACCTTGTTCCAAATCAGAACTACGACCTCAACAAACGGCCATGCATTACAGCAACCACTGTCGCCGTGACGCTTGATTTCACAGCTTTCTAGAGGAGGTTTTCGCAAAATGGAGAGCTTTCGTGAAACTATTCGCGTTTTAGGGTTCTTTGACGCAAAATGAGGAGCAGCTCTATTATACCGACAGTGCTAGCTGGTTGTCACTTCTTACTTCGACGGATAGCTCCTGTTGCAGCCTGGCTGACCTCAATTGGTGCAAGTACACGTCATCTTCACTTTTCCTACGTGAGTTGTCTAGCTCTGTAGGCTTCTCCTCGCTTGACTTCAGCACCCCGTATATGCTTGAAGTGCTCGACGATCACGTTTCCGCTGATCTGCGGGTCACTAGCAACTTCGGAGCGTATGAATTCGTCCTCTCGAAGCTGGGAAGCGGTTAGTGTTGAGCGTAGTCTTGGATGGAGCCCGCGCAAGTGGTTGCTCCGGCACCGCGTAAGCTTCTCATCGAAGGATTCTTCTTTGGTTCAATTCATCTATCGTGGTTATAATTGGGTTTATGATGTTGCTGCAGGCTGTATGCTCAGTGACGGCGCGGCAGTGTCTGGGAGTGATCTCGCTTGATGCGACTTTAGCTGTTTGAGTTCATAATGGCCATGAGATCCCGATGATCAGGGAAGAGATTCAAGCAACGTGAAAACACTCACTGTCTTGTAAAGTCGCCACACGTGAAATAGCAATTCAATTTAACGCACAGTTTCCGCTATTTCACGTGACAGTGAGGGTTGCCGACGATGAGTACGTGTCGGGCCTGCGTGTTCTGCACTCAATGAAAACGCGACCGGAGATTATGAGCATTTCAGTCAGTGCGTCGCTGAAGTGCTTGTACTAAAGTAAAACAGCTTTGCAAAACGAATTGTGGCGACAAACTTTTTCGTGCTATTGTTTTTTAACAACCGGCCACCAGCTATAATGCTTGAAAGTCTGTTGCCAATGGCACAGCATTATGATGGGAAGCTTACCATCAAGCATGCGATGATGCTTGGCTCAATTCGTTGACAGCGATTCCGGTAGTGCCTGCCGATTGAGCAGGCTTACGCAGCACCAGCATACAACGAAACTTTCTTATTGCAAAAACAAACACATGCGGGGACAAATCGCCGTTGCGCCAATTCCTCTCACTGTCCAATTCTTCTCGTGGGTGGTAAGACTTCTCGCCATCAACGAAACAAAACACACCAGCGACAGTGTGGACATTTTCCCAGCTCTCCTCTTCGCCGCGGTGCTGGCAATGGCTCAAGTGGAGGCCTCACACATCAACTACGACAACCTGCGTCGATACCCGACCAGCGCTTCACATCCGAAATACTGCCCCCAACCGCGGACCCCAACGTGCGGCGAGGAAGATGTGAGGCTTTGACCATCTCCTCCACCTTAAACCCTTACTACATGGAGTAGTAAAGAAAAAAACTGGGGAACTTGCAACGACGTCGTCAGTGTTGATCTTCTCCACAAAATTATGTTACGACCACCGAATATACTTTACCAACACTCACCTGTTCAAACAGCGCATTCCGCATTCAAAATGAAGCGCGCGCTCGGCACGAGCGCTCCTCGCGCGGGGTCTACGCCGCGCGTAAACCTGCAGGAGCAGCTCGCGTGGGCTGAAACGGTGCGTCCTCTCTCTCATCTACCGAATGAGCCCGCTCTCGCCTTCTAACAGCCCCTGTGGACCCCAACAGGCGCCCAAGAACGCACTCCAACAGTGTCTCAACTCCCACATCATCGGAGAGTATCTAGACACCCGCATGACCAGGAAGCAAGCGTACGATCTCCTGCAAGCCGAATGGACTCTTCCGGAAGCCCGATTCTATAGTATAATATTAATTACTGTTTATACAGAGAGAACGCCGCCGCGGAAAAGGAAAACTGTCTGGAGACGATACAGAGAGGAAGAGACGCGTTAGAGAGATTCCAAGCGCTGAGGGCCAACAACAAGTCGTCTACCAAGCTGCAGGTGGTGCCTACGCCTAGGATCGCACTGGGGACGTTGCCAACGGGTAATAGTACAGGAGCAACATACAGGGATATCCGCCCAACGAGGGCCTACAGAGAATTAGGTATAGATAACAGAGATGATGGAGTCTCGACGTCGTCAGGGAACAACCAGGATGAGGAAATGGCGGACTTGACGCAGTCACCGCCGGTGGGCAGACCCAAAACAGCAGCTCAAAGACAGGAGTACGAAGAAGCGGACAGTGTGGACGATCTACTGGGAGACTTGGATGTGGATGCGCTAGTGGCAAACCACCAGCGTACACAGAAACAAAATAGCGTACCACAGCCGCCGAGGCGATCGCCTGGGCTGGAAGAATTTGTATCTTTATCGACGCAGTCTACAGAGAGTGTCAGTGTGTCGCAGGAGACTGCAATGGCCAATGAGCTGCGGAAAAGATTAAGCAGACCAGGGAGAATTTGCGCCTGGTGCGGGAAGAATGCGACGATGCGTCGTTGGAGGGAGAAGTGCCGGGTTTCATGCAAAAACGACGCGCCGAGCTTGAGCAGGAACTTGAAGAGTTGAGTAGGCGATTCAGGGAAAGCAGGGCACAACCAAAGCAACGCCAGTTAGTCGGAGTGTTTCTCCTGAACGCGGCGTGGTGAGAGCTGCGCCGCTGCCACCAACTTACACCTTCGGAGAAAACACTTCAAGCAACAGTCCGACCTGCTCTTGCGGCATGCTGACCGCGGAAGCCAAAGTTCAATACGGGCAGAACGCCGGGCGAATGTACTACAGATGCAGTATCTGCGGGTTTCATTCGTGGGTGGACGGAGAAACAGGCTCCGGTGGCGACCGATACTCAAATCCAAACAAAACTCACCGGCTTGTTGTGAAGCAGCCTTGTGTTTCGACTGATCCTGGAGTGAACAGCAAAATGCAGCGTGCCAAACGGGTGCTTCGAGACGTGTTTGGACACAACACGTTTCGTCCGAACCAGGAAAGAACAGTCATGGAGGCTTTTAGCAAGCGCGATGTGTTTGTGTTGATGCCCACAGGCGGCGGTAAAAGTCTCTGCTACCAGCTACCCGCTTGCATTGATGACGGTGTCACAATCGTCATCTCTCCGTTGGTATCTCTCATTCAAGATCAAGTGCAGCAATTAGAGGCCCTTGATGTTGGAGTTGCCAATTTAAAAGGCGGTGATCAGGACTATGAGACAACACAACGCCCTATTGTGTCGGAGCTTTTCTCCAACAGCACTCGCATCAAGATGTTGTACGTGACTCCCGAAAAGATTGCCTCCAGTGGCATGCTTGGCAATTTGTTCGAGAGTCTGGAAAAACGAGGGCGTTTGGCGCGGTTTGTGATCGACGAGGCTCACTGCATCAGTCAGTGGGGCCACGACTTTCGCAAAGACTACTTAAATATCGGTCAGTTGCGGCTGAAATTTCCGCTGGTTCGTTGTCGTATCCCAGTATTACCCGTGTCAAGAGTATTGCTTACACTTTCTGATTTCGTATGAGCAGGTGCCGATTATGGCGTTGACTGCAACAGCAAATACACAGACCGAGACCGACATCGTGAACAACCTGAAGCTGTCGAACCCATTCATTACTCGCTCAAGTTTTAACAGGTTTGCGAACAAGTTTACCATGGGCACGAACGATCGCAAGCTAATAGTTCCTTTGCTGAACAGGCCCAACTTGACCTACGACGTGCGAAAGAAATCAGGGAAATTTATGAGCGAGATTGCGGACTTCGTCGGGAAGCACATGGATGACTCGGGAATTATTTACTGGTACACTCTGTTGGTGCTTATTGAATGCTGGACCATTACAGCTGACCATGACATTGTGATTAGCTTATCCAAGAAGGATTGCGAGCAAACTGCTGAAAAGCTCATCAAAGCACTGGGGCTCGAAGGCACGCGAAAAGCGAGTCAAATCTCGTTTTACCATGCAGGATTGGAGCCAGAAGACCGAGCTTATCGCCACCATGAATGGAGTAAAGGAAAAATTAAACTCATCGTCGCCACAGTGGCGTTTGGGATGGGCATCAACAAGCCCGATGTGCGCTACGTTATCCATCACACAATTCCGCAATCCGTGACTCACTACTACCAGGTAGGATATCATGCTTGTCGCTGATGAAGTTCCTTCGTACCAAAATGTGTTGCTGTACTCAATAGGAAGCTGGTCGTGCAGGGAGAGACGGCGAACTGGCCAACTGCATCCTGTACTATTCATTTGTGGATCTGGTAGGCTCTTTCTCTTGTTTCCACTTGGCGATTTCCACTCACTGCACGTATCTGACAGACCCGACGCCGCAAATTGATCACCAAAGATCGCGATAACCTGCAGCATCGCAATGTGCATTTGCAGAATCTCCGGCGGATGACTGAGTTTTGCGAGAATCAGGTTGAATGCAGGCGAACATCTCTTCTCGAGTATTTCGGGGAGCACTTTTCAAGCGAAGATTGCCATGGCACTTGCGACAACTGCAGGAATAAAACCATGGGGATGACATTTGAAAAGACGGACGTGACGGAAGACTGCTTGATTCTGCTGAGCATGGGTACGGCTAATGTCAGATCGCTTTGAAAAGCGAGTGTACTCACAGCGTGTTTTCTCTTGCCTTATGTAGTGAAATCGCTTCAAGAGCAAAACGATCCTGCCACACTTGTGCAGATTGCCCAGGTCTTTCTGGGCTTGGCGGTTAAAGGCAGAGGAGGATACTTTTCGCAGCTTTCAGGTTACGGGAAGGGAAAAGGTCGCTACAGTCGAAGCGAAGTGGAACGGATCCTCTACCACATGATCCTTCGCCAGTACTTTCGGGAAGTGGTAAGAAGTTGGTTGTATAGGTAGTTCATATTGTTTTAACCACTTTCTTTTATTTTGCAGGACAAAACGAACCAAAAGGCTTCATGACGACGTTCCTAGCGCCAGGGATTAATGCTAATCGTCTTCAGCGAGGGAGAGGATTCGCATCGTGTGCAAAACGAAATACCAGTCGAGGACGGTGGCAAGTGACGACGCTGCACTAGAGTCGACCAACACTTCCAAGACGAAATCATCCAAGAAAAACGCAGCTAAGAAGACCAAGGCAGCTGGAACGCGTAAGACAGGAAAGAAAAAGAAAACCAGCACGAAAGACGTCGTTGAAGAGCTCAGTGACGACGATGTCGTCGAGGTTGCCCCACCGCCTCGTAGTAAAAAGACGCAGTACCCACTCATGCCTGAAGCCCAGACTGCCAGACGGTTCGTAGGATTCTGTTCTTTTATGCCATTGCAATGCTTAACGCTGTGATTTGGTTCGATGTAGCATTCCGAAGGAACATGTCGAAAGACTTGCCCAGCTCCTCAAAGACTGGCGAGCTTCTGTGTGCGACAGCTTCAATGCCATGCCGTACCATATCCTTCCGACGAGTGGCATTGCTGCCATCGCCAACGCTGTGCCAGTGACTAACGCAGAGCTGCTGGAGATCGACGGCCTTGGACGCACTCGAGTGAAGAAATACGGCCCAGCAATCCTCGACATGGTGAAAAGGCACCTCGAGAAGGTCAGTCGATTGGGTTTGCAAGGTTTCTTTGTCTGGTTTGACAACAGATGGGCTTGTGTCTGCAGAATAACTTGACGCCAACTCCTTTGCCACAAGGCCGCCCAGCTAGCACAGCATTGGACTCGTTCGACTCGCTGGACCCCATTATTGACGTGGATGCAGCAGAGCCCCACCTGCACCCAAGACGTCACCCTTCTTCAACGACAACAACAACAAACACAAGGCTTCCCTGACAGCCCCACGAGGGATTCCGATCGATGACGGTTTGGACGATATCGACTGGGGAGCAGTGGATGAATCGGTGCTGAACCAGCAGTACTCAAGCAGCCGGAAGCGGTCGTTGGACATGTCCGGTGCCGGCGCAAATGCGAGCAAGAGGAGTCGGCAATCCTCTCGTGGGTTTTAGTTTATGCGTATTTGAAGTTATTTAGCCAGCACTCTACTCTGGCTAGAGCAAATATTGCATGCTTTTCCTCTACAGGACGATGTTATCGATCAGTCGGCACTGGCCGAGCTTGACGGCGACGGAGATGATGGCTCCTTCGGCCGTCTCTACCTCGTCGATTTCCTGCATGGTCTCCTTCGACCCCACGGAGATGTAGTCGATCGCAGTGACCAGTGTCTCGCTCTCATATTCCTCGCGAATGGTGTCACGCAGCACAGCAGCATTCAGAACCGTCTTCCCTTCCTGCTTGCTCTTCTGGAACAAACTCTGCGCTCGGTCGAGTCCGCGGTGCAGCACCGTCGCTGCCTTGCGTTCTTCCGGAGACAAGTACTGGTTGCGAGTGGAGAGGGCCAGGCCGTCGTCTTCGCGTACGATGGGGACGACGTTGATCTCCACCGGCAGATTCAGATCCGACACCATGCGCTTAATCAGCACCACCTGAGCCGCATCTTTCTGTCCGAAGAAGACGCGAGTAGGCTGCACAATGTTGAACAACTTGGTGACGACCGTCGCAACTCCTCGGAAGTGGCCCTTTCGACATTTCCCTCGACTAAATCGTCGAATCCGACGGGGTCGACGTAGCAGCGGTGGTGCGGCGAGTACATTTCGTCTGCGGACGGGAAGAAGACCAAGTCCACGCCTTGCTGCTGCAGCATCGCCACGTCTTTCTCGAACGTACGTGGGTACTTGGAGTAGTCCTCGTTGGGGCCGAACTGGACTGGGTTGACGAAGATGCTGGCGGCCACAAAGTCGCACGAACTGCGAGCTTGTTTCACGAGGGACATGTGGCCTGCATGGAGTCCCTGTTGTAGCAGCATGTAATAGTTAAATAAAGGTAGTTTGGTAGATAGGGCGAGGTGGAACGCACCCCATGGTGGGGACAAGTCCCAACGTCGCATTGGGAGGTAGGGCGCGACGCGCTTGGCGGAAGGCGTCGACGGTCTCCAGTATATGCATTTCTGGCGTCTTGGTGGAGAGGAATCGACTGGACAGCGCTCGACGTCTTGTGAGAGCGGTCAGGCGGGAGGCTGTGACGTGCATGGCAGGCGCGACGTAAATGATCTTGTGGCAACAAGACCGTTACCCGGTATCCAACACCGGAAACGCAAAAATCCCAATGCGAAAATTAACGAATTGCAAATGTGTGGCAAACTACCGTGCATTTTATCGGAGAAACTCCGCGAAGAGGGCCACAATCACGAGCCTGGACGGTCACAGTGGTTCCTGTTATTGCATGGACGCGTGTATGGGTTTCCTGGCTGCATCTCGCGGGAGAGCGAGCCTGAAATCGAGTCGGCGTTCACTTGAGCGATCGCCAATATCGCGGCGATGAGAAGAGATTAAAGGATCTTCATGTTGTCAGAGCTTGGATGTCGGCGTTTGGGAGGAAGAAGTCTTGGCCACGAGGAGAATTCAAGAGTACGAGAACTTAATCCAATGCCCGCCGCATTCCGTGAGCTTTGCGTCGTTCGCTCGGCATCCCATCAACATTTGCTGTATGAGGCTGCTACCAACACCACAAGGCTTTGAAATCGTTTTCTCATGTACGGCTTCTACAGTACAAGCCTCCGCCGCATCGGTGGCTCTTCTCGTTCATGGCATGCAATCTCTGGCATCGTCACCGCCACAACTGTTGTCGCTAGCCGCTTCCCATCTCGAACAAATATAATACCTACGCTGTCGGATGTGACGTTGCATGTGAGTGGAAAGATGGCGCAAGCTGTATTATCCGCGTGTGGCGCATCGATAAACCGGTCTTCTTGTGGAATCTGTTGGTTGCCGATTGATCGAATATTTATATGGCTATCTTCTTGCACATCAAGTGAGGCGATGGTGTGAAGTAGACAAAATATCGAAACCTTGTTCGAAATTGCTGCAATAGCAAGCTTGTTCATCTTCCATGTATACGTACAGTAATCGCTGCATATTGTAGTAGCATCGTACAACAAATGTTGATGGGATGCCAGTCAACCAGACGAAAATCTTCCGATGCGAAACCACGGAAACAAAGGACGCAATCAGGAATTTCTTGGTCGACCCGAGTGCTGGCATTCTTGAATCCTCCTCGTGGTCAAGACTTCTTCCTCCCCAACGCCGACATCCAAGCTCTGACAACATGAAGATCCTTCAATCTCTTCTCATCGCCGCGATATTGGCGATCGCTCAAGTGAACGCCGACTCGATTTCGGGCTCGCTCTCCGGCGAGATGCAGCCAGGAAACCCACACACGCGTCCATGCAAAAAGAAAACCAGTGCGACCGTGAATCTGCCCGGCCACAATGAGTTTGGGCCCCTCCTTGACCAAGATTATGGTTTGACCTTGTTCGGTCGATAACAAAGGAATGGAAGTTTTTCGACTGAAACACAGCGTTAAAGTAGCAGTGATGTGGGCCTCGCCCTTTGGTGACTCGATCCTTCGAGGCAACTGGTTAATTACATCACTTTTCCATTGTTGTGTCTCCACCAGGCCGACAGCCCAAGCATTTTGCCTCCTTGCTCGAGGAAATTTGTACCGGTAACTTTGATGCACAGCTATCAGTGTAAACATCTAGTGAAGTCTAAAAGCAGCGACGCCATGGCGTTGTTCTCATTGCCGTGGTGATGACAATGACTTGAGTGGACGCCGACCCGATTCCAACCCCACAGTGGAGTACGATATCGTTTGAAACAAGATAAAATCCCATACAACCTGAACAACCGCTCCCAGCGTTCCGAGCGTTGATGTTCAAACTTTTTCTCGATCTTGATTTTGTGCTCGCGTCGATAATACACGAAATGAATGCTGTAAAAACCGTCAGCTCTCAATAATGCGGCACCATTTCCAACTCTTGCAAACATATCGCGCAACAACCTGGGTTAAGCCCACAGCCACCGTGCTTCGAACTTTCATACTCAGCAAAATCGTTGAGTGCTGCGTCGACAAAAATCTCCAATTGTTTGGCCATGACTCAAATACACGCTGCAACCAGAGTCGAACCAAATCCGAATTGCCTTGTCCTTCCACGCTCAGCTTATTCATACTGCTAGTGTCGTAGGACTACACCGAGTGGAAGTTGCCGCCCTCGCGCTTGCAGTAGATTACCCTCCACCACCTCGCAGCAAAACTTCACGTCGCTTCTAAATTGAGAGGTGGCCTTGTTGCCTTTGTCGTTGCATTGTGAGGATCCGCACATGCTACGAAAAGGGGCGTAAAATTGCTAGCGATCAGCACAACAAGAAGGACTCCTTGGTTTCCGCTGCAGTGGATGAAGCTTGTGTCTAGCACTGGCTCGAGCAATATTACGTTCACTACCGAGCACAACGATGCAGAGATCGATCGGTACGACCAACGGAGGGCGCTGTTGCCTTGCTCGAGTGCCTGGTCTGCAGAGTGGCACCGCGCAATAATGACGAGCAGGCTCTTCTGCCCAACTGAGACCAACGACTGGCGCGGAGGTCCTACATACATATGTAGGGGCGATGGCGAGTTCTGCAGACGTTCGCGCTGCCTTCCCGAACGCGTCCGGCTCGA
This sequence comes from Phytophthora quininea, assembly GCA_011947345.1. NCBI lineage: Eukaryota > Oomycota > Peronosporomycetes > Peronosporales > Peronosporaceae > Phytophthora > Phytophthora quininea. Next base: position 224,605 of record JAAVTG010000519.1, read on the forward strand.
AAGGTAACAACCACCAAACAACCACCTTGATGCTGGCGGTGGTCAGCACCACAAAGCTGCTAGCTAGTACCATACGATATCGGATACTTGCCTTCTTGCAAACATGCCCGACCTGAAATCGCTGGAAGAGATAACCAACGTTACGCTCCATCGCCAACGTGACGAGAGCTCAAACAGAAACTGCAATGTCTGACTCGCCCCGCCCCACCTTGGCAATAACGCCAGCCACTTCCAACTCGACGAACCCATTTGTGACATCCGCCGCAAATGGATAGCAACAACAACCAGCAGCACACGTGTAAACGAACGACAAAGCGGCGACCAACTTCGCGTTGTGGCATACAAACCCCAGTGCCGAGGTAGTTGGTGTGCCGTACACCAAGATGTGGATGGGGCGGGTCCCCACGGTACTGGGCGCTCTCTGCGCCGTCTGTAGCAGAGTCGAGGCCGCGTATTAGTCCCGGATTCGCTCCCCTGGCGATGGCCCCGTCGAGCGCCGCGGCGCCCCGCGACAAACGCATCAAGGTGTGTCCGCCTGCGCCCCTTCACGCGCAACGAGAAGCTCAAGGCCGGCGGCAAGGCGGCCTGGACCTGGTAGGACGCCGCTCTACCCCTTATTCTACCCTCCACTCTACCCCTTAGAGTTTATATAGTCAAATGATACTTTTTTCTTATTCTGATATGCTTGCTGTGGTTGTACTTTGCAGGCATGAAAACACTATTTATCAGCAGATTTTCCCCGCGCAGATCCCGTCCAGAGTGGGGAGTGACAGCGAAGAGAAGAAGAGAAGTGGCGGCTCCACGTCCTCCAGTTCCACCGCGAGAGACTCGACCCTACCGTCGTCTTACTCGTTTGACTACTTGTATCCACCAGCGACTCAGACTCAGACGGTCTACGAGGAGACTGTTAAGGTGAGCAGCAGAGCTGTCAGCAGAGAGCTGCTAGGCATAAAAATATGCTGCCACTTGCAACGAGCTGCAAAAAATTGCTGCTTTTACTAACTTTGGTTTTGTTTCAACTATTTTTTAGGATGCAATTATGGCAGCAACGGAAGGCTATCACTCGTCGGTATTTCTCTACGGACAAACAGGAACGGGCAAGACTTACACCATGCAGGTTTGAGATGTTTTGCCACCGGAAAACCATATACACTTTTTTAAAGGTAAAACTGACTCTTTGTGCTGACCACTCGTCGTTTTGTGTGTTTTTGTGGTCAGGGAGGGCGAGGAGACCCCGGCATTATTCAGCTAGGCGTGCAAGATATCTTTGACCACATTGCGCGGAACTCGAACATGGAATTCTTGCTACGATTTTCGTATTTGGAGATTTACAATGAACGGATCCACGACTTGCTGGCGGCTGGCGCCAAGTCGGATATCAAGATTTACGACGTACATAATAGAGGAGCAGCGGGATCCAGCAATGCCAACGCGCGAGAAGGTTTCGTCACCAAGGACGTGGTGATCAAAGGACTGCGCGAGGAAATTGTGCTGTCGACCGAGCACGTCTTGTCGCTCGTTGAAGTGGGCAACTTGCACCGTCACATGGCCATGACCGAGTCGAACGACCAATCCTCCCGGTCGCACGTCGTCTTCCGAATGGTACGAGTGTTTGCTAGGCCTGCAGTGGAAAGCCCCACCAGACAGGGAGCTATCTGCACTACAGTAGGACATGCATCTCGAACTGGTCCACTTACTCACGCTGTGTTGCTGCTTCGTTGTGCTTTTATTTTGAAGGTGATCGAGAGCCAAGCGAAGAGAAGTTCTCGCGACCTAGGAGAAGTCGCTCCTGTGCGTTCTGCTACACTGAACATTATCGATCTGGCTGGGTCGGAGAGCGTCCGCTTGGCAAATACAACTGGACAGGCGCTAGAGGAGGGCAAGTTCATCAACCGCAGTCTGCTAACGCTTGGCCACATCATCTGGAAGCTCAGTCGCGACCGCCACAAGAAAAGCCCTGGCGGATCTAGAGCGCAGAACGTCCCGCACTTGCCGTACCGGAACTCTAAACTCACGCGGATCCTGCAACCGTCGCTAGGTGGACAGGCCCAGATCGCGATCGTCTGCACGGCCTCGCCCTCGGTAGAGTGTCTGGCGGAAACCCACAACACGTTAAAGTTTGCCAGTCGTGCGCGACGCGTGCGGAACCGAGTAGTGGTGAACGAAGGCATGGGCGAGTCTGCACTGCTGCGAAGGTACCGATCTCGAATTCGAGAGTTGGAGGAGCAGCTCGATCACTTGCAGGCCCGACGGAGACCTCGACACGCGCACATGGGCTCTACAAACCCGTCCCCTCTAGACGAACGCCAAACGGAACTCAAGTTTGCCATCAACAACATCAACCGCGTGATTTTAAACTCGTCGCAGACAGACGAACGTCCTGACGAAGAGAGTTTAGCGTCGATAGACGACGATACGTTCCCACCGATGGCTTCGCCCACTCAATCTCGAGAAGCACTTCCATCAGCTCAGCACCAGCCAAGGCGGCAGAATGAGCCCGCCCAAGCGCAGAGAAAGCCACCAGCTAATCGATTTCCATCGCAAGACCAGGAGGAGCTTCAAGCGCCTCAGATCCAGTCCAGGGCAGCTACACGGCCGCTATTGCGCGGCAACCCAGTGCACAGCACCAGTAGCGTCACTGTAAACCAACCGGAACCTGAGGACAACGAAGCAGATGACAAGTACGACGAGAATGCGCGACCTCGACTTGTACATTCTGGCAGTTCAGCCAACACGTCGAATAAGACACTGATCGGTAGCGGTGGTAGTGCAAGTACCAAGACGCTGCCGCTTTCCACGTCGTCGTCGCGTCATCTCACCGATAACGACGACGATTTGCCAGAAACCAAAGAGGAGCCTGAAGAAGAAGCAATAGAAGAACCGGAAGACGAAGAGTCCGCGCACCTTACGTCACCTCCCAACCAAGAAGAATTACCGGCGGTCGCAACTCCGTCGCCCCAAACTGCATCGCCAGCTTCAACGAGAAGTACTCGGCCATCGCTCACAACGATGCTCAAGGCCAAATACCTGAGCGAGTTGTCCAGGATGGAGAAGCGTGAAGGTCAGTGGGAGCGCACTGAAGAAGGCGAATTGTTCAAGCAGAAGGAGCTGCTGCTGGAGTTCGTCCGAGGGCTCGAGATCGCCCAAGCCGAACAGGAAACGCGCATGAGCAAAATCCGCGAGCTAGAGCTTGAAAACCGTCGACTGCGTCAGACCGTAGCGTCGCGGGATGACGAATTGACGCAGCTGAAGGCCCCTCCGCATCATGGGTAGCAGTCCCCCTTAGACTCGACGCCATTCGTATTGTATCGCAGCCATGTAGCATTGTTCATCTGGCTCGACAAGTGCATTTTTTCATCTCGGCGTCATCGAGGACAGCGAATCACAACGGAAGAGGTCACAAACAAGAGCACAATCAGCAGAGTTGTAGAATGGAGATTATAACGTCGGTGGCGGAGTAGCAGACAGATAAGGTGGCCAACCGTCACGCCTTGAGCAACTGGCTTTGGCCCCAGCTTAGACATGAAATTGATTGTAAGAATCGCAAATACATTGAACAAGTCTCACGCGGCACGGTGAATGGCTGTCTGGATGTGGAGCGGTACGGTCTCGAAGGCGGTCGAGAAGCTGTGCCATGACTTTCGGGAATCTAGGCCTTCATTGACAAGGGTGCTGAAACACCACATGATTAAATGGACGACGGTGGAAATGTTTCGACTTAGATGGTAACGAGCACGAGTAAAACATGGAATTTTGCCATTGCTTCAGTAGTAGGAATGCAAGGACTTTGCAAGCGAAGAAAGGAAGGATTATGAATGAGATGGAGACGTAAGCCACATCAGAAGATTTTCATCTGGTTGATCGTCACGCTCACGCCTGCACCGAAAACTCGTGCTTCGGATGGACTTTTACTCTTCCGGTGGCTTGTCGCTGTACTTTCACGACTTGGGAGTCCCCATCAACAGGTAATCAAGACCACAACCGACCGATCAAGATGCCCAACGTTTCAATCAACGGTCTCTATGCACATTATTGTTGTAAATATGGTCGACTCCACTCCAGATAGAACTTATCCGGTGTCGAAGGCCTTTACGGTCACTTTGGCGTTGAAGAAGCGAGTTGGAGAGCAACAGGAAGCTGCTCGACGACAAGATGTAAACGAGATCTTGTGACTGTTGGAGAAAATAACGAAGTGTATTTGCTTTAAACCCCCGCTTTGTGGTTTCTGTTGCTACTTTTGTCCGTCTCAACACCACAGTTCTGATGGGACTGTGACAATTATGCAACCGATTGTGGAGTTGGTACAAATTTTATTTGAAGGAATGGCAGAGTCGTGATGTACCTACGTTGGTGGTTTTGCTACGCGCAAGCCGGGATCGATTACAGTTGGCCCCGCTTAAATTCTTGTGAACGAGTTAGAATTGGTGCCGAGACGACTGGCGGGCGGACAATTTCAGTAAAACGATATTTTCCAGCGATCCATGGCACGGTGCGCTACTTTCAGGCACCAAGCTCTGTATCACCCCGCAGCGCATTCCAAGATGTTCTTCTAGTGTTTGCGATTCAATTACTATACGTTTATATGTAGCACGCGAAATCCCGGTACCGATATTCGTTAAAGGAAATAGCCGACAAAAGCAGCATGGAGGGGTTGAGCTTGAAGCTTCGTACCACATTTACAGTATTCACAATTCACACCCAAACATTGTTCATTTTCACACTCCCAGGCGTTTTCGAGGTGAATGTAGCTGACCCAGTTCTCATCAGACCCATCTCGTGTGGAATGAAGTAGATATCGAGACTCGATAAAGATCAACGATGCCACAGAGTTGTTATTGGGCTGATTTTCAGTTTCGTGTTTGTTGGTGGAGAAAATGACCGAGGCTGATAAGCCAAACGCCATTTCGGATGGCCTTGCTGTGGGAACTCAATGATATAGACTCAATCGAAATCCGGGCTACCTCGAAAAGACTCTTGGAACTCAGGAATGGTCACAACATTGGCTCCCAATGCATGGGCGCACGTTGTTATTGTATGGGTTCGGCTCAGATTGATACTCCTGCAGTCTCCTTTTGCCAATGTTCGCTGCCACTTGGGTCATTGTGATCACCGCTTGAAAAAATCATGTTCCTGCGGCTTGGTTATTTGTGTCAGAATCGAAGAGTTGTTGCCACCACGAGGAGAATTCAGAAGTGAGAGAGGAATTTTGGGTGCGGGTATGTAGGATTATCCCAGAGATTACACGTAGAAGCATGTGGAGATTCTGAGGACGACAATTTGCAATTGTGACAGCATCGTTGATGGTTGCACACTGCATAAGATTTCTCAACGAGCTTGGTTGTATGTCCACCAACATCAACCCCAGCCTTCGAGTTGTTGCATAGGGCAAAAGCCCTTGTCATACGTCGCGACAAGCAGTACCAACAAGTAATTTTCTCTCAAAGGTAGTGCATCCCGGCAGTTTGAGACGGTCTTGGCATGTTCATGAACAAAGTGATCGGTACAAGTATTTGACTGTATGCTACAGTTTTATTTTTGCGTGCGAATTAGCAAGTGGCTGTGAATCGATTAAGCGAGGGTGTTTGATGGAGCAATGGTAGGATATCCATGGCGACAAAGTCTCGTGTGGACGCAACGCAGTACATCGCGAGCTCTCAATGATGAAATGACTTTGGCTCAAACGTTTACGAAAAGAAACTTGCCCGGTGAAACTGCACTCTACGCCGCGACTAGCGTTAATTGCATGGACGCTACTGGGAAAATGTTGAAGAATCTACTAGTCCCGAAGCATATTGTGGGTCTTGGGCTTCGGGAGAATCCACTCGCTATGAGAGCGTAGAACTAGATCTGAAGACTACAATGGTGAAGATAAGGTGGGAAGTGATATGGGGGTTTCGATCACCGTGCTATTCTCCGCTAGCGACAGGGTGTGATCATCCAGAATAAGCGTAGTTGCATCGTAGATGTTGATGTGGGACCCGAAGATTACGAGGTATGGCAATTCAAGATCTGAAAAATCCCCCGATGTGCGCCACGAAATCGACTTACGTGAGCTCCATCCGAACCTTGGCACTCTCCAATTCCCCTCGTAGCGGCCAAGCCTTCCAAAGCAGCAGACCAAACGACAATATGAAGATTATCCACGCGATCTTCCTCGCCGCGGTGCTCTCCATGACTCAAACTCAAGTGCGTGCTGAAGAAATTGGCAAGCGGAACTTGCAAGGAGGGTATGAACCTGTCCGAAATCCGAACCCCGATTCCGCCCATGCCTTCCTTACCAGATGTGCCGCAGTGGCTGATTACCAAATCTCTCCTCGATCGATGTAGGGTCGAGTTTGTTTCGGTCGATAGTAACTCAATTCAAAAATATGGGATCTTTCGACATCACGGTTTTCCGTTTGGCCATCAACGTATACACTATTTTCCCATTAAAATCTGCAAGACTTCGTGCAATCACGTGTTTCCGTAGAAATCATCGAGCTATACACACTTAAAATCGACTCAGATTAACCAGAAATCTCGGGATAACGGAGGTACGAAGGCTCATCTTTGGGTGAAATCGACTACCGGAATGGCCCCAGCCGAGCAACGTTGAAGAGAGAATTCACATTTATCGTCCAAGAGTTCACAACGCCGAAAGATAAATTGCCTATGTTTGATCGACCATAAAGCTACTTTGGAGATAGTTGAGTTGTGATCAAAAGAAGACGTTGCACCAAGCGCTCATCTGGTATAAGTTGTATTTCACCAATGTTCGAGTCAATTTGTCGTATTATTTCTTTTTTTCGCATATCGGTAATGGTGGAGAAGACTTTGAAGCAATAGCTATTGCTGCTTTTATTTTTACGGAATCGCACGTTGAGGGCTGGTCGGTTGCCGGAATGGTAATCCGTGCTTGGCCCTGAGCGTCGAAGTTTGTAGTCGATGGTGCTCACTGTGGCATCCACTCGAGTCATTGCCAGCACTGTGGCGAGTAGGAGAGCTGAGAAAATCTTCATGTTGTTGGAGGTGGCGGCGGGAGGTGCATTGGGGAATGGAAAACGTCTGTCGAGTTCAAGCGAAAGCAAACCGTGTGCAAGTCTATCTATGCTACAGTAGATTTTACAAGTGAATAACCGTTCTTGCTGCTTTGTTGTTGCAATTTTTGGGGAACATGCCTCGATAGGTAGCGGGCCCAGCGATTGTTTCGAGGTTTAGATGAGAAACTGCTGGTAACAACGAGCATTTGCTCAAGCTGCTTAACTCTAACGTAAGGTGTATTAAACCATACACGGAAGTTGGTTGGGAGCTTCGATCGCGATGAGAAAAGAAGTTTGAAGTTGCAGTATTGGAACGTAAAGCAGAGGCTTCAGATCAATGACCCAAGCTGATAAGGCAGCCCAGGTCTCCGGTTTCAATGCACCCGCAATCTTGTGCGGGGAAACCTATGCTGCAAGAGCGTTGCAGGTGCGAATGATACCGGGAAGTTAACCATTTACAGCACGAAGAATATGGATTGAGTTAAGTCTCTATAACCTGCTATATTTTCAGCGTCACCCAGCGATAGCAAATGGCCTGAGGACACTGTCTCTTCCATCCGAAGACGAGAACCTTCATTCATTGTTTTGTTCCTCCGTGTGTCACTTAGAGCAAGTCCTATGTCCGAGCTTCCATTCGTAGGATATCGGTCCCAAACGCACTTGGCCCCAACCGGCTTTGCTTTAGTAAACTTTGCAGATCATGCAGTTTGCTCAAAGTTGTGTCACGAGTTCAGCTCGTGTTTTATCGAGCGTGCGCTCAAATTGGCTCGGACTCGTCCTCGCCAACCTCGATGCAAGGTCTCATCAGTTATTGAGACACCATCGCATTCGAGTCCCTATTGTTAGCGGCTACTTCGTAGTTAGTTGCTGCAGCTTCGCTCAGTCTAGAATTTGCCAAGGTAATACAACTACAGCTATTCTACGCCTGGTCAGCAAGACTCGGCGAGGTTCTACCGCTTTATCGACAACACGTAAGTGCTTTCACAAGTAACGTCGTGACAGTTGGACTTCATTCGTAAAAGCAGCACGTTGCGAAGGAGGAAGAAGTCCAGCACGGCAATCCTGTATTACAAAGAGAAAGTCTTCCAGTTGGTGCGTGAAATTCACGCTTGGGTTGGAGGCAAAACGACTTCACTATTCATTGGTTACGCAAGTCAACGTTGGCGAAACTCTTTTTGAGGAGAGGCTTAAAACTCAATTATGGCTTCCCGGCGATAGTGGTTTTCGTACGTGCATGGGCGCGTGTATTCGTTTCTTGGCGTCAAGTAGGACTCAGTAGCTCCCACTTGACTCATTGCGAGTACCGCGGCGAGGAGAACAGCTTGAAAGATCTTCATGGAGTCGTTGTTGTTTGCGTTGAAGGCGGTGTCTTGGCCACGGCGAGGTGAATTGGAGAATGAGAGGCTTAAACTAACAGCAACACTTTTGCAAAGTTTCCGCCACTAATCAGCCGACACATCGAGGAATGCTTTCCGTGGCTCCACAATCAAGGCTGAGCCGCAAACCTGTTTCGAGAATTCTTGTCTGTTGATGGAATCCACGGGTCCCTGGATGCAGAGCTGCTCTCATGGAGTTGTCAACGGTTTTGAGTTTCATTTGGAAATTAATTACGAAATCATGCAGCTCGACCAGGAATGAATCGTGCTTGCTGAAATTCTTCAAATATCGGAGAGTCAAGTCCATAATTGCAAGGCGAGGCAACACTGTAGCCGATGGCGCCAAATCGACCCGAAATGTTTGGTATTATACATGTATGTGCATCCGAGAAACTGGGCGTGGGAGATTTCCGTAGGTATGACCATGTCAAACACCTGCCGTGTAGGAGAAGAGAATCCCATGCGAACGAAGTATAGTAAGAGAAATTACACGTTGTAGAGACCATTTGCTGCTCTATATCCAAGCGAGGGATGGAGATGAATGAGCCGCTGAAGTTAAGAAGTAGACGTCCAGTGCCATTGGGCCTAAGGCGACAGGAATTCACAATTATATCATCTTGTATCTCGTTGCTGCTCTACAAAGGAATGGTAGCTTACGAGAAAACAACTTCTATTCGTTTACTGGAGGCCCAAAGAAACTCTACCGAACTTCTTAGCAGAGGGGAAGCTTGACAATCAACGCGAGATGTCTCGGCGGCAGCGGTTTTCGTAAGTGCGTGGACGCTCGTTGGGTTTTTCGTCCGGAGGATTATCCGATCCTTCGAGCTTCCTGTTGTCAATGCTTGCCTCTTGAGCTTCCACGTGGGTCAGTGTCAGCATCGCGATGAGGAGGAGGACTTGGAAAATCTTCGTGTTGTCGTTTGTGATGAAAGTTAAGGTGGGAAGGCCTTGGTCACGACGAGCCAAATTGGAGAATGAGAAAACTGTTCGGCTCAAATAAAGAGCCATGCATGCGCAGATCTATCGCCGTCAAAGAAAACAGCACATCAGGAGTTGGTTTCCAATGAACGTACGATGTTCAAAGGACTTCTTATCGGTTATGACAGCCGAGTTTATCAATTTAGTTGTCGCGTTGAGTTCACTCGGTATGACCATTTTCAACGGTGTGACGTTTGCAGAATCGACGAAGTGAACCAGTCTTGCTCTTTGACTCGATTATTGGCCATCGTGCTGTTGTTCATATGGAGGAACAATACGTCAAGGGCGATGAATGAGTCGATGAAATTGATGAAAGAGTCGAAACAACTGCCATTCAATTATTCCCAAACAACCTGAAGGGACTACGAAGTTGGTCGAGAAGATTTTGGGAAATCAATGCAAGACTCCACGCTCACAGCGGTTGTTCAAATCACATGGACGGCCGTTGTTATTCGGGTTTTCCACGATGCTGTATCCATTTCCGTGCACGACAGTGGGGCCGGAGTGCGTATTCGTGTTGGGAGGAGGGCGATACGCTGGGCGACGCAGTGAGCCGTAGTCGATGCTCCTGGCTGCAGCTTGAGTCATTACCAGCACTGTAGCGAGTAGGGGACACTGAACGATCTTCACGCTGCCGCTTCTCGGTTCTGTTGAAGTCCACAACTCTTGAGCCCCACGAGGTAAACTGGAGGAATGCGCTAGCTCCGACCGAAGGTCAATAATGCCTGTGTGCAGATTTATCTTCGCTTACAATCGCCTACGATTCCGTGCCTCGATAATCATGGCCGGCCCCGTAAGTTGCTGGGCTTCGCTGTGGCTCGATGATCATGCGACGAACCATAAACAACATTATGTCTCAGCTATTGAATACCTGTATTCATTACACGGCATTGCCTGCTGGGCGGCAGACGTAATGTAGATTGGCTCCATATATCCACAGTCGCCGCGGGCACCTTCGCTGCCAAAGCTGTCGCTGCTGGTGAATCCGTACGCACACCGACAAACGCCCGTGGCGTGGTTGCATATCCCTCGATTCGAGCAAACCGCTTCCTCTTTTGTGCCTCTGACTGAATTTCCGACGCCATCAACAGCGAGTGTCAGTGTGAGCGCCCCATCCAGGATCCATCGTAGCGGTGGAAGGTCTCCAAAATTGGTGAGGAACTCGATACGGATGTTGTTGGACCCTGCAGCATTGCAGGCTGGTGTCCCCGTGACGCCATTCGTATCGGTGCTGTAGGTCACGGCCACTTGGCCAATAGTCGTGAGCGCCTGCAACGCAGCAACTAGCCCCGTGACTGGGACATTGAACGGGAGCTGTGGCGTCGCGGCATCCCGGAATTTTAAATTGAAGAATCCTGACGTTCCTGTGCACACCAAAATCTGCACTTCGTTCTGCTGGCGTAGCGTCAACGGGTCGTCACCTGTAGGGCAGGAGCGTAAGGAGCAGTCGTGGCCTTCCCATCCAGCGCTGCACTTGCAGCCTTGGGCCATATCGTAGTCCCAGGTCTCCTTCTTGTTGGGCACAGCGCCGTAGGTCCAACCTTGGACCTCTCCGTTCAGGGTCGCAAGCCTTGCGAGCTGCTCCATGCTGTAGCATGTGCCGTGGCCGCTGCAGTCGTTCGGACATTGCACTATCGGACACAACAAAATGTCAGTTTGCCTGTTATTCCTCAGTAGAACGTAAACGTACATCGATTGCAAGCAGCTCCCGTAAATCCAGGCCAGCAGAGACAGTCGCCCTTGGCACGGTCACATTCCCCGCAGCAGAACATTCCGCCAAAGTGTGTGCGGTGTCAGCCGTATCAATGGGGCGGTCAAACCAGGCTTTGCCTTTGGGGCACAATCTCTGGTTGCAGTCACCACCAGTGTAGCCGTCGTTGCAGATGCAATCGTAAGTAGGTGGTCCGCGGCAAGTGCCTTTGCCACTGCAAGCGATATCGCCGGGACAAGCAGTGACGGTACCACTTACAAAGCCGCAGTCGCCGCGCTGACCGATATTCGAGTTGCCATCGCTTGAAAAGTAATTTGGATAGCACGAGCAGACTCCGGTAGTTCGCTCACATGCACCCCGCCGCGAGCATGGCAAACTTTCCTTGGTCCCGTGCGTGACTATGGTGAAAGTTAGTGTGGGTTGCACGCCAGGCGTCGAGTGCACTAGTCCTGCTGAATTGCCGTAGATGCTGGGCAGACTACAATGCCATCCCATGCGTGTGAGGAGCTCAAAACTTTAGTTTGGTAGGCACAACATACGTACTCTCCAAAGTCTTGTGTGAACTCGACGCTGATGTCGTTGCCGATCGTGGTGCAGGCGGAGAGCGTAATACCTCCAAAAGTGACAATGACGGCAGTGATGGAAGGCAGCGCCGTCAGTTTAGTCGCCACAGTCGCGGCAGTGTCGCCAGCGTAAATCGGGTCGGTCGTGTATCCCATGTACGTGAGCGTAAAGCTGCCAGACTAACAAATATGACAATCAAAATTATCAGTCTCTACAGTGCGCTTGAATCGAGCAGGTAATACGCACGGTGGCCTTGCAATTAATGCGCTGTTTATCATTCCGCTGGATGCCTGCTGGATCGAGCGGTGTGCCAGTGAGCGGGTCGTCACCCACGGGGCAAATACCTGAACGGTAATACCATAGAGAAGTGTCAGCGTTGACAAATAGGCGACTTTGTGAGGAACGTACGCTCCAAGCAGGTTGTTCCTGTGAAGCCCTTGTCACACACGCAGCCGTAAATTTTGTTGGCATCCCAGTTGTTCGTGTACGGAAAGATCGTCCCTTGCCCTGGGTCCTTCATCAGCGCGTTCTGGGCCATTGACTTGCAGCTCCCGTGGCCACTACAAATACAGCTCACTGCATTATAAACAACAACGTTGTTCAGCTGAGGAATCTTCTGCCTGACACCTGGAGCACTGACGTACTTCGCTCGCAGGCAGCCCCGTAAACCCAGCGTCACAAGCGCACGTGCCCGAGTCGAGCTCGCACGTGCCGCGATTCGAGCATGGTGCGAGGTTGTGGCCTTGGTCGACTCCGGTGACCTCATCGGCCCATGCCCTGCCAAGCGGGCAGCTAGCTATAGCCAACAACACCAACACGTGATACTTAATTGCATTGCAACATCCTGTCGCCTGTTGGCCACGTACCGATGGAGCAATCAGGACCGGACCATCCATTTGGACACGAGCACAGTCCTTGAGCGAGGCACAGCCCACGACTAGAGCAATAGTTTGGGCACGTATAGCCTTCAACAGCTCCTGAACTGAACAAGTATAACACGGATACCAAGACGATTGTCCGAGAGTCACAAACACGGACAACTGGGAGCATTGCCACCATCCAAAGCGAGAACGACGAGTCGGTGCAGGCAAATCCACTCCGCCAGTAAACGTCGGCAGTCACCACAGTAAATTTAGTCCATCAATACTCGCCAGTTCTGAATTGCAGGCACTTGATCCGGTCTACTCGCTCCGAACGATTACGATCTCGCAAGCCCCATCACTTCCTTGACGTCCTTCATCGTCACTGCAGCCAGCTCGAAGCTTGTTCCGCTCCTTTGGCCAGCACCTTGTCAATGTACTCCTGGTCGGCCTCGTACTGCTTGATGCGCTCTCCGATGGGGCAAATCCTGCCAAAACCAAGCAAACAATTTAGCTTCCTGTTTAATCACATATAGCAGCAACCACAACGTACGTGGCAATGACGGCGTCGGCCACGCTGTCTTTGAAGGCACCGGTGCCAAATTCCGCGTACTGCGTCTCGAGCTCCGCCACACCCTTCTCCGTGACAGCGCTAGCGATATCCAACAAGTTCGATACACCCGGTCTCTCCTCGCGGTCGTAGTAAATGCCGGCAATCACATCCGTCGTCGCCTTGCGGATCTTCTTGCGGATCTCGTCCGCCGAGTCCGTCAACTCGATGCGACTGAGCGCCGACTTGTCGCTCTTGCTCATTTTCTTGGTTGGCTCTCGCAGACTCATGATGCGCGACAGGGCCTTCCTCGGGGCACCAGTCAGCGTCGTCGTGTCCTCTTTGACCATCGGGAAGGGCTTCGGCAGCACCTCTTTGCCCCCGGGCGGTTGGATCCGAAGCGGTCGTTGAAAGTCGTGGCGATCATCCTCGTAAGCTCCAGATGCTGCTGCTGGTCTTCCCCACGGGCACGTGCGTCGCTCGGTACAGCAAGATGTCTGCTGCCATGAGCACCGGGTAGGCCAGCAGTCCCAGCGAGCTCTCGCTCTTGGCGGCCGCCGCCTTCTGCTTGAACTGCGTCATGCGCTGCAGCCAGCCCATTGGGGTGATGCAGCTGAGCAGCCACGACAGTTCGGCGTGGGCTGCCACGTCCGATTGGCGGAACAGGATGTTGCGGGTCGGGTCCAGGCCAGAGCCCAGCAGCGCCGCCACCATCGAGTGCACCTGGTGGGGCATGCGCTGGGCGTCGAACGGTACCGTCAGAGCATGCAGATCGACGACCGAGTACAGTCGAGTGGTTGCCGTTGCCGTTGATGCTTCATCCGAATTAGATTCGGTGGAGAGTGACGAACTCTCCTGCAGCGCCACCCATTTCGAGATGGCCCCGCAGTAGTTGCCCAAGTGGGGGTTCCTGTGGGCTGGATGCCGGAGAACACGCGCCGCGGTCGCTGCAGGTCTTCGACGGTGGCGGCGGTGGACGACGAGCGCGCGTCGGCACGCAGGCAGCGACCGAGGCGAACGCGCTGCCCTCCTCCCGCAGAGCTGCATTGTTCGCATAATACGATAGTGTTCGGGTGGAACGGTACGGTATATTTTGCGCAATATACGCAAGAAAAGGTGAGCCCCACCGAAAGGCAACAAAAGTGCATGAAGCATCTGGTTGCGTTTTGAAGGAACGCTGCCGTCGCTTTGATCCAGCGACACCCTGCACGCATTCCAGAGCAAGGAGACGAGGACGAGGACTGAGGATATCGCTGCGCGGACTGGAGACGGAGCTGCGTGCACAGCTTGGTGCAGATGTTGCCTTTTCTCGCGGAGCTCTTTTGCTCCGGCTGCGTGTGGCTAGTCAACGTGCTGAATCCTGAGTTGCAGCTCGTCAGCTTTTGTCATGTGAGCGCCTGCCTTTCGGTGCCACCGAAGTCGCTGTAGGGACCGGTCAACTGCTGCGATGGAGCTGCAAGTCTACGAGGATGGCCATTTGCGCGTTACTGCTTCTCGTGGCTCGCGGCCAAGGCAAAGCAGCGAAATCTCGCCTTGCTTGGCCGACTGGGCCGCCATGAAACGCGATGTGGAATTTTCAGCTCGGATGTGGAAGGTGGCGGCGTGTGCAATGCACGCACCGCCACGTGAGCTCTCGGGGAGCTTGGACAGGCAAAGGTGGCCGGGGTTAACTTGGCAAGGACTGCAAGGTCGGCGACCAGGTTTTGCTGGCCTTGAGCGTGTGCAACGCGTCTCAATCAAGGTGACGGCATTCTTCCAGGACCCGGCGGGCGTGGTCTCGTCGGCACTGCGGCGCGTCGCACCGATGGCGACGTGCACGAAGCTTCCGACATGTCTTGCAGCGGCAACGGCAAGTGAATGCTGGGCCAGACGACGCTGGCAGGACAGGACGCTCGCGCGCTGATTTCCCAGCAGAGAGCAGCGGCTCGGCCCAGCCCGGGATGAAGCGGCTTCGTGTCCTTTACGCTGCAAGCGGAGCCAAGATCCGCGCCTCGTCTTGGAAAAAAGGTTGGTTTACCCACGAGTTGAAGTCGCTTTTTGCCCACAAGGTGGCTTCAGTTTTGCCATGCCAATCTGGTCGACTAGGATTTGATCGCAATGGCGACCGCGACGTCCGCGACGAGGAGCGCTCGCTGAGCTAGGGAGCATGAGCAACCACGATACGGCGACACCGAGGTTGAAGCGGCTCGGTCCCAAGGCGGGGCGCTGGCGCGGACGCGCACGACAGCCAGGGACAATGCGCTCGCCGTTGCCGTCCGGTTTCAAATGGCGCAACAGACCGTTTTTCCTGGCGCGACGACCTGGAGAATCGAATGGCCACCGAAGGACACGTCGCGGCCACCGGTTTCCGGCTTAGCTGATCCCTTCGCGAGCGGTGGGATCTGCCTGTCAAACCGCGAGGGCGGACACCCACACTCGGCAAGGCTCGGCACCGCGAGCCGAGCCACAGCCCAGTGGCATTCGTCCGGTTGTGGTTCCGCCGTGTCCCAGTGGCGCCGACATTGCTTGCTCGAGCACACCGGGCCAGCACGTCTCAAGGCGGCAGGCCCGATGCCACGTGCAACGGCAACCAGCTCGGGGCAGGCCTCGGCAGCGGAATTGGCGTGGACCAGCGCAGGTCATTCTGCTGCATGACAGGCCGCTCTTCGTCGACAGGAGCTCGCATTTCGGATGTGCTCGACGTGGCTGCTGGGAGCCCTACTAGTATTTCGGTGCGAGCGAGGCATGGATTACCAGCGCAAGCGATACGAGCGAGCCCAGCTGGCGCCGCGCGTGCTGACAAGCGTTGGCGCCAGCGCTCGACGCCGGGCCCAGCTGGCTGTGCGTGCCATCACCGGCTCGACATCCTCGGGCGGCGACGCGTCCGCATGGCTCGTTCGCCCGCAGCGGACGGCGCAAGCGCACTTGGCTCGCTCGTGGCTCTCGCGGCGTGGCGTCTGGTAGCTGACACCGGCCTGGACGCGCCGCATCTCCGTCGACATGCAGCCGCAGTTGCCTTCGCCGTTGGGCAGCGTGCAGAGATGCATTTGCTTCATGCATGTTGTTCACGACCAGGACGCTGGACGGGCGCCCACAGGGTTTACAACAATCTAGTTTGGCGTGCGATCGCCCGTGTGGCTTGTAAACGCTCGGCCAAGCACTGCAACCCAAGCGCTCGGCGCAGAAAGTTGATTGATTTGCCGCCC
The DNA here is from genome assembly GCA_011947345.1 of Phytophthora quininea. Lineage (NCBI taxonomy): Eukaryota > Oomycota > Peronosporomycetes > Peronosporales > Peronosporaceae > Phytophthora > Phytophthora quininea. The sequence goes on from JAAVTG010000519.1 coordinate 240,848, forward strand.
ACTTGAAGGTGGAGCACAAGCGCAGAGCCCCTTGGCCATCTTGGCCGAAATGTCGGTCAAGCCGGCGGCAACACGACGATGCATCAAGAGCAGCAAGGCGGGCAAGGGAGCCCCATGTTCAGACTCGACCAACAACCGAGTTGAAGGCAGTTTGCAGTTAGTGTATATGAGACGGCCGTGAATTACCTGCAAATTGCTGAAACAGATGGCTCTGGAGAAGATCCATTGCTAAAACCAGGGTCGGTCAGCGAGGATTGATCGCGGGCGGACCCCGGCAAGCAGCAAGCGGCAGTCTGCGCGCACGGCGTGGCGAGTGCTGGTCGCTGCTGGCGTGCCGCCACAGCAATCGCGGGCGCGGCCGCCAGCGTGGCCGCGAGTGTCGCGCGCAGGACCCCTAAAACGGTGGCTAAAAACGCACGTTAAAACGCCAGTAGGGCTGGGGAAGCCATCACCCAGGCACGCCCCGTCTGACGCCAGCTTGCAAACGCACGACGGTGCGACTCGGGTGGTTCGGCCGGCTCGAGTCTCACAACGCAATTCGCCTGGTAGAGCGCAGTCCGCCGAGCCCCGACGCAGCACAGAGAGACCGACATGCCCAAGTCCAGCCGCTCCGTGGAAGAGGCCGCCGCCGTGGAGGACCACGCCGCCATGAAGAAGCAGTGGCAGACCAACCTGGAGATCGACCTGCTCAAGAGCGCCTGGATCCGCAAGGACCGCGAGCAGCACGGCGCGCACACGTCGCCGCCGCTGTCCGCCGCCAAGTGAGCCGCGAGCGAAGTAAGCGTGGCGCACACACGCAGGCGGCTGAGCGCGGGGGTAGGAAATGCGCCCCCCACGCCGGCCCCAACTATTGAACGAACGGAACGAGGTCAACCGACGCAAGGGTCGATCAGGGACCCCCAATTGCGCGCAAGCAGCGAAGTGGCAATCAATCTCCTCGCGAGAGTCCCCCATTCATCTCCCAAGAGACGAGTAGACTACCGGTATTAGAAGGAACGCGGCCTGTATCGCCGCCAGCTTTGAGATATTTAGCCACCATATAAATTATCACACACACACACACACACACACTTGCACCCGCACCTGATCGTTCGTCCTCTTCCTTCTCGTCTTCGTCTCCTTTCCGGGCGTTGGAGGACACTCTCCATGACCAGGCAGCAAGCAGCATGGAATCCGGTGCCTCCTTTGCCCAGGTGCTTACGGGCTCGCCATTGATGGGTACAGCCCCCCCCACGCTGCGAGACATGCCGCGGACTTGGCGCAAGCAGCAAGCGAGCCCGTAGAAGGCACACGAAACGGGCGTGTGTGGCCTGCAGACGCCCGCGGTGGATCGTGATCGCTTGGGCCAGCAAGGACTATCGCAAGGCCTATCGACTCAATAGCAGCCACCATGTGTCGCTGCGAGGGGGATGACCCCGATGTTGGCGCCGCGGCAACATCGAGTGTAGCTATGTGTTTCTCGCGGTCTCTTCTGCCCGACGAGCTCAACAATCCATTTCGACAACAAGCAAGACCATGAGCGAACCGCCTGGAAATCCACGGCCATCGCCACGGGGAGGCTGTCCCACAGACACTGGAGCTGCATTGAGATACCTGGGGAGTACGATGCCATCGCGACTCGCGCTTGGACGGCGCCGTGGCTGGTAAAGGTGCGTCCTTCGCATAAGTCCGCATCAGGTCATCGCCAGTAGGTTGTGTATGACCACGAAACGAACTGCGGCTATTAAATCGAAGGGTCAACCACCAACCGACTCTTCCTTCAGTTTTTCGCGCGCGAAAATGATCGCAAAGGCGATGGCTGGTCCAGAATCGCCGCACATCAAACAAAACAGCGCCACCACCTTGGCCTTGGGCGCAGTACAATTCTTGCCGCCCGATCAACTTCAATGCCAACTTCAAGAGATCGATATACACCATCAGCAAGCGCTGGCGTCCGCTGTCGTTCCTCATCATGCATCCACACGACCCTCAAGGCCCGCGGAAGGGTCTTGGTCGTTGAGTGCATCGCTTAGTCGAGACGAGGAGAAGTGGGTTTGTCAAAGTAGCCACGTCCGACCGATGACCGCCAAGCCTGTACAATCCAGGTGGTCGTGATTCTCGGCTTGGATGGCAAAAGCACAAGTAATTTTTCTTTCCTGAAAAGTATAAAGAGGAATCCAGCGGCGTTTGAGGAGACATCGATCGGCTTCAACTACTGGGGTCCCGTGGATCCAGCACTCGCAGGATACCGGTATCGTACGATCTACAGCAGGTGGCCCGCCTCCACCGAAATCGCGTTCCAGATGCTTTTCGTTGCAGCTTGGTTCGACTTTCGTTTGGAGAGATGACATCGTGTAGATGAGTGTGACTGTTTCAAGCACCACAGCTGAATTATCTCCTCGACTAACTTGAGTTTCCAGCTGGAAAAAATGTCATGGTCTTTTGCTAGGAAAACTTTTTCCGCGAGCATTTGAGATTCAACGCAAGCCCTGCGCGAAAAAATGACGAACCAGTGCAGACTAAGAGAGGGGAAGGCGAGCATTGACATCTGGGTATCTGGAAGATGAAGGCGAAGGATATTGAAACGATACATGCACATCAAGATAAAATATCGCGCCTGCGTCGCAGTGCATCGAAATGCCCCAGACAGCACCGCACAAGAAAATTCAAACCATCCTGGCGTGCGTGAACGCCGCTCACCGCGATGTTGGCATTTTTCGATTGATGCATTCGCGGCAAAATGAATGTTTAGGACGCATTGTCCTGGGTAGACCACTGTGTTCAACAACACGCAGACCTCGCCAGGTTTTTAACTTGGCGTGTTCTCTGCATGCATTCTGTTTAGCTGGCGTATGGTCTACAGGCACCTCCACCGCGAAGATACTAGTGCACGACTTGCTCTTTCGCTACTTCGACGCGTTCGTGCATCGAAATTCATGACAAGTTTCGGCGACATCATTGATGAGCTGCACTCACGCGGCAGAACTGCACTTGCACCGATGGACGACCAAGACGAGCATTTCGCACCCGCCGATGAAGCCGCTGTAGTCACCTTGATACTCGTCGACCGCTCTGATCCACCCAAACCAACAGCTTGGGATCTGCGCAAAATAATGTTGGTCCACTTGGCCGATCGCGGGGCAAAATTCGCTCTATGTCTGCTCGTTTGCACTGATTTTCGTGGGGGCTCACGACGCGACGCCCAGATTCGGCTTGAGCTCTTGTCGCGGCTCCGGGTAGAAGAGCCCGAGACCGGAACAACCAGCAAGTGGCTGGAGGTGAAGCGCGGCGGACAGCGCCAATCGAACGAGCAGGGAATCCGCACCGCTGGCTGCGCTCACCTTCCACGCGGGAACGGCACCGGACCAGGGCACGGCGCGTGGCAAATATCTAAGCTGGTCGGGCAAGCAAATATTCACATCCGCGAGTTGTGCTCCGGCGGCGGTGAAGCGACGAGCCAAGCGCGTCGAGCATGAGTTGAGGACGAGCGTGTATCGGCGGTGGATGCGACAGTGAACGTGCGCTTTGTTTGTTCCCCGTGGCAACAACGACACCACCGCCACCGCCCGCTGCGCCGTGGTGTCGCTGCCAGGCCCAGCGTGGCTTCGGCGCAGTAACGCAGCTCCCGGGCCACCATCCCGGCAGTGTATATTCCGCTCTTCTAACGTGGCGCTTAATCGCGCCCTTTTTCGCGGCTCGGGCGGAATTTTGCTTGGGGCGACGAGGTTGCCGCGTCGCGCGTTGCGAACAATCCTCAAGGAGCTCGGTAGCTCGGTACCCAACCCGTCACGTCGTCGTCGAGGCTGCCTCGGGGACGGCTGGCGCGCTCGGCGCAGGTCGGCTCAAACCGCAATTTGCGCGCGACGCCGCACTTGTCCATCGAGTCTCCTCCGGAACCGCTCAGCCAACCTCTAGCACCCCCGCCACTACCCGCCACCCGCACTACCAGCATGCCCCCAAGTCCACCAAAGAGGCCGCGGACGCGCAGAAGCAGCGCCAGACCAACCTCGAGATCGACCTGCTCAAGAGCGCGTGGATCCAGAAAGACCGCGAAGCGCCCCCAACTCGGGCAAGAAGTAGAGCAAGACCACACAGCACCAGGCGCGCAGCGACGAGTAAGACAACCACACTGTACCATACGAGCGGAGACCGAGGCCGTCGCCCGGGGCTCCGAAATGAATGGCGGCGCGCGGGCCTCCGATGCAGCAGCCAGTGTCGCTGGTTTCCCCCTTGTCAGACGAGCAGCCACGCGCCGGATCGATATCGATGATCATCCAGCAGCAGCAATGGCCACCGACCGTCGAGCCGAATGCCAGAGCAGCTCAGCGCCCCAAGGATCGTACACTACCTTCAAGATGGACGATCAGTGTATTTACGTGTTAGAAGCCGTGCTAAGTTATAAGCCTTAATAGATCAAGTAAGTCGACTACAACAAACAGCCTTCTTCTGTTGTCGATGTCTCAACTGCCGGCGCTTTCGGAGGTTCTTCTCGCTGCTCCTCCTGCAGTTCTCGACAACTTCGGTGCAGCCCATCGCACAGCACAGTAGCAGAAGCGTCTGGAAGCAAGACGGCCATCGCATCGCGGTGGAGAGCTGGCGATGGCGGAAATGACTCGACTGCCGCGGACGGGTGGCCACCGTTTTCCCGACGCCGCGCCCACGGCGCGAAAACGCTGCTCGTCAATGGCCTCGCCCCTTCTGCGAGGCTCGTCCACTCTGCCCGTCTCCACTTGACGGGTCCATGACGAGCCTCGAGTGCGGAGACCTCGCCAAGGTATCTTGTCCGACGCGCATTGCTGGGGACGACAACCACAAAGACCGAGATCGAGACAAGTATCTGCTGCTCTGCATGGCCACTAGTCGATGGATACCGGCGAGACCACGTGGTTGTGTTCGCTCAGCAGAGCTCAACCACCATGTGGCTGTGCGCGAAAGATATCGCGACGACTGCACATGCCAACGCTCGCACTGCCAGTCAAGCAAACAGATGCAGCGGAAGTGTTTTTCCACTGCAGCAGACGGCAGCAGTTTGATGCGGTGCCAACTCTGCAGACGCGGCACCAGCGTAGCAATTTGCGCAACGCTGTTGCTGCTGCTGCTGCTGGCCGCCACACGGACGCGATGCACGGTCGCCATGCGTGCTGTCCGTTGTCGGCGAGATTCACTGCCGAAGCGCTGCTCACGACGATGGCGAAAAGATAGTGCTGGTGCGAAACATCTGGAGCGTTGGAACGCTGCAAAAAGTGTAGGAAGAACCTAGAGCAATCGGGACGTCATGTTGTCCAGCACGCTGCCTCGCCTGCGTCGAGCATAAGGCAACCAAAGCACGTGGAAGCTTCCGCGTCGACAGTGGCGGCGCTGGTTTGGTTGGCGAGGATTCGTCGCCACCAACACATGCATGCACACGATGGCGCGACGCCACCGCGTGCCGGCACGTGGATGGCCTTCATCACCTCAACACCAAGCCCCCTGTCGTTCGCTTGCCCGTCTTGCCTGAGCTGGGCTTCAGCGGGCCTATCCAAGTGCATTTTGCTTTGAAGTTGTTCGCAGGACAGGAGACTCTCTGCAGCAAAAATCGTTCGACCATAGAGCTTCAACCGTGCACATCGTGCGCTAAAATGCCACACCACGTAGACTCCAGCGCGAGGTGTAACGCGATCAACGGGCTCAAGCGCCCGGTGAGGAGGAAGCTCGTCGATTTCCTCCGAGATCGATCGCTGGTGCATCGCACAGTATAGCGAACCAGCAAATGGACGCCAGTAGTATTACAGCAACGTCGCAGCCAAAGACAAATTGCTGTCGAGATTCCCGACAACGAGAGCATTACGCGGCCTTCCTGAGGCAAGAAGGCCACGTACTGCCCTCGTTGACTGCGGTACGTGCCCAAGCCATCACGTTTTCGCTGCTGCGTGGCGGACGCGCGTTGACAATAAACTATGATGCGATGTGCAAAACAGACTTGGGGCGCTTGCATGAGAGCAACTGCTAGCAGAGAACCACGATGTGCTAGTCGAAATCGACTCGAAAGGCAAGGTGAAGCACAAGGCAGCTATCTCCAATCGTGTATTGGTTTCGATCCAAGCTTTTGTATTGTGGACCACTTCAACTTCCCGCTGGTCGTAAAGTTGCCTTTTTCAGGCTTGAGTCGTTCCGGCTCGTCTAGCATGTGCCCAAGCACCATCCTGACTACACCCGACGGCGCGAACGCGACACTGTCGTCAATTCCGACTCGGGGAGGTTGACACGACCATCGTTCGTCCGCATGAAACACTGCGCAGAAAGGCCTCAATGCGCTCGACATCCAGCAGCACGACTGACGAGTTGAAGCCCCCAAGTCTCAACTCGTCGACCGATTTGAATGAGATGACGACCCAACACGGCAATCGGGCGACAACTCGCGGCAGTCCCGCATCATGGTCGACAGCAGCGACAAGCTTCACAAAATTTGCGACTGTGTTCGTTGCAGTATCCAGAGACTGCTGCTTGGACGTGCGTTAGGCTCGAGTTGGAACGCTTCCGACGCTCTGCACGCACAACGACACCAGCTAGACATGACGACGACACCGTGAGATCAGTCCGAATGCAACACCGGTATCCAGCAGGCTGGTGCTGCAGCACGCACCTCCAGCACCGCCTCCACGCGCGACTTGACGTTGCTTTCCAGGCGAGTCACGAGACGCTGCACCTCGTCCCTCTCTGCTCCTCTCTCGACTAACGTCGCCAACTTGCTGATCTTGTGCTCCACGGACTGCAGTCGTTGCGTGTCCTAGGCATGGGAACACCTCAATACCGATCTAGCACGGCCAGAGCTGCCAGCACAGAGCAGTCGTACGTACCTCCTTGCGTGTGTGCTCGTGGAATTCCTGCTCTCGTTCGACGAGCGACTTGAGCGCTTCAAGTTCGTGCAGTGCTTGCCGCATCTCGACGAGGTCGTCCAGAGCCTGCTGGAGCAGTGCGGTCTGACGCTTCCCCTTGATTTCCACGTCGCGCAGTTGTCGTGCCAGCTCCTTTATCGGCTCTAGCAGAACGTGTTGCCTGCGTAAGTAAAACACAGCAGTGAACTCAACTGATCGAGACGAACCTTGGATATCTCCGTCCAACTTCTTGACGTATCCGACCATGCACTGCTGGAACACGTCGAGCTTGTGTGCACTTCGGCAGCAGCTTCTTGCGCTTTGATCTCCGAAGCTGAGACTGTGTACTGCACCGACTCGACAAACGTCTTGGCGTGTTCTTCCTGCCTTTCCACGAGCAATTGGGTCTGACTGAGTTGCGAGCGCATCGACTGCAGCAACTCCTGATGCTTCTCCACTTGCTCGACCATGGTTTGATAGTCGCGTGTCTGGTGCCGGAGTCGGAAATCAATTCGCTCCATCGCCAGCTTCACATCAGTGAGCTGCTGCTCTGCCTCGACTTGCAGGCTCTGGAGTTGAGTCGCTCCCTGCTGCTCCATCCCCGACGTCTTCTCGATCACGAGCTCTGCTAAAGTCCCCATGGCTGTCTTGTTGGCTGCTACCTGAGCACTTGCAAACTCCAGGTCGCTCGCCAGCTGACTCTCTGAGTGTGCATCCTGGTTAGCTGCAAAATCAACTTGACAAAGTGATGAATTGTCTTACCAACAGCTTGGTGCCGTAGCGAGTCCTTCTTGAGCTGCGTCACGACAGCAGCCAGCTCCATGAACTCTGCGCGGGTCACCTGACGAGCCTGAGCATCCGTCGAAAGTGTCGAACTCGCCACAGACCCACCGCCGCTTTTCCGCTTCACCGACGATCTTTTCCGCACCAGCACACTACTCCTCGGCATGGCGCTGTCTGCAACGGAACCAGCTAACGACTTTTTCTTGGTCGCGGTGCGTTTCGACAGTAAATTTGTCAGCCGAAATTGCTGACAAAGAGCTGGCGACGACGGAAGTTCGGACGGAAACTTCATCATGGGGTGCACTCGTCCTGGAGCAATCGGTACGTTCGTGGGCCACTTGACTAGCAATGATAAGGAATCAAATATTCGCCAAAATGCCGTGCTCTGTAGCTGTGATCGTAGCGACGGTAGCTGGAACTCTTTCGCTGCTGAGCTTCTTGCTCCCTTTCTGGTCCGTGATCAAAGTGGTTGACGATTCCGGAAGCGGAAGCAGCGACGATGAAGAAGTTCAAACTGACTTGGAATTGGCCATCGGCGTCTGGGGCGCCTGCGTCATGATTCAAAACCGCACCGTTGGCGACAGTCTCCGTGGCTTTCTCCTTCAGTCTGCTGCTTCACAACTTACCAGCTCCAACTTTGACGACGTCGTCGCGGCCGAGGCGACGTTCACCTGCGGCTCATTCTTCACACCAGGTGTTGTTGGCATTCACTGCGAGGCTAAACACGGTTTCGCTGATGGAAGGTGCTCGCGGTCGGAGCGGGATACGCCTACAAGCCTCTGCGCGGCGGATCAGCCAGTGGACATGCTGCTACAAGCTTGGGATCAAGACCAATCTCGTGGAACCATCCGCACGTCTTCGACTGCTCGGCAAGAGATGGCAACTTGGCTGAACAATTCGCTGCCAGATATGTGCGGCGCTCCCGGACACGGTACAGCAGTTCTCACCGCAGTATCGACGCTCTGCTCGACCATTTCGATATTCTTGCTGCTGTTTGGGGTTGTGTTCGGCTCCCTCGAAGTGCAGATGGCAAACCATGGCGCCGTCTCGATCCTCATCGCTGGATGCTTGCAAGCTGCGTTGATAGGGATCTGGCTGCTGGTGACATATGTGCTGCATCACGACGGCAACCACTTCGGGACATCGTTCTACTTCAGTTTTGTTAGCGTCTTCGGATACCTGTTTGCGTACCTTGTAGCACAACGCCATCTCCGGATCGAGCGCAATGCCCTCGTGCAACTGGGATTGCTCGAAGAAGACGACGAGTCTGACAATGATATTTTCAAGACTGCCAAAGCAACCGAAGAACCTGAGGAAGGGGCCCACCAAACACGAAATCTGTCGCCGCGGAAGGAGCATACTCCCAGATCAGCCCAGCGAGTCGTGTAGTCCGCTAGGGCAACAATTTAGTGATCAAAACTTCGGTATTCTACCTGACCTCCTGGGTGGCCTTATCAGTTGAGCATGTCGACTACAGCGTCAGCGATAGCAAGTGATGCTGTCAGTCCTGGAGATTCGATACCGCCGAGATGCACGAGACCTGGTACGCCGTGGGTCTTCTTGTCCTACGCGTTATTTGACAGCAAAAACACATTAAACCATGCGATTACACTAAATAGAATGAAATCCTCTCACCGCGATGTAGAAGTCCTCGAACGTTGAGCCGTTCACCTCAATCTTTGGACGGATGCCACAATAATCGGGCTCCAGTAGCTCAGCGCGTGCTTCAGGCCAGTACGCACGAATCCTCTTCGCAAAGGCTTCCGCTTTTGCTGGGTTTGGTTGGTACTCGATCTTATCGACCCACTCGACGTCGGGTCCAAAGCGAACGTTTCCATCGAGATCCACCGTCGCGTGGACACCAAGACCGCCAACTTCAGGGATCGGATACACCAAGCGACTACGCAGCACAAATGTCATCGATCGGCACTAGCAATGGAGCATCCAGTAAACTTTAGTTACCTGAAAGGCTTGTGTCTCAGTCCGAGTTTGAAGTACGTCCCTTTGGCGAATCGGTCCGGTACACGCGGTAGCAACGGAGGAAGGTTCACTCCAGCAGCCACCACCTTGTCGATCAAATTGGGAGCAAACATGCCCGTCGCATTCACAAAGTAGTCGCACTCCACCTCCTGTTCGTCGACTTCTTCGCCATTAGTTTGCGTGGCTTGGATCAGGAACGTTTTGGTCTTGTGGTCGTACACTCCTCCCAGTACCGTCGTGGCTCTAGCGACCATTGCTCCATGAGTTTCAGCGTCCCCTTCCAGAGCCAACATCAGTGCATGGGAGTCCACAATCCCCGTAGACGGAGAGAAAACTGCTTCTTGGCAGGTCACTTGAGGCTCGATCACTCGAGCTTCGTCTTGTGACAGCAACTGGAGGTCGTTTACCCCGTTGGTTAGTCCCCTCTTGAGAATGCTTCGAAGCTTCTCCGACTGGTTCGACTGCGCTACGATGAGTTTCCCACACTTGGCAAATGGCACGTTGAACTCCTCACAGAAGCTGTAGAGCTGCTGTCTGCCTTGCACGCACAGTCGCGCCTTCCAACTGTCATGGGCGTAGTAGATGCCAGCTGAATAAGATTTGGTTTCATGTGACGTGTGTCAAGAGACGAAGTGTAAAGAAGAATTGGGCGCCTACCATGCACGACTTCGCTGTTCCTGGCGCTGGTCTCCTGCCCCACCATCGCGTTCTTCTCCAGCAGCAGCACCTCGAGACCTCGACAGGCGGCGGATCGAGCAACTGCGAGCCCCACCACACCACCACCGGCCACCACCAACGTCTTGGACATGACAGGCCTTTATTGGAGGGGCAGAGGGAAGAATTTGGTGATGATGGACCTCAGCGCAAGTCGATGGCTTGACTTGGACTCATAACTCAGCGATGGCTAGAACCGAATCCGACCCGTGGAAATCAAGTGGAGAACATGAGCGAAATGTATGGGGAGGAGCTGCCTCTGCTCACGAGCGTTGCGGTGGTTTGTCGAGAATTCCCTGCGGTGGCGGCGGAGAAGCGAGCGGTGCGGTGTATTGAAGCGTTCGTCGACTACTCTCAAACATGCAGGTTTTTAGACGGATTCGACAAGTCTCTCGATCTGGCTAAGCGTGTATTTGCAAGGAGTGGTTGGAACTACGAAGACGCAGTGGAAGGGCTGAGCTTTGCTCGGAGACTGGATGTAGTGCAGTGGCTCTGTGAGCTGGCGGAGGAGCACGGTATTGCAACCAATGAGTTTGTCAACAGTAGAGGTCGTTTTGGCTCGACACCTCTCCAGGGCGCGGCGGGGGATGGACGTCTGGACGTCGTCAAGTGGCTGGTGAGTCAAGGGGCTCGGATCAACGATCAAGGATGTGAGGGCAGTACAGCGCTACACTACGCAGCTAGAGGTGGCTATCTGGCTGTGATGCAATGGCTCGTGGCAAATGGTGCCTTGATAAACGAGAAAGATGGCGTGGGAATGCTGCGCTCCAAGATGCTGCAAGGTGGGGTCATCTCCATGTGATCGAATGGCTCGTGGAGAAAGGGGTCGATGTAAACGAGAAAAATGACCTAGGAAGCACCGCACTCCACACTGCTAGTACTGAGGGGCATCTGCCTGTGATGAAGTTTCTTGCTGAGCACGGCGCTCGGTTGGGTGAAAAAGACTATCAAGGGCGCACAGCTCTCCACTTCGCTGCAGCTATGGCGAAACTTTCGGTTGTGGAATGGCTAGCGCAAATGAACGCTTGCATCGACGAAAAAGATGTTCGGGGACAAACGGCTCTGCACATCGCTGCTAGTGATGATTTTGTTGACTGGCAATACGAGGACACTCCGACTGGAAACCTACCCGTCGCGAGGTTACTTGTTAGTATGGGCCTCCAGCCCTGGGAAACGGATCAGTGGGGTCACACTGCACTGTTCTACGCTAGCGTCCTCCGTCGCACTAAGCTGGTCGAGTTTTTCCTGTTGGAGCGCAGTAACAAGAGCCAGCCATGGCCACAAGGTGATCTACACCAAACGCTGCTCGCTGCAGCTCGAGCAGACCGCGTTGATCTCATCGAGTTTCTAGAAAAAGAGCTGGATGTGGACGTCAGTTATCGCACTGATCACGGGAGAACCGCACTTCACGAAGCTGCGGCCGGTGGTGCTGTTAAGACTATTCAATTGCTGATAAACCGTGGTCTGCCTGTTTGCCAAGCTGACGACTTCAGAATAACCGCAGTGATCGAGGCATCTCGCTGTGGCAGTACTGACGGCTTACGCCTTCTTCTTGATGCTGGAGCGAACACTGGCGACACCAACCTCGCCGGACAGACTGGCCTACATCATGCTGCAAAGGGCGGATATCTAGATGCTGTTGACTTGTTGGTGGACCGAGGCGCAGATGTTAATTGTTCGGACCAGCGAGGGTGGACAGGCTTGCACTACGCTGCTGCTTCAGGCCATTTCGATGTCGTAAAATTGCTAGTGTCAAGTGGGATCAACATTGAAGCTCGAACGCTGTCGGACAAGTTGCCAGCTGATCTCGCGTTGGAACGTAGCTATTTGGATGTGGCGAACTATCTAAACGAGCAAAGTGCGTCGGTGAGTCGGGAACTCACGAGCACCGCGGACTACGCTGAATACCTACTCGATCCACATGATATTCAATTCGGCACGTCATGGTCCTGGCGGTTAAAAGTTCAAGGACGGTGGCTCGACTCACTTGTGGAGGTCAAGCTGAAATCAAAATGGAAAGCGCAATGGAAAACCAAAAACTTTGCCCAAGAACTGGGTCGGTGGTCCAAACTCAACCACCCGCATATCATCAAACTTTATGGGGTCTGCGAGGGGGCACCGTGAAGGAACCCTACTTCGTTTACGAACGGGCTGCCTTCAACTCCCTATTCAAGTACTTTCAAGCATCAGCAAGCCCAGTTTCGCCATTGGATCGATGGAATAAATTGTACGAGGCAGCCTTAGGTCTGCAGTACTTGCATGACCGCAACATTATCCACGGAAGTCTGTGCTGCAAATATATCGTGGTTGCTGCGAACGGAGTAGCTAAACTCAGAAACTTCAGCAGCGACGATGACTTGGAGCTCCGTGATCCAAGATTCACGAGTGAATTTCGCCCGTGGACAGCGCCGGAGGTACTTTGTGGTTTACCGTCTTCGTTTCAGTCGGATGTGTTCGACCTGGGGATGACCATTGTGCAAGCGTTTAAGCCCGAGTGGGATCAGGCGCCTGACCACTACTTGCTCCAACAGCATGCTAATCTGTATGGCGAGCTTCCGACCAAGCCCGCAGAGCTTTCGGCAACCCAGTGGACTCTCATTGAGCGAATGTGCGGCTATATTCCTCCTGATCGACCCTCCATCTCAGACGTCGTCCGGGAATTGGAGTCCTTTACGCGCCAAAGCCAGACAAGTCACGACCTCGACGCAGAATTGCCCGAGCTGGAGGAAATGCCACCCTCTTGGGGAAATCTCGGCGATGCTCGAGTGGTTAAGGCCAATTACTCGACTGTGGCACAGGTTCTTGCCGATATTAACGGCATGTGTGGGGGCCACAAAGATGGACCTAATGAACCACGACGTGTATAATCGGTTAGTGGACATCTGCAGTCAGCTAGCAGCTCGAACAGATATCCCAAAGGTGGAGGAAGCGAGGCAATTCGTTGAGATTTTGCGGTACTTTTACAGGAGACTCAGAAGCACAAGCGCTGTTGGCTCCAACCACGCTGCTCGCTTAGCCACCAGCCGTCAAGGAGCCGACGATACCTTTTCGGTACACACTGATCTCGATGCATTTATGGAGAATGCAGGCTTGTCGCGAACTGCCTGTGTCCACCAGTGGAAAGAGCGATGGGAGCAGCGACGAAAGCAGCAACAGCACGAGTTCATGGAAAAACTACAAGAATTACCCTCACTCCTGGAAAACGTTGAGGACGAATCGGAGCGTGAGAACACTCTGACATATTTACGCTTCGAACTGAGCAAACACCCCACGAGTTACGCCACCAGCAACGTTGCAGACTTTGCACGGGTCAAGTCGGCGACCTTGTCCACCGTTACGTCGACCAGTATCAACTGGTTCATCCCAGCGTCAGAGGTCGACTTTGACAAGTATGACGACTTCGCTCGAGGTGGGTTCGGCACTGTACATCACGGCAAATGGAGACGGTCTCGCATCGTTGTGAAGAAGGTGGAAGTGAAGAACGAAGAGGACCGGGCGTCGTTTCTGAATGAGGTGGAGATCTGGCACAAGTTAGATCATCCCCATGTGGTACAGTTGTTCGGCGCTTGCCACATTGATCAGCCCTTCTTCGTGAGTGAATTCGCTAGTGGTGGCCAACTGGACCAATATCTACGGAGCCATGCCGACGAAGTTTGGGAGAAGCTGCATGAAGCTGCGTTAGGTCTCAGGTACCTGCACGTGAAGCGAGTGGTGCACGGGGATCTTAAATGCAACAACATCCTCGTCGGAAGCGACGGAAAGGCCAAGTTGACGGACTTTGGATTGAGCACCCAGACGTCTACGATGGCTGGTAGCAGTGACGAGCCCGAGGTGGAATTGGAGAGCAGCACGAACTCCCAGACTGGTGCTCTTCGTTGGAAGGCCCCGAGGTGCTGAGAGGAGAAAAGATGACGTTCGCGTCCGACGTTTACTCGTTTGGCATGTGCATCCTGGAAGCAGTGAGTGGGAAGTATCCGTGGGGAACGATACCTGATACGGCAGTGAAGCACCATGTCGTGAAGACGAAGAAGATCCCGAGGCGTCCTGAGAACTGCAGCGACGAGGCCTACGACTTGGTGGAGAAAATGTGTCGATACGTTCCAAGTGAGAGGTTGTCGATGAAGGACGTGGTCGAGTCACTGAAGTCGATGAAATGATGCTTGCTGAAGTTGATCAAGACTTCGAATTGTGTGGCCGACAGGTGATGTATGGTAGTGCGTTGATTCCTCGATCGCTTGAGATTGAATTAGCGGGTTAATTGAGTGTGACCCCTCAACGGTGTCTATCTTATGGTCGTGCTGACGGTCGTGTCCTTGAGGCTACCGTCGGCTTTTAGATGACTACTTTACTCTGAGGCAGGATCACTAGTGTTTCATGGGCATTGCTTCGATGATTCAGGTCGTTCAAACGGGCAGCGAGTTCGGCGTGTGCATTCCTTCGTACATTGGTGTCTTGATGAACCCGATGGCCACCTCGTCCTCGACGATTGGAGAGATCGTGACGGAGTTGCTGTCCTTGGGGACGTCCTCAGCGGGGTGTCGGTACTTGATGCAGAGCGCCACTTGGATCACACTGAGCGCCACTCCGATGGCATTCGGAGTCAACACGAACATGTCGTTGGCTAGGATGCCGTACATGACCCAGATGGAGCCGTTGACGAGGTTGACGCTGCACATCATGAACGGCAGCGACGCCGCCGACTTGGTGCTCAGCACCAGCTTCATGGTCTTGAGCGGCGCCGCGTACAGACAAATGTTGAACGCGACAGCTACGAAGCCCGAAATCTTCTCCTGCGCCTTCGCGAGAGCGCCAGCACGTCGGTCTTGCACAACACGATGAAGAGGATCACCAGCAGCATCCAGAGCAGCGTGACAGCCGCCATCTTGTTGAGCGTGGCGCGGTCGGTGCTCCATTTGTAGAAGACCGTCGAGAAGACGATCGACGTGAAGGCACCGAACAGGTTGAGCGACATGACGGGGAAGTAGACCTCGCTCAGGAAGCCGTAGGCGGACCATGTGTAGCAGTTGATGCAGAGCATGAGCATCGGCAGGATGCGGACCTCGCCCGTGCTCTTCTCCATGTGGATGCGGCGGAAGTCTGGGAACGGCGAGAAGAGCAGCACGACGGTGGTGACGGTGCCGCAGATGTTGACGATGTCGAGTGCGAGCATTTCTTTGCCTGAGGTAGTGGGGACCTTGGACGTCGGCGATCGGATGCGAAATGGCTCGGCCGATCGACCAGCGGAGCAAGCGGTGATTTCGAAGCCGAGCTCGGTCAAGACCAGTGGTCGCTCGAAACTCGAGCACTCGGCTTGGACTCGACCTTGTCGGGCCATTCGTTCGCCGCGCATCTCACTGGCGACTTTCGTCGTCGTTACTCTCGCTCTTCGTTTACATTTCCTGCAAGCGATGCTGCCGCGCTTCAGGATCAAACGCTTTACCTTAGCGCGACCACGGTCGCGGCGACGTCGAGGTGAGTATCGCTCAGCCGACCGGACTCGCTTCCCACTTTGTCCTTTCGTTGCGAGTCGCGAGCCTCCGACCGGAGACATCACTTCGGCGTGAGCGTGTTGCTGCTGCCCACACGCATCGCTTTGATTCGGGCTTTGCGTGCCGCAAGCGTTGGCGCGTGGCTGCCGTTCGGCGCTGGAGGCAGATGAGAGCGCCGCACGCAAGTCACGACGGTGCTGCAATGGCTGGACTCGGCTGATGGTGCAGCCCTCAGCATTTTTTGCAAGTCCTGCCTGGACAGTGTCCTGCTCTTGACGCTCTTGAAGTTGAACGACTGCAACGCAGCACCGGGTCACGTGACGACTTTGTACATTAACTCTTTTCGTATTAAAATACCTTGCGTTGCCGTCAAAAGCTCCGACATGCAGCTCGTCCGAGGTGGACGGCGTGACAACGCGAACTGTTAAACCAGCGATCTTCGCCTCGGAGATGGTGTCGTCCTTGCTGACCCATGGAAGCAGCCAGCCGCTGTGCTCGTGTGGAGACTGCGCCCCAGTGCGTGTTTGCTAGTGAAGGCACAGCCGTCATGCAGATGCACTCGGTTCGTACACTCCAAGCATTGTTTGCTTCACATTTTATCGAGTTGTAGAAGGGTAGAAAACATTTGTGGCACATCAAAGAAATATGAGCATCTGCGTTGAGAAGCATCGCGAAGTCGCCGTATGGGGTCGTTTCTTGGCGACCAGTGCTCACTTTCGGTCTTGCCGTCTGGCGCCCACAACTAGCTTTGCGGGGAGTTCGTAGGCCCATGGGTCGGCAATCTCTTACCCCCGAAGAGTTGCTGTGGAGCAAGTCACACAAGTACACCTCCATGACCTGCAAGCTCAACCAGGTCTGCTCGGACGATCTGCTGCGAGAAGAGATCGAGGCGTCTGTCAAGGCTCTTCACAAAGTCGCGGTGGAGACTTGGCACGCAGCTAATCTCCACATGTTGAAGTGCTGTGCCACTGGTTGGCGCTGCCCAGATCTGACCGACGAGTTCTTTTACACGTGCTGTACCGAGGTGCTGCAAAAGCGAGCGGATGGCTCTGTTGGTCCCCCTTCTGTGTATGATCGTGTTCACGCCGGCCAAGGCATGGAGATCGAAGCCAAGTATCGGCTGCTTCAAACGATCTACGAGTACAAGGTTAACCGGCACCGCTCCCAACGGTACAGTCCTGTGATGATGAAGTGTTACAGCTCGCTGCTGTACGACCTGTCGACGCAGATGGAGATCAACGCAACAAAAACACGCAGTCTTGCCGTTTATCAAGTGTCTGTGCATGTACATTACCATAACGTACGGCGCCAGTTCAAGGCAGACTAGTTGCATTATTGTGGTGTTGGAGAACACACAAGATCGTCAAGTTTGGCTTCCTTGCAATGCACACAACAAATTCGCCGAGTCTAAGGTCGGCGACTCTGTGTGGCCTGCGCTAGGGTTGTCCCTTCGCGATTCGGCCCTTCCGGGACAGCGGTGGAATTGCTCCGCAGTCACCAGCTACCAATCTCTCCAGAGGCCTGCCTGAGCTTAGCCGCCTCCGTTCCTCAACCCTGTGACCTCACACCAAGGATGGACGTCGGCGTGTGAGCGCTTTACAGACCACCGAGCGCAGCGTACGCCTGACTAGAAGATTAACGACGTTCTGGGTTAGAGACCCGTCGACTCGCCAAGTTGGCGAGATTTGTCTTCGCTGGTAGCGAGAAATGCCCTTCCCCGGGCCGACCTTAACTCTTGGCGCTACCAGTCGCTTCCCCTACAAGCTATGCCTCTCGGGGAACGACGGCAGACATCCAGCCCGTGCAGGGACTTACAGGAAGAGTGTGCACTTGTCTAGGACTTGGAAAATTCCACTCTGCTAGTTATATCGTAGTCTTCTGTGGAGACTCTCAGGGGTTTCCGTTTCCTATCCTTTCTATACAAATATGCAATGAAATGGTCCGTTACTACTCCTACATCGCACACGGCGACCTCTGCCACAACGGCTCTTCGCGCCCTGCGACCCTTCGTGACCAAAGATCTTGAGCTCTTCAAGTTGAGATCGAGTCTCTCGCCAAGTCGAAGTCGACCCTTCGCCAAGTCTGGCCAGACTCGACTGGACTTCGCTGAGTCGGATAAGACCGACTCGCTGAGTCTTCTTAAGTCGCACTCGCCAACTGTGTACCACACACAGTTCGCTTACTTTTGGCTGATAGCCTGAGCCATGGCATATGCCAGAACGGAGGATTTGCTACACCACATTATCAAGGAGATATTTTATCAACATGGAGGTGGTCCAGTGGGAGAACAAGCAACGGAGGTGAGACTGATGTTTGGCATGATCCCGACGAAACGAAGATCATTCGAGAAGACAGGTTACTTTGTGGGTCGTCTGCGAGAGATTCTAAGAGTGGTGGTGGAGCGACAGCTCGACGCTCCTCGGGAGAAGGGCGTGCGCTTGTTTTCCTTGCTACCACACGCCAACACATTTGTACCACAACACATTACCATCAACACTAGCTTTCTGCGCAACCTGTGCGCCCTCGTTTTCCAGAGGCATGGTGTGCGTCTGTGCGGTAGCCAAGAATCGATGCACCATGGACCTACGCGGGAAGCGCACATCAAAAAACAACAAAGAGGTGGTCATGCGAATGGTATTTGATGTATCGAGATACGAGACTGCCCAACGGAGCTCGCCATTTCGTGGAGATATTTTTCGAGACCTCGACCCCGCCACAAAGAAACACCCAGCTAGTCATCTCTTCACCAATTAGATCAAGACGGACGGAGTGAATGCTTCAATCCTATTGCGGAAACGCTGCGACTACGAGCACTCGCCGGATGCTCAAAATCAAAAGCATATGAAGAACACGTACAAGTACAAAAAGCAGCCTTATGATCCCGAGTATTACCAACGTACCGGCAGGTATCACCCGGACGCCTTCCGCCGAAATCGCTGAGTTCAAAGTCGGGGTAGGCGCAAACGACAGAAGAAGAATCACTACTACAAAGATGGCAAAAATACCGCGGAGATCTCCTCTCTCGAGTATTGGCACGAGGCAGGCTACTATGATCAGCAGCGTTTGTTCAAATGGCTCAAACAGGACAACAAACAGGACAGCCCCGATACGTAGCAGCGCTTAACGTCATTCCCAGCCACGTACGCCGACAAACCTCACTATGCTCGGTAAAGAGCTCGACTACTTGGTCGACTTCTTTTGAATGCATCTCGCAACTGGCAGTTTTCCAACACGGTCAGGAAGCAGAATGCGTTCGCCGGCTTTGCCAAGTGGCTTGTGCCGAAGGTCAGCGTGCAAGTTTGTATTGGTTATGGCGACTGGACTCGCCGAGCTCGCATCCCCCCTTGGCAGCCAAGCCGCCGGAGCACCGCAATCGGAGACTCGTACGGCGCCAAACAGTGCAAAATGGATAGGACACATAATCTTCTTTTGCTACCCAGTGTCCATAATATTAATCAAGCAGGCCCCTCTCAGTAACTTGTGTACTACCGGTAGTATGGTGTTCATTACGAAGTTGGAAAGGCAAGTTTAAGGCATTTCAACAGCAGTTATCTCATGGCCGTCACTCGTTACAATCATCGTATCCCCTTGGTTGCTTGTTGCCTTTCATCGCCAGTTGGTTGACCCGATAAGTTTGCCCAGCTTGGGAGCGGCACGGCAAACGACCAACTCGGCGATTGATATCGATACGAATGGAGCCACAGCACCGTGTCTTCCTCGCAGTCCACTGGTCGATTCTCCTTCGCAGCTGTACAGGCCTCACAAACTCGAATACACCGCTTTTCTTCATCCTCATCGACTTCCTCCTCGCTTCCGTCGGCTGGGATTGAATCAGCCGGACGTTCTTCGACCTTGCTCTCAGTTTCCCTAGTCATTGTTTTTCTGATCTTCTTTGGTCCATACATGGGGTCGTTTACGATCGGGAACCCGAGGTGCTGCAGGTGGACGCGGATCTGGTGTGTGCGTCCCGTGACCAGCAAGCACTCGACAATACTTTCGCCACCTACAGCTTCCTCGTCGACGCACTAACGTGATGCAGGCTTTTGAATCGGGTGAGTCGGTCACTCCGCGAAGATGCCCCTGCCTAGGAGAAACCATTCCAATTGGAGCCGTCACGCGCCAGAATCCGTCGTGAGCGCTCTCAATTTTCACCAGCCCTGAACTTAGTCCTTGGACGTCTGCAAGCCCTTCCTCATCTGTAGGAAACTCGCCCTGCACTCTGGCCACGTAAAACTTTTGCACCGATCTATCACAGCTTCCGTCCGTAGACGTCGCTGTGAGCTCTGCCGTCAGACTGCGAGCTTTGTCCGCAGACTTGGCCAGTATCAGCAGCCCGGATGTGAGTCGATCCAGACGATGCACCGGAAACAGCTCCAGCTTCCGATCCAAACCCACTGGATGTGAATTGAGTCGGACGAGTCCCAACTGCACAGCCTGCCTGCAGTACTCGGTCGAGAGCGTCGGGAATTCCGCCGCAAACAGCTCGTGCAGTGATCTGCCACTCCACCGACCTTTGGCAAACAGCGCAAAGCGATGCACGTACGGCTCGATGCTGTGGATTATACAGCCTGCCGTTGCTCGGTTGGCGCAGGTGGACGACGTACACTTCCCATAGTGAACTCTGTCAGCGCTCAAGACGAAGAGGATTTTCAGTCCAAATTCCAGGAGGCGAGGGAGGCGGTCGCTCTGTTGGCGGTGGTGGCTCAAATGGACCATGCTGCCTGGAAATATCTACTGACCAAGTTCTGCAACTTAGCGTTTGGAAACCATAGCGGAGAAATGTTCGAGATGGAGACCCCAGCCCACTTCTCGCTGAAAATGGACCTGAAAGGGCAGAGATACCGAGGGCTGTCTGGATCTGGTGGCGTTATGTGACGCGAATCAATGGGAACGTGTCAGGTCCGAGGTCCAAGGAGCACTGGCGAAGATTGCGATACTTTGCCCAACGCACGAGAGGTCTCGACGTTAAGATTTCGGTGAGGGCACACTTCGATTCCAGTAATGATAAAGACAGCGGCTCGAGAAGCGTTGTAGTCCATCAACGAGTGTTGGAGCTGACGGAAGAGCTCTGGGGATCCGACAGGCGGAAGAGCCATCCAAAAGCAATGGAGGGCATATGAATTGAGTACAAATAAACGTGTTGTTCCTCCAGGGCCTTTACGGTGCACGTTTGTGCTGCAGCCGATGGAGGCGGAATCTGGGAAGCATTTTGAGCACATCGACCTGATAAACTCCGTGACGAACTTGGTCAACGAGGTTGTTGCCGCTTTGCTGCACCTACCACCCAAGTTTACAGACGTGAACACTTCGATTGCATCCGATGGCAACTGATTTCGGCCACAACTCCCCCAGCCCAGTGTTTGCAAGCGATAACTACTGTTCCGTACTCTGCAAAAGCGCAGATTCAAGGCAGCGTCAGATAGGGAGAATGCTTCTGTTCTGTGGGCGAAACTCTGGGACCGCGGACTTTGTCGTCTTGGCATCTGCTTTAGTAACGAACAGAACGACAAAGTTCGTGGTGGTCGCACTGGACGCTAACGAAGTCGTTAATGATTATCACAGAGAAGAGTTTTGGCGGTGGATGGCGTACGGACTATTTTCAATTCGAGCACAGAAGTCTTTTTCGTTTGAATCGCTCGAGCTCCCTCTCATTTCGAGAATGACCACAAGAGACGTGGTTTTGTTCCAAAGCATTTTGACCCAGAAGCAGCGCTTTGCGATTGTCCTGAAGGCATTATTCCTGATCGAGATACCACATTGATGGTTACGGTTTGACGAGCAACAGCAGCCGATAAAGGTTCTCATCCTCTGATGTTTGCAACTCCAATAGGTTCCGTCCGGACTTTCAGCGTCGACGGACGGAGCAAGTAAGGTACGCGCGAGTGGACTTGCTGTTTGATAATCCTGAGGAATGTGGTCGAGGTGGACTGGAATCTCTAAGTTATCGTTTCAAAACCTTACGGCATTTCAAGTCGATGGATTAGCGAGCTTCATCTCGGCAACCAGGAGTTCACTGAACTCGTGACTATCGACTACGACTGCCGTGATTCCAATGGAAACTCCATCGAAGACCAAGTAGAACTGAACGATGCGATCCTGGAAAGCTGTCCAAACCTACAGGAACAGGTGATTTGGAAACGGGTTGCAGTTGCCCGCTTCAATTTCGACGATGAACTTCTTGAAATCTGTGTGAATTGCGACGATATTGCCACGTATGGCCAACGATACTGGTAACCCGCTAGCCCGACGTTTTTGTCGATTGCGTGTCCGACTAAACAACATCAGTGAGTCCGTTATTGTTAACGGCGTTGACACGATACAGCAGAGCTTATCTCAAGCTAAAGTTGTCATGGAGGCGCTGCTGGGGATGTTGAGTGTGATCAAGAATACCTAGATGTCGTAGCACCCGTCGAACTCAACAACTATTTGGATGCCTTCCGAGCGCATCATCTCGGACCGATTGATCGATTCTACAAGTTGTCGAGGGTGTGCAAAGCGGCGTTTCTGAGCATGCTTCCAGTGGTGAGAACGTCGACCTCACCGCGAAAGAAGCAGAAGCGTGGTCGACCGCAGTCGAAATCTGCTCGCTACAGCCTGGACCAACTGGCGCTGTCGAATATTTTCGCGTTCGCAGGCTCTTCGCCACGTTTACTTTCGCTGCGACGCATTCAACTCGGACAAGTGTGAAGAGCGCATTTAATAAGAGAACTGCTTGAGCTACATGAGGTCAACGGGTTGTTGTCGAAAAGCGGCCGAGAAGTTTACGGTGCGCCCCGGGAAGCATAACGATTGACTCAACCGATAATCTTTCTGACGTGTTGCTTGCGCGTAGTGCTCAATAACACAATCATGCTGGGCTCTTTGCGGAAGTCTTGCCATTCATCGATCCACTTCGTGGCGGTAACAAGATGAAGATTTTCAAAGCACTCGTCGCCGTGGTCTTTGCCATGACGCAAGCGGGTGCTGAAGACCCAAGCATTGACGGCAGGAAGCTGCAAGGACGTGAGTACCAGTCTGCTCCGAGTCCGAACTACAACGAGCGCCCATGCACTTACACCAACCGCTGTCACAGAGACGCTTGAGAGAGTCAACCCCGCCCAGCCGTTCGGTAGAGTTTGATAAAGCGTGAAATGAAAATCAAACTGGGATTTCCCCACCACAACTTCATCGGAATTGCCCCTACTAGTCGGATAGTTGAGCGCCCATCGCGGATGTATTCCGCCAGGACCGATGGCCTCCTTGTAGTCCTTTAGGAGAGATGGCAGTCTGGCCTTGAAGCCCTTCCAATTCCGGGTCGATCCGATCTTGTTCAGGAGTAGACCGACGCCGTCTCCAAAGTAAAACTCGTACTCGCTCAGCTCAATGAAATAACAGCACTCGAAGGTGTCGAGGTTGTGAAGCTCCACCAGCGGGTAGATCAGGTTGCTTGGGGCGGGCACGAATCGAATGGCCGACACTGCCTGCTGCCAGAGCTTCCCAGCTCGGCGCGAGAGCATGTCGTCCAAGAGCTCCCACCGGACCACGGCACGGAGCTCCGCCAGGACGATATACCGCTTGGCGTCCGGCGGCTCCAGGTGGACCTCCGTGCCGTCCAGCTTGAAGGTCTTGTACGGGAGCTCGCGCCTCGGTCGTGCCTGTGCAACAGAACTCCCAGATTTGAATTGTGATCAGAGGCAGTGTACCCCATACAAACAACAAGTGAAAAATACTGCGAGAATCCATATGGTTACTGCCCACCCGAAACGCGGATGGTTGTCACTGCGTCAACCAACTGCAGCAGCGATGAGCGACTCGGAGGACGACGTGCTCGACTACAACGAGGGCCCGGAGGTGGAGCTGGGCTTCGTCTGCGAGGATCCACTGCCTCTCGACGCTGTCGCTCTGCATAGCGAGCCGGACTGGACCAAGTGGGACGGCGGACGCGTCGGAGGCCGCCCCAGTTGGCTCTGCCCAGCGCCTCAGAGCGTCCCCAGCAGCGACCAACTGCAGTGCAGCGAGTGCCACCACCCGCTGTCTCTCTTGCTGCAAATCTACTGCCCTCTGGACGACCAGGAGGACGCTTTCCACCGCAGCTTGTACGTCTTTGTGTGTCGCTCTGACGGTTGCAGTCGCCAAGGAGACGGCAACGTGTTCCGGTCGCAGCTGCCCAAAGTCAACAGCTTTTACTCGGAAGAGGGAGGGGCGATGCAGCCGAAGCAGTGCGATAAGCTGGAGCTGTGTGCGCTCTGTGGACAGAAGGCGGCGTTCAAGTGCAGCGCTTGCCATGTGGCCCAGTACTGCTCCAAAGCGCACCAGAAAGACCACTGGTCTGCCGGACACAAGCAGAGCTGCGGACAGTGGTGAGAGATGAAAGTGTGTGTTGTGCGAGTATAGTGTTTGTGCTGACGTTTAGTGCTGCAGTTTGGAGACGCAGACGCTGGTGGAGACGGACGAGACTCGAGAGAAGTTGATGAAGGGGACCAAGTGGGTCTTCCCAGAGCAGGAGCTGGAGATTGACCACGAGCCGGACAGTAGCGAAGCTGCGAACGAGTGCGTGCGTGGAGGATTTAATGGTGGATCAACTGCGCTAATGGTGGTGTATTTGCGATCGACAGATACGAGGCGAAGCTGATGGCCGAGTTTGAGAAGAGTACGTTGATTCTAGTGTGTCAGAAATGTGGTTAATGAGGTTGTGCTAACAGTTCGCTCATCAGACAAGCAGAAGGAAAATCAGAAGCGCGAGGGCGACGAGAATGACCCTTTTGCGGGCGATGATTTGGACGTCACTCAACGCGAGCTGAACGAAGCGCTAGGACACACCAAAGACCAGGACCCGCAGTACGTGCGGTTTCTCACCCGCGTAGCATTGGCCAAGGACCAGGTGCTGCGGTATGCGCGCTGGGAGAATGAGGCTGTGCTTTGGGTGCATTCGGAAGGCACGCACACAGGTGATGTGCCGCCCTGCGATCGCTGCGGGGGCGAGCGAAAGTTCGAGTTTCAGGTGCTTCCACAGCTTCTCAACTACTTGGGAGTTGATCAACAAAGCTCTCTGGGCGATATCGCTTCTCGCAGTTGCGAGTGGGGGACGCTGGCGGTCTACACGTGTGCCAAGAGCTGCCCACTTGAGACTCAATGCGCTCAAGAGTTCTTGCACTACCAACCCGCCTACGCTGGCACTGCCTAGACGCTAATCAACTTCATGTTCACCCATATTTTTAGCGGTTGTGTGCTGTAGGCGTCCGACGCGGAGGTCGCTTTTCGTCTTCGCACCTTGAGGAGGACATTGGACTATTGATAAGCTCCGACCGCCACATCTGATGATGATGGCTCTGCGTGTGTAGTCACATGCAAGCCATTCGGGAAATTGACAGCACCAGCAAACGCTAACGTAGAGCAAGGATGTCGTCGCTGCGTGTCCGGGCGAAAAACAAGCTGCTGACGGCACTCGGAGCCGCCAAGCCCAGCACGAATGTGGCGTTCGACTTGGCCTACTCGGATTTCGAGAATATGCTCGCGAGGCTCACGGCGCTCGATTCGGCTGTACGGGGCTATGCTGGCGCGTTGAAGAACTTTCATGGCTCGGCGAGTTCTATGATCGGCGCGATTGATCGGATGGCTTTCGGCGGCGGCGGGTCCGCAAGCCTTCAAGGACCATCTCCTGGGACGACCGAGATGCAGCAGCTGGCAGGAGAAGCTCGTGTGGCTTGCGCTGATGGAGACATGTTGGTGTTACAAGAAGCCACGACCCGACTCGAAGAGGAAGTGTTGCTCCCGATGAAAGGTTGGATCAAACACGCCCAAGGTCTGCAGCAACAAACAGCAGCGTTCCAAGAGCAGAAAGCTCTTTACGACCACTACACTCGCAAGGTGGCGACACTACGCGAGACGCACGACAAGAAGACGAGCAACCGGCAGCATGAGAAGCCCAAGGACACGGAGCGCATGTTCCGCAACGAGCAGAAGTTGGCGTCCACGACGCAAGAGTACACTCGCGTGTCGGACGCCATTGTGCGTGACCTGCGAGCTTTCGTGCTGTCACGAGATGCTGCGTTGGCTCCACTACTCCGACGTATACTGCGTGGGCGTGTTATCTACGCGGCTCGGATGAATGAAGCCTCAGCTCGTATTCGCACGTTGTTGGACGACGGTGTCGAGGAAGCGGAGGGTGGCGGTGTCCTTGGCCAGTTCACAGCACTCGCTCAAGGCGGTCCTGCTGTTAATGCGTCGGTAATTGCTGCAGCTACTACTGTGGCTTCGACAACTGGTGTGACCAAGTCTTCATTCGACGACTTTGTCGGTACCTCTGCTCCTGGAGGTGTGGATGCCTTCGCGACGACACCTGTGCCTCGAACTCAAGAAATGCAGACAACTTCACTCGCGAATGGCAGCTACGGCCTCTCAGCCCCACACTACCAACACTACGCCGACCTAAACAAGGCACAGGACAATGATTGGAATTCGTTCGCGTCGACCCCAATGCCGCCAACACAGGAGATGCAGATGCCGTCACCAACGAATGGCGACTTTGGTCTCTCGGAGCCGCACTACGCACAGCCGACCGAGTCAAATAAGCAAGCGGACAATGGCTGGAACTCGTTCGCGTCAACACCGATGCCGCCAACTCATGAGATGCACAAGCCATCGCCGATGGGTGCTAACTACACGCCACCACTCTCGGTTCCGCAGTTTATGACTGTGAGCTCACCTACGAACGCTGGAGCGAACTCATGGGGAAATGAATTTCCAGGCACAGCTCCAGTGTTCTCAACGATGCCTGCGCAAGCAGCACCCCGAGCGCCCAAGTGAGTGCCTGGGATGCTTTCCTCCGGCTTCGGCTCCGTCAGACCCGTTCCCAACCGCAGAGTGGGGTGCTCCGATCACCAGCGAAGCCCCTTGGCAGCAATCTCAACAGCAAGTGCCGGTGCATGAGTTTCGCGACATGCACGTGAACGCCCTGGGCGGTCCGCTGAACTCGTTCCGCGAGAAAAACTGATGATCATCGAGCACGACTAGATGTATAAGGTAAGACGTAGGGAGTAAAGGCACTTTTCCTCTATCCAATTGATTGCAAAAACTGTAGTGACTCTCTTGCTCTAGTTGATAACCTGGACAACTTGCTGGAGTTGTCCAGCGCGTTCAGGACGATAGCGCCTGTTCTCGTCCAAGTACTTCTCGCCCTGCATTTCTCTCAGCCGTGACACTGCCCGCTTGAACGCCACCTTCAAGTCCTTCAAAGCAACCAAATTACCCACATCCAACCCAGCCATTTGCGCCGGGCCGTAGGCTCCAACAGCAGCGTCCCACGAGCTGGTAGTCGGCACTCCCACCGCAGCATTCTCCTTGTTAACACGCTGCTTCTCTTCCTCTATCGCTGACGGACTGTTTTCGCCCTCCGACGCCGCACGAACCAAGTCCTCATCAAACAGGAAGATCCCTCGCGGTTCAGCCGCCTCCGACGAGCTCACAAGACGCGTGTGGTGCTCGTACAATTCGTCCACAAGTAGAATAAATCTTCGTGCTTGGTCGTGCTGCGCCATCGTCAAAACTGGCACACTATCCAGCATCAACGTGTGGAAACATTCTGCCAAGGCCTTGTAATCTGCCGCTCCTTTTCGGTATCGCACAACTGCGAAAACGACGCTCGACAGACTCCACTCTGCGCTCGACCTCGAACTTCGATGGTCCTCCCCATCATGACCGGCACACGCAGCACTTCGTCCCGAATGTCGCCATCACCACTTTCGACACCCTCGTCCAGGGACAGCAGATCTTGATACAGCTCGTCCATCTTTCGCTTGGTCGACTCTGTCAACGGCGACAGGAAAATCTCCTCGCCGCCCACCGGCTCGCATAGCAGTCGGTAGTCCTTGTCCGAGTCCATGGCCACCACTTTGGTGTGTCTCTCGAGTTGGTCCAGGAACGGCAGGAAATACTCGCGATTGGTGCCGTCCTTGTACAAGTCTTTGGGCGGCGTGTTGGACGTGGCCACCATCACTACCCCCTGGCGAACATGACGCCGAATAGCTTGCGCATGATAAGCGCGTCGGCCACGTCGGTGACTTGGAACTCGTCGAAGCACAGCAGGTGGCTCTCGTCTGCAATGGAGTTGGCAACCTGCAGGATCACGTCTCGACTGTCGTCAAGGACAATGTGTCGCTGTCGTCCGTAGAGCTGTAACTGTTTTGCCTTCTCTTTCGCCAGTCGAGTCTGCACGTCCAACATGAACGCGTTGAAATGGACCCTCCGCTTCTTGTGGACATTTGCTGTCTTAAAAAGAGGTCCAGCAGCATGGACTTACCCGTACCGACGTCTCCGTGGACGTAAAGTCCTCTTGGAACCATGACCGGTGTTATTTCCTGACCTGTTGGACTTTTGGAGTCGTCCTCCTGGACCGAATTTAGCGGTTTAAATTCAGGCAACGCATAGCCCTCCAATCGAGCCGCCAACTTGTCCAAAATTCGGTGCGCGATCGCGGCCTGACGAGCGTCGTACGAGAGCTCCCCGGCAGCGACCAGCGCGTCATAGACACTCGAGGGTTTGGTAGACGCCGTCGACAGACTGCGCAGCCACGAAGGACGCTGCAGGCGACGCCGCAGCAAGAGCATCGGTCCTGGATGCTGCCACAATTGTTGCTCGCGACGAAGACGGTATACGTATACTGCGAACGTCGCAACGAAATATTACCGATGTATTTTACCTCGACTCGTAATATTACCTTGGACCTCAGTGGACCATCTCTCAACAGCTACTTTTATGTAGCCTCTCCTAATGTCCAGAGGGACAAACGTGGGACCATCCTCTAAAAACAGCTGTGCTGTAAGAGGACTAGAAGACGACATGGCATGGTCCACCGGGACAGTAGCCATCTGGATCTGTTATGTAGCCATTGATAAATGGATACACTTCTCCGGAGCCACGATTCGGATCTGGCTGCGCGAGGGCGCGAACGCTGGGGCTGAAGTGGGCCGATCGCCGTGCTGTGGCTACGGGCATCGCTGCGTCGCTGTAGAGGATGGCTCGATCCAGTGCCGGTGATCTGGTGCTGGCCGATGGCTTCGGGGCATTTATCCGACGGTTCCTGCCGTTTACATCGCGCGGGTTACGGACTTGATCGGCACCACTGATCCAGTGACACTCCCAAGTGCTCCGGGGTGTTACGTGTTTCAGCTCAATGGCGACATACAACTCCATGGATTGGCAATGTTAATTGAGCGAGGTGTGAGAGCTGATGGCCGACGTCGACGTGGCAGCGATTCCTGCAGTGACAGCGGATGCGATAGCACTACCGGTAGCGGTACTGACTTCGACATGGATTCCGATAGCGGATCTGAAATATCTGACGGCTCCGAGCTTAGCAGGAATGCAGATCAAGTGGCGCTCATTGGGTCCGATCCACTGCAAAAGTTCGGGTGCACTACGGTCAAATCGCCAAGCCTCAGGAAGAGGTATGACACTACGATGGGAAGTGGCCCTGTCGCTAAACTGATGAAGGCCTCCTCCCAGAGGAATATCTTCATTCAAGGCGTCTTGTATGGCATGCGGCCAAATGTCACCCGAAAAGCAGAACATGTATTGCGTCGCAAATGGGCGAAGTACCGAGTGATCGTCAACGCGGGTCTTAGATCCCACAACGAATTTATGTCGGCTCGGAACCGCAACATTTTCTTGGATGTAATGCACCGGGCAGCACAGCGGATTAATCGGCGAGGGGAAATGCAGGAGCTCGAACACTTGGCAGCATTGTCACCACAGAACACATTTTGTAAATGTCCACACTGTGGCATCACTTTCTCGACTGTGGTTCTGCACTTGACGCTCTCTGGTTTCTTGGCCTCGTAACACTTGGCGTTGCTATACTCGTGGCCGCACGGGAGAATAATCGTGTCCACTTTCACTTGACATCGTCCGCATGGATCACCACAAACCTTGGGGCAGACATGTCCACAACCGTCATGGAGCCTTCCACACGGACTATTGCAGTAAATGGTGGCATGCGATGGTTGATCGAAGTGGCATTTCTTTGGGCATGCGTGGCCACACTCGGGCAGACTCACATGACAAGGCTGTTGGCAACCTCCGTCGGGTGCCAGTAGGTGCTCTGGGATGCCCCCGCAGGACGGAACTCAAGTCGAAGAAAACTCGGGAGCCTGGCAGTAAATAGACACTTCCATCTCCAATTCCCCTGCTGCTGGTTGTGCCTCCGGTGCCAAATATTTCAAGAACGGCAGTGCCGCTGGACGGAGTGACTGGAGCGCCTGCAGTACTGGCTCATTCGAAAAAAAAGCGTTGTTGAACTCCAGCAGGAACAGAGATGAACGCGTAAAGCCCACCCATTCTTCGATAGCAGCTATGTCCCGACTATTGTAGGGCCGCAGCGATATCCTGGACGAATTCTTGGCAGCTAAAGCGTCAACATCACGGTCAGCAATTTGGCAAAACACCACCTGCATGGCTCCATTCCTAAAGTTTACGAGCTTCGGCGAACACATCATCATCGTATTCATCGTATTCGTCTCGTTGCTCCATATCACCACTATTGCCGTGATATTTGCTGTCGTCATTACTGCCTTGCCCGTTTGCTTGGACCATCCTTGGTGGATACGTGTTGTTGAACCTCACCTCGACACAAAGTCCATTTCGTTTTTGGCATTCGGCTCGGTACCGAGGAAACTCATCCCAACGTTCTACTTCTCGAACGGTGTGTTCAACCGACAACGCAATCTTGTGAACAGGATACACGCTGTAGTCTACATCGGACTTTCGGCATCGATCGCCTGATGCCTTCCCGAAGGTCTCATTGTAGCCTCGCTTGAAATCTTTCAGACTTAAACGAATCGTACCGCACAAGTCGTCGCGAAAGAGGCGAAAGTGTGTATCTACCCAACGTTCCGTTCCTGGAGACAGCCAGTGAGCCTTTGCATGGAAAGGAAAGTTACCAGGCAGCAGAGGTGGTTCGCGACTCAGACATTCCCATATCGCTGGCAGGATTTGAATATCGGTGATATCCTCATGATCGTTATCATGGCGACGACCAATTCTTCCATCAGCCAACACAGCTCGCTCAGGAATGCCAACTTCCTCGAAATCCCAAGCCACCGGATCGTTCGCTCCCACTTGCTTCTCCGCATCAGTCCTATCTTTCAGAGTAGCAGCTTTTTCGATACTCCGCTCACTGCGACGCACCATATTGTGCAACCTCATCACTTCTTCCCTCATCAACTGGAAGCACATTGTGGAATCGAGTGAGCTGTCACTAGCTGTCGTCTCGTGTTCTACCCACTTGGCAAGTGATGCATCAACGCCATTCACAGCCTCGCGAAAAGAGTCCTCGAATGTGACATCTTGAAACTTGTTCGCCAACAAGAACAACAAGCGGATGAATGGGAGACACACTTGCGTGAAGCTCAACGGAGCGTACTTTCGACCTAAAGAATCTCTCAAGAAGCTTTCGTGAGATAAATCCAGGTCTTCGACACTGCGTCGTTCAGCCACCTGGTCCAAGCAAGCCACGTACTTCTCGCACAGCTTGCCATGGGCAGTGCGTGCGGAGGCGTACACGTGATTTGTTTCGGTCAAATGTCGGCTGATCATCTCCATCCGTCGCATCGTAAGCATCGTCACCAATGGCACGAGCACTCGCTGGAACGACATGACATCGCGTTGTCTACCAGCGTCAAGTGAATATTCGAGATCAATAATTTCTTCAAGAACTGTAAGCCTGCGTCCACGGATTTCTCCCAGCTCTTTAACAAACTCGAAAGCTGTGTCATCCTTAGTCAGCGCGTATAGTCCGCTGTTAACGAAGTTCTGCGCTTGGGTTTGCGTTTGGCTTGTGAGAAGGCGAAGCTGGCTACTTGCTAGCTGTGAGCTGGGCCAAACGCATACGCATGCGTCAGAATGGCCCCCAGAAAGCATGCCCGACTTAAGTTTTTCTGTCAGCTGGCGTCGAAGTCTTTCCAATGAAAACGGTGACATGATGTTCTCGTTGGGAAGGTTTTCGTGTCCAAAGAGCGCCGTGCTCCTGTGAGAGAATCTGCACGAAGAACCATACCGGCAACGGCCTCGCTGGAAATGGTGACATACTCTCTGGGTCATGGTTTGCTACCAGAGACGCAAATCTTGGATTGACAAATGCCGTTGGCAACTAGAAATGAGACCCGGCGTCAGAGGTTGAGACGAGTGACGGCAATTAAGCTATTTCCCATCAAATACCACAGAATTTGAGCACCGTAGTAGCGGCAGCGGCAGGGAATACTGTGGTAAAGCTACGGAAATTATCGCCATGGAAATGCCACTTGCCTCACAAAATGTCCATCTGCATGTCTCGTTGTCTTCCACGGAAATGTGGTTGTTCCCACCGACAGCCGCCCCGCACTCTGGACACTGCATGGCCATTTGTACTCGATTAGCTCTTCACTTGATAGAGTACTCACTGCTTGCTTCAATATGGTGGACAGTTGGTCACGGAGAGCAGTGACTTCTTTCTCGTGCAGCGAGCGGAACGATGGAGGGACCTTTTCCAGGTCGTTTAGAAGTTCGTCGGCCTCGGAGGTGCAGACCTCGGCAGCTTGTCGACGTTCTTGATCCTCTTCTTCTGTCTACCGATTTTTGAACGCGTTGGTCGCGTGTGTCAACAAGATCTGGACCAAAACCAGTTCAGCCTAAGCATCCGCGTGGAGAAGGCCCCGACTTCGAATTCCTTTGCAGCTCGACGAGCTTGTTGCTCTGCCATGTCCAGTCGGGTGGTTCCTCCACCTAGCATCAAAAGTTGCGCCGAAAGAAGCAACGCATAGCCAGCGTACGGGAATGTTGAGTTGGGCATGGGGAGATCGTTCGTGTGAATATCCACATCACCACCACCTATACCCCGTTTCGCCCTCTTCAGCAACGACAAGCACGCTTCGTAGGCTTTTTGGCATGGCGGTCGCTTCACCATATCGCCGATAGCTCAAATTTCTCTCTCCCCCCTTCCTCGCAGCGACCAATCTCGTGTCAGGCTACCAACTTCGACTGCATCATCCACACAGTGCTGCAATCCAATGAGCTGGCGGTGTGCATGAAAGTTAATTTCTTCTCGGCCGCATCAATTGCAGCTCGCTTGGTTACGCGGCCGTATCTACGGAGACCTCGAATTCGGTTCTAACAATTGTAGCGCACCCAGCGATTTGCCATTTCTGTCGTTTTATTTGGTCATGCTCAGCGTGCTATCAAGCGTCTCGACGGTACACCCTCCTACGACACGGGAGAACAAATACCGGATCATCGTACGGGTCAATCTCGCCGTACGTCCTGAAGAGCACAACATCCACAATCTTGTCCTTGGCATTTGTATCGCCACGAACATGGCAGAACTTCCGCGATGGACAGTCTTCTCTACAAACACTCAGAGCACAGAGAACTGGTGTCCGTATGCGTTAAAAAGACCTTGTTGAATTCCACCAGAAAAAGGGGTCGCTTTTTCCGCCATCGCTCAAGAACTGCGAAGTCTCAAGTCTCAAAAGGTTGCGCAGTCACTCCGACAACATCGTTCTTTACCAGAAGATCAAGATCATGCTCGATCTGAAAGCCTTCTTCACCAATCGTTGCCACTGCCATCATGTCGTTAAACTGCAGTCTATTCGTCCAAACTTCTTGTAGTACTACTTTGGTACGATCCATTGCGCTCTGTCCAACCATGCCGGGCTGACAAGTCGATCGGGAGCTAATGTCGAAACAGAGGCCAAATCGTATTGAGTACGGACCACGATGAACGCCTTCAAACGTGTGTTTGAGCGGCATTCTCAAATTAAACGGTAGCTGACATCCGACGACTTTACTTGCCCACCGGCGAATTGCCCGACATTACTTTGAAGCCGTCGTTCAAGATCCTGCAAGCTCAAGCGAATTGAACGGTATAAATCTGCTTGAAAGAGGCGAAAGTGAGTATCGACCCAACGTAGCAATAGTTGAGTTGAGGCAGATTGACCGAACGAATTGCTTCGGAGAACTCGCAGCGATTGCAACCGGCGCCCGAAGGAACAGTAAACGATTCCTCCGTGCCTGCCCCGAAGAACTTTTCACCGTCACCTCCAACCGCAATGCTGTAGTACTTGGTCAGCAGATGTCCCTGGGCGACAAGGTTCGACTGCCTCCCTCGCCGGAAATCGTCTTGAGCTCTCGTCACTACTGACACCTCTGCTGGGGAGCGTCATCCGCAGACTATACTCCTTGAAGTCTAAATGATTTCTTGGCACAATGTCAGCCACTTTACCCTCGTGGCTACGCTGTTGGAGCAGCGGTGGAAGCTCTTCTCCTGGTTGATCTTGTGCTGATGGCTCTTCGTTATCCGCCCCGTCCACTATTCGGAATCCAATGGTGGACGAGGCTCCACCGTCGCCTGCCCCGCTCAGCAAGAAGCAGCAGCGCAAGCAGGACAAGGCCAAGTGGTTGGCAGCACGGAAAGCCCAGCAGGCTGCGGATGGGGTGTCGCCGTCCAAGAGGAAGCGCAGGAACCAGCGCCAGTCGAGACTCGCGGCAGCGGACGCGTCCGCTCGTCCGTCCCCCACCGTCCACTATGGGAAGTGTACGTTGTCCACCTGCGCCAACCAAGCAACGGCAGGCTGCGTGATCCGCAGCATCGAGCCGTACGTTCACCGCTTTGCGCTGTTTGCCAAAGGCCGATGGAGCGGCAGATCACTGCGCGAGCTGTTTGCGGCGGAATTCCCGACGCTCTCGACCGAGTACTGCAGGCAGGCTGTGCAGTTGGGACTCGTCCGACTTAATGGACAACCAGCGGATTTGGATACTGTAGTCAATGCTGGAGACTTCTTAGAGCACGTCAAGCACCGACATGAGCCCAGTGTGCATCTACCAGCGGTGGGCCAGTCAGATTTAACAAACCTGTCGACTGAGTGGATTTGCTTCGAGGCGGCGGAGGTGGTGGTGGTGGACAAACCCTCGGGACTGCCAGTGCACCCGACAGGCAGCTACCAGTTCAACGCACTCACGACAATACTCAAGGCTGATAGGAAGCTGGAGCTGTTTCCGGTGCATCGTCTGGATCGACTCACATCCGGGCTGTTGATACTGGCCAAGTCTGCGGACAAAGCTCGCAGTCTGACGGCAGAGCTCACAGCGACGTCTACGGACGGAAGCTGTGATAGATCGGTGCAAAAGTTTTACGTGGCCAGAGTGCAGGGCGAGTTTCCTACAGATGAGGAAGGGCTTGCAGACGTCCAAGGACTAAGTTCAGGGCTGGTGAAAATTGAGAGCGCTCACGACGGATTCTGGCGCGTGACGGCTCCAATTGGAATGGTTTCTCCTAGGCAGGGGCATCTTCGCGGAGTGACCGACTCACCCGATTCAAAAGCCTGCATCACGTTAGTGCGTCGACGAGGGGAAGCTGTAGGTGGCGAAAGTATTGTCGAGTGCTTGCTGGTCACGGGACGCACACACCAGATCCGCGTCCACCTGCAGCACCTCGGGTTCCCGATCGTAAACGACCCCATGTATGGACCAAAGAAGATCAGAAAAACAATGACTAGGGAAACTGAGAGCAAGGTCGAAGAACGTCCGGCTGATTCAATCCCAGCCGACGGAAGCGAGGAGGAAGTCGATGAGGATGAAGAAAAGCGGTGTATTCGAGTTTGTGAGGCCTGTACAGCTGCGAAGGAGAATCGACCAGTGGACTGCGAGGAAGACACGGTGCTGTGGCTCCATTCGTATCGATATCAATCGCCGAGTTGGTCGTTTGCCGTGCCGCTCCCAAGCTGGGCAAACTTATCGGGTCAACCAACTGGCGATGAAAAGCAACAAGTCGCTCATGCTGTGGACTCGATGACAGAACATGCGATTGTGGAGGGGTCTGAGCTGTAAGAATTCAACAGTAAAGCGACCAAGTGAAGACGACGATTGTGATGTTCGAGGATACGATGGCGTTGCGATTTCATTTCTTTCGGCTTCCTCGGATATTGTTTTTCGCCAGTGCGTGGGGGCTGTATTTGTGCAAGACCAACGTGTAAGACGCGACGAGCTTTCAGTTGTAAAACTTGTATTACAACAAGTGCAGCGATGAGTTAATGTTAAGCTGGCGCAGTGGCCGAATTTGCGCGAGCTTGCCGCACACAGAGGAAGTTTTTGGTTGCGATGAGATGTATTTGGTTTTCTATCAAACAAAGTTGGTGCTGTAGTTGTCTTTGATGACTAACTCGCTCATGGGCCCCGACGCGTCTTTGGTGTTGCTTCTCGGCTTCATGGCTAACTGTTTCACCAATTGAGCGCTTTCACGCCTACCCACTGCGACAGAATGGGTGAGAGTTATGGCCGTTGCTAGCACGGTCACCCCGCAGCAATGACGGAGCCATACATCGGAGGACCGTACACGTCTGAGGAATCGTCGTCGGAGCCTGAACCGGAGCTTGAAGATGTTTCAGTGCACCGCGGGCCGGTCCATGATTTCGACGCGCATTCGCACCGACCATCCGTGCACGTGCCCGTGACGGTGCCCGTGGTGGAAATGGTGCAGTCCGCGTTCGAGTCGCAGAACGCCATGCCAGACACGGCCGTGTCCGGGTTGTCGTCGTCCACGTAGTCGTCGCTGTTGTCCTTGATCCACTGCTTGGTCGGGTGCGTGTCCGGGTCGCACCCGATGGCCATGTCGGTGTCGTCGGACGTGTCCTGGTACACGCGGACGTAGTCGATCTTGAGGTACATGGGGAACGAGTCGCAGATGGCGTTGTCCATGGAGCTGGAGCCGTCTCCGTAGCAGTCGCCCGACCCGGCGTTCGGCGGGGACGACCCCACGAGCTCGACAGCGCCACGTTGAAGATGATGTACA
The DNA here is from genome assembly GCA_011947345.1 of Phytophthora quininea. Classification (NCBI taxonomy): domain Eukaryota; phylum Oomycota; class Peronosporomycetes; order Peronosporales; family Peronosporaceae; genus Phytophthora; species Phytophthora quininea. The sequence goes on from JAAVTG010000519.1 coordinate 277,441, forward strand.
TGGGCTCCTCGATCATGATCTTCTTCGGGTTCATCTGCGCCGTGTCCTGCGGCGGGTTCGTGAGCACGTCGGCCGTGACCTCGAACATCGGCTGGCCCTCGACCTCCCAGCGGATGTAGCCTTCGTCGCCCATGACCCACTCGACCGAGTACGTGACCCAGTCCAGGTAGGCGGCCATGTGGACCTCCCAGTTCGCAGAGATGGCGTCCATTTGGTACGCGAACTCCGAGTCGGCGCTGGTCGAGCCGCTGGACGCGGTGCAGTCGGAGTCGGTGTTGCCGGCGCTGCACAAGAAGGCGCCGTCGTACTGGTTCATCTTGGGAAGCACGTCCCGTTGGCGTTGATCCCCCAGTGCACGCCCGTGTTCATGTAGCCGAGGTCTGCGTTGGCGTCGTACGAACCAGGACACAAGTCCATCGTGCAGGCGTTGTCCGTGATACCCTTCGTTACCGACGCGTTGATGGTCGCGAACGTCTGGATGTCGTCGTCTTCGACGTCGCACAGGTTGTTGGCGCCGTACCGAAGACCCTGGTACCAGGACTTGTGGCCTCGCAGGTTGTGATAGTACGCCGTGGGGACGTCCGGCTGGTTGGCTCCTTCCGTGGTGCAGTCGTAGCTGTAGTAGCAGTACTCGGACGCGTTGTCGGCGATGCGACGGAAGTCGTCGGGCATGCCCGGACCCACCTGCAGCGACGTCGAGATAGCGGTGCCGCCGCCTTCGAGGATGTCGATCTCGGGGCCCCGCGGCCCTGGTTGGCGTTCAAACCGTGTCCCGGCGTGTCGTTGCAGGCGCTGATGCGCTGGTTCTGCGACGAGAAGATGGTCTCGTTGCACTCGTTGTACGTGAACGGCCACATTCGACTCGTGGACGCGCTGAAGATGGCCCGACCCAGGTTCCCCATGAGCCAGATGCCGGGCCACGTCGGGTAGTAGTCGATGTTGGCGGCGCGCACGGTTGTCGACCCAGTCTCCACGTCGGGGTTGCCAGACGCGTTGGTGACGGCTCCAGGCAGCTGAGCGCGAACCTCGATCATGCCGCCCTGGAAGCAAAACTTGTTCCACGACTGCACCATCCCCGACCGGTAGTAAAAGTACACTTGCTCGTATCCTGGCGGCGAGATGTAGTTGTTCCAGACCGTCTCCGAGATCGTCTCGTCCGTCGTGTTGATGAAGAAGTAGCAGTTGTCGTCGTCGTCGCACTTGGTGCCGGTCATGTTGACCGAGTACACTTCGAGAGCCGAGTTGACGCCGTCCGCCTTCTCCAGTGCCGTCCAGAGATGGTCGTCGCCAGCTTCGAAGCTGCGTCCTTCTGTGTTGAACTCGTCGCTCATAGTGAGCGTCCAAGTATCTCCTCGAGATGTGGTGTACGTCTGCGCGCTATCGGGTGTGGAGGGATCGACCCACGGCAGGATGCCCGACTTGGTCGAGTAGGACGAATTCGACCCCGACACTGTCGACGAAAGCAGTGCCAGGACGATGGAGATGGCTGCTGTGCCTGTCCGGCGTAACATCTCCAACCCTGTTCGTACTCGGTCTCCACTCGAGTCGTATTCGATACTCCTGGATCGAATTGTGAAGTGGCCAGGAACAACGCCAAGCACGAGCTCATAATCGCCTCACACCACTTGATGGCCTTCCTTTGGGCTCCTTCATTCAGTGCTGCGTCGATCCCAACGCATCCGTCGACAGCGCGAGTGGTGCTTGTCGTGCTGAGTTATCCAGACTTGACAGCACTGGAGTTGGTAGTGCAGACCAGCAAGACAGCCATATTCAAAAACAGCTCAAGTCTGCGCTACAAGGCAACGTAGATCGAGGCGAGATGGGGGTGTTCCTGTCGTTGCTTTGTAGTTTAGATAGCTGAAGCATTTTTGATGGTCGCAGCCGCGGCTACAAAATGGACGAACACACTCGTTTGCGCTGTCTGCGTTGATGTTGTGCTTGAGCCTGGCAGTACCAACGTCTTAATATCGATGGTGTTCCTCCATCATAAAAGACTACAGACACCAACGAACAAGAAGGCGAACTGGATGATCCGGGATTTCGGCTATCTAAGCAGCGGTCATAATGGGCAACACGCAGTCACGTGTGTTGGCATGGAAGACTCGCGCAGAAGCAAGCAGCTACGTGTAGAACACGAGTACCCGTCATTTGCTGTACGCAAATCCTTGTTCGTGCATACTAAAATATGTGCGTACACATTCTATTGGGTTTATTCTGCAAAATGCAAAGCGAGGGCGACGACGCCATCGACCTGGAGTGCGGGCTAACAGCACCACCGCCGTCGGACCGCCGGCAGCTGGAGCGAGACCTGGTGCTGCTGTACGACTCGAAGGAGCTGCGGCGCCACGAGGCCTGGTTTCTGGTGGAGACGACGTGGCTGGACGCCTGGATGAGCTACGTGCTGGGAGACCCTGACGACGCCATGAGCCCTAAACGACCCGGTCCCTTAAATAACGACTCCCTATTTGACCACGAGGAATTCCGCATCAAGAGCGGACTGAAAGCCACCAAGGATTACAGAGGGGTCAATCCTCAAGTGTACGCACTGTACGTACAGCTGTACGGCGACGACGGGGTTAAACCCATTGTGCGCTGGACGCTGGACATTTACGCGGTCCCAGTCATGATCGACGACGTCCACGAGATGCTCCACGCCCCTAAATTAAGGGCCAGAGCGGCGGTCTCCGAGCTGAACGAGCAGTTGGAGATTCAGGAGAAGAAGGTCGGACGACCGAGGGAAGACAAAGAGAGCTGGGGATACAGGTGTCTGTGTCGCTGTGAATTCCTGGTACCATGTCTGAATCGACTTTTGGTGGCGGACCTACGTACAAGAAAGAGGAAAAGAGCTGGTGGGAGTCCTCCTGCTGCTGTAGGAGGAGGAGTAAGAAGAAAAGAGCAGCAGGAAGAAGAGAGATGAGGAGGAAGAGACAGATAGCGGCGACTCTAGTGACGAGGAGACTCACGGGCTGCTGGGCTAGAGGAGCACTGTAAATGTCAGTCGACGCTTGTCATTGTGTGAAGACGGTTGTTCTTCAGGGCAGAACGTTAGAATCTGCAGAACTGAAGAAATCGGTTATGTTGCAAGGCTACGATCCCAAAGAATGAAGGAGAGTCTGAAGGTACATGCTCTGCGTTGATGTGCTTGTCATGTGCCGTCTAGGTCACTCAGGATTTGGATCTTGCGGCGCCTACTGTTTCGCTCTGGATGGCTGCGCACTGCCAGTCGAAGACTCGCCACCTCCCCACTGCAGTGGCTGTTTGCGAGCAGGTCGCCACGGTAGCACCCACAGAATTCCTACGGAGATAAGGAAACCTTGTAAGTGGCCGTAATATGTTTGACGACTTTTCTATCCAGGAAGTTGTTTGGACCTGCAAACGGTTTGGGCCAGCCAGTTTTTTACGACGCTCGGAAGTGCCGCTGGACTGATGACTTCCAGATAAATACGTGGAGAACATGTCATCATCGTCCAAAATGCGGTCGTCGAAGCACAGCTGCAGTTCTCCGTCGACTTCTTTTCGGTACGATGAAAGAGCAGTGAACTCCTTCTGCACGAGGACCTACAGTAATAACCGATTGATGAATGGTACTGTAGAGTTGTTCTCAAGAGTAAACAACGCACCCTCAGCTCTTGAATCGGGACCGAAGAGGCAACTCGAAGTGAGAAATATGGTCTACAAGAAAAGTTAGATCATTTCGAGTACGGGGGAACAATAGGATCAACATACACAGTGCTCTCCAAGCCGTGACGAAATGGACGTGCATCCCGGACCCACACGTGGACGATATCGTCGAGGACTTTCAGCTTCCTAGTTGTTTTCTCGACGCAATGGCATTGGCCTTCGAAAAGGACCCGTTCGTATGTAGCCGTCCCGAATTCCCGCTTTGGGTCGACGGGAGCATCATTCTTCTGAGCTCCGCAGCAATCGTAGCAGCTGACACGGCAGCAAGGATGGCCGTTGATGCAGCTAACGGGTCTTGGGGGCGCTGCTCCATCGTGTCCCTCTGCACGATTTGTCTGTGAAGCGCCGCACCAAATCTGTTGGCGGCTTCCTCGATGCAGTTTATCGGGGCAGCAAATGATAGTCCACGATCTCTCCACAAGCGAGAGCTCAAGCGACGACTAACTTCCCCGTCGTCGCCGTTGTTACAAAAGCTGCCGGGGTGGCTAATAACGCGACATTGAACGCTCCTCAACGCGTAAAAGACCGTCGAGAGCAAGCTCAAATACTTCAATACGAGAGTTTCGTGCATTCTGAAATTCAAAACCAGCAGCAGCAGTGCCGTGAGCGATACCTTTCGCGATGGCATCACATACGAAATCTGTATGCAGCTGTCAGTCAAACGATGGCGGCTCGAAAACAGGCATCAATCACCAAGACCAAGCTACCGCGCGCTGGTGTAGTTACTGATCCGTCTGCCGTTCAGTCAGGTATTACGCCTGCCCCGCTTCACGCTTTGACGGCCATGGCATGGTTGATTGACTTGGGCAGGGAATTCCGACAGGGTTTTGCGACGCACAACGTTACGATGGCTCAAGTAGATATTGCGATTAGTGCGGCATTCCATTTGACTTTGCTGTCTTCACAGACGTCGGCAAGTACGTCCCGTATTTCCTCGTGTCTACGTAAAGTATTTCAGGCTTTTCAGCTGCAACCGGAATCAACAACAATCGACTACCGGGAAGTGTTAAATGCTCTATCCGTTTTGGATAGATGGCGAGAAGGTGAAAAAAGATGGTAGCGCGTTGGTTCAATGAGTTTGCATTTCCTTTGGCGGAAAACTCGCCAGCCATCGGAGATATGAAAATGGCAATTCGAGGATCTGATCTACAGCGCATGTTGCTTACGGCTTGTGGTGACGAAGCAGACGAGTCCAGGATGCAGCATTTTTTAAGGAACTACTTGCTATCATGGTCAAGGGAGGTCGGAGCTACATGTCAGAGGTGGCATTTTGGGAATACGCAGGTGATTGCATTTGTTTCTTTGGTGACTTGGGGTGCGTTTTAATCTGTAGCTTACATGCGACCAGATGCCCACCCGAAGCTGCTCGAGACAATCAGGACGCAGTGCTGGAAGCGTCTCACTGACGACACTCGACTTGAATTTTACCGAGACGTGTATTTGCATGCCAAGGAGAAGTTCGCAAAAGAAGAAGCTAGAGCCCGCTTCGAACGAGCGATTGGCCTTCGGCGAACGCATGAACCCCGGCAAAGATTCGCGCGCTGGAAGACTTTTGTTGCCTACCGAAAACTCCTGCGATGCGGTGACACACACTTTCAATCGATATCGGCGGCGAAATTGGTGAGAAGTTTTCGCAAAAACTGCAAGCGGCGACAAGAAATACGCCAAAGCATGAAGATCGCTCAAAGACACAAGAATGTCGAACTTTTGCGCTTCGTTTTCAAACCGTGGACGCTGTTTTGGCGATCGATGCAACGCATGTACGGAGTCATGAAAAGGAATTGACGATGAATTAATGAACTAACCAAATGAACATGAACCTGTAGACACAACGCAGCATGGCGGCGAAGCAAGCGTCATGATATTGACACTTGTCGTAAACGTTATTGGAGTTCGTGGATGACATTTTATAAGGTAAGATAGGAGATTCGGGTGTTGCACAGATGAGAGAGATTTAACGTGTTTCTTTCAGGAAGCTAAAATTCGTAGCACTTATTGTGACAAGCGATCAATCGAGTTCATCATCAAGCGCCGTCGGAACAGTGCGTTCATCAGATGTTATTCGTTTTTGCGTTCACTTTTACTGACGATCGTTGTCCTGCAGTTTTACGATCTTGCTTGGACACCTGGCTTTTTCATAAACAACGACATGCTGAAGTAATCGCGGGTGATATTCGAAGCAGACAGTTTCAACAGGATCTGTCCCACCACCAGCAAATGGAGCTGGAACTTGAAGCTATGGAACTCGAAGACAAACTAAGTGCTGCAGTGGCAGCTAAAGCTCGTGCATCTGCTGAAATGGGAAGGAGGCGATCGTACATTGAGGCAACGGGTCGGGTGCATGCTACCCGCAAGCTGCAGAAACAAAAAGACGAGCGTTTGCAGTACAAAATCTCACGTGAGCGTGCAGCAGAACTAGAAGCGAAGCAGACATGGACAGCTATTGCAGAACAGGTGGTGGTGGAGGTGCGAACTGCAACGATCGCGTGGCTCGCAACCAAAGATGCCACAGATCCTATTCATGAAGAATCGACGAGAATATTTGAACTGGATGCGAAAAGGATTCGGGACGAGCTCGAAAGAGACTCGGACAACGTATCTGCAAAGATTTTCCCGACTGGCTGTCGATGGCAGGTTTACTTAGAAGCTCCACACGGCATAGTGACCCGAAAGCTGACCAAGGCATTTTATTTTAACACTGTCACGTACGAGAAACACTGGTGCGATGAAGTTGTCATGGAAGATTGCGAAGGTATTGCAAAAGAAATCATAATCCAGAGACGGGTCGATGAAGCTTTGGTTCGTCTGAATGCAAAGGAAGCCGAGTTTGCTCTGCAGCGATGCCAAAATGTCGCCGCTGTTCGAATTCAAATGATGTTTCGCTGTCGCCAAGCCCGTGCTGTATGCCGCCGCATCATTCGAAACACCTTCATCAAACGTATCGATCCAGGTTCCGGGCAAGTGATTTACTTTAATTTGAATCGACCCAGTGAAAGTCGTCGGCGTCCGCCAAAGCTCATCGGCAATGATGAACCTCTGCTTCCAGTCGAGTCATCAACGTGGGTGTATCGTCAAGACCATCACGGCGAAGGATACTACGAGCGCATGGACACTGGAGAATTGTCAAGTGGTCCGCCAGACCACTACATTCTATGTACTCGCTGCTCAGTAAACGTAGTGACCAGGCGAAAGACTGTATCGGGCGCTCGCTACTGCATCGGCTGCTACGCGAACTTTCGCTACGCCGCTAGGAAAGAACGTAGTGGTGATGGTGGCGAGGAGGAGGATGGATGGACCAAGATGCCTGTCCAAGCAGCGAATTGCATGGTGTGTCGAAACGCTCTCGCCGATTTCGTTTGCACCGACTGCAAGCACGATGCTACCTGTTCTCGCTGCTTCCATGCGATACATGACAGACTGGCAAAAAGCAGAGGACATGCACCACCGGTGGATTTAGTAAACCGAACGACCAGTTAGTCATTCGAAGACAAAACTTTCATTTGGCAAGTGGACGTGGCTACTGTCACTGGAACCCAACGCGTGTTGCTGTAGTAGATGCTCATTCTGTGTCACCTTCTTCAACAGCTTCGCCACCAACTTCTCGAATTTGCTGTACTTGGCCTTCTGGTCACCTATGGAAGTGGTGGCTGTAGAAACTTTACCAGGATTGTGAATGCGGAAGCTGGTCTCGTCCCAATTCGGAGTATTCGTCTCGTGCGTTGTGGATCGTCGCCAGGTGCTGGATGGATGTTGCTTCCAAGGAGTACCGCTACCGTGAAAACGAGGAATATAAACTTAATGTGGATGTCCATGGTGCTGGTGGCGATTTCAGATTGCTGGGGTCAATTGCGAAGTGAGTTCCGCAACAGCAGCAGCATGTCCAATCTCTTGATGGATCCATAGCATTCGATCGTGGACTTTGTTCCATAAACTTTTCACTTTGCATGTGGTGAGGTCTCCTGGCATTGTTTTAATCGGTTATTCGTACGCAGCACGCCTGCTCACCCCATCGATCTCGTGTGTGCTTGGTGTGTAGTGCGGCAACGGGTGAGCATTGAATACGAAAGACATTCGTCAGGGTATCTCAGGACAAGTCATCCTGTGCGATCTTTAGTTCGTCTTATGAACACTCACCACCTCTAGGCTCCACCAAGTTCACACCACCAGCGCGAAAATGAATCGGCAGCTACGATTATCATGGATTTTGATCGCGCTTGCACAGAGGAAGAGCTGTCATGAAAAATGGACACCATCAAGTATTACTGTCACTGCGGCATCGCTTGACTTCATTTGTCAATTTGCCGCTTGAATCCGCGCCGACCAAGATGGGAAAGCTGCTGCATACCGTTCGTATAAATGCTGCGATGCTGTTATTACTGTCATCGGTGGTGCTGGGGTCGAATTCGTCCTACTCGACCAAGTCGGGCATCCTGCCGTGGGTCGATCCCTCCACACCCGATAGCGCGCAGACGTACACCACATCTCGAGGAGATACTTGGACGCTCACTATGAGCGACGAGTTCAACACAGAAGGACGCAGCTTCGAAGCTGGCGACGACCATCTCTGGACGGCACTGGAGAAGGCGGACGGCGTCAACTCGGCTCTCGAAGTGTACTCGGTCAACATGACCGGCACCGAGTGCGACGACGACGACAACTGCTACTTCTTCATCAACACGACGGACGAGACGATCTCGGAGACGGTCTGGAACAACTACATCTCGCCGCCAGGATACGAGCAAGTGTACTTTTACTACCGGTCGGGGATGGTGCAGTCGTGGAACAAGTTTTGCTTCCAGGGCGGCATGATCGAGGTTCGCGCTCAGCTGCCTGGAGCCGTCACCAACGCGTCTGGCAACCCCGACGTGGAGACTGGGTCGACAACCGTGCGCGCCGCCAACATCGACTACTACCCGACGTGGCCCGGCATCTGGCTCATGGGGAACCTGGGTCGGGCCATCTTCAGCGCGTCCACGAGTCGAATGTGGCCGTTCACGTACAACGAGTGCAACGAGACCATCTTCTCGTCGCAGAACCAGCGCATCAGCGCCTGCAACGACACGCCGGGACACGGTTTGAACGCCAACCAGGGCCGCGGGGCCCCGAGATCGACATCCTCGAAGGCGGCGGCACCGCTATCTCGACGTCGCTGCAGGTGGGTCCGGGCATGCCCGACGACTTCCGTCGCATCGCCGACAACGCGTCCGAGTACTGCTACTACAGCTACGACTGCACCACGGAAGGAGCCAACCAGCCGGACGTCCCCACGGCGTACTATCACAACCTGCGAGGCCACAAGTCCTGGTACCAGGGTCTTCGGTACGGCGCCAACAACCTGTGCGACGTCGAAGACGACGACATCCAGACGTTCGCGACCATCAACGCGTCGGTAACGAAGGGTATCACGGACAACGCCTGCACGATGGACTTGTGTCCTGGTTCGTACGACGCCAACGCAGACCTCGGCTACATGAACACGGGCGTGCACTGGGGATCAACGCCAACGGGACGTGCTTCCCAAGATGAACCAGTACGACGGCGCCTTCTTGTGCAGCGCCGGCAACACCGACTCCGACTGCACCGCGTCCAGCGGCTCGACCAGCGCCGACTCGGAGTTCGCGTACCAAATGGACGCCATCTCTGCGAACTGGGAGGTCCACATGGCCGCCTACCTGGACTGGGTCACGTACTCGGTCGAGTGGGTCATGGGCGACGAAGGCTACATCCGCTGGGAGGTCGAGGGCCAGCCGATGTTCGAGGTCACGGCCGACGTGCTCACGAACCCGCCGCAGGACACGGCGCAGATGAACCCGAAGAAGATCATGATCGAGGAGCCCATGTACATCATCTTCAACGTGGCGCTGTCGAGCTCGTGGGGGTCGTCCCCGCCGAACGCCGGGTCGGGCGACTGCTACGGAGACGGCTCCAGCTCCATGGACAACGCCATCTGCGACTCGTTCCCCATGTACCTCAAGATCGACTACGTCCGCGTGTACCAGGACACGTCCGACGACACCGACATGGCCATCGGGTGCGACCGGACACGCACCCGACCAAGCAGTGGATCAAGGACAACAGCGACGACTACGTGGACGACGACAACCCGGACACGGCCGTGTCTGGCATGGCGTTCTGCGACTCGAACGCGGACTGCACCATTTCCACCACGGGCACCGTCACGGGCACGTGCACGGATGGTCGGTGCGAATGCGCGTCGACGTCGTGGACCGGCCCGCGGTGCACTGAAGCAGCCTCGGACTCTGACGATGACGACTCGGATCTGTATGGTCCCCCGATGTACGCCTCGATAATCACAGCGGCAGTGACGGTGGTGGCCACCTCGGGCACATTCGCCTTCTCGGTCGCGGCGACCAAGCGCCAGAACGCGAAATTGCTTCGCCGTCGTGCAGGCAATCGGGAGACGATCAAGAACGGGGATGGATATCGTCCGCCCCGATGAGCGAGCTCATAGTCAAGGACAGCTACAGCACCAACTTTGTGTGAGGTGGAAGTTGTTGGTCAAGAATGAAAGTATCTTTTGCGTTTCTTACTGGTGCCTCGATGCGAGCAACGTGTTGAAGTGCGTTGCGTTTCAGGCGCTGCTGGCAAAGTTAAACCAAGGCAACGACATGTACAGCCAGCGGTGCCGCCTGCCTCCTCCTCCTTATTAGATCTACTGGTTGAAGCAAGTTATTTGCGTTTCACGTGACAACGGACTGACCGGGATGTTCTTGGCTGGCGGCAATTGAAAGGCAACGGCCGACTGGAGCTGCCCGGACGGCTTCGCGGTGGCAACACGGCACGCGTCCGAGCGAGCGACTGTCTTGCCCTCGTCGAGTCGACGGTGCGCCATGCAGGATAGGCGGCACGAAAAACCGACTCGCCAGCAGACTGCCGGATTCTCGCGCTGCAACAACTCCGGTTGCCCCGCAGCAAATTCAGCAGCGAGCGGGCTTCCCTCTCGTAGACCAAGAAGACGGGAAAACGCGGGCTCGAGTCCAAGGCGTGGATGGAGAACGGCGACGAGCAAGTTGCCTTGCCCGGTGTTGAAGGATGGGGAAACCTTGTCTCGTTTTCCACATGTGACGAAGCAGCCCCGCCAACGCAGTGTTGTCACGCGCGCATTCACTTGCGGGAAACCCTGGCCGGCCGAGGATAGCTTAATAGCACTCGAGACTACTCGCACGCCGCTCGGCGCGCGCCAAAGAGGTCACTACAAGCACAGGTTGCCTTCAGCCTCACTAGTCAGAGCAATTCCGCGGGTTGTCGTCGCTGTCTCTATGCTAATTTCGCCTCGTCTGATCTTGTCGCCCATCGTGGCGCTGAATTCTGAGTCGCCGTTTCAAAACGGGTGGGCCAGGTAAACCCCAGCAGCAGCAGCAGCAGTCTCGCCATTCTCCATCGTGCCAGCTCGAGAACAAGCGGATTGCCATGACCTTCAACGACCGCCGCTGTCTCCTGCGTCTGCCGCGTCGCATGGCCGGCGCCGCCGCGCTGTGTGCTGCCGCGGCAGCCTGCAGCGGGCTCTCGGACCCGGCGCGGCAGGACGCTGCGCTGCGCCGCCCTCTTGGCGCCGACGCCGGCAGCGCGCTGATCATGCCCCACGCCGTGCAGTCGGCGCTCAAGCAGCAGCGCGCTACAGACACGTGGCGCCTCACACGCAGCCGCCTGCAGCAGGAGTACGAGATGGAGAACGTCATCGGCGAAGGAGGCTTCGGCCTGGTGCACGTCGGCCGCCACAAGGCCTCGAACGCGCGCGTCGCCATTAAGCGCGTGTCCAAGCAGCTGACCACGAAAGAGTACGAAGGAGTGATGGTCCTGCAGTTGAAGTGCGTCAATTCTAATTTTGCTGTTCAACAGAAACTTTATGCAAGAAGTGGACATCCTGAAGCAAGTGGGCGGCACGCACAACCTGCTGCAGCTGCGAGACGCCTTCGAGACCAACGACGCGTACGTCCTGGTCACCGAGCTGGTGCAGGGCGGAGAGCTCTACGACGACCTGGTGGAGCACGGCGTGTTCGACGAGCCGCGCGCCAAGGAGCTGGTGCGCGAGCTGGCCGTGGCGCTGCAGTACCTGCACTCGAACCAGGTGGTCCACGCAGATGTCAAGCCCGAGAACATCCTGCTGGACAAGGACGCCAGCATGCGACTCATCGACTTTGGCCAGTCGTTCCGGCTGCACGACCAGAGCCGCCGCAACGTGAACCGCACGTCGGCCTGCACCACCGCCTATGCCTCGCCAGAGTTCATCAAGCACAGGGAATCGGGCTGCGCCATGGACGTCTGGGCGCTCGGCGTGGTGCTGTACATTGTGCTGTGCGGCATCCACCCGTTCGACCCCACCGACGACGCATCGGACGAGGAGCTGCAGCTGCGGATCCTGTCGGGCAAGTTCGACACGGACTGCCCGGGCTGGGTCTGCATGTCGGACAGCGCTCGAGATTTGATCTGCAAGATGCTGACGGTGGACCCGGAGCAGCGCCTCAGTGCGACCAAAGTGCTCGAGCACGAGTTCGTCAGCGCGTAAGCTGCTGGTGCATTTTTGTGGATGGCCGTTTGTGGGCAGGCAAGCCATTTTGTGATAGGAACCGTAGAGACCCAAGCTATTAGACGACAGGACCTTAGAAGAGCTCACAAGTTCGCCAACTGTGTACATCAATTCTATCTATCTATTGACATTGAGCTGTTGGCTTTACTCGCTATCGGACGATGGATGTTTGCTCTTCTTGTGTTTCTTCTTGTCCTTCTTGTGTTTCTTATGCTTCCTGGACCCCTCTTCCTCAGCAGCTTTACGTTTCTTGTGTTTCTTACTGGATGTCTGGTCCTCTTCCTCTTCGGCTTCTTCCAGCTTCTCTCTCTTGTGTTTCTTCTCTCTCTTGGCAGGCTCCGCTTCAACGTCGTTCTCTACCGTCTCAGGTGCTGGAACGACGCCGTCGTGCTGGAATTGGCAATTACTGCCGCGCGCACAGGATCCGCTGCGTTGCCAGTTGTAACACACACTCTGGAAGCGCTTCTGGTACTCACTGACCTCTTCGACGGCATTGGTTGCAGCCGCTTCAGCGACGTGACCAGTGTGAGCAAAACGACAGGAAGCACCGCGGTTGCATCGTCCATTCTGGTAGTTCCGACACACAGCCACTTCAGCGACAGCGGAGACTGGGAGCGCCACACGAGCAGGTGCCTTCCACGTCTCCTCGGCGTCTTCATAGTCCTCGGGCGATGCAGCAACGTGGCGGAATCGACAGGCAGAACCTCGCTTGCACTTGCCCTTCTGGTAGTTCTGGCAGACCGGAGCGCCTGCATCAGCCTGTGTCTCCTCTTCCTGCGGCGCCTCCGGCTCTGTTTGGCCCTCAGTTTCCGCGTACTCGCTCTCTTCGACAACCGCTTCATCGCCATTACTGCCATGAAGGTGCTGGAACTTGCACGCCGCACCGCGTTTGCACTTGCCCTTCTGGAAGTTGATGCACACTGGCGCGTCTGACGTAGCGTTTGTCTGTTCGCCCTTCGGAGCAGTCTCTGCAGCCCCCAGCGACGCACCAGGCGTTGCAATTCCATTCACCGGTCGGTCAGCAGGCTGCACGAGCTCTTCCGCGTCTTGGTCCTGCATGACGTGGGCGAACTTGCAGTCGTCTCCGCGCGTGCACTCGCCCATCTGGAACTTGTGGCAGATGCCTTTCTTGAGCTTCTTCTGCAGCTCTTCTCTGGCTTGCGCGTAACCTTCGTCTCTGGCTCCGTAGTCGATATTCATCGGCCGCCCCATGACCACCATGCCGTCCAACTTGACGGCCGCTTCGCACGGACCTTCCTCGTGGAACTGCACATAGCCAAATCCTCGGAACTCCTTGGTCTGGATGTGCTCTGCGAAGCGCACGGCTCGGATGCTGCCGCACTTGTCAAACACTTTCCGCAGCACTTCCTCCGTGATGTCGTAGGCCAAGTTGCCCACGTAGATGGTGGTGCAGCCCTCGGGTCTCGGCCCAATGACTTTGTTGGGCTTCTTGACCACTTGGGCAGCCGCACCAGAGCCGCTCTTCGGCTGCAGGAAGCGCACATTGAGCGTGCGCTTCTCCCATTTGCTCTGGTTCAGCTGGTCCACCGCATCCAGCGCGTGCGTGTACTCGCAGAAGGTGACGAAGCCAAAGCCCTTGGAGCGGCCCGTCTTGTTGTCGTAGACCACCTTGGTCTGGTGCATCTCTCCGAACGGCTTAAACTTGCTGTACAGCGCATCGTCGTCCACGTGGAGCGGCAGCCCCGCCACGAACACCTTGTTGCGGTCGCGCCACAGGTCGCCGTCCGCCATCGCCAATTGCTGCTTTGATACGCCAGCGGCCAATGGTGGCAGAATAGTCTTTTAGGTAGATGTAAAATGTGTTTTGTATACGATAAGAAACGTAAATTGTGTTTGTGATCTTGAAACGACGCGCAAAAGCGTTCAGCCTGACGTTGCAGTTAATCGATGTTACAACACTTGCTGCTGGATCGAGACATTGATGCGATGCTGGCGTCTGTCTATTAGGCTCTACCCGTTTCGTGGAAAACCATCTCGTGCGGTCCGGCTAGTTGGGCCGCCTAAGCTGCTGCTGTGCAATGCTGTCTCTCTCTTCTTGCATTGATCGATTCACCGACAGAGCAGCAGCAACCGCTTACCAACAATGAGTGAGGCCGAGGACGTCTGCGGCTGCTTGTTTTGTGCCGTGCTTTGTGGTGTATGCTGCGTCGCTGCGGCGGAGGAAGATAAGCGCGAACGGGAGCGAGCGGCGGTCGAAGCGCACAGCAACTCAAGAACCCGGGGGTCATGGTGAACCCCGTGGCAGTCCCGATGCCGCACTCTCAACAGAAGGAGTCGCAGATGCATGGCTCCTCGGCGCGAAAGGACTCGCAGATTCCAATGCTGGAGTCGATCCACGACAAGAAGAAGAAGCCCAAGAAGAGCAAACACAGTGGCTCGAGTCGCAAGCGGAAGCCGTGATGCGCCATCGCACTAGTCCAGTCGATACTAGTAGATCTTCTACATGTCGTTCGAATGCAGGACGCCACCGACTCGGAAGTTGACATCATTGTTGATTGTACATGCTGCAATAGGATTAAATACACTCGGAGGTAGAGCTGCCCTAACTGCTTAACGCAAAGATTTTTTTGTGAAAGTTGCTTTGACTCGAATCGTCCATCCTATATTACGGCTCGAGTAGCTTATGGGGCGAGCCATGATTACTGAGCCACGGAAAGTCGTCCGGAATGCGTAAGTTTGCTTTGTTAGCGAAGATAACCCTGCGCAGGTGGCTTATGCTTGACTCGGAGCAAACTTCTCTCATTCTCCAATTTATCTCCTGACCAAGACAAACCGAGTAGCTATAACCTTACATCCAGTGCCTGAGCTTATTGAGTTCACTCGGCATGACCTTTTTCAACGATGTGATCTTTGCGCCTGCTCAATGCTTCCAGTCTTGCTTTTGACTCGATTATTAGTGGCTGTCTTGTTGAGCGAGATAAAGAACTGGTGGAGACAAATATGTCAAACGAGTCGATGAAATTGGTGTTGATGCGAATCGAAACAACTCCCATTCAGTCTGCCACAGGCAAGTCATATGTTGATTGGAAACCAACTCCTGATGCTCAGTTTATTATACTCGACAGCGATAAGTTATCGCCGATATCTCTGCATACGCATGCGAGCCGAACAGTTTTCTCATTCTCCAATTTGGCTCGTCGTGACCAAGGCCTTCCCACCTTAACTTTCATCACAAACGACAACACGAAGATTTTCCAAGTCCTCCTCCTCATCGCGATGCTGACACTGACCCACGTGGAAGCTCAAGAGGCAAGCATTGACAACAGGAAGCTCGAAGGATCGGATAATCCTCCGGACGAAAACCCAACGAGCGTCCATGCACTTACGAAAACCGCTGCCGCCGAGACATCTCGCGTTGATTGTCAAGCTTCCCCTCTGCTAAGAAGTTCGGTAGAGTTTCTTTGGGCCTCCAGTAAACGAATAGAAGTTGTTTTCTCGTAAGCTACCATTCCTTTGTAGAGCAGCAACGAGATACAAGATGATATAATTGTGAATTCCTGTCGCCTTGGGCCCAATGGCACTGGACGTCTACTTCTTAACTTCAGCGGCTCATTCATCTCCATCCCTCGCTTGGATATAGAGCAGCAAATGGTCTCTACAACGTGTAATTTCTCTTACTATACTTCGTTCGCATGGGATTCTCTTCTCCTACACGGCAGGTGTTTGACATGGTCATACCTACGGAAATCTCCCACGCCCAGTTTCTCGGATGCACATACATGTATAATACCAAACATTTCGGGTCGATTTGGCGCCATCGGCTACAGTGTTGCCTCGCCTTGCAATTATGGACTTGACTCTCCGATATTTGAAGAATTTCAGCAAGCACGATTCATTCCTGGTCGAGCTGCATGATTTCGCAATTAATTTCCAAATGAAACTCAAAACCGTTGACAACTCCATGAGAGCAGCTCTACATCCAGGGACCCGTGGATTCCATCAACAGACAAGAATTCTCGAAACAGGTTTGCGGCTCACCCTTGATTGTGGAGCCACGGAAAGCATTCCTCGATGTGTCGGCTGATTAGTGGCGGAAACTTTGCAAAAGTGTTGCTGTTAGTTTGAGCCTCTCGTTCTCCAATTCACCTCGCCGTGGCCAAGACACCGCCTTCAACGCAAACAACAACGACACCATGAAGATCTTTCAAGCTGTTCTCCTCGCCGCGGTACTCGCAATGACTCAAGTGGGAGCTACTGAGTCCTACTTGACGCCAAGAAACGAATACACGCGCCCATGCACGTACGAAAACCACTATCGCCGGGAAGCCATAATTGAGTTTTAAGCCTCTCCTCAACCAAGAGTGTCGGCAACGTTGACTTGGGTAACCAATGAATAGTGAAGTCGTTTTGCCTCCAACTTAAGCGTGAATTTTCACGCACCAACTGGAAGACTTTCTCTTTGTAATACAGGATTGCCGTGCTGGACTTCTACCTCCTTCGCAACGCGCTGCTTTACGAATGAAGTCCAACTTTGAGGCAAACTGCATGGTCTGCGAAATTCATCAAAGCAAAGCTACCTGAGCGGTCTGTTTACACAACGTTGTTGATGGTCTCCGTCTGGTGAACATCTTCCGATGCGACAGTACATAGTCACGCTTTTGCTGCTGTTTGATCCATCCGAGCCCCATTCTCCACTTCTCATCGTGGTAGTCAAGACTTTTTCTTCTTCAAGACAACCAGCCAAAACAGCGACGACATGAAAAATTTCCAAGTTCTTCTCGCTGCCGCGGTGCTAGCAATAATTCGAGTGGATGCTGCCGACGCCAACATGACGCTAATGAACCCATACACTTGCCCATGCACTTACGAAAACCACTGTCGCCGTACCGCGCGTTGATCCCGAAGTTTGGATTCAACGAACGGAAGTTGCTTCGATGCACCTCATCCGTTCGCAACGATGCTGTGAGAAGAAAAAAACACGATGCCGGAGTTGTGAGCCACCACCTTGTCGATTGAGTGTTTTGAGCACCTCGTATCGTCACTTACATTAAATCGATTCGTTTTCAGCTTGTTCACTGGACAACGTCGAAAGCGGCGCCTTTGACCAAGTGCAGCGGCAACAAGTAGCTGACTCGAGTGGTGCCCTTTTCTCTCGACAAAAGGAATTTAACGGATCACATCGGCACTAGCTAACAACAATTGTTTACGGTACAGTAGCAATGATGAAGCAGGTTTACGGTGTCTACCGTGATTATCCACTTGTCCAAAAACTCTTCTGCGTGCCGTGTAGCGAAGATAGAATTGCACACGCACTCCTTTCATTCCTTTTGGGCAAACTCTTCTCATTCTCCAATTCACCTCGTGGTGGACAACTCGCTTGCAACGACATGAAGATTTTCCCAGCTTTCCTTCTCGCCACAGTGCTGGCAATGGCTCAAGTGGACGCTTCAGCGAGGACCATCGACTACAGCAGGCTCCGACGCCCTGGTCCAAACATCGATTACCACCCAGGCAACAGACCCAATCCGCCACGTGCGGTTTCGTGAAGAATTCATGAAGAGCTTGTGCTTCACAACAAACCATTTGGCTGCGAAAGTAGTAGTCAAGTTTGGTCCGTAAGAAGCAATACCAATACAATGACTCAATCCGCTGAAATCAAAAACAGGCTTTCAACAACGACTCCTATCCACCAAGAATCGCTGTCCTGTTCATTGGCTGTCCGAAAGTCTTTTTTCTGCTGTAAAGCATAGCCGATTTCATACTGCTCGTTACAACATGTTCAGCTCAAGCGATTCGACATCGTGCATGCACACATCCAATCTAACCCAGAGCGCTGTTATCAGGAAGCTGTTAACAAAGGTTAAATAGGTTAGTACCGTTCCTTCTCAACACTCGAGTCATACAGCGGGATGTTGGTGGTATCGATCTTCCGATGTGACACACAATCAAGCCGCTGTTGTTGTTAGACCCCGCCATTCTCCTCGTGGTAGTCAGGTCTTTTGATTCTTCAAGACAACCAGCCAAACAGCGACGACATAAAGATTCTCCAAGCTCTCTTCGTCGCAGCGGAATGTGAGAGCGTGGAAACGGATACGAACGCAGTCGAAACCCACTACGTTTTGCAGCGTGACATTTCTTCAGCAACTTCTAACTGTCCATCGAGAAGATCCCCCATCAACAATTACTCGACACACAGACGGACAACGTGCGCATTGACTCGTTTTCTTTTCTTGCAAACCGATGTCCAAACCAAGCGACTCCTGCTCCTGACGCACAGCCATGTTATGGACTTGCCCAGACGATATTGCCAACGCAGCGGCTGGTGTGGGCAAATTTCAGCGCAGCCATTGCCAGCGGCTGGAAGCAATGGGCTGTGCGACGTGTCCGAGGCCAGCTGGAGGACATTGAGAAGCCTCGCCGAAGGAGGCAGAAACATGCCCGCGCGTGGCGGCACAACTGGTTTCGATGGGAAGGAGATGAGGAGACGTATCATTTTGCAGGAAGGACCCGCAGTGTGTGGCTGCAAGGCTGGGGAGCTGACGAAGGCTCCCCATTTCTGCGTGGGGCGTCAAGAGTTGTTTTGGCGCCGTCCAAAAGTTGCCTCGGCTTTGACAGGCCGCGAACCGAAAGTAACGGTCATTGCTGAACAGTCGCTTTGGCCAGATTTACGAAATGTCTAAAAGCGCTGTCATTAGCGAATGCTGTGTCTATGAGGGCTTTATGGTGTGATTCATCTTCACGCCCACACCCTCTTTCTCGTGCACAGGCAAGTGCTGCCAGTAGATGCAGCCAATGCTAACAATCAGGGAAATCGCGCATTTTGCAAGATCTCAGTTTTGAATCTGCAACACCTAATTTTATGTGACGTGCAGCCACATGGCTACTCTTTGCCTTTCGCAACGGTTGAGTCAGTCGCCAATCTGCGGCGAGAGCGGGACATCAAAGAGCCGCAGTCCTCAGTAGCGCTCCATCTCGAGTCATGCGCTTGGCTGTTCGTGACATCACGTCCTTATTGCAGGTCACCGTGCGCGTGGACGGCTCCCAGTTCGACGGCTCGCTCATGGAGCAGCCCGAGTTCTTGCTCTCCACCAGCGTCGTCTTCCGCAGCGTGCACAGCGGCGGCACCTTGTTGCAGGCCGGCTGGCGGGTCTTCCGCTCGTTCCACGAGTTCCAGGGGCTGGACGCGCAGCTGCGGCACGCGTTCCCACAGGACATGAAGCTGCTGGAGCCGCCGCCGCCGCACCGACGCAGGACGTGGCTGCGTCGCCACCGAAGCAGCAAGTTTTTGCCCAAGAGATGCGCAGAGCTCAACGAGTACCTGGCCAGACTGCTTAGCAGTCCGCACCTGAGGCTCACCAGGTTCTTAGACCCAAGAGCGCCGCTGGTGCTGCGCTGCTTCGTTAACTTTGATGCAGGTCTGACGGCCGCCAATGTGGCGGTGCATCCCAACCAGTTCGAGAACTGCGTGCTGTGTCTGGACTGCCGAGACGACGACCTGAAGGGCAGGAGAACCATCGGCACGGTCGACAGCAGCGAGTTCAGCGCCTTGCTAGGAGAAGCCGACGACAGAGGCAGCGCAGACTCCATCACACAGAGAAGGCCGTCGCGGCAGAGAGACGTGCGAACCAGCGAGGACGCCAAGCTAGACGAGCTCCAGGCCAACTTGATGGACGACAAGGCCAGGAACCTCGCTATGTGCACGCGGTACGAGTGCGCGTGCAGGGTCTCGCCGTTCAAGGTCACGCACAGCAAGATGATGCGCATGCTGAGACTGAGGAGATTCAAGCAGACGTACGCGCCGCCCGAAGGGGCTCTCACAGCGCTCTACTGCGTGCTGTTCAAGTTGCAACAGTACAATGACTTAGACAAGAGATTGTATGACGCGCTGACAGGGTTCCCGTCCGTAAAGGAGGCGAGAAGCGATGGAGCTTTAAAGCAAGAGGCCTCGGACGTTCTGGCCAATAACCACTTGCAACTTTCCATCGCTGTTGAACTGCTACGGCACACACTGGCGAACTATGGACTGCTGCATGTGCATACGCTGGAGCGGCATTTCCGCACGTCGGCGGTAGATCTCAAGAGGAAGCTGCACGAGTTCAAGTCGCGCCGAATGCTTCGCGTAGGAGCTCTGGAGCTTGTGTTGCTAGCCACCATGTTAGATCTATCGATTCTACTGATCACGAACGACCACGAAGGCTCGGAGCAGCAGATCTTACCACTCGCAGGCCTGCGATCGATCCGTCGAGGTGGCCGCATCAGCATGACGCTGGGCTACATTTTGCCCACTCTGGTCTGTGTCAACGGGTTCTACTTGTTGGCGGAGCGAGTGCCACTAGCACCAGGGCTTATACTGGACGTCGAAGCAGAGAGAGAACTTGAGCTAACCGACCAGCAACGGAGGCAGATGTGGCAGGGCGTGGACGAAATGGATCGCCGCTTCATGATCGAGATCGAGCGCACACTTGCAGACAACACAGACGCGTTCGCACTGGCCTTTGACTTTGACATGGCAGACTCCCTCAACTCGGCCATTCTCGACGCTGTGTGGGATGACTGCCAGCACAATCCGAACCTCTTCTACCTCTTTCAGCGCCAGGCTCGACAGTTCGGTAAGGGCCGCACCACAGCTCGGTTATTCATGCAGTATTTAGAGGTGGCTTTCGGACTCGAAGGCGCCAGCTACCTCGTGGATTTCTTATTGCACGTGCTGCCGGAGGAAGAATTGCGAAAGCAGCTACTTCAGGCGCGGTGGATGCGTCTTCACCGCCAAGTTGCCAAGCGAGTATCGCCGTGATGCGACCATGTAAATATTCATACCGCTGGACGCTTCATTCGTCGTGAAGTTCCAGAAGACTTGTAAGATATGTAGACTAAAAGAATGTGAATAAATTAGCTGAAAATGTAAACCCTGCGGTCCGGTTCTTTTCCTGTGGAGGCGTCAGCGGTTTTCTCGAGGCACACACAAGGCGTCGCGATCCAGGGAAGTTGAGATGGAAGACGTTGTTAAGCTGCATGCAGCGTGGTGCAAGAGCCTGCAACAGGCAGTGGAGACCGACGGCTGGGGTCAAGTGATCGAAGCCGTGGAGGCCTACGAGCGGTACGACATTGCTGCGATCGATGTTAAGCACACTTTGAACTAATGATGCTACATGTTTTCCAGTCTGGCCGATCGGATCACCAAAGCTCTGCCGGTTTGCAACCGCTTGACAGCACCGCAAAAGTGAGCAACTGATAGCTGCTAGGAGTATTTCTTCTAATGACTGATCTTTACAGGATATCATCGAGAAGGTGGTGGTATCCATAGAGCTGCGTGCCAAATGCTTGAGCTCGGTGGATGGGGACCGCAAACCCACGAAGGAGGACATGGAGGATGTCCTAGACGGTAAAATATAACTTCGATGCTAGCTCGATCAACAGGAACTCATGACAAATGCGTTCATTGCAGCACTTCGTGGGTCGCTGTCTGATGAACCTGAGGTGTTCCCAATTGATGTGAACCGTGCGCAGCGGTCGAAGGCTCGTGGCTCTCTTCCAAAAGAAATCGATTACGATCACGGCGTGGACGAACATACTGCAGCCGAACTCACTACTCAAACCGTAGTCCGATCTCCCGGAGCAACTTACTTGGATATCCGTATTACCCAGATCGGTCTGAAAGATGCCAATGTGTATGTCAATCCCACGATGGCTGTGTCCGTCTTCGGTAAGTATGTGCTGCAACAAGAAATCCAATGACGGAGACCTCACTTCCTTTTATTAATACCATTTACTGCAGACTACAATGGCAAGTCGATGGAGGAGACCCGCGAGACTGGGGTGGGGGCCTGCAGTGAATCTCGTCAAGTGACTTTCAACACCACAATCCAACTCGCCACAAACTTGCGAAAGATGGAGGATCGTACGTAGTGCAAGGCTGGCTGCTATCGCGTTTTTCGGGCTAATATGTATGTGAACTTGCTACTCTTCAGATGGAGCTGCGATTACCTTTGAGTTTTTCCATTATAAGGCCAAGAAGCGCAAGAAAAGCTGTCGCTGCTGGGCTCTCCTCGAGTTGGATGAAATCAAAGATGGCCCCGTTGTGCTCGAGCTGTATCAAAAGCCGATGGACCCCAAGCGAAAGCGCATTCATTTATTCACCGAGAAAGAGCTCTATCTGCAGCTGGAGCTACGCAGACAAACACTTTAGAGAAATAGTTCTGCTGCTGATCGTGGTAGACCTTAAAATCAACTCTAGCCTCCTAAGAAGTCTGCCATATCGAGCTTTTGGACGGTGAAACTGTCGTTGTCATCCTCTTGTTGAGTGAAGGAGCCCGCCTGAGACGTCGATTCTTTTGATGTTTCTGTGTTGGGTTTTGTCGGGTCCACCTTGTCTGTCTTCTTGTTCTTCTTACTTTTGATGGCCCCAAACCGCTTCTTCTTTGCGCTGCCTTCCTTTGAAAGTTTCTCCTTCGACTTGTGATCCTTCGACTCGTGGTTGGACGTGGACTTCATCAGCTTGATGACTTGTCGAATCAAGTCTCCATACTCATTTTGGTTTGTTTCTGGTGGAGCTTCACTCCTCAATGTACAGCTAATGGCTTGAAGTGAGATGAATTCTTTCTTGATGTCGTCTTCCGAACGAATTCCGGTTCGTCGTAGGTCGGCGCTGTACTTGCTGAAGAATTGCACGAGGTTCTAATGAAGACAAAGTTAATGATCAATTAGATACCATTGCACGAACACTTTTACTTACTTGAAGATCGTTGTCAACGAGTGTAGCAGTGTTCGTTGGGTTTGCAAACGAATGCGTGCGGGCCATTAAGCGCGCACCGTATTCTTTACACACTGGTTTAAACACTGACGAACCACTTTGGAGAAGAAAAATGACCCGAAGATCCATTTCTTCAGATCGGGGTAGTAGTCATCAAGCGTAGCTAGCAAAGTCTCCACAACCGAAGCACCTTCATCCCATTTTTTCGAAAACCACAAACGTGTGGTGCCCTATTAAACGTGGAAAGGACTTATCAACACTTGATTATATTGCCGTCAAACAACTAACGTACCTGTTCCACTTCGTGAAATATTTTGCTCACAATGAGGTCGCAGGCGTTCGTCGCAAACCCAACGATATCTGTAGACGTAATATCCAGGCTGTCCCCCATAAACGCGTCGAACGCTTCCTTCTCCTCTGAATCTTTTTCCGCAAATGAAATCTCTTCGACCAGCTCAGGACACTTTGCCTACAACAGTAGCAAATTCACGTTAGTAATCACGTTCATGAGCTTAAACCTGAGCGTTGCTGTACCTGAAGAACTTCTGCATCATTAATAAACGAACATAGCATGTCGGCATCAATAGTTTCAAGTCGCCCGGCAATACTGTCGTATCGGATCTTTAATTCTTCCATGAGAACTTGCAAGCAGGTCGCCACCACACAGCCAATCAGCCGTCCACTTAAATACTCTTGTGCGATGGAGATCTGCGACTTGAGGATATTCACGATGTCGTTCGGACGAGTCGACTGCAATTCTCCCTGAGAACCGACGAGGTGCTCTTCATCCCGTTTCCAAATGTTGGTCACCCACGTGTGAATCTGCACCTTGATCTCATCGAGATAGGAATTCATCAATTCCTGCGAGGTTCGAGTCAGGACAACCGACGCTCGCGAGTGTTTATATTTGATAATCTCTGAGTTGTAATAGTCAATCCATTGGACCAGCTGAAGACGCTGCGCAATGCCGACATCCGACCTCGTACTGAGTTTGGTGATCTGGTTCTCCAGCAGCGTGCTGTATGTGCTGGTGAATAACTGGATAATGTCGATCTCACTTGGGAAGCACGGCGCGACATCGCCCTGAACAATTTCCAGATCCATCATCATCTGGTTGGCAGCCTCAAGCACGGAGGTGAACAAATCCTGCTTTTTACCGTCCACTTCTTTTTCTGCATTGCGAAAAAGTTCTTCGATACGACGAGAGAGGAACGTCGTGACCTCTGTTTTACACTTGTCTCGACACGGTGTGTTGAATTCGGCTACTAGTTTGAGTTCGTTGTTGAGATAGTTCTCTTTCTTGGAGTCCACAAATCGTTGTCTTCTCACCTCCATGAGGTCAAGAACTTGGAATGCGTCAATCAGCCGTTGCTTTCCGAACTGCGCGATTTCCACACAATGGTGCATGCATCCCCACACTTCCGCGAAAATGCGGTTCTGGACGCTCTCAATGGCAGTCAGCCGAGACGCCATCGAAGCCATAATTCGTGTTTGGGCCTTGCTAAATGCAACAGCATGGATCAGCAAAGACGGCGTCATTGATAGAGGAAATATTTCGTACCTGTTTCCAAGCTCGTCACTTTTCTCGGTCGCCGCGAGATTAAGCTCGTTCAGCATCTTCTGCCTCCAATCATCGATCTCCTGCCATCTTTTGTAAACTTCAACAAAGCCCAGCAGATTTCCATCCAGTGCGTCATGGAGACTTTGAGCCTAAACATTTTGTTAGTTGTCAGTATGACGTCGTTTAGCACAGTAAATAAACCAGTATCACCTTCTTGGGCAGTTCCTCGTAGAACACCATCTGATACTCCAACTCCTTCAGATTCCTCCTTGCGATACTCACTCCCGACGACGAAATCTTCTTCTCGCCCAGCTCTTCGTTCATCCGTCGACAGTTCTGCCCCAAGTCCTCCAAGTTCTTGACAATTTGCTGCACGGGAGTCTCCAACTCCAGCAAGGCACTGGCTCGCTCGATTTCATCCACTTGAGCTTGCACAAAACCTGCCAGTTGGCCCTTGGTGCTGTCCTGCTTGGCCAGATAGTCATTCTTGATCTCTTGTAGCTAGAAAGGCAACATGTGCATCAATCGTTTATGCAAATTATATATTTTAATGGTGATTAATGACAACCATACCAGCTGCGAGTTCAGCAGCGACGTAGAAGTCGAGTCCTTGAGCTTGACGCGAAGCACTTCCACCGGATCGCGCGCCTCTTTCTCCAGCAGCGAGATCATATCTTTTGATGCTCCTTTCTATATGAAAGGACACTTTTTATTATATAAAATGTTCACTTTATCATAAAACAATTTGTTATCAAACATGGAGGCGCTGATGCGCGTGATGGCCGCCAAGAAGCGCGAGGTGTCGGCTGTGCAGGAGAAGAGGCAGCACACGAAGGAGAAGTATCTGCGCCGTGCCGAGGTGGAGTCGCTGCTGGAGCAGGAAGAAGAAACCGCGCAGACAGCAGCCACCAAGAAGCGCAAACTGGACCAAAAGACTATTTCAAGCGAGGACCCAAAAAGATACGCCCAAATCGGACCAAGTTGCAGAGGAGACCGAGGCGCTGCTGTCCTGGCCCGACCTGCGCAAACGGCTGCGGGAATTAGGTCAGCCGATCACTCTCTTTGGAGAGGACATGCAGGCCCGCATGAAGAGACTCAGAATCGCTGAGAACGACGCTGCAGCTAAACATGAGGACGATTTAGGGGCAGGCCACGACATTCGCAACCGATTCGTGGGCGACGACGACGAAGCTCAACGAGAACATTTAGATAAAGCTGCAGACGACGCTGAAGACGCTGAAGATTTCAATAATGACGCCACTTCACACAGTAGAGTCAAAAGGGACGAGGACAGTGACGAGCAGGACGCAGACAAGATGGTATACAGGTTCTTCAAAGGGATCCTGCAGCGGTGGGAGAAGGACTTGGCCAACAGACCCGACCAGGTGAAGCGCACGGCGCAGGGCAAGATCGCCGTCAAGACCATGAAGCAGTGCAAGGACTACATCCGTCCGCTCTTCAAGCTGTGCAAGCAGAGACAGGTGCCGCCCGATATCCTGCCGAACCTCGTGGACATTGTCAAGCTCTGTAAGCAGGGAGAGTTTGTTCAGGCGAACGACGCCTACATTAAGCTGGCGATCGGCAACGCCGCGTGGCCGATTGGTGTGACGATGGTGGGCATCCACGAACGCACGGGACGAGAGAAGATCAACTCCAACAAACAGGCTCACGTCATGAACAACGAGTCCCAACGCAAATACCTCACGTCTGTCAAGCGACTGATCTCATATGCACAGTCCATTTCCGACGTGCTGCCGTCGAAGCGCGTGCTGTGAGTTAGGGACGATAGTTAGCAAAAGCATAAGATGTGGGTAGATGGAAACACTGTTGGAAGCTGACGTTTATTTTGTTGTTGTGTTGCCTACCAGTGCGTGCCCACAAAGGCAAATCAATGTTTTAACGACCACCGCCAAAGTTCGGGGACCTCGTCCATGGCCGCCAAAGCCGCCGCCGCCGCCGCGAAAGTGCTGCGGTGGTCCACGATTCTGGAACATTTGGTAGTCGCGGTGAATAGCAGCAAGCAGCTCGCCCGTCAAAGAGCACGCGATGCGGAAACTGCGTTCGTTGTCAGCAGAGACCAAGATCATAAGCGGCTCGTCAACCTCTTCTTGACCTCCTTCCTTCGACCCCGATCCACGCCCGCGCACACGGATCTTGGCGTTACCTCCAGCCTCCATACTGATGCGCTTCATATTGGATCCTGCCGGTCCGATAATGCGCCGTGTGACGCCGAAATCGTTGTCGTTCTCGATTCCAACCAGCATCTTCTCCAAGAATGCTGAGCCATTCGGGTCGTCGTTGGCACCACTAGATCCGCTCGGGCCCGGATTTCCACGGGGTCCTCCGCGCGGTCCAGGCCCACCGTTTGGAGGTGGGATAGCGCCACAGCGCTCGGCAAAGACATCGCCCAGCTTCTGTGTGATTTGTAGTGAAAGAGGGCCAAGGCTCACTCCATTGTCTCCAATAACCTGTTTGATCTGCGGGTCCGACGTGGGTAGTGCAGGTCCGTTCAACATCACGGCAAACTGTGTCTGGACTGGAAGCGGCGACGGCTGCTGCGGGCCGTGAGCGAACGCACCTGGCATCATGTTCATGATTGCAGGGAGACTGCTTCAAATACACCGAGAAGATGCTGATCCGACATGTTTAGCAGAAACAGCGGCGTGCCCGGGGAAATGTGTTTCTGCGCCGATGCCTCTTGGTCTTTCTCCAGGCCAAACAGCATGCGTCCAAAGCACTCGTCGATTGTTGCTGATGTGCATGTGAATACAAAACCCGGCCGTGTGATTTTCCATTGTGGGCCAGGTCCGCCAAATCTAGGGCCCGCGCCGGCGGGGCCACCAAATAGACTCTCTGCTGCTTCTCGGCGTCGAGTTGCAAGCTCTTCAGCACCACCCGGGAGCTTTTGTTCATCCTCCACCGAACGGTAATGCAGTTGGATCTGCGCTTGGTTAAAAAGCAGACGCATGAGCGCGTGGCCCATGGTAACTTCTAATTCCTGGCCATTTGGACTGCAAGAATAAGACACACTGTTAGCTTGAGCAGGAAAACACGTGAGCTTAAAATATGGGTACAGTACCATTCAGGAACAGCAAGCTGCTTGTTTTCAAACTGGGCCAATCGCTCCCACGGACACTCGCAAATGCGAAGCCACTCGATGCCAAACGCACCAGCCCACTCAGCCTTTCCCTCTTCGTACGGTACGATGCCAGCAGAAAGATCTTCGCCAGCCGAGGTGTTGACATTGGTCATTGTGCTTTGCACGACTCGAGCTACACCTTGGAAGTGCTTGCTCGGACTAACTGTAAAGAACAAGTACACTTCTTCAGACGTTTCCGACGCCGTCTTGATCTGCTGCAGCACAGCCGGAGGCACCGCCCAACGACTAAAGTGCACCGAGTGGGCCAAATTCAAGTAGCTAGCTGACTGCACCAAGTAGTACTTGGCCAATTTGTTATCGTCCGGCAGTTGGGGACCTGGCGGGCCATGCCGTTGCGCGTGTTCCGGCCCATTAAAGCCACGTCCACCATGGTGATCCTCGTGTTTGCCCCCTCCACGAGCCTTCTCCTGCTCCTTGGGAAACGGCCTCAACTCCTTCTCGCCGTGTGCGAAGTGACACTCGTCACCAAAGGGACACGAGCCCATTTTCTCCCAATGCTTGCAAATGGCGATTTTGAAGAACTCGTTCACAGGTTGAGCCTTGCGGCGCTTCACATTCTCCTCGTCGGCCACCTTGGACTGCAACGCGAAATCCGCAGTCTCAGGGCATTCTTCACGAGCCAATTTAATGTGTCTTACAGGGCAACAAATATATGTTAGCATAATCTACAATGCTTTCTTGGCCTCCTTGTCTTTTCTGGTACATACCTGTATCGACAGCTGGAGCCATGGGAACAGAAACCTTGCTTGTAGAATGCACACTCCACTCGCTCCTCGTCTGGAACGTGTCGGAACGGACACTCTGGCACTTGGCACTCCATGCCCCAACGACATTCCGGCATCTTGGACATATCGTACTAACAGACAAGACTAGTTACCAATCGAAGCAATATATAAGCTGGTAAATCAAACGTAAAGTTTACCTGGTGCAGGAACTCGCAGTTGTCGCCCTTCATGCAGAGCGCGCGTAACCAATGGCGACACACGACCGTACCCCGCTTGAAGTCTTTCTTGGCGCCCGTGTTGCCGAACGTAGCGCCACCGACGCCCACCACAGCGCCGCTGCGGTGCTCGCCAGCGTCCAGATCTCCTTCCTCCGGCAGCAGCATCTCAAAGTCGAACGACAGCCGCCGCTCCTCCTCATCGCGCAGTAGTAACCCGAGCACCATCGTTCCCAATTCTCACTGGGCTATATCTGTTATATAAAATTCATATGTGTTCTTATAGAGGGTAAGATACGCATCATTATCGCTGGACCAAGATGGAGCAATCGACTACGCACGAAGCCGTCACCTCGGCGGTCGTAACAGAGCTGCTGTCGCTCGCCCGAAGCTCTAGAGAAGGGTGTCCTCACGCAGACGAGCTGGCACGCGCTTTGGCGACTGTTTCGCAGTGCTACAGCGTCCCCGTGCCCTCCAGCGGCGCTACAGCCATCCAGAAGGCACTGGTTGACGTCTCCGACTTGTTACAGCGTCACCGTCTGTACGCTGGCAACTCGGGGACGTTAAACTACTTACCGGAACATAACGTCGCTATGGAAAATGGTTTGCGCCTGCTGTGGGCTCATGTAACAACGTATCAGTTACACGCAGCGCTGGTGCATCTTGTGAGGACGATTGATTTCATGCCCAGAGCGATAAACTTTTGGAAAAACATGAAGAAGCGAACTGTTCGGGAACTGGTGATGAGAGGACCGATGCAGTGGATCCTGACCAGAGCTCAACAAGTTAGTGTCGGAGAGAGACTTCGCGGACTGGAAGAAACGTTGGAGGCTCATTTGGTAAGTAAATATCTAATAGAAGTGATAATATGTCTGTTATGGGTATTGATGGTGCTTTTTGGTTTTATGTAGAGAAAAATTGGAATGTTGAAGGAGTTGACGACGAAGTGTGCGGGGACGTTCACAGATTATGAGCAATTGGAAGAGAGGATGAAGGAGGGGTGGTGTTATTGGAAATGGTCTACAGTACCAACGGCATCTGTCCACCTCGAAAGGGGCACGGGACATTCAAGTCACAAGATCCGTTGGTTTTTACAGCGTTTTACTTTGGTACGAGAGGAGGCATCGAAGGTTGAATTTTGATGCCACAACTAACAGAGTAAATTGTGTTTAGACGAAGGAATCTTCGACAAGGGTCAGAATGGCATTATGACTGCTGATCATGTATTAAACTCGCTGCGGCGTATTGAGAAGAACTTGACGGTGTTTCGTGCAGCTCAGACGCAGTTTACGTCTTGCTTCCAGGCGGCAATGGCGCCGTGCCGCCCTCCGTCGAAGATTCGCCAACGTTGGCTGCAGGTTACGACAGTAGCTATCTGTCTGACTGCTGGTGGGTTCTGGGTGGTGAACAACCAAAAGGAATTCCAAGCTGGCATCATTACGATGAAGACAGCGCTGCAAGATTTCTTAAACGACCACATGGTGGAGCCGCTGCAAGCCATCTTCGGAGAAGTTGTGCTGAATCAGAAGCCTGAAATTCAGGACGCGATGGCGCTGTTGGACACGAAGCAGAGTCTGCGTCGCATGCTGTCCGATTTCGTAAAGGACACAAACCCAAATGTGAGTCCCGCGGAAATGAACCGTATTATGGATGAAATGGACATGTCGGTGGTGTCGCTGCAGTACGAGAAACAATTGGCTAGTGCTGTGCGCAATCTGATGACCGGCGATATCGTGCGAATGTTGCTGATTCAAGTGCAGTTCATCAAGAAGGAACTGATGGTGGCCATGGGCGCTATTGATGAATTGATGCATGCGAATCAGCTCAACTTGCAGATTTTGGCTACCATCCCCACTTTCCTCGTCTTTGGCGGTATCTACAAGTTGGTTACCTCGGGCTTCCACATGATCTACAAGCGCCTGAGCGACCGACTCTACTACGACTCCAGCGAGATTGCTGGATTTCTGCGCAACAATCTGCGCGATATTGAGCGCTTGCTTAACAAGCAGAACCGGGGTACAGCTGCAGCAAATGGGAAGACTGTGCTGGGAGTGCGCGACCTCGGTTTTCTCATCCTGTTGCTCCACCAACTTCGAGATCTCTTTGAAGCATACCGGTCTTTTTTCCAGGAAGAGGAGCAAGACCGTTTTGAAGAAGACCTCGACGACCTCATTGCAGAGGGCATGCTGGTCTCGCAGCAACTTGCTGTCATCCAACGAATGTACCACTCGCACCCGTTCTTGTATAGCAGCAAGCCGAACAAGTCGCGCTGGCTGTTGGACTAAATCAATGGCGAGGTGAAGCAAGAGCCGAACACAGGTCCATTTCTCGAAAATCACTGTCATTGAGATGTTTCTGCCTACCTAGTTTAGTTGGTAGTCTTGAGGCGAGTAGTATTCTGCCAGCAGCCTATAGATGTAGGACGGCTGATGCGCGCCCGTGTTGGTGATGAAAATCCTAACAAACTCAGGCGGCACGTAGTCGTACGCCGGATTCAAGACCTCAAGCTGGACAGGCAAGCGGAACCGCGTTAGTGCATGACGGAACAGGTTTCCTGGCAATCCACGTACATTGTCGACGGTGTCCTCGTAGTTGAAGATGCTTGATGGCGCCAGCAGCTCACTAAGCACGTCTAGTCGTGAGCATACAGCGGTGACAGCTTGATCAGACCGGCAACGCAAACGACGGGGACTGAGCACTTCTTCGCAGCCAGGGCGATGTTCTGGAGTCCGGACTGGGCAATCAGACCACCATTGGCGACCACGGCAGCAGCCGGGACCACGACCTTGTTGACTCGAGCCATTAGGGCGAACACAGCGCTGTCAGGGATGACAGTGACGTGGATTCCGCACTCAGCCAGAGCATGCGCCGTACGTTGGCCATTGAGTGACGGCGCCGACTCCACTACGATCACTTTAAACTGGCGCTTCTTGGCAGCAGTCTTCAGGAAGGCTTCCACCGACAACGACAATCCGAAGGTCAAGATGACTTCGCTGTAAAAGGACGCAATAAAAGGATTGCCACAGGTCAGAAATTGTAGGAATCGCATCGTGGCCATAGTGACAACGTACTCCGTGTGAATGTACTCCATAGCCTGGTCGGCAATGTTGACATGTAGACTGTCAATCTCGTCCACCAGCTCTGCAATTCCTTCCATCACCGACTGCAAACACAAAATTGAATCTCGTGAGCCCATTACGTAAAACATAAACGCAATGCAGCCCACTCACCAGCTTGAGGTCTGCGATGGGGATGGAGAGATCCGTGTCTGTGCCAGGAGTCAGAATGGTGCCCAGCGACCGTGACAAATTGTTGCTGCGGCTGGACAGCGGCCCCGAGGACATGGGAGCAGCTGCAGTACCGTTCGCCGCATCAGACGACGACAATTTCAGCGCGTTCGAGTGCTCCTCCCGGATGATGTACAGCACTCGACGCACCACGTTGCCAATCGCCAGTTCTGTCCATAAAAGAAAAGATAGCACCATTAACACCCTTGTCGTCTTGAATAGATAACGAACGTAGCTCACCATGAGCGTGGGCCTTGGTGAGCATGGAGCCGAGCTGGCGGATCTTCTCCAGAATCTCTCCGGCAGTGGACCACTCCACCGTCTCGAGCTGCAATGGATAGGAATGTCAACTTTACAGTTACACTTGGCTATTGTACGCATCTGTGAACCGCACCACTTTGCTCAGCAGCCTCGTCGTCATCTTGGCCGTCTCATACGAACCGCGCAGTTGTCTGACAAGGGGGAAGGAAGAAAACGTCAACAGTTGTAGATATCCATAGTAGGAGAGCGTGCTGCACCTGCGCTTGAGACTCAGCACCAGCTCGTCCACGAGCTCGCGCACCGCCGGCCACTCGTCCAGCCACTGCTTGAGCTCCGCCGAAGGTGCCGCCATCAGTTCACTTTTCTCTAGTCTATTGGCTAAAAGCCATACAGGCTATATGACGAGGCCTCCATAACGCATAGTGCAACGCTCTCTGCTGCAGTGCCGCTTTTGGGTACACTGGCGTCACTACTGTACTCAAGTGGCATGGACGAGCTGTTGTCTCCGATCGAGCTGACGGCGCTGCCGCCGCTGTCCCCCACCATGGAGCGCGCCTTCTCGGAGGCCTTCGCCGACATGTCAGAGCTGGAGAAGCAGGATGCCGTCGTCAAGTTGGAGCCCACGGGATCGCCCAGTCCGTCGCCTTCCACGGTCCAGACGATGAGTCCCAGCGAGAAGAAACCGGTGCCAGACGTCGAGAGCAAGCGCGCCAGACGCTCCGCCATCGAGAAGAAGTCGAGGCAGCGGCGGCAGAACATTCTGCGGCGCATGCGGGAGGAGGTGAAGCAACTGGAGAACGTCTACAGCGACCTGGAGCGGAGGCGGGACACGGGCCAGTTTACTATTCGACACGACAGGAGCTGGGAGGTGGACGAGCTCCAGCAACAGTACTCGGAGCTGTCGCTGGTGGCCCACGCGCTGGAAGAAGACCGCGCCACGCTGCAGAGTCTCGTGAAGAGGCACGAGCTGTTCCAACAGACGGTGGGGCGTCTGTCGGACGAGAAACAGGCACAGGATGAAGAGGTCTGGAACAGCGGCGTGCCGCCGAGTTCGTCCTTTAAAGTGGCGTTTAGAACCCACTCGACGGCCGAGTGCTACGACATGGTACGGAGCGCCTACTCCGAGATTCAGAGGTTTGGCCAGAGCAAACACTACGAGACGACCGGCGCCAACTTTATGGGCTGGACAGACAAACGCAAGTACGACGAGAAGACTGGGTCGCTGCATTATGCCTTCACCAAGACGTTCCCGTTGGAGACGCCCGAGGATTTGCTCATGAAGACGTGGGGGTGTTTGCCGACGGACCCAAGATGGAGCACATGTCTTTCGACGGATCTGTGACGACGAGATTCGAGGTGCTACAGATGCTGAACGATGATCTACTGATCCTGCGAAGGGATCACAGACTGCCAAGTATCCCGACGACGTTCACGTCGGTGCAGATCATCTTCCGTCTGCAGACTCCGTCAGGATACACGCTATGCATGCGCACAATCCCCGCGCCTGAGATCCAGATCGCGCTGGAGCCCCACGAGTATTTCTACGACGTCTTCCACTGGTGAGTCAAAAGTCTACGGCACTTGGGTGAAAATGGTGCGATCGATTCGCTAACAAACTCTTGCTTCTAGGACCCATTTCAACCGCGTGTACGACGACTTGGGCAGCCCCGCAGGCTGCGAGCTCATTGCGGCGGGCTGCATTGCAGACCAGAACCAACTCAAGTCCACCTTCTGGCTGTTCGAGCTCGTGTGCGCCATATTGCGCTGGGAGAACGCGTGCGTGGCGCCCCTATTTTTGAAGCAGCTTTGAGCATTAGAGCTCTCATCCACTGCGCAGTTTAGTTTAGTACCCCCATTTATCACGTGCGAGAACGAGTTTTGCCTGCGTGTCCTTCATCCTCTTGACGTGTGTCGAATTGCTGCACGAAAGAAGCTGGAGAGCTTCTTACTATACCGGAGACGTTCGGTCCGACGTCATTCTCGTTGCATCGTCAGGTAGCAAGTGCATAACACATTCCCCAATCACTACGGAGGACTCGCCATGGCCACGCACGAGAGCGACGACGCTATTGACTTCCTCGACGTCGACGCACTTCCGCCACTGTCTCCCTCGACTCAGCGCGCTCTCTTTGAAGCCTTCAGCGACGACCCCGAGCCGCAGTCGCCAGAGGATCAAAATGGCAGCAGTAGCAACGACCAAAGTCAAGACAATGCGTGGGCGTCTGCATCGACTGAACTGGAGTCGATCACAGCCACTTCGCCAAGCCTGGAGGCCATGCCAACTGCCACAGACCTCCTGACGTTAAGTCCCATTGGCAAGGAGGCGGCAACCAGCACTGGGGACCCAGTCGAAGCCAAACGCGCCAAGAGATCGGCGATCGAGAAGAAATCGCGACAACGACGGCAGTTGGTGCTGCGACGCATGCGGGAAGAGGTCAAACAGCTCGAGCAAATGTACGCGGAGATGGCCCAGCAGCAGGCAGCGATGCAGGGCTCGGACATTCACCGCCGAGCTCTTTCGGTGGGGCGACTGAATCAGCGCTTCTCGCAGCTGTCGCTGGTCGTGCAGGCACTTGAAGAGGACCGAGTCAAGCTGCTTAAGCTGCTGCAGTCATGAAGTGTTTCGCCAAACAGCGGCAGCCATGGCCAAGAGAGGCGACGGCCGTCACGCGTTGGAGGACCGACGGCAGGACGACCTGGTTCAGGACACTGGCATCCCGCGCAGCTCGTCTTTCAATGTGCAGACCCCCAAGCGCTCCCCTGCAGACTGCTACGAGCTCGTCCGAGAGACGTACGAGATGATCAGGAAGTTCGACGACGGCGGCCATTTTGTGTCTACCGGCGCCAACTTCATGGGCTGGACGGACAAGCGCAAGCACGATGAGTCAGGCGCTCTCGTCTACGGCTTCGCCAAGAACTTCCCGCTTGAGACCGCGGAGGGACTTTTGATGCGCACCTGGGACCTCTTCACGCATGCGGACGGCATGGCTCGCCTGTCGTTCGACGCGTCCGTGACGACGCGCTTCCAGGTCGTGCAGACCTTGGGCGACGACCTGTTCATCATCAGGAGAGACCACAAGTTCGCCAACCTGCCGATGAATTTCCTCACGCTGCAGATTGTGTTCCGAGTGCAGACGCCCACGGGGTACACGCTCTGCATGAAGAGCATTCCAGCGCCGGAGGTCCGAGACGCGTTGGAGCCGCACGAACATTTTTACGACATCTTCCACTGGTACGGGCGTGCATGCTCCGCTTGCTACTTACTCGTCTAGCTAACATTTTCTGCTTTGGTGTTCTGTAGGACCCATTTCAACCATTTGTTCGACGATGAAGGAAACGCTGCAGGCTGCGAGATCACGACGGGAGGCTACGTGGGCGACGTCAAGCAGCTCATTTCCAAGTACTGGCTGTTCGAGCTCGTCGTGTCCGTCTTGCGCTGGGAGAACATGTGCGTGGCGCCACTCTTCCTAAAGTGCGTATGATCCGTTTGGTAGCAGATGAACATGCGATGCAAAATGCAACGGCAAGTTCTTCCCCATGCAGCTCGGTTTTGGCCTTGTGCTTTGTCCTCTTGATTGCCATCATCAACACGAAAGCGATCCACTCATCAAGGTGGCCTCTTGCCACGTGCTTTGCAAAGCAGCCGCCCAATCAGCTGGCCAAGCAAGCCGACTCGACTCGGCCTTGGGGGCGACTTTCGATGGCACAACCACAAGCAGCGAGGCCAAGTGAAGTGTCCGCAGGCTGCTCGCCGTCGCCACTGACTCACCGAAATCAGGTACGAGCAGGTTAAGATGGTCCACTGCAACACGCCAGGACGCATTTCAATGGTCGATCGTCTCATCTTTGGCCACTGTCTTGCTCGAAATGTCCGCATGTGTAAGTCTTGCTGCCTCGCAAGAAGCTGCTAGCGCCCCACCAAGAGATGCCTCTGCTCGACAGCGACATCGATGCGGTGCTCAACCACCAGCAGCAAACTGCAGACAAACCAGCCAAGTCCAAGAGGAAGAAGCGCGGCGAGAATCTCAGTGCCAGCGATCAGCGCGCGAAACGCTCCGAGATCGAGCGCAAGTCGCGGCAACGTCGGCAGGTGCGTTCGTTCATAATCAAACTCAACGTGACGTGAGCAACGGACTCATGTGTGTTAAACCACAGGGGTCGCTCAAGGTGATGCGCGACGAAGTCAAAGTGCTCGAGCGCGAGTACCTGCGACTGGCGTCGCGTGCTCCCAATGGCGGCAATGATCCGACCGCCACCACCTCGGAAGAGGACAGTGAGAGCGATCAGAACGAGCGCGGCATCCTGCTCAACCCAACGCAAGTGAGCGAGCTCCGCAAAAGTTCCTGCGTCTCTCAGCCGAAGCCGCAGCGCTCCGCAAGGAGCAGAAGCAGCTCCACAAGATCCTGAACGTGCAGCAGCTCTGCCATGACTCTATCCAGACTTTGGTGACGGAGTACTCGACGCCTGGAGGTGATCCGCGTTGGGATACAGTGACCCACGCCCGCTTCGAGCCGCTACCCAGCGAGAAGATCTTTGCCATCATGCGGGACTCGTACGAAGTGATCACCAACTTCGAGGCCGGCCAGGACTTTATGACGACCGGCGCCTCGCTCTTCGGCTGGAGCGACCGCAGACGCCTGGACGACGACGACTCCAAAATGATCTTTGCTTCCGCAAGACGTTCGAGGACAAGAACTGCGAGCACCTGATGCTCGAGTCCTGGCGCTCCTTCTCGGACCTCGAGTTCATGCGGCGCGTGGTGTTTTCCACGCAGGTCAGCTTGGATCTCGAGATCCTCCAGGTAATCAACCAGGACGCACTCGTGGTGCGCCGCCACACACTACGCAGCCATGGGCAGGTCCTTCCACACCGTCTACCTGCTTTTCCGCGTGCAGACGGCCAACGGCTACACGGTGTGCTTCCGCACCATCCCGGCGCCTGGCATCCAGCAGGCTCTGGGCGACGGCGAGTCCTGGATCGATCTGTTCCACTGGACGACGCTGTCGCGCGTGCCCGACGCCGACGGACGGCTCACGGGCTGCGAGATCTCGTTTGGCGGCTCCATCGGCGCTAGCGTCATGAACTTTGCCGCCCACTGGATGCTGGAGCTCATCATGACCGTCGTGCGCTGGGAGAACGCCTGCGTGGCGCCGCTCTTCATCAAGTAACGGTCTCTAGTGGGAAAGCTTTGCGTGCTATAAGAGTTTGAAATGCACGCTGGTGAACATGTCGGGGTGCGGTAATGGACGGAACGACGAACATGCTGGACGTTCGCCATGCAACCGCCCGCTTCAGAAACGACTAGCGCAGCTAGCGAAAATGTTAGTGACCACCGGATTTTTGGCTTGCGTCAAGGACATACTCGTGTGTTGCCAGAGGCAAGAAACCATCGTCAAGAACCAGGAGCAGCACAGGACACGGTAAGGCAAGGATTTCTTGCCGAAGAAACCTCGGTTCAAGCGATTGACAGTCGGATCTCAGCGGCAGCTGCATGTTTCCCCTTGCAGAATTCGCTTCTGGATGCGTATTTTGCAGTGAATCCTCCGACCAGAGCTGGCCTCCCCACCTCACCTGCATCGGCCCCAATCTCAGGGCAAGTGCCGACAAGATAACGAGGCAGCAGCAGGAGGTGATGGCAATGATCATGCCAAGCAATCATGCCAAGCTGGATTCTCAAGCTCGAGCGAGATGCTACCCCCTCGACCGGCTATACACTTTTAGAAAACTGACTACCTCGCCATACTTTAATCCAGTGGCCGATTCGGCACGCGCTTTGGACCTCGTGCATCATTCTCCAAGTTTCCGCCTCGACCTCCAAGCGAAGCCCCGCGCCGTCCAAGCCAAGCCCCCCACTCCCCACCATGGATGACGAATGCGATATGCTCGAGTGCTGCCTGTGCGGCGCGCTCTGCGGCGCCTGCTGCGCCTCCGCCTCCGCCGACAACGACGACCGTCGCCGCGGCGGCCGCTACTCGGACGAGTACCGCCACCAGCAGCCCGTGTACGTGCAGCCTGTGGTGGTGCAGCAGCAGCCTGGCTACGGCCCGCCGCCTCCCGGACACCCGGGCTACGCCCCGCCCCCGCCGGGCTACGGCCCGCCGCCCGGAGAGTACCACCAATACCCTCCGCAGCAGTACCCGCCGCAACAGTACCCGCCAAAGTACTAGACACAAGAAGTGAAGAACGTCAATGGGGGACGTAAACCCTGCAGTGGATCCTCGTGATGGAACGAACGGACCGAGCCCTCTGAGGAGCGTCTACCACTTGAGTTCTCGCTATGGGAGCCACACAGTGGATTGTATAGCAGTAAAGTGCTAAGATTATTTTTTCTTTCTTTCAAGCGCTGTTGTTGTTGGTTCACCATGTAGTACAGCAGTTACCGGGATCATGAAGTCATTGAGAAGATGTCTTGGCGTTCTCCGTCGATGCAGCGATCTCTTGGAGGTCAGTTTCGGAAACATGATATGTTGCCGTCCGATCGACAGTCCGACATCGCGATGCGATTGACACAAGCTGTCGACTTTCCTCAAACGTCCTTGTTGCAGACCTGCGTGATCGTTTCGTGGTTGTAGCTGGATGGGATGTTGCTGGATGGCGGTGCTGGAAGCGACCAGTTCGTCCTGGAAGTTGTAAAACATGTACTCGCGCAGGGGGAGCGGGAACTTCTCGGTTGGTTGGCTTCCGTGTTCGCGTGCATGGGCATCTGCATTTGAGTTATGGCTCCCCGCACCGTGGACGAATTCCTTCGTTTGTGCCATAAGACAACTCGGCGAACAGTTCGAGCACAGTGCGTGGACATTCACAAACAGCGCATCTGGAGCCTGCTCAAGCGTGTCCAGCATCGGTTGACAAATGTAATCCTTGTTGAAAGCGTTGTCGTTAATGGCGATCGAGAGGAAACGTGATCCACCTTATAAAAACGTCGAGGTGGGCTGGCGGAAGCTCTTCTAGTGATCCGATTGAAAATCTCCGTAAATTTTGCTCTTTGGCGTTCTCGCTCATTTCTGTCCAGTTACTACCTCGGAAGACTCCTTTGAAACAGGTTGTAATGGCAGTTGAAACCTCTTCAAATGCTGTGCAGTGCGCCGACGTTAGTTGATGAGAACATTTGTTCACTTTGTCGTTGAAAATATCGTAATTCATGCGATCGTAGGTAGCTTTGAAGTTAAAATGGAAATTTGAGCGTTCGAGGCACTCCACACTAGCGCAGTGAATTCATCAAGTTCTCCGATAGTGTGAGCCTTCCAACCTTTACCTTCAGTCACCATACTGTCTACTTGCTCTCGAAGCCCCACCACTCCCTTGCCATATTCGGGATACGGCATGTCGTTCGGAATCTTTTCTCTTTTGAGGAGCCCGAGCACCCGAACTCCCTTTCGAACGTCCACATTTAAACTGAAAGCAACATGCTTAGTGATGGACTTCGCAGAGGACAGAATTCTGGCAGACGAATTAGAGGCTTCGTGGATTTTTCTGCGATGTCATGTCGATCCATGATCCCGTCATTTTCAAGCCTCTACTCGCATTCGCCACCACCTTTTCATCTGTGTCGAACTCTTCTGCGCCATCAAGTTGTAGTTTTGCTTCTTCTAGCAGTTGGCGAAGTTCTCCCTTGTAAGGTATGTGTTGTGTCACTTAAATTCGCCAACTTTTGCAGCCATTCTTCAATACCGATATCGATGGCAATCTGCTGCAGCTTGTGTTGGTACAAGTCCACGGACTCTGTCTCCCAGCAACTATCTCTCTCTCCCATGAAGCAACAGTTGAGATGTTTCATTCATCCTGTCTCTTAGATGCTCGCTCTTCACTTTCGCCTAGTGACCGCCTCCTTTCCTGCGTCACTTTCACAATGTCACATTCTCATCAGCTTAGCCTTGTCCGTTTTACTCTTCTCTCTGAAATTCCTTGACCTCGTCTTTCGTCATCGGTCCGATTGCTGTGAACTTGGTTGGTGTAATTCGCGTACTTGGCCACTAAGACGGCGGCGATCACTTGATTTCTCAAGTCCTTCAGCAGGGCCACCACGTCCTCATAGAGGGCGGAATACGCAACCACCGATAGCAGCTCTCTCTGCTCAGTGGACAGCGATTCGTCGCCGATCTTCTGTTGGGTGGAGCGGACCAGCGTCGCTATCTGGTCTGGAGGAGCGCCGGGATCCAGCGCCTCCTTGAGCTAGACTCAAAGCGCGTACAGAGGACCCATCGCCATCACTCAAGGCCATGTCCGTTGCTCTCTCTGTCCTGTTGGAGACTGATCTTGTGGGCCGATGGCTACACTACTTGTCAAATCGTGCGTCATAAAACCTCGTAAACAGCCACGTTGCTTTCGACCAGTATTTTTGCTGGAGGATCTGCGGCGTCATAATGAGCTCCCCGAACGAGGCCGCCGAGGCGCAGAAGACGTACGTACATGAGCCCTTGCTAGCGACCACAACTATGCCACTCGGTTGACCATTACATACTGTGTACTCCTCCGTCAACGCTCCCTGCAGACTCGGCAATGAAGAGTTCAACCTCAAGAACTTCGCCAAGGCCGTCGAGTGCTACTCCGAGGTGCGGAATACTGGCCAATACACAAGGCATCAGGATGAAAATATCGCTGGGATGCAGAAATACTGAGATTCCTACGACAACTCGCTGTAGGCCATTCGTCTGGACCCCGAGAACTACGTCTACTACTCGAACCGAAGGTGGGGTTGGATACACGATGCTGATCTCTTGCTATACAGC
Source organism: Phytophthora quininea (assembly GCA_011947345.1). Lineage (NCBI taxonomy): Eukaryota > Oomycota > Peronosporomycetes > Peronosporales > Peronosporaceae > Phytophthora > Phytophthora quininea. Next base: position 318,319 of record JAAVTG010000519.1, read on the forward strand.
TTCATACTGACGCAAAGATCAATGTTCCCAACTGCAGTGCGGCGTACGGAGCGCTGGGCAAGTGGGATCTGGCCGAGACCGACGCCAAGGAGTGCGTGCAGCGCAACCCCAAGTTCGCCAAGGGCTACCACCGTCTTGCCAATGCGCAGCAGATGTTGGACCGCAAGACGGAGGCCATTGCTACGCTGAAGACGGCGCAGAGCACCGCGACGGACCCGGAGAAGGTGCCGGGCATCAAGAAGCTGCTGCGTCAGCTGAACCAGGAGGTGGCGCCGAAATCCGCTGGCCCCCAGAGCGGAGGTCGTCAGGTGCCTGCACACATTGCCAAAGAGCTACAGGAGCTGCAGCCGCAGTTCCTCAAGATCAAGCGCGAGGTAGATCAGATCGAGTCGAAGCTGGCAGCGTACGCGCGGCAAAAGAAGCGTCTGGCGCTGGTGGAGCGCGAGGTGGCCGACCTCCCTCAGGGTACCAAGACGTTCCGCAGCATTGGCAAGATGTTCCTGCAGACGGACGTGGACGAGAACGCCTCGACCATGAAGAGCGAAGAAAAGTTGGTGGATGAGCAGGTGTCGTCGCTCGAGGCCCGCAAGAACTACCTGAACCGCCAGAAGACGTCGTTGGAGGAGAACATCACCGAGTTGCTGGCGCAGTGCACCTAAAGGGTGACCATAAGGGCGAGCAAATAAACAAGCGTTTTGGAGTTTGCGAAATACAGGTGGATTGGCTTGAAGCATTGAGCAATTGGCGTCAGGACCGCAGACGCAGCAGACACCGAGGAGTAGTAATAGATACGGGATCGTTTGTGGCAGGCTCCAATCCTAGGCCTCTTCCTCCTCCTCCTCCGTCGTCAACTAAAAACACACAGGGCCACCCAGGTCAGCAGTAGCTCCAATAAATGTCTCTTTACCCACTCTCTTGTTGAGCTCTTCGATCGTCTTGATGAGCTCGGCGTTCTTCTTCTTGAGCTCTTCGTTCTCCGCTCTCAGGGCGTCCACGTCGATGCCTGTGGGCGCGCCCATGAACCTCTTGACGTAGTCCACCGCGTTCGGCGGCTTGTCGGCCTCTTCGTAGAGCCCCACCAGCACTTTGGTCAGCGCGTCCACCACCCCGCTCTTCTCCAGGTACTTGCGGAACTCCTCCTTCTTGGAGTCGGGCGTCTATAGCAGCAACACAGTATTAGAACGCAGTACTACACACAGAGATGAAGTTCATTGCACCTGGTACGTGGCAGTGCTCATGCGGCTTTCCTAGCAGCTCGACACGTCAGGACAAGTTGGCAAAGTATCCTGGCGACGACGGGACGCTGGTCGTGTCTTTTCGCGATCGCATACAAACGTCAAGTCAAAGGCTACTATTGAGGTGGATACTGCTCTATGTCCGGATATAATCGCCCGTTCTGGGAAGAAAACGTCCAAACAGGACGTTCCTGATCGGACACGATCCGTCAGAATGATAAGGCCAGATTCTACGTGGCATCGCCTCAAAGAGTCTTGGGCTCACACTCCGCCTCTTTCATCCCCGCGTGGTCCGACAGCTCGGGGGTCTAGGACGCGAGCGTGCGCAGCACCACGAAGGACCAGAGTAGCCGCACGGCCAGCGCCCACGGCGTGGAGGCCGCCCGCGAGCGCAAGCGAGACCGAGCCATGCAGGCGCTTCAGGACGCGCAGCAGCGCTTCAACGACCTGGTGAACAATGACGTACGGGCTGTTACGGCTGCAGCATACTGGGGACAAGTCTATCTATCTATAGCGGCGTCATGTTCTAACGTGCTGTGTTTGTATCTGCGCAAATCTGCGACGTGTGACGGATATTGTTGCAGTGGCCCGAACGAGTGCCGGTGGAGTCCATGCCCGACTACGACCCGAGCTTTATGAAGGAAGGGTTCTTGCAGAAGAAGGGGCAGAGACTCAAAGGATGGAAGCGCCGCTGGTTTGTGTGCGACGGACGCACGCTGTCCTACTACATCTCCCGCAAGGACCGCAAGCCCAACGCCGTGATCCCGCTGGAAGGCTGCACAGTGCAGGACGGAGGCATCAGCGAGACGTGGAACTCGCCTCGCATTTATTTGACGGACCCGGCCACTGGCATCATGTACTGCTTGTCTGCAGAGGAAGGGATCGTGGTCACGCAGTGGCTGGATGTTCTTCGGGTGGCAGTAGCGAGAGTAAATGGCGCGGCGAATGACGCCTCGACATCGAACTCGCAGTCGTCCAGAAGTCACAGAACCAGGAACCCCGGCCGAGCGACGCAGCGATTGCCGTCCTCGTCCGACGATGAGGACAGCCGAGCGCAGCTCAAGCGAACCGCGTCGATGGGACTCAACCAGGGGAGAACGGTGACGCTGAAATCTGCAGCTTCAGCGATTGGAGGCTCGAGCGCTACGTTGAACTCGAATGCGACGTCGAATGGAGAGATTAAACGTGCCGAACGCATGGTGTCGGCACCTTCGGCTGTTGGAAGCTCGAATGATACGTCTGCAGCGCATGCGTCACGTCCAGTGCACCACCACCGTGCTCCTCGTGCGAAAACACAGCACTTGCCGACCACGGTGTCACTTGAGAACGAGCTCTCTCACGGTCTGGACGTGTTGGAGGCGCTTCTGTGTGGGCACCAATCTTCCCATTCGTCGTCGTCAGTGCGCAATACGGTGGTGTTCCGGCCGATTGGAGCGCTAAATGGAGTGCTGCGTAGTATCGGCACGGATTCAGTCTCGGGCAAGCAATACGCCCGTGCTAGTGTGGTGCTGCCTGTCTCTTCAGAGGTGGCGGCGATTTTGCTTGCCGACCACGGTCGCCGCGCCGAATGGGATGTGCATTTCCCACAGTCGTCTCATGTTGCCACATTTGACGACGCTACGGATCTCGTGCATTTGTCGAGTGGAGGCTTTGCACAGATTCAGCGCACAAAGCCGTTTGTGGCTCCTCATGTGGCTGCCGCAGCTTGCGCTCTGTGTGCAGCGCTCTTCTCCGGTGCCTCCTCCTGGGAAGCGCTGCTGACAGCTATGGTATACGCTGCTGCTATCGGTGGAGCTGCTAACAGTATTGACTACAGCTCAATTACAACGCCGCGCGACTTGCTGATTCTGCGTCATGTTCGAGAATCGGCAGCACCTGACCAGCAGGACTCAGGCGACGACAACTCGGTTGGCGAGATGGGTCAGTCTGTTGTGCTGATGCTGGAGAAGTCGGTGACAAACGAGCTTAAGCCGATTACAGCCGGAACAGTGCGAGCTCACGTGGGGCTGAGCGGTTGGCTGTTGGAACCAGTCGACGGAGGACACGGTACGCTGGCAACGTACGTGACAGACCTGGACATGAAGGGTTGGCTGTCGTCTGCTACAAGACAGAGCTTCCTGCTATCTCGGCTCGACTGTGTATCCGTTCTGAGTGAATACGTGAACCAGGCACAGCTATGTGGCGCCGAGCTTGGCTTCGGCGGCGGTGTCCTCGATGAGGAAGGCGATGGAGGATACGAAACGCGCAGCGTTGATTATGAAGATACCAGCGAGAGTCTTGGAGACGATGTGGATAGAGGATCCTCTGCTATCTTCCATCCAAAGTCTTACATGCGTGGCATGTTGCCGTTGCCCAGCGGTGGACTGAAGTTGATCGACAAGGAAGTGGCAAAGAAACAGAGTGGGGTGGTGAAGGATGTGATCAAATCTGCTGGAGCCAAGATCTTAGAAGGTAAATCGGCTGTCAGTCTGTCGCTGCCTGTGCGCATCTTCGAACCACGCACCAACTTGGAGCGGATCTGCGACTTGATGTTGTACGCGCCTACGTTCTTGAGCGTCGCACATGCACAAAACGATGCTCTGGAGCGATTCAAGTACGTCATGACGTTCGCTGTTGCTGGCCTCCACCACAGTATCGGACAGTTGAAGCCGTTTAACCCCATCTTGGGCGAGACCTTCCAGTCCACACTGAACGATGGCACGGATGTGAGCTGTGAACACACAAGCCACCACCCGCCCATCAGTAACTTCCAGTTCACGGGCGAGAAGTACTCGATTGCTGGCTTTGTGCTGTGGGCTGCAAGCATGAGCGTCAAGTCGAACGCCATGCTGAACACGAACAAAGGTCCAGTCCGCGTGAGTTTCCCAGAAACCGATGGGCTCCCGCAACGACTATCGAGTATGGACTTCCTTACCTGCAGATCGGAGGCCTTCTGTGGGGCGACCGCACAGTTGACATCATGGGCAATATGGTGTTCGAGGACAAGCGCAACCACTTCCAATGCGATCTGCGTCTGAACCCTGACGAGAAGAAGGGCATGGGCGGTATGTTTTCTAGCTCCAAGACCCCCACAGACTCCCTTCGTGGCGTTATCCTGGACACGTCCGTGTCGCCTCCGCGTGAAATCTGCGAAGTCACAGGCTCGTGGCTGCACAACCTCGTATTCGGCGACAAGGTTTACTGGAGCATCAACAAGGACAAGAGCGGCTACATGGTGCCGTACCCAGAGGACAAAATCTTGCTGTCCGACTCGCGATACAGAGAGGACCTTCGCTATCTAGCGGCTGGTGACCTAGATGAAGCTCAAGACTGGAAGGTGAAGCTAGAGGTCCTGCAGCGCGCAGACCGGAAGGCAAGACTGGACGGCCGACGTCCTAACCATTGGTCTTTCAAAGAGTCGGGTGGTCATTAAATGAGAGCAGTAGACGTGGTTGTTGCAGCAGCTAGCATTTGAAATCTACTCGAGGTGTCATTCGTCTACGCTTTACTCTTGTCTACTGGCAATGCCACGTCTGCATCTATCAGCTTTACTTCCAAGCTGTCTGCAGGGCCTTGCGGTTGGCGAGAGACTTGGTGACGAAGGTGGCGACGAGGAAAGCCAAGCACAGCAGGATGAGCATCTCGTGGTTGAAGTCAGACGGCAGCAGGTCGAAGGACTTCGCGGGCGTCATGCGCACGTAGTACATGTCGAGACCGTGCGCGAACACGAGCGTAGTCGACTCCAGCTCCGCCGAGGCCGTGCTGATCGAGTTCAGGTTCTCCACTGTTTGGTTGTACGTCAGCATGGCCTGTGGACGGTTGTACACGGGCACTAGCGGCGAGTACATCATCAGTCCCTCCGCCTGCTCCTCGGGCGTCAACGGCTTCTCTGGCTGGCGAGGGTCGATGAAGTTGCGCACCAGCTTAAAGATCTGGCCAGTCTCCATTCCAACCAGGATCGACTGCGGCGTAATGCCATGCGAGGTCACCGTCACGCCCAAAGACTGTGCAAACACCAATACAGTTAGCCATCTCATTAGCCAAGTCAGTAGAAACTCTGTTGTCCACGCACCGTAATCTTGGTTGGGTAGATGAAGCTCTTCTGCAGTACAAACGGAGCCTTCGAGTCAAAGGATGACCGCGACGACGTCCATGACGGGCGTTTCCACGGGTTCAGCGAGTGCATACCCACAGCACCATCAAACAAGGACAGCGACACCAGTTCCGTGCGCTTCTCCTTCGTGTTCCAGAACGAGTACACAAGCCAGTTCTCGCTCTGCACCATACGCACAGGGCCCGCAGCATGCGCATGGCGAACACGATGAATGATACGACCAGCCACCGTGTCAAGCAGACTCACATGAAGCGAGTCACTGGCGATCGTGGCATATCCGATGAGATTCGGGTTCAGGTACTTGATCAGAAGGAGTCATCGCCAGTGATAGTCACGGCTGAGTCAACCACCGAGTGGTCGTGGTGGTGCGACGTAGCAATTAACTCGTGACCACGAGGAAGCACCACAGACCACACCTCACGGGCACGGTAGTCCGTTGTAGTAGCATCACCTTCACTCTCGATCGCGTAGCCGCGAAGAACGTTGCTGCTTTCATCAAAACGGTGGAAGTAAAAGTGCTCTAGCTCTGGGTGCGTACCGTCAGCCGTCTCCTTCGGGTAGAGCTCGACCTTCAGTGATTCCTCCGAAATTACAGCCACAGTACGACGTGCAGTCGGTTCCTCGTCCGTCGCAAGGTGCTTACGCTTCGGCAGCACGACAACCCATGACGCGCCAGACGCCGCGGCAGCGCTGGCCGTGTCCACTTGGTGGCCATCGTCGCCATCCAGCCACACGAGCTCCGTCGAGTTCGAAACCAGCAGCAGTTCGGCACCAGAGCCAAGCGCTGGGTGGTCGCGAGTCACAAAGAGTTGGTACTCAGGACCCACAAAGGCAGACCAGGCGACGGTGCTCACTTCAGCACGGATGGCAAACAGCTTTCCAGACTCCGTCAGCACCATGATGTACTTGGAGAAACCGAACAGGTGGGCGTTGGGAGGTTCTTTACGAGCCGCACGAGATCTGTCGACCACACTGTGGTGTCGACCCTCATCGAAAAACGACGACGAGAGCGACAGCATGTTTTCAACGAGCTGCTGGAGGCGCTTGATCTCGATCTCCACCTCCTCAAAGAACGAAGGGATGTGCTTCAGAGCCTGCTTCTCGATCTCCGTCTCCGCTGGAGTGATCCAACGCACGCGCTTGATGTTGGCAAGGGCCTCCTCGCGCACCCACTCGATGCTGCCATTGCTGTTAGCCGCTTCAGCGTCCTCCTCGTTCGCAGTCATAACCAGCGCGTCGTCCTTGAGGACCAGCACAGCACGGCAGTTCGGCGCGTCCTTCTTCGGGTTGGGGCAACCAACAAAAGCGTTCGAAACATCGCCGCCAAAGGCACTCAGGTCCAGCTCGGCTTCCCATGATACCGAGGCCAAGTCCGATCCCAGCGAGTACGACTTCACTCCTACACGCTTACCGTCGCTTTGAGTCGCAGCATGGAACAGCACTGAGCTGTCCGTGACAGCCTCCTTCAAAGCGCCCTCACCAGCAACCAGAGCGACCACTTCCACCTTCAACGCACTCGTGATCTTCAGAATCGCACGCTTGCCGGATGCCAGCAGAGCCACCAACGCGCTCGAAATGGTTGTGTCAATAGCAACCACCTTATCTCCCTCAAGAGCCAATGAGCTGAGATTAACCTCCGTAGCATCGTCAGAGTTCTCTAGTCCTTGCAGCAGCAGTTGGTTCTTTGTAAGCGTCACGGCAGCAGCCTTGCCCTGCTCACTGTCCCGACGCAGCACCGTCACTGCTTGCACTCCGCTCTTGTCGCTCTCGTCAATCTCCGGTCGTGTGAAATGGTTGACAGCTTTTCCGGAAGACAAGTCGTACTGCAGCATGTGGCGACCAGCCATGACGAACAGCATCTTACTGTCGCTGCCCACTTGCCAGGACAGACTCTTGGCTTCAGCTGCCGCCTGAGTGAACTCCTTGGGCAGGTTCTGGGTCTTGACTTGGCCATCTTTGACTGTCACCATGGCCGCACTGTAGGACGTCAGGACGACCGAATGGTCGCCGTCCAGTGAGAACACGCCTCCGAAAACAGCGTCCTGCGCTGGACCTGAGTAAGCCACTTGGTCCCATAGTAAGAACCCTGTACTAGCGTCCCAGAGGCGGATGTTGCGGCCCGATCCAGACACGGCTAGCAGCCCGTAGTTGGTCAGCTGGATGGTGTCGATAGCGTCCTCCTGCGTCAGCACGCGACGCCACTGAATGTCGCCGGTCTTGGCGTCCAGTCGAGCCAGCGCGCGGGATCGACCGTCCGACGCCACGTACACGGCCCTGGTGGAGCCTCTGGACGCCACCGAGTGCGGCCCGCGACTGACGGAGCCCCGTAGGCCACGGCCGTCACGCGTCCGACATTCTCCGCGCTCCAGTCGAACTCCCCGGCCTGGTCTTCGTACAGCGCAGAGGCCGCGCCCAGCAGCAGCGCCAGCAGCAAGAGCTTGGTCATCGTCTCCCCTTTTTGGCTTTGATACGTGACGTTAAAAATCGGAAATAGTACGAGATGGATACATTTGTGTTGCAGGAAGTTGAAATTGTTCGGTAGTCGATTAGACTTGACTGGCAAGAGTTTCCTCGCCGTTGTCGTTAGTGCATTGCTTTCTGCCACAGTCCATTGGGGTTTGCTTCAATTTCTTGCCTAGAGCGCGTCCATCCGCATGTCACGCGCATTCCCAGCAACAAACGAGTGGTTGGCGCCTCCGACTGGCGCCCCGCACTCGGGGCATCGCGTTTGCTCCATGGCCATTCCACATTCGCCAATCGAGTACGAGTGGCCGTTGACACACCGATACCAATGGCCCGAGCCAGGAAACTCGGTCTGCATCGCTGTCTTGATCGCTCGCATCTCCTCCGTCGACACCTTTTGATAAAACGTCACATTCTTCGCCATCTGGACGATACGCCGCAGCTTTTCATTGACGTCGCTAACAATTCGGCTGTACACTCCAGTAGCTTCTTCCATCAATTCCTTGAGCACGCCGTTCGTAGAGAAAGCAATACTCTCAACCTCTTGTTCACGGGCCTTCCGCTCGGATTCGTTCTTGACATCCTCGCTCAATCTTGCTTCAGCGCGTTTCAACAGCAATTGAACCAGCAGAAGTTGGGTTTCGCGGGTTTGTAGAGAGAACGAGCCCTTGGCAAACTGTTTCAGTGCATCACGAGCATATTGCTCTGCTTTGCTGAAGCTATCGACGCGTTTGTCCAACGTCATCAGCTGCCCAGAGAGCAGATAGAAGTAGCCGACGTACGGGAACGAAGAGTTCCTTACCGGCAAAGTACTCATGTCAATAGCCACATCGCCACCACCTTCCCCACCTTTGGCTTTAGTTAGCAATGCCACACAAGCCTCGTACACCTTTTGACACGGTGGGCTTGACAACAGCGCCGAACGCACGGATATCGTGTCGCAGAGATCTATCCAATATCAAGTCCCCGCGATCAATAGCAGTGTTCACACGTTGCTGCAATTCCGTGAGCTGGCGCTGTGCATGAGTGATGAACTTCTTCTCAGCGGCGTCGATTGCAGCTCGCTTCGTCACGCGGCCGTAGCGTCGAAGTCCGCGGATCGGTCCCTTGCAGTTGGGACACTGCGGCATATCGATGTATTCGCCAGGTAATGCTCCTGGCTTGCCGTTGCTGTCGTAGTAGGAGCTCATTTGCAGTGTGCCATCAAGTGTTGCCATGGTGTACACCGTCGAGCAGCACGGCAGGATCAGCACGGGGTCTTCGGAAGGATCAATCTCACTATACGTCTGGAACAGAATAACATCGACCACCTTCTCCTTCACGTCGTCATCGCCACATTCGTGACAAAACCCTTGTGACGGACAGTCTTCTCCGCAGACACTTGGGCACTGGTGACCACATTCAAGCGATTTCGAGCAGCGTCGATCGCAGAGACGTCTGGTACACGGAGCACCGCATGGTAGTGAGCATGGTCCGTAGTGTTCACAGCTCCAGTCACAACGCTCCGTGCATGCGGAGCACGGATCGCTGCACGGGTGGTTGCAAGACCCGTGCGCACAGCAGAATACGTCGCAGATGTACCTGCACGGAGGGCACGGCGTTTTGCCATGACAAATTCCTCGACAACGGTGGCAGCATTGCAGCAGTCGCTCGCATTCTTTTGACATGGGCCATGCTCAGTTGGTGTAATCGGGAAGTCTGGCTCATCTTCGTGGGCTTTCAGTGTGCTTTCAATGCAGTCGCAGCATTTACAGGAACAAGCATGACCGCACGGTAATGGAGCACCACACGTCCTCGTGCATTTGACGGCTTTCGCACTGCACACGACGCGTTGCATGTGTCCACAGGAAGGCACGAATTTCTCGACCAACACCTTGCACTTGAGTTTATCCCGAGCTTTGGCTTGGAAGCATTTCGCGTCCTTGTATTCATGGCCGCACGGCAGAGTAATGGCACCGATTTCAACTTGACAGGACCCACAAGGATCTCCACAAACTCCGGGACACACGTGGCCACACTCGTCTTGAAGGCGCGGACACGGCTGAGTGCAGAACACGGCAGTGTGCGAAGGTAAATCCGTGTGACAAAGTTTTGGGCACGTGTGGCCGCATCGAGGCAAACGCCTACCACATGGTAGTAGGCAACCTCCGTCCGGTGACAACAACGCAAAAGACTTGGGGTTGGCAGCAATTCTGTGGTCGTTCGGGTGGCGTTGGCAGTGCAGCGGCAATCCATCTCCGTAGCAGTCGTCCGTCTGAAGTCGATCTAACACTTCTTGCCACATCGGAGACTTCTCTCGAAGTAAACCACCATGCCCAACAAGAATCAGCCCGTGCTTAGCTCTCGATAGCAGCACGTTAACTCGGTTCGGTGTTTTGAGAAAGCCAATTGTGCTTCGACCCTGAGCATTCGTACTGCTGCGAACAAGACTTACTAAAATGACAGTCGCCTCCTCGCCTTGGAAATTATCCACGGTAGCTGCTCGAATCGACCCAGACAGCTCTCGCTTGGTCGTTCCTAGGGATGCTGAACTGTCAAGTCTTATCTCATCCAGCAACGTCGAAATGTCGTCTTCGACGTCCTCGTCTCCGTCGTACGTGCGCTGGATTTCTGACACGTCGAGCTCGTTCAGTTCCAGCACAAACTCTCCTCGAAGTGCAGACCGCAGCTTCAGCAGTTGACCCACGTACGGGGTGATGATTGCGATGTCACTTGTTTTGTAGCCTTGCCGCAGCAAATACTTTAGAGTAGCGACTAGATACGCCACTTCATACGAATTCGAGTGAGATCGAGCAGGAGCCCCCAAAACTCCGGATGCTCCATCCTGCGGGTGATTGTGATTCACAAAGAAAACATTCTTGTCAACACCACGTAGAGGCGGGTACTGCTTAGTCTCATCAGCATCGCGGACTTGAGGGTAGAACAACATCCGCAACAACTGCGAAATTTGGGGACGCATACGATGCTGTTCCGTCAGCATCCAGAACGGCAAACCCGAAGTTGGCACCACGAGTCTCTCAAACAAAGATACATCCAAAGCATACCGCTGCCCAATTGCGCTGTCAACACTCAAGTTGTACTCGGCGATATGTGGACGAAGCTGCTTGTGGTCGCCAATGAGGATGAGCTGTTGACACGCTGGCGACAGGCAGGCCATCAGTTGAGCTTCGAGCACCTCCCCTGCTTCTTCGCAAATGACAACTCGCGGCGCCACAGCCGCGATTTTCTGCTGATTCTTCGCCACACCAGTCGTCGTCATGCCAATGATTTGGACACGTTGCAACATCGCTACGTCGGCTTGCTCTCTCACTGTGTCAAGCTTCTTCAAAGTCTCGTTATAGGCTTTTTGAGCAGCAACGAGGTCGTTGACCCGGTTTGCTCGAACAGCTCCAACCCACTCAGCTAGAGCCGCGCGACGGTCGGCGATGCTCCATTGCCAGACGTTCGGACTCCGCCGTCTTGCATTGCGTCCTGGAGCGCTGCTACAGTCCTGACCGCGGATCCAGTAGTCAATAATGTCGTTGGAGCCGGCAAGCTCCCAATCATTTTCAAACAATTCCGCACTGCGCTCAGCAAAGTAGTCGTATTCATTGGGGAAACGCGTCTCTAAGAACCACTTCAAAGACTCCCATGTTGGATGACGTGCATTTGCGTCGAGTTCCTGTTGAGCCACCTTGATAGCGTCGGCATCCTCGTCCAGCTTGTTGTACAACATCTTCATTTCAAACCGAGGGAAAGAGCGTGGCAGCTTGTTGAGGTTGTTCTTCTCAAGACGAGGTTCTTTGCATTGACCACCGATACGAACGAGACTGGTAATGCCAACATCCAAAAGATGACACAAGAACTGATCCAGCGCGTGATTGGTGTAGCAGACAATCAACACGGGCGCTATCTTCGCCTCCACAATAATTCGTGTGAGCATCGCACCGATAAACGACTTTCCGGTGCCAGGAAGTCCTTGGATGCAGGCCACTCGGCTACTCAACGCCTGCACTAACGCCTTTGCTTGATCCCCTTCCAAAGTTGAATAGCGAACCAAAGCTGCCTCGCAATTTTCTTTGGAGTTTTCTTCAATCGGATGTAACAGTAGACGCCCTCTCACTTCAACAGCTTCTCTCGAGTGGTTCTTGATAACACTGGTAAGATCAAACGTAAAATCACGCATCCGGCAGTACAACGGAACATCCATTCGCGTAGTTCCTTTAGTAGGTGGGGCCTCTGGGGCCAAATACTCCAAGAACGGCATCGTCGCTGGTTGGATCGACTGGAGCGCGCGTAGCACAGGTTCATAACCAACGAAGAATACTTTGTTGAATTCCAATAGCAACAACGTAGGAGTTTGTTGGTGTTGTCCTTGCCGAATCAATGCAGCTCGCTGCCATCGTTCAAGAGTCTTCAGGTCTCCTGCTTCAAACGGCTGCAAGGTAATCGCAGCCATATCCTTTACAAGTCGGTTCATATCCCGGCCAGCAATCTGACAAAACACCACCTCCACCACGTTGCCCATATAGGTGACTATAGCCACCATTCCATTAAATGGCAGTCGACCCGTCTTCTCCCACAACTCACGACGAGTCTTCTCGTCATCTTTCTTTTCTTTGCCGCTCTGTTCTTGCCGACCATTTCAGCTTTAGACGGTTGAGGGAATTGTACGTCGATGCAAAGGCCATGACGCTCCACACGCTGGTCTCGATCCCGTTCACCACGACTGTACGTGTGTTTGAGAGAGAGATCCGACTCGACCACGGGGTACACGTTATAATCCACATCGGAGTCTCTTAAACGCCCTCCAGCAAGATTTCCACGAGTTTCGATCAGCCGACGTTCAAGGTCTTGCAGACACAGGCGAATAGAGCCGATCAGGTCTTCGCGAAACAGGCGAAAGTGCGTGTCGACCCAGCGTTCAGGTCCCGGCGGCAACCAGTGAGCATTTTCGTGGAATGGGAAGTTGCCAGGCAGCAACGGAGGCTCACGTGACAAGCACTCTTCCGTAGTCGGAAGCAGTCGGATTTCGCGGATATCTCGCAAGTCGTTGTCATGGCGAGGACCGACACTACCGTCGGCGAAAACCGCCTCTCCTGGAATCCCTACGTCAAGAACATCCCAAGTCTCGGCTGTGGGGCTGTTAGGGTCTCTACCGTATCGCCGGGCATTCTCAGCCTTCCTTTTCAAACCCGCAGCTCGCTGGATGCTGCGTTCGCCCCGACGAATCATCTGATGAAGTCTCGCCACTTCTTCTCGCATGAACCGGAAGCACAGCTCCGAGTCGAGACTAGAGTCGTTTGTTTGAATACGATCCCTCGGCTCCTGCTCCAGCCACGCAGTGATCAACGCATCGACATACTCCACGGTCTCCTGGAACGCCTTCTCGTAGATAATGTCTTGGAATTTGTTGCCCAGCAAATACAACAGACGAATGAATGGCAGACAGACTTGGGTGAAGCAAAGTGGCGCGTATTTCCGCCCTTGACACTCTCTCAGAAAGCTCTCATGAGTCAGGGTCCGGTCTTCAATGCTGTGGCGCTCTACGATCTGCTCCAACTCCTCCAAATATAATTGGAAAAGCTGCACGTGCGCTGTCTTCACAAACGAGCAGATGTGGTTGGCTTCCGTCATGTGCTGACTCACCATCTCCATCTGTCTCATCGTCAGCAAGGTCACTAAGGGCACAAGGCCCCTCTGGAAGGAAATCACGTTTCGTTTTCTGCCAGCATCGTTCGAGTACTCCAAATTCAGTAGATCTTGCAGCACCACCAGTCCTCGACCGTCCGTTCTCCCCAACTCTCTCACGAACTGAGCAGCCAGGTTGTCTTTCAGCAGAGCTTGCAGTCCTGAGTTTACAAAGTTCATCACTTGCGTCTGGCTGTCCAAAAGCCATGTTTGCCCTTCTTTAGGCACCAGGAACCCTTTCCAGAGCATTTCCGCGTTGTTTGGCCCCGTCCAGAAGCACACCAAGGCATCGGAATGGCTCGAGAAAATGGCTCCGGAATTCAATTTGTCCCGTAAATGACCTCGCAGTAATCCTACCGCAAAGGTGGGCGAGATCTCTTCACTCCCGCCTTGACGACTGGGTGGCTGGTTGTTCCTCTGCACAGCATCGTGGTTGCAACTATTTGCGTGCGAGTATCGGCACGAGTCGCCAAACCGGCAACTACCAGTCCGCTGGAACTTAAAACACGGTCGTTGGGCCATGCTTCCGCCGCCAACTGAGAAGATTGTGGACCTGCTGAAGAAATGGCGCACCGTTGATGGGGATTGACGCACGGGGTAGGATAGAATCTTGATCCAATCTACGCGGGCTTCGTAGGAAGGACTGGTCGAATTCGTGCACGAAGCATGCCATTGCTGTGCTCACAGCCGTTTGTTGGCCCAAGTGGTTCTGGGAAGTTTGTCGCTTTGGGTGCGATCATGGTCGGAAAGAACCACTTCACGTCGCTGAGGTAGTAGTCACTGTGGTTGAATTGATAATTTGACAGCTTCGCCCTCGAACCGCAACACTCGAAGCTCATTTCTCAAAAGCACCAGTCCCAAGCATGATGGCCGAGCAGACTATCGAAGTGGTCTACCACGAGTTTCCTGAGCAGCAGAAGATCACGGATACGAAGAATGAACCAAGCATGGAGGGTCAGTCGAAAGAGGGATACCAAGGTTTTGGGTCTCTTGTCAAGCGAGTTGCTCAACTGATCGTGCTGCACGGCTTGAACATCCCTTGGACATCCTGGTAGTGGAGTTTTCTTCGTCGCGGTGATGGTGGCGCTGTTCGTAACGGCGCTCTTCTGTGTGATTGGTACGGCGGTGATTATGCGGTTGGTGTTGGCTGCTATGGGCACCATGCGCTCGCGGGTGCTTCGGATTCTCGGGTGGGTTCTCGTGTCGCTCGCCTACTGTTCGCTATTCATGCTGCTGCCCAACAAAATAGCGGTCATCCTTGACTTCATTTTATTGACGTCCATGTTCCCCATACGCTTTGCATAGCCCCTTGGATACCAGTTCGGTCTTCAGACCGTGCGAGTACGATACCACTTCACTGCTAAGTACTTTAAAGATTTTGTTTTCGACTCGCAACGTTTTCTACTTCTTTCAATCTGTCGTAAATGATTCTAATGTTGATTGGTTTTCACCACGAAAGTTCGTTGCCATCACTCAATTTTCGACGGACAGCTTTTGATCCATCGTTCACAAACTCTCGATACACCCTCCCGCCATGAAGACCAAGTCACGCGACCAGATAAGTTAAATTGCTGGAAACCTCTTCACTTGGAAAGCCGTGGTGTGCGAACTTCCTGTCCAAGTCGAAAGCCGGTTGCTCAAGGGTAGCCTCAGTAGCCAAGCAAGTCAGGATATTGGTTATCTTCCACGTGTTGAGGATTCGTGTGGCTGTCTCTGGAGTTTGCTACGTAGCCGTGGTGCCGGATGACGATTGCATTGGTACCTTGTTTCTTCGAGGCGAGTGCGATCGTGGCGAGTATCGTGACTGTCAAGCGATACTTGCCACCATGGGAGTGGCTGCAGATTCTCTGATCGGTCTTTGCGGCTGTGGTCCTTTAGGGGCTTTCTGGACAGACATCAGCGTCGGTCGCCTCGTTCGTTTTCAGCGTTCTGGGCGATATTATCCTGTACGGGCTCGTGACGGCATATGCCCATGTTGCCAAACTCGTGAATGCTTTGACATCGTCACATTCGCGGGGTTAATGGATCACATCCTTTTCCGACGGGAATTCCGTCGTAAACTTCATGCTTTCACACATTCCGCTGACAGAGCGAATGTGGACTCTGGTCTTGTACATTGCCATCCCAAAGGGGATTGTAGGTGCATTTAGTGCCTTGGCCGTGTTTCTCACAGTCTTCGAGTCGATCGTCGTGATCGCCACATTCGGAAATGACTATCTCATCGGCGATTGGCATGCTCAAAAACACCCATGGAGTTTCGTCGAGACCATGCTGGCGTACTGGATTCGTGGTACAGCGTTGTCATTCCCAACAGTGGACCTTTCTGTTCTTCTCACCACTTTGGACATCAAACGTTGAGACTGGCGAGGGGGTTCCAGCTCAAGATATCTACTCGCAATCCAAAGCCTCTTCGACATGAAGGATTTCACGGCAGCAGATCTTGATTCCCTCCAATCCATCGAGTGTCCGTTGAACGAAAGCGAAGATCTTGCAACCCCCGTGTACCGAAAACCATGCATTGTTTTTTTGTTAGTTATATCTGTCGAGCATATCTACCCTCCAAGATCTCTTCGACTTTGCAGTGTACATCCATCGCCATGCATCACGCATACAACACAGAGACCTCCTCTCTGCGCTCACATCTTGGTCTGCTCAATGACCTCGTCCACGGGGGTCCACTCGGGGAAGACCGAGGCCTCCGAGAAGTGGTGGGTGGCCACGTCCGTCAGCTCCTCTTCGGCCAGCGCGTGGGCGTCCATGA
Organism: Phytophthora quininea; assembly: GCA_011947345.1. NCBI lineage: Eukaryota > Oomycota > Peronosporomycetes > Peronosporales > Peronosporaceae > Phytophthora > Phytophthora quininea. Next base: position 334,541 of record JAAVTG010000519.1, read on the forward strand.
TGGGCTCGGGCACCTTGATGCGCGGCATGGCCTGGCCCAGCAGCGTGTCCTCCATGGGGAGAACTCGGGGAAGGTCGAGGCCTCCGAAAAGTGGCTGGACGCCACCTCCTCCAGCGTGCCCGGCAGGTCCAGCTGCGCCATGGTGGCGGCAGCGTTGAGGCTCGTGAGCGACGGCTTGGCGGTCTCCATCGCCAGGAAGCGCGTCTGGGTGAGCGCGCGCGATGACGCGCTTCAGAGCGGGCGTTCGGGCGGCACGCAGCATCTTCGTGGGGGCTTCTTGGGCTTCTTGTGCTTGGCTTGCGGCTTGGACGGCGAATTCGAGTGAGTTTTAAAGGGCGCCTCTTGGAACTTCAAGATCGATTGTCGCACGTCTATGCGCCGGTCGATCTTGATGCGAGCCCTTCCAGAAGCTGGGGCTTCTTGGGGCTCGATGAAGGCGCTGTGGCGAGGCTCCCGGCACGTGAAGACATCGATTGCTCGGGGGCGGAGAAGGCTAGACATGCAGTGATTACTGCGGCGGTACATGCGCTATGGACGTGAAGACTTCAACTTGACCAAGAAGACCAATCGGCTCGCGATTTGCGCCTGGCTGGCCTTCTTTCAGCACCAAGAGCCCTTTCCAGAGGGGCCTTGTGCCCTTAGTGACCTTGCTGACGATGAGGCAGATGGAGATGGCGAGTCAGCACATGACGGAAGCCAACCACATCTGCTCGTTTGTGAAGACAGCGCACGTGCAGCTTTTCCAATTATATTTGGAGGAGTTGGAGCAGATCGTAGAGCGCCACAGCATTGAAGACCGGACCCTGACTCATGAGAGCTTTCTGAGAGAGTGTCAAGGGCGGAAATACGCGCCACTTTGCTTCACCCAAGTCTGTCTGCCATTCATTCGTCTGTTGTATTTGCTGGGCAACAAATTCCAAGACATTATCTACGAGAAGGCGTTCCAGGAGACCGTGGAGTATGTCGATGCGTTGATCACTGCGTGGCTGGAGCAGGAGCCGAGGGATCGTATTCAAACAAACGACTCTAGTCTCGACTCGGAGCTGTGCTTCCGGTTCATGCGAGAAGAAGTGGCGAGACTTCATCAGATGATTCGTCGGGGCGAACGCAGCATCCAGCGAGCTGCGGGTTTGAAAAGGAAGGCTGAGAATGCCCGGCGATACGGTAGAGACCCTAACAGCCCCACAGCCGAGACTTGGGATGTTCTTGACGTAGGGATTCCAGGAGAGGCGGTTTTCGCCGACGGTAATGTCGGTCCTCGCCACGACAGGGAACTACACTGCGTTGGCGCCATCTCGCCTGAAGGCATCAATGAAGCTGCCGAAGAAGCTCGAATTAGTCCGCCTGCTTCATGTGGTCGTGGACGCTCGAGCTCGGGTATTTTCGGCCTCTTTATTCACCATGCTGCTGTAACGGGCAGCGTGTCCTGACTTAGCACTTGGAGACTGGCCAAGCCGAGTGGCAGCACGCGAGGAGGTCGCAGCAGTGTCCGTCCAAGATGCCTCAGGCGATCAACGAGCTCGACGTGGACTTTGAGGCCCGGGTACAACGCGCTACAATTGCTGGTGAAATCATATACCAAAGTGGAAAGTAATTTCGTACTTGCTTGCATCGTAGATCCAAGAGATCAAGCGGTTGATTTCGTCATCTAACGATGCCGAGCGACGCACGGCACTGGAAGATCAGCTACGCGAATTGGAACTCGCGAGGATTCAGGACGAACAAGACCAGCAGCAACCAGTTGAGTTCTTACCTGCCGCCAGGAGGAAGAGCTTTCGACCGGTCAGTGCGAAGCCTCGCATGTCGGCGCTGACGCCGCTGGCGGAGGATGCAGAGGTTGTCTCCTCGTCCTTTCACGGCCTGGAAGCCCACCGTCTGGATGATGGGGTCTGTCGCTCATTGCCGACGTTTTCAGCAGCTCCTTCGACGAAAACTACGGCCCTACGAACGTGATTGCGAACGACAGTCGTACGCTGTGGGTTTCCAATGGCATGTTCCCGCAGTTCATTCGCCTATTGCTGCGGGAGCCCAAACGAGTTGCGGCCATTGAGGTTACATGTAGACACATCGAGAAGATGAAGCTGCGAATTTCGCAGACTCGCAGCGCAGCCGTTAGCCGCATGGCGGTCTCTGGAGAACTCGACGTTAGCGCAGCAGACAGTGGGAAACTTAACACACATCGCTTTACGTTGACACCGAGACATGGTGCGGAATCAAAAGAAGCGGATGACATGGAAAACGCCGAGCCGATAGTCGAGGCGATTCAGATAGACGTAGAAAGCGGCTACAGCGATTTTGTCTGCATATACTCCGTCCGCTTGCGTCTCTCGGAGGACACAACGAACTAAGCACCAAACAATTTTAACCACGTCATCCAACATACAATAACTCCAACCATCGCAAGTACCTTGTGTCGAGCCATTCGTGTCGACTTTATTCCATTCACTCCTCCGGCAACGCCATGTCTGCCTGGTTGCGCAAGAAATCCACGAACCGCATCCCCGTGTCCAAAAACTCGCAGGCGAAACCTGGCAGTAAACGGCGCTCCGGCGTAAGTGGCGGCATGCGGAACTCAGCTTCCATTTTGTCCCGCACACTTAGAAAGCCGTCAGCAGGATTGCGGTCGGGAATTCCGAACTCGCGGATGCGCATCAGGGAGAATCGCGTCTCCGTCTGTGGGTTGTAATACGTAGCGCCGCGAACACGCCGCACCGTTGCGATGCACGAAGGAGTCTCGCCAGCGTCTAGCAAATGTCGACTAATGCGTACGTTGTCCCGCCTGTCATCGCAAAACTCAATCACGCCCCGACCATCGGGAGCTTTACGACAGCACTCGTCCAGCTTTTTGTAAAGCGGATCGGTCACAGGTAACTCTTCCGTCGTGGAAACGTAGAAGCGGACGTCAGGTGTCGAGTCCATCCTGTGAGCTTCTTCATCCATTTCCTGGCGCATCTTGAGCGTCGTGCTAAACCACCGCGACGGTCGAGTGGAGACTCGAATGAGCTGCAACTCGACTGTCAAACGCACGTTATACTCAAATCCTTGGTAAACGATGGACACTTGGTATCCATCAGACTCCTCAATCGGCTTCATCCCCAAGCGCGTATTTGCATACTCTTTTGCCCACGGAGCGTGCTGTTGCTCGATCATCGAGTAGAACGAATGAGTGACTCCCTTGTCACCGCGTGCCACCGTATTTGCATTCCGCAAGATCATTCTCGGTCTCCGCTTTCGTCGAGGTCCCCACCGCCTCCACCAGTGTCGCTATCATACTCGCCATAGTCTTCGTCGTCTTGCCCCCATCCATCTTCCTGTTCTTCCCCAGAGTATTTCCCCATAAAACGCCTGCTTCTCCCTCCTCCTCGGCATTTTTCGCTTCATCTTCGCCAGCTTCAACTTGGTTCGACATCGCCTTATCTGCCGCTGCTTCGGCACGCTGCTTCTGCTTTGCGGTGAGGACCGACTCGTATAGCTCCCGCGCTGTCCGCCCTCGCTCGAACTCATCTTCCAGTTTTTTGATGCTAGCCGACATGATCGTCTCGGCATCGAATGAGCGCGGTAAGTTAATCAAGTAGTGGTGTCCAAAGCGAATAAAAGCCTTAGCCTGCGCTACACCTGGGTTGAGACGTTCGTAGCGCGACAGCTTGATCATTTGCTGGATAAACTTGGCGCAAAGGTTGCTCCAGCGTGCTCGTACCATTGCCGTCCGTTCATAAAGCAGATGAGATGACCCTGATGGAGCTGAATGTTGTTATGCTCGACGTGGCGCCCTCCGAAATAGTCTTGGAACCCAATTTTTCACCTTGTGATACCGCTCCCTCGAACAGCACTAAGCTGGATCCTTCGCGGTGAAAGGACCGATTCGAACGGTGTGCCATACGAGTCCCTAGCTCTTGCTCAATCTTTTGGAGATGCTCTTCAATTCGTCGCACGGCGTCACCGGATCCTGTAATCTCAGCAACATACAGATCGGAACGGAAACAATTTGGATGGAATTTAAACACTAGACGCGCCGTGCTGTCAGCTCGGGTTTCAAACAGAATCTTCCGCGAGAAAAAGTCCTTGGCTTCGTGGATCCGCGAGCTCAAAGCATGACTAAGCGTAATTTTGCTGGCCTGCTGATCGCGGTTCGTCAGTAAGTATTGGATATCGCCCTTTGCGATGACCAGCTGATGCAATGCGATATAGCACTCGGATCGAAAAACCGTAATGGCCTCTGCATCCAGCTGCGTGTCGTTTTCAGGGTCGAATGGGTCTGTGAAACCATAATCGGCTGCTGGTGTGGATAGCTTTGAGTAGAAGTCCAAGAATGAAAGCAGGACGTCAGCAGCCGAAAGCTCCTCAACGTCATGATTTCCTGATACTAAACGTGTGAGCAACTTCGTCCAGAAACTAATCTCAGCGTTGATGTCGTTGGTCTTTAAAATGTCAGTCAACGTGATCTCTCCGCCACTAATCGGCCGGACGAAGTTATGGTCGGTACAAAAACGCAGGAACAGCCAAATGAACCCAATTGGACTGAACATGTTCTGCCCTCCACCCGATCGACGCCGAATCAACCCCACACACTTGCCCCACTTCACTAAGAAATACACGCAGGGCCAAAAGAACTTGTATCTCTCCATGTACGTTCGGAACAAACGGGTTTTCACTGGGCCAGAGGAAAACTTGCACATTTCAACAGACCACTGCTGAAACGAGAACGATAAAAGAGGGACACGAATACCATCTTTAAGTTCGATATTGCCGGCTGAAACCTCCAGAGTCTTTGCAATAGCTTTGAGCGAACCGTGTCGAGACTTGCAGCGAACCAAAACATCCAAATCCGACTGTTTTTCAAACGTGAGCAGCGCTGAGGAGCCAAAGAGTACGAGGTCTAGTTCTTTTTCTTCAAACACCCAGGCATCTCAGAGCGCAGTGAACTCACCGCCACCAAACGATCAAAGAAGTCCGACAGCAACTCTTCAGTGTTGGTGACAATCTCGGCCAGCATGCAGAGCTGAAGCTTTGGGATCGTTTCCTGATACGGCGCTGATCGCACGGGAGACCACGCTTGGTAATGTGTGTTATGAATATTCGAGCGCTTGTTCGTAACAAGGTAGTCGATGGCGATCCACGGAAAACTTATACAACGCGTCGACGCATCCTTGTCATCACAAGCGACGAAATACATTGCTGCTGCAAACTTCGCTGCTTCGTTTGGCGTGGACACGATGCTGTCGAATTGGGCTCGAAATGAGGCTTGGAGGGTGTAAAAGGACTCTTTACATCGTTCCCCAAAGCGGAAGTAGTCGGCTTTATACACGTTTGGTGGCTCCACAATCATTCCTGTAGTGAGCTCCGTTTCCACATGCGCCCCTGACATGAGGATTAACGCCCTGAGACGAAGTTTGTACTGACGGTACAAGATTCTTGCCTGATCCACGTAGTCAATAAAGCCGCTCGTTAAAAAGTGATCGTCTCGAATGGGCATCTGGCTCACACCCTTTGCCGTAGTGGTATCAAATATGGCCTTGCAGCGGCGAAACATCTTACCCAAAACCTTTTTGACGGGTAAGACGGCTTCTCTTTGTTTTGCATAAAGTCTGGATAGCTTTTGGGTGCGTGCTTGCGCACAATTTCCAAGTCCGTCTTTGCACGCAGACTATCGACTTGTTTCGAGCAAATACGAGCGAGCGCCTTTGCCCCTTCGTCGAAAATGCCACCATTCGCTCCATCGCACAAAGCCAAGTGAGCATTTGAAGCAACGCCCAAAATGTCATCTTGAATCGAGTGGATATAGAAGTCGATCAAGCCTTCGTCATTAGTGGACTGATAATATTCCTCACCTCCAGCGGTTCCATCCTCCTCCTCATCGAACACCATTGGCTCTTGCACTTTATCTCTCGATGGTATTAGCCGTTTATCCCAAATAACAACAAACATGTCACCGTCCAAATCGCCGCCAGTGCACTCGTCAGGATGCGGTCGTGGGCCTTTCGTAGGGAAAACAACACAGTCTTTCAAGTGTTTCAACTGATCTGGGACATCGGACCTGCAGCGAAGAACCCGAATATCACCAGGATGGTGGCAGGGGCTTCGATGGACGGCAACATCGATGTTATCCAGAGCCACAAGCCTATCGGCTCCTGGCTCCTCATCTGTTTCTGAATATTGGACGAAGATTTCCCCATATTCCAAAGTGTTGGTAAAGTCAGCAACACCCATTAAAGTTCGGCCTTGTGCAATGGGAATGCGTGCACGCATGACAGTATTAGCCAGACGATAGTGATAAATTGTTGCCGCCATAGAAGAAAGATACTCATCCTCTAAGACTTTTACGCCAAGTTCACGAGCTAGAACGTCAATATGCCACACAGCAGCTTGTGGTAAAACCGCTTTGAGTTCGAAGAAGGCTCCGGCGTCAGACGCCACAAGCGAGCGAAGGCTGCTCAGAAAGTCCTCCTGCATGTCCATGAACACATCTTCCTCTATCCCAAGATCGTTCAAGATCAACACGCTTTGTCGCGTCAAATAGGCCTCAGATTTCCCCGCCCAAGCAACAATCTCCAGCACATTATGGTTGGATTTGAATTTGGACATGCTTTCACGAAGGGTGATGCTGTTTTCTTGGGTTTGGGCTGGAATATCGCGGTCGGACACAACAACGACGCCTTTCGCGCCACCTAACCGGATCTGGAAAGCTGACGGTGTGTGCGTTAAATTGAGGGACTTTGCAATACTTTCTGCTCCAACTTGAGAAATCTCGCCGCACCCATCCGTGAACATGTATCTGCCATTTGTTATATCCTCTACCGAGCTGTCAAGAACACGCTGATCCACTTCATAAGTCTCCTTTGTGGAGGAGAACGCTTGCCCAAGGCGCTTTAAATATTTCGCTGGCGACGTCAAGTGGGACAAATCTCCAATCCAAGATCTAATTTCATGGTGGTCAAGCAGCGTAAAAATTGCACTGCTGTTGCGAACTTGACTCAAAGAGCAACCAAGAAAGCGAAATCTAACACCACCATTCGCAGCAGGGACTCGAATCCCTTTCTTCAGCACATTCCGAATTCTTTCCAAAATGGAAAAGGAAGTGTAGTCCAGACGCTTCATGTTTTCATCGCGAAAGTACACGAACATGAAGTTCTCCGCTCCCCATCGACGAAACACGCGGTTGGCGGGAGCTGGCTCGGGCGGGCAATAAATAATCCGAGATGGCGTCACGATAACCTTGTAGACAGTGGACCCGGAGTCTAGCGATGCATTCGAGCATTATCCATTTAGCACTGGGAGTTCTGCCTTCACAAAAGCTGCAAATTGTTCTGTCACGCTGAATTCGTTGGGATGAGGGCGAAACGAGAGCAAAGCTTTTTCCTGCACTTTACTGTCGAGTCCGGACAAAATACGATAAAAATCTGGCGTGAAGATTCCATTCGTGAAGAAGCTGCAGTCTGACAGGAGGCACTGCAACGCATACGACACGGGTAAATCAAAGTTGTGTCTTTCAGCAGGAGATCTGGCGATATTGTCAATCTGTAAAACGTGGTGTTTATCGTGGCAGCGAAAACAAGTGTTTCAAGGAGAAGAGTTTACGCGCGATCTGTTTGCACATTCACGACGTGAATCCAGTGTAGCGGGCCGCTACCTCGATCAGTTTTGCTTTTCGAAGTCGACACCCACCTCATCCCTCCCAGGAGGCTCGCGCCTTCCAGCCCGTGAGCCAAGCTGGTTAAGTCAATAAGATGATGGTGCTTTGCCCCTAACGTTATCGCGCGGTGTTGGATCGACGAAACCTTTGTTTCACAGACTTCAATGCCGAGCTTGGAAAAATCGAAGCGTAGTTTCCACAGAAGTGAGCTGAAATTATCCGAACGAGGCAGGCTCAATCGGTACACCAAAGAGCGCGACTGACATTGTTGACATTGGCGGACATCCTCTACATAGAACGACGGCGGCAATCGAAATGAGAGGTAGACAAAAGCAGCGTCTTTAGCTGACCTCAAATCAAACCAGACGCGGGGCTCATAAAGCGCGCGCGTCAAATTCTACACGAATGCTCCCAAAGGAAACAACCAGAACGCTTGATATCATATCCACCACTCCAGAATTGCCGAAGCTCTCCAACTCCATAAATTCACCGCCGTGGGTCATCACGCCACGTCGGAGACCAACACTACAAATTCTTTCCTCCTCTGCGGCTCCTCTTCCAGCACTTTCCATATCGCTGTCAAAGCGCACCCAAAACGGCTTTTTCCCCACGAGGAAATCAATCTCAGAGCACAGGGTGTTGTACGATTGGTAGATATCGTGATCTGGGTGTGCTGCTAACGTGCACAACCCGATCTTCTGATCTGTCATTCGCACTGAGGCAAATGTGCTCACTCTAGCCAGAATGCATGTCTGCAACTGCCTGTCAGCTCCACGAAATATACCACCCAGTGCAATGCTATAAACTTTGTCAGACCTGGCGTCATATATCGCACGCAGGGACAATTCAGGCACTTCTGCTGAAGATGCTTCGCTCAAGTCGTTTTCTTCGTGGTAATTCCCCATCAACTTTTCACTTGTACCTTCGAAGATAATTGAGAGGCAGCAAGGTTCGCGTTGTGCACCAGTCGCTTCTCGTTTTCAACCAGCCGTTGGTTGTGCTCGCGCCCCATTGCGGAACAAAAGATGATGAAAACGCTGTGCCGATGTCGTGCTCGGCCACGACTCTGAATGAGACTCGTCACGCCAATCACACCATCAAATTGAATCACGAGTGAGCATTCCGGCACGTCAAGACCTTCCTCTAACACATTCGTTGCCACCAAAAGTCGGATACGCCCTTGTCTGAATCGATCCAGGGTGGGCTTCTGCTCCTCCTCCCACGACATCCTTTCGTACGAATTATGGCCGACAAATCGTGTGGGGTTTAACTCACGCAGCTCTTCCAGTTACTCCATCGCCTTGGCCAAAAGAATCGCTGTTTTGCGGCGTCGGACAAATACGATTGCCCGGGATTCGTGAGTAAAGCGCGAATTTCTGATGCAATCCGCCACCATATGCACGCGATTTGAAATGCTGGCCCCTCCAAAAGATTCTACTGGGAAGCTCGTCAGCGCTGGATGTAAAATGGCGTTGAATGACGACTCGACCAATTTGAGTGTACGAGCCCCCTTTGGTGAACGCGACACCTTCAAGTCGTTGAACACACAGACCAGCGCTTCAGCAACGGACCCAGCACCATGAATGCTCAGGTTATAGAAGCTTGAAGCGACTTTCAACAAGTGCTTGAGAATTAGCTCGAGGTCTGATGGCAGTCGCGCACTCTCCTCTGCTCCGTTCAACTCCACTTCATCGTTATTGTCTCGTATCCTTTTTCGAGCTTGTCCTTGCAACAGCCGCAGCTTTGCCATAAATTGAGATAGCTCCATGTCGTTGGTGTCGTAGTTGGTCTCGAATGGCATAACTTGCCCACTCATCAGGTTCGATATCTGGGCGTAGAATGACTGGATGTAATGCTTCAAACCACCACGCAGCCTACGTTCTTCTTCTGTCTCATTCACCGTCATCCATTTAGCCTCTTTCGGGATAAAACTCCCCTCCAGATCAGCAGCAGCAATCGTGGGAGTGTTGATCACCCCGTTAAACACTTTGGCAAGCTTTTCCAACGCCATCTTACCTGACGTTTCACGCACTGCCTCGCCGAAAGGCGAAGCCGTCAACGCAAGAATGTGTGGGCGATTTCGGGCGTCAATAGTTGCTAACTGTTTTAGGAGGTCGCAGTACGGGTGGCTCCCAGTGGCGTGGTGGGCTTCGTCAAATATCATCACGCTATAATCCGTGATCTTGGTCCGATTATTGAACAGCAGATTCAGAAAATTCTGCGGAGTCACGACAAGAGCATTCTTGTCGCCATTGACATCAATTACAGGAGTCGTCGCCACAGATCCACGTCCACGCTGTCCCGACATCTCAGCCACTTGGAAGTCGGACTCACGTCGAATATATGCCGCCTGCTGCGATACCAATGGCCCTGTTGGTACAAAAATACCACTAATTTATTCGGGTTGAGATGTTTCATCTCTTCCATCACTTTAATGGCCACAAGCGTCTTCCCACAACCTACCATCGCCAAGCATATCATTAAAAACAAGCTCCTCTCAATAAAACACACACACAATCCGTCGCACCTGTTGGAAGGTACACGATTGTGTTCTCCAGCAGCGCCGATAGCGTCAGTTCCACTTGATACTGCCTCAACTTGGACATCCGCCCGCTTGGGGTGAAGTGGCTCTTGATCGTCTCCACCGTCGGCAGTACCACGGGGATCACAGGCTCCTCAACTTCTTCTTCGGATACTCGCGACTCCAAGAGTTCCTTGAGCAATTGGGTCTTCAAAGGCATCGCCAACTCCCTCAGCTGCGGTAAAATGGCCCCCATTTGCGTCCACGGATCCCTCAAACCTCGGCTGCTTGTCCAGCACAATAATGCAGTCCTTGGAGTTCAGTAGTAGTAGCGACACTGGAAATTCGTCCAAGAACCCTTCAGAGCCCACCTTGGTCTGACAATTGCTGCAGAGCAGCTCGAACGGCATTCGATCCCGTTTAAACGCGTTTTGTGTGCGGATCTTGATGAAGTGGAGCTTGGGCGCGACGTTTTCTCGACTGCGAAGGATCCAGCTCTCGTCTGTCTCTTGGTTCCCTGTTTCGCGAGGCTCTTCTGTTAAGAAGCTCTTGATGAGTGTCAAGTGGACGCCCGTGGCGTTCTCCAGCAGGAACGCGAGCTGCGAGTGGCGCGCCACTTGCGCGTCGCAGTGGCGGCAGACGATTCCCCACGCTTCGCCGTCGCTCGCGCCCATGAGAACGATCAGGGTGGGTCACGACGCAAATTGAAGAGTGAGCCAACGGCAATGCGGATTCGAGGGTGATGGGCAACCTGAATGACTTGAATAGAAGCCTGCATCTGATTAGACTTGGTGTTTGTATGCGTCGGAGTTGAAGCCAACGTGCCTCGATGAAACTCGCACAGTTTGACGAGCGCTTCCAACACAGGAAACCCAACGCGGACTGAAGTGACGTTCATCGTACTAGCTGGAGTGTCCGGCAGAAACGTTGGCCCGAAACTCACGAGACCAAACATGCCAACTCGGAAGGACGCAACTTGTGGATACCAGCGACAGAAGTCACTCCAAGTTTCCACTTGTAGGCCGTCGAACCTGTGATTGTCCTCCCCACCAGCGATATTAATATCAATACCACAGCATCCACGAGTGAAAGCAAGCACCAAGTGATCGCCATTTACCGGATCGAGAATACTTCAGCCGAGAAATTGAATCAATCTCTAGAGTTCTACGAGAAAAGCGGACGGAGTTGTGTGGCTTCTGCCGCCATCTCCGCTTCAGAGCGTGCCGTTCGGGCCTCATTGTCCACGAACAGACCCTGCTCGTGTTTTTCGATCTGCGTAGGAATAATGCTTTAGTCGACTTCTTCAACGTCCATCTGAAGCCGTAGTCCTGGATTCGTACCTCAGTATAGATGTCGTCGTTGCACGCGAAATCTCGAGCAGCACGAGGTATGACATGAATATGCACGTGCTTGACCGTTTGCCCAGCATCCTTGCCGTCCTTGGACATGTGCACATTCAGTTAGAAGGTTTACAACGGCGAACGTACCATACTGCCGCACCTGAATAGCAAATGTGAGGGAGGACGCGTTATAGTGACGCTCGATTTGCTTGCCAACACGCTGTCGACGACAAAATGCACGCCCATTAGTCGTCATGGAATAATTTAAGCTTAACCAAAACAGAAAGTGGAGGTGTACTTGAGCAGTGGTCCATAAGTCGCTCACTTCGTCCACATCCAGCATTTCAAACCGCGCAACCGGGCGCTTCGGGACAACTAAAACGTGTCCTACATGATCAGGGACAAGCGGTGGTCAACACAAATGCGTAACGGGATAGAAGCGAATAATAATCGCTCTCACGAACCAGGCACAATCGGTTTGAGGTTGACAAGCGCGAACGACAACGCAGTCTCGTAGAAAATCTGTGACGTCGTCACGCGAAAGGACCCAAAGCTACGCCCTGCAGGGTCCAGACATCGATTGAAGCTCAATAGATCTTTACAGCAGATAAACTTACGAGTTACAATTGTGTTTGTTGTACCGTGACATCCATCCGCGTTACCTTCTGCGAATAAAGACAGCAGTGGCGATGGCGCTGTCTCATTTTCGAGCGCGTTCAGGAAAACTAAAAGCCCGTCATGTTTCTCTTTCAAGTGCTCCTCGGCTATCATCGTCTCCGTTACGAGCAATGTTCGATCAAGCGGGACATTCAACTCTTTGGACATGTCCGCATAAGTCAGTGACGCGTTCTACCACACGCAATTGTTAGCATAAAATATAACATATCATTAACGCAGCGCAAACCTTGTCGTGGTGGACTGCGTGGAAGGCTTGCAGCAACTTTGGCTTCTCTCCATCCAACAGGTTTCCAATAAACCCCAAGCGGTAGCCGTGTCTGAATAATGAAATGGCTTAGCATTATCATGTCTTTGGTTATAATAGAGTCGCTGCGTACTGCTTGAGCGCCCGCACCACCTAAAGCATCGCAATTTGTGTCAGAGTTTTTATTGGCAATGTGGCACAGCTCAATCTCGTACATTATCCGCGCCAGGTTCTACAACGAACGATCGCTGCGCGGTGGCAGGCGTGAGGTGGAAGAGGATAGAGCGCACGTTTCGCTCCGTGGCCGCGCGATGCAGCGCGCCTTTGCCCAGCTGCAGCTCCGCAGTCAGCATGTTGCTGACGGTGAAATTATCCGTTAAGACGGAAAGTAACTACAATATTTTCTTAGAAATTCACAATAAAGACATTAACAGCGAATTCAAGAGCAAACTCGAGTCAAAGCTACTTTACGAAGCTACTACGGCCCATAGGCTACGGAGGTTTTGTCGACAGCTAGTCAGGTGCTACAGCATGCTTAAGGGTATTTTGCTTCTTAGCTACGTTTGCTTTTTCTTGGGTTCAGAATCTTGATGCTAGCTACATCTCCAAAGTTTAACTGCGGCTTCACTGTTGAAAACTCGCGCAGAACCACACGAGCGTGACACGACTCTCGCAAATGAAGACACCAGGCAGACAGTGCTTTCAGCCAGACGACCGGCAGTCCCAAACTGGATCGGACCCTTTCGTGCAAAAACTCACTGCAACACCCCCAAGACCAAAAACAAAGTTTGCTCGGCAACTTCTGCTTCAAGTCAGACTTCAAATGCGCGAGCCTGAAGACCTTTGTCCGCCAAGTTGGCCAACTGCTGCTCTTCAATGTGCTGGACATCCTGATGGATATCGTGGGCGCCATCTTTGCGGTGTCGATGTTGATAAACGCGGCACTCACGTTGTATTGGTTTGCGACTTTCGCGCTTTTTCTGACCGTGGACAAGGTGGTGCAGTTTGTGGCGTCAATTGAGCTGAGGGTGCTGCCGTACCTCGGGTATCTATTGTTGGTAGCGCTGATTGTGCTCTCGTTTTTCAACCTGAACACGGCCATTCTTCCTTTGTGTGTAAACTGCGGCGCGTGTACTGGGTTAACGCTTTCTTCTCTGCGGCTGTGCTGTGCGTGGCCTCGTGAAGAATGATGTCCGACTTGCACGCTTTGCTGAGGGTGACGATATCGTCACAACGGAGGAACGACGACGCCGGATCCAGACCAGTGCGCAAACCGATTCACGTTTCCGAACTGCAACAAGTTGGAGTTCGTGTCTCCTCATATCACTTTGACGCGCCGAGTCTGGTCCCTGGTTTTCTACTACGCGGTCCCCAAGGTTATCGTCGGTTCGGCGAGTGCATTGGTCGTGGTGGTGGTGGCGATTGAGCCCATCATTGCGATCTGCACACTCGGCAACGATCCTTTCGTCGGCAGTTGGGTCGACGTGCACGATCGCCCGTGGGTTTACGTCGTCGTCTTGCTCTTGCTGTGGATGGTTGGGTGTTTGGACTGTTCGTAGTGGCGAAAGTTTCGAACAAGTTGACTTTCTTCGTCTGTGGGGAGTGGCGATGCGAGCAAACAGCCACCGACCGCCAAGATGAAGATGACATTGAGGCGACGACGTCTTCAACTCCTACTCAAGAACCAACCGTCACCAACTACTCGCTGGTCTAACGTGTTTTTCATGCCAAAACTCGTGTGTATCTTCCATACATAGTTCTTAAATCACTTGGTGTTTGTATGTAGACCTTATGCATAGTTTTCTCCGTTTTACACAAGTTTTGTGAGCCCCTCGTTTCGTATCCTCGCAAGATGCTGCGCCAGGTCTCGAGGACTCGCGCGGCCGTGCGCGCCGCGGACCAGTGCCGTCGCTTCAGCGCGCCCGTCAAGCCCGCGCCTCAGCCCAAGGCGACGCCTCCGACGCCCCCAAGGCGCCCAGCAGCAAGCCCAGCGTGTCCAAGACGGAGGTGGCCGAGTCCTCCACTGGCTCGTTGCTGCCCAAGCTGCTACTGCTCGGCGTGCTGTCGGCACCTGCCGCCGCGGCCGTGTACGTCAAGCAGAACCCGCATTGGAACCCGCCGATGCTGAAGGACGACGAGCGCTGGATGAAGTTCCGGGAGCTGGTGCTGGGGAACGAAAAGAGGTGAAGGTGAAGACCAGGATTCCCGAGGAATTTAGTGCTGCCATCAATAAGGGACAGCAAGAGGTGAAGAGGGTGAAAAAGGAGGTGGAGAAGAAGGCGGAGAAGGCCGAAAAGAAGGTGGAGAAGGCTGAAAAGAAGGTGGAGAAGGCTGAAAAGAAGGCGGAGAAGAAGGCCGAGAAGAAGAAGGAAAAACAGGAGAAGAAGGCTGAAAAGAAAGAGGTGAAGAAACAGGAGAAGAAGGTGGAGAAGAAACTGGAGAAGGCCGAAAAGAAAGCGGAGAAGGCCGAGAAAAAGGCCGCCAAGCTCAAAAAGAGGTGGAGCACAAGAAGAGGAGAAGACTGCTGGAGCTGCGGCGGTGGGAGCTGCTGCCGCTGCTGCTGCCACGACCTTTGAGAAAAAGGTGGACGCTGCTACCGTCAAGGAGCGTGGTGAAATCAACAAGTTGGCCGGCGAGGCCAGCCCTGAGCACCTTGGCCGCGAGATGAACAAGCAGATTCAGACGACTACGGTATGATTGCATGTCGCTGTAGTGATTGCGTTTTTGATTTCCTAACAATCGCTGCCTGCTGTATCACTTACTGCAGAATGCATTGTTGAGCTCACTGAAGGCGGAGTCGGCTGCTGCTGCTGCGGAAATGGACCAGCAGTACCTGTCGGGACTCCACGTACGTTTAATACCGTTGAGGTGCATGATCCGAATAGCTGCTGACATTCCATTTACTGATGCCAATGCAGGAGCTCGACTCGAACGCCTTAGCGATCCGTGTGGCGCAACTGACGACGGAGATGAAGCACCGCTCGAAATGGGAGGCTGTGCGTCTTCTTGAGTCGCTGCGCCACATGGAGGAGGATGCTCAGAAGAAGAGCACTGAGGTGTTGCGCCGCCAGGATGAACTGCATAAGGAGCTCCTGGCTCGCGAACTGCGTCTGCAGCAGGAGCTGTTGTCTCGCCAATCGCGCGAGGAGATGGCTGCGCTGAAGAAGCAATACGCCGACGATCTGGCGCGCAACGTGAACCAGCAGCGCGCGAATTTGCTGTCGGAACTTCAGCGCACCTTTGCCCGCGAGAGTAAGGCGATTGAGGAGCGCTACACTCAACAGCTGACGGACGCGACGGACAAGATGCAGAAGACTCTGGCGGACGAGCGTGAGAAGCGTGTGCAGGAGCTGGAGAGTTACCGTGCTCAGCTTCGTGCCCTCGGAGAGGTTCTGGACAGCTCGTCGACGTACGAAGCCTTCAGCCACCGTGTGCACAAGGCGTCGATGGCGGCTTTGGCGCTATCGGACCGTGTGGAGGCTGCTGCCCCACTGCGCAGCGAGATCCGCGCTCTTCGCGAGGCAGCGCGAAACGACCCGTTCATCGAGGCGGCCGTCAAGTCGCTGCCACAGGAGGTGATCGAGCAGGGTCCGCCGTCAGTGGGCCAGCTGCAAGAACGCTTCAAGGTGGTCAAGTCGGTGGGTCACCGCGCCGCGCTGGTGCCGGAGGATAGCGGCATTATTGGCCAAGCGTTCGGCACGGCTCTGTCGCTGCTGATGATTTCCCTGGAGGCCCGGTCGAGGGCAGTGACACGGATGCCGTTCTCTCTCGCGCCGAGTTCGCTTTGAAGGCAGGCGATATCGAGAACGCCATTGCGGAGATGAAAGGGCTGTCAGGACTGCCTGCGCAGGTGTCGCAGGACTGGATCGCAGCAGCCGAGTCGCGGTTGGCGGTGGAGCAGACTGCCAAGGTGGTGAAAGCGCACGTGGCTTTGCTGGCGGCGAGCTGCTCATAAGCGAAGGGGACGAGAGTGTGTTGATACAGAAACCCACGAGTAAAACAAGTGAATGACCAGCAAGGTTTCAGGCATTTCCTTTTGAATCGATGGCAAAGGATCAACAGCAGAGGAAAACTGTGTGTTAGCACCAAGAGGCAAATATTTACATGAAGTTATCGGATTGATGCAAGCTGGCAGCTTAGAAGATCGACATCTTGCGCGCCGTGAGCTTCTGGCCGGGGCGCCAGCCGATCGTGGGCATGGCGTAGTACTCGGAGATATTGCAGATCTCGAGCTTGCGCACCTTCTGCATGGCCTGCGCGAAGAGCAGCGCGCACTTGATGTTGTTGATGAGCGAGACGCCGAAGTCCACAGCAGCACGACGGATCTTGTAGCCGCTCGTGAGCTCCTCACGGTTCGAGCCCTCCGGCACGTTGATCACCAGCTCGATCTTGCCTTGCTTGATGTAGTCGAGCACGCTCGGCAGGTCGCTCTCCGGGTCCGAAGGCTTGCGCAGTGCGATGGTCTTGACGCCCTGGGTGGCCAGGTAGGCCGACGTGCCGGGCGTGGCGTAGATCGTGTAGCCCAACTCCTGCAGAATAAGAGCGCCCTCGGCAAACTCGCGCTTGATGTCCTGGGTGCCGATCGAGATGAGCACCTTCTTCTCCTTGGGGATCTTGAAGCCAGCACTCAGCAAAGCCTTCAGGTAGGCCTCGTGCATGTCCGTGCCGAAGCAGGCCACCTCACCGGTCGAAGCCATCTCGACACCCAGGCTCGGGTCAGCACCGTGCAGACGCGTGAACGAGAACTGCGGGGCCTTGACACCAACGTAGTCAATGTCGATGAGGGCGATCGGCACCGACTTGACAGGCAATCCGATCATGGCCTTGGTGGCGAGGTTGATGAAGTTCAGATCGAAGGTCTTGGAGATAAACGGGAACGTACGCGAGGCACGCAGGTTGCACTCAATCACCTTGACGTCGTTGGCGCGGGCCATGAGCTGGATGTTGAACGGACCGGTGATGTTCAGGGCGCTGGCGATGGCGCTGGCGATGCGCTTCACCTGCTTGATGGTGCCGACGTACAGCTTCTGGGCAGGCAGCACCAGCGTGGCGTCGCCCGAGTGGACACCAGCGTTCTCGACGTGCTCGGACATGGCGTAGTTGAGGATGGCGCCGTCCTTGGCAACACCGTCGAACTCAATCTCCTTGGCGTTGACGATGAACTTGGAGATACTGATCGAGCGCGACATCTTGACGGCGTCGCTGTTCAGGTAGTCCGTCAGCTGGTCGGCGTCCGAGGCGACGATCATACCAGCGCCCGAGAGCACGTAACTGGGGCGAACAAGCACCGGGTACTGCACCTCAGCGGCGAACTCGAGCGCAGCGTCCATCTCCTTCACCTCCGCCCAGCGCGGCTGGTCAACGCCAAGCGTGTCCAGCAGAGCCGAGAATTTGTTGCGGTCCTCGCACTGGTCGATGCTCTCCGGGTCCGTGCCGAGGATGTTCACACCAGCCTTAGCCAGAGGCATGGCCAAGTTGTTGGGGATCTGGCCACCGACCGACACGATGACACCCTCCGGATGCTCGCGGTCCCAGATATCGAGCACGCGCTCCAGACTCAGCTCCTCGAAGTACAAGCGGTCGCTCTCGTCGTAGTCCGTGGAGACCGTCTCGGGGTTGTAGTTGACCACAATGGCAGGTTTGCCCAGCTCACGCACAGTGCGGACAGCACTCACGCCACACCAGTCGAACTCCACCGAGGAGCCGATGCAGTAAGCACCGCAGCCGAGGACAACAATGGCCTCTTCGCTCATTGGGATGTCGTCTTCAGAGCCGCCGTACGTCATGTACAGGTAGTTGGTCTGGGCCGGGAACTCGGCAGCGAGGGTATCGATTTGCTTGACGCATGGCAGGACGCCCAGCTCTTTACGACGCTCGCGCACCTGCATCGCCGTAGTGTTCAGCAGCTTAGCGGCAATCTGACGGTCGGAGAAACCGTTCACCTTGAGCGTGCGGACAAAGCGCTCGCTCAGCGTGTCCAGCGAGTACTTGGGCACAGCATTGCGGAGGTTCGAGATGCGGGCCAGCTTGGAGAGGAACCACTTGTCAATCTTCGTCAGCTCGTGCACACGGTCGATCGTGTAGCCGGCGTCCAGAGCAGAAATGATGTAGAACAGACGCTCGTCCGTGGGGTGTTTCATCTGCTCGTCCAGCACAGCGGGATTGGTCTCGTTGTCAACCGCGCTGCCATCCAGGCCGTCCAGGTTGGGGTTCACCATGCGCACAGCCTTCTGGATGCACTCCTCGAAGTTGCGGCCAATGGACATGACCTCGCCAACCGAGAGCATGTAGCTTCCCAGGTCGTTCGACACACGCGAGAACTTCTTCAGGTCCCATCGCGGCATCTTCACCACGCAGTAGTCCAGGCTGGGCTCGAAGCAGGCCGTCGTCGTCTTGGTCACGCTGTTCTTGATCGAAACAAGGTCGATGCCGAGCGAGATCTTGGTCGCCACGTAGGCCAGCGGGTAGCCCGTGGCCTTCGAGGCAAGTGCACTGGAGCGGGACAGACGAGCGTTCACCTCAATGATGCAGTAACGCTCCGAGTGCGGGTCCAGGGCGTACTGGATGTTACACTCACCGACAATGCCAAGGTGGCGCACAACCTTCTGAGCCGTCGAGCGGAGCTTAAAGTACTCGCTGTTCGATAGCGTCTGGGACGGAGCGACAACGATCGAGTCACCCGTGTGGATACCCAGAGGGTCGAAGTTCTCCATGTTGCAGACCGTGATGCAGTTGTCCTTGGCATCACGCACAACCTCGTATTCAACTTCCTTCCAGCCGCGCAGGTCCTGGTCAATCAGAATCTGCTTGATCGATCCCTTGGAAGCGGAACCGTGCAGGGCCTTCGTGGCGAGCGTGCGCAGCTCGTCGTCGTTGGCAGCGAAACCGGAGCCGAGACCACCCAGTGCGAACGCAGAACGCACAAGCACGGGGTAGCCAATCTCGTTGGCAGCCTTCAGAGCACCCTCGACGGTGGTAGCGGGCTGGCTCAGCGCAATGGTCTCATCGATTTCAGCCAGTTTGGCCGAGAACTTCTCGCGGTCCTCCGTGTCGATGATCGCCTCGATCTGCGTGCCCATCACGCGAACGTTGTGGCGCTCGAGGTCGCCGTTCAGGTACAGCTCGATACCGACGGACAGAGCAGTCTGACCGCCCATGCTGACAAGGATGCCATCCGGCTTCTCCTTCTTGATGATTTCCAGCACGGTCTCTGAGCGGACAGGGACAAAGTACACCTTGTCGGCAAGGCCCTTGGACGTCTGCACCGTGGCGATGTTGGGGTTGACCAGAACGACGGTCACGCCCTCCTCACGCAGAGCCTTAATAGCCTGCGAGCCAGAGTAGTCGAACTCACCGGCCTGGCCGATCGACAGACCACCGGAGCCGAGCAGCAGCACCTTGGAGAAGGTGGGGCGATCGTACAGCGAGGTGTCCATGACCGTGAGCTTAGGCGGGGCACCCGTGACCTTCTCGAGGAACATGTCGAACAGGAAGGCCGTGTCCGTGGGGCCACCGCAGGCCTCTGGGTGGAACTGCACCGAGAAGAAGGGCTTGTGCTCGTGGATGATACCCTCGTTGGACTTGTCGTTGGCGTTCATGAAGAAGGTCTTCCATCCAGCAGGCAGCGAGTTGGAGTCCACGGCGTAACCGTGGTTCTGCGGGGTAATGTAGCAGCGCGTGGTGCGCATGTCAATGCAGGGCTGGTTCATGCCGCGGTTGCCATACTTCATCTTGTACGTGGTGGCGCCAGCTGCCAGAGCCAGGATCTGGTTACCGAGACAGATACCGAAGATCGGCTTGGGGTTCTCCTGGTTGATCGCCCAGCGAATGCTGCTGATGGTCTTGTCCGCCATGGTCGGATCGCCCGGACCGTTACTGATGAAGATACCGTCGTACTGGAGCTCGCTGTTGGGCAGGTCGTAGTCGTAGGGCACGACCGTGAGCTCGACGCCCTTGGAGGCCAAGTAGCGGATGATGTTGTGCTTCATGCCGCAGTCGAAGGCCACGATGCGGGGCGACGCGCCCTGGTTGTAGACCTTGACCTCCTTGGTGGTGACCTGCTCCACCAGGTTGAGCTTGTTGGGGTCGACGATCTCGGCCGGCTGGTTCTCGAACTCGATCTTGCCAAGCACGGCGCCGAGAGAGCGGATGCGCTTGGTGATCATGCGCGTGTCGATGCCGAAGAGCGCCGGCACGTTGTGCTCCTTGAGCCAGTCGCCGAGCGACTTGACGGCGTTCCAGTGGCTGTGCTGGAACGAGTACTCGGACACGATGAGACCCGAGATCTGCACCGTGCTGGACTCGAAGAACTTGGGCAGGCCGAACTGGTCCTGCACGTCCATGTTGGGCACGCCGTAGTTGCCGATGAGCGGGTACGTGAGCACGAGGATCTGGCCGCGGTACGACGGGTCGGACAGCGCCTCTGGGTAGCCCACCATGCCCGTGTTGAAGACCACCTCGCCCGACATGCTCTGGTCGGCGCCGAACGAGTAGCCGGCGTACGTGGTGCCGTCCGCCAGCACGAGCGTGCCGCGCGCCGCGTCGGACACGCCCGCGGCCACGGGGACAGCGTGGCGTTGGCGGGGACCGCGCTCTCGGAGAAGGACACTGTGGACATGGTCTTGTGTGTGGAAGCGTGGATCGGAGTGATGGTCTCGAGGGTCTCGAGTGCGCGCTCGGCGGCAAATGCGGAAGTCTTGGAGGCGACTGCGAGCCAACTTGTTGGCGGCGGCTCTCGATCGCGAACTTGGCTGAACACGGGCGAAGGGACGGCTGAGCGTCACAATCTTCAAGACCACTGGTTTTAAACAGCAGGGCATACAAATGGCAAGTGTGATGTTTTAAACTGGAGGGTGGGTGATTTAAACGCCCATACTGAGGACAAGTCACTTTTGCGTGGTGCTGGTGCGCCGTGAAATGCGCACAACCTTATGGAGCTCTTTCCGCTTTTTGCGGTGGAGCGCGCAGGTGGGGAGACAGCTCGTGCCGGGCGCTGACAGGACTCAAGATGGAGCGCTGTACAGGGAGCTACGCGGGCGGGGGACGGCGATAAGTCGATGCATGCGCCTCACAGCGAGTCCCAGGCGAAGGGTGATGCGGCGCAGTTCGTCTACAGCTCGATGGGGAACAAGTGGCCAGGACGCGTCGATGTGCAGAAGACGGAGGACATTTGCCACGAGGGCTGGAGGGGTGAGAGGCGAATGGGGAGATGAAAGGGGCTTGCTGATCCAGCCAAGGACGAGTGCGGATACCGTACTGTGGAGATCCTGAACGAACATGGCAAACTGAAATATATTATTTACTCTGAACGCGTTTGGTTTTGGGCGAGATCGAGTGGCACCAATACGTTGCCGCTGTCGAAGTACAAACGACTCGACACGTGCATTAGCGAAGTTCAGGCCGAGATTCGAGAAGGACTGTGAATCATGGAGTGGAGTGGAATTTTTCGGGCGTGCCATACTACTGAAGTCTTAAAGCCCGCACAAGCGTACATGGATCTCGTCATGAAAAGCAAAAAAAAAAACGGCGGCATCTACGGTACGGTGGCCTCACATGCCGGTGTGCATGGTCACTTGGAGCCTCCTGAAATGTTAGATTTGCTCGTGACGCTCGCGTTGATGCGCTTACGGTGAATATGCAACAAGAGCGAGAGTCTCAGCAATCGTCGATGGAGGAACCACAGCAACAAACAGCGTCCAGTTTGGGGAATGATCAAGGAGTACTCTTGTTGTGGATTGTTGAGCTGTTTGGGGACTACTACTGACTTTCTTCGAGTGGGAATCCGATCTACAGTGCTAGCCACCGCCCGCCAAGATCAAGGTGATATTCAGGCAACGACGATTACCTACTCAAGAGCCAACTACTCGAAGGTTCGACCTCCGAAACTGCCCAGTTGGTCTTCGAAACTTCTAGCAAAAAAGTAGAGTTTCGTACAGCAATACGTGGTTCACCTCACTGCTCCGCCTCATAAGCATTGTCATCTCCCACCTTTAGGCCACATATTTAGCACCAAGTGCTATAACACCAACGAACACCGGCGTCGTCGTCTCAAGCGAAGGTAAGCGAAGCCGCACAAAGGCAACGAAGGCAACCGAAGCATCAAAGTTGTGCTTGTGGCCACGAGCGCGTCAATTGCCGATCTTCAGGGATACCGTCTCTTTTCTCTTGTTGCTCATCGGTGCGTCTTGGCCAATAGGCCTCACCGCACAGAGCTGTATCGGTAGAGGAACTACGACGAATCCCATTCCGTCCGACGAAGCTGATTCTTTAGCTTATCGCCGCCGCGTAGCTTCCTGTACAGCAACTTGTGAATGTTTTAAAAACACCAAGATGATCTTCAAGATCGGCAATTCACGAGCTGGTGGCCACACGCTGCACTTTGGCGCTTCGGTTGCCTTCGTTGCCTTTGTGCGGCTTCGCTTACCTTCGCTTGAGACGACGACGCCGGTGTTCGTTGGTGTTATAGCACTTGGTGCTAAAATTTGTTGTAAACATGGTCTGAAGGTTGGACGTGACGATCTTCTGAGACGGAGCAGCGAGTTGCTATAAGCCAATTTTGCAAGCTTCGAACGACAATCGATAACCAGGGCTCAGTGTCCTGGTTGCAACTCCAGCATCGAAGTCACCGAGTACGAGAAAAAAAAGTGTCCTGTTGAGTCAAACTTGTGAGTAGTTGGTGGCGGGTAGTTCTTGAGTAGGCGTTGAAAGCACCGTTGCTTCAATGTCATCTTCATCTTGGGGGTCGGTGGCTGTTTGCTCGCATCGCCACTCCCCACAGACGAAGAAAGTCAACTTGTTCGAAACTTTCGCCACTACGAACAGTCCAGACACTCCAACCATCCACAGCAAGAGCAAGACGACGACGTAAACCCACGGGTGATCGTGCACGTCGACCCAACTGCCGACGAAAGGATCGTTGCCGAGTGTGCAGATCGCAATGATGGGCTCAATCGCCACCACCACCACGACCAATGCACTCGCCGAACCGACGATAACCTTGGGGACCGCGTAGTAGAAAACCAGGGACCAGACTCGGCGCGTCAAAGTGATATGAGGAGACACGAACTCCAACTTGTTGCAGTTCGGAAACGTGAATCGCTTTGCGCACTGGTCTGGATCCGGCGTCGTCGGTTCCTCCGTTGTGAGCGATACCTCACCCTCAGCAAAGCGTGCAAGTCGGACATCATTCTTCACGAGGCCACGCACAGCACAACCGCACAGACCGAAGACAGCGCACCCGACCCAAGCCGCACCGTAAATGTAGCTGAGGATCGCCGCCTCGTAAGCACAGAAGCACATGAATGCAAGGAACAGCACGAACAGCACCACAAATGCGAGGTACATCAACACCTTTCGCTCGATCGACGCCACCAGCTGTACCACCATGACCACGACCACTACGACCACCCACGTGGCGAACCAGCAGGGCGCAAGTGCCGTGTTGATCAGCATCAAGACCGCAAAGATGACGGCGACGATCATCACCAGGACGTTCAGCACATGGAAAAGGAGGAGCTGGCCGACTTTGTTGGGGAGGGTCTTCACATCCGTGCACAGCTTGGAACAGAATTGGCTGAGTCCGCTGGGATTGGCGGTTGGGGGTGTTGCCGTGAGCTTTTGCACAAAGAGGTCCGATCTGGATTGAGACGGAGCCTGCATAGGCAGTTTATCTGCCGTCTTCATCCGTGAGGTTTCTTAGTCGTGTGGTTCTGTGAGGATCTCCGGAAATGAAGCCGGCAGCATGCTAGTTTGGCCTGAAGTGTAGCTACCAAAATCAGGATTCTGGGTGTGATATCACCGCTGTTAGCAACTTGTCCGCCATGATTGAAGGTCAACGGAGCAGCTTTTGATTTGCTTCATGTTGTTGTTTGGATGTATCGATTTCTCATTACTTTGGGGGCCTTCGAGCACGTGTTTCACGCCTTGCGTCAATTCAGACTGCTCTAGCGCTTCATGGGTCCAGATGGGCTGATTCAGATCTGGTAGCTTGGGAAGCTCGGGGTCGTTTGGTACGGGGTCACTGGTCGACTGAGACGAAGTCGCCGCGATGTTATCTTGCTTTGCATCACTTTCTGGGGGTGCGTCGTGTGGTGTCTGCTGCGCAGCCTCTCGCTGCTCTGAGGGCGTCTCCGATTCTTGTTGGCCATGCTCATCTACCAATTCCGGTTTAATCGGCGACTGCGACTCCTCCTCAGTCGCTTTCGGTTGATCATTTCCCAAAGTGGATGCTGATTGTTGCTGTGGCTCTTGCATGGACGCATGCTGGGACTCTGACTCTGGCTGTGACAACTTTGGATTGCGCTTGACTCCATTGATTTTGATCTTGGCACCTCGTGGTCCTGGACCACCAGAACAACAGTAAAGCAACATTAGTTGTCCGGCACGAGCAATTTAAGGACAAATGGCCTCGCCTTTATTCGTGGTCGACAGCTTTACGCATGCCGCGTTGTTGCCATCAGCCGATTCTTCGTCGCTTGCGGTGCTGTAACCATCTAAACAGTCACCACACACATTGGCTTTGCGCGAACACTGAAGGGCACGAACAACAACAATCAGGACACACTCGCAATGAATTCTGAGAAACATATCAACGTACCGGTTTACGACCGCGCTGCTCGCACGTCGGTAGCAAACTGCACTCGACCGCATCGGGAAGCACATCTGGGGGCAGTCCATGCGTTCGAGTCGTAACGGCGTCACGTGTCCAGGCGCCGAATACGCCAAAGCTCCCGAGCGTCTCGGAGCGGAAGTAGAGGTCGTAGGCCCTGCCTTCAGTGAGTCCGGTAATGACAAAGCCTGCTTTTGGTCGGTCCCCGCAGTCTCGTTGATATCCACACTGCCGCTTGCAAGTATCGCAAGCTCCGTCGAGTGTTGCGGCGTGTCATCTGACGGTGGGGACAGAGCACGCCCGCTAGGAAGAGCAATATAGTGCACGTGACCACGATCGCTAAGCGTGACATTCAACGTAAGCGCATCGACTCGAGCGTCTGTGGGTGTCACGAACACACCCAAGATTTCAGGTGCCTCCGAATGAGCACGCACACCTGCATGTGAGGCCACCGTACCGTAGATGCCGCCGCTGTTTTTGGTCTCCGTGACGAGATGCACTGTGTAGTTGAGCTCGGTCTGCGGAACTTCGAGCATTTGTTCTTTCCACCCGCTGTCATGCTCACTTTCCATGCTCATTTCGTCCACCTCAAAGCTTTTTGCGCTACAAGCCGGTCCTCCAGAGCTAAACGATTTCCGTACCGATCGCTGCCCTTTGCGACATGGTGCGCAGTACTCCACGGTTGCACCGCCACGACAGAAAAATATACAATACCTGGAGCATCCATCCGAAAGCCGACGGTGAGCGCTCGAGTGGTGCCTGGTGTGGGGTATGCTGCATGAGCCAACAGAATGGGGGCGTTCGCAAACGTCGAGACATCTCGAACTTCACCGATGGCCCCGTACACACCGTGATCAGCTGGTAGCGCTTCGGATACGATGAACAAGTTGAAGCGTGTGCCCGGTGGCAAATAGTCCAGCAATTCGATGTTCTGTCCTCCCGAATACGTCACGGTACGTCGCATTCGTACCACATCATGTGGATAATCGTGCACGCTCTTATCGTGGCCGCGGCGATTGTCAGATATGCTTTTGCTGCTTATATTGTGCGGAGATGTAACGCTAAAGTCCACGTTACTCGATGCTCCGAGCATGTAGTGCACTTCACTGGGGCGGTCAAGAGCAAATTTCAGAACGAGCTCGGTGGTTGAGCCTACGCGAGGCTCTAACTGAATTTCGGTGAACTTTGGTGCAAGAGCGTGAGTTCGAACGCGCAGTGGATCTTGGAATTTCTTGCTTAGCACGCCCTGAGATCCAACTGTTTCGGTCGCAAGCAACACAAAGTAGCTGGAATTTGGAGCAAGGATTCCGTCACCTCCGAGTTCTTCTTCGATATCATTCCGGTGGTGCTGCCTCTCAGACATTTCAAGCTCCACACGCTTCTGCACTAAAGATGTTTTGCAGTCGCCCTTGCCACCTTTTGTTGCAACAGTAAAGTTTCTTTCCACTGTCGAGAATCGATCAAGATGCAACGCATCGACTACGGAAGTAGGCGTTTTGCACTGATCAGGGAAAATCAGCAAGTAAATTAGTACACTCGTGCACGAATCGCAAGCTACGTCAAACTTGACAGAAACCATTGAAGAAGAGCCAAAAGTTGGGTGCGCTTTTGCCTTTGAGATGCGCGGGGGCTCTTCGTGCGTCTTTACCAGGATCCCATCGTTTTCAGAGCGTGACTCGTTACTTCGGTTCTTGTGTGGATTGACTCGCGTGAACACTCCATCGCTACCACTAGTCTCGTACGCAAAAAGAGCAGATATTCGTGGTTTGCGTGCAGTCCGAACACGTCCTGTTTAATCTGGAGTGCAGTAGCGTTTTCAGCCGTAATATTTGTTAGCATCCCAGCAGCAATAACGCCATCACCCCGTCCTGTTGTTGCTTCTTTGAAAGCACGCGTGACCTCTCCTCGATGGGAAACAAATGATGATCCTGCCAGGTCTCGTCCATGTTTAAATTTTGTATCGAACAGAATAAAGTAGGGTATTCTGCCCGTAGCCTTGGAAAACCGGTCCAGTACATTGCTGCCAATTCCACCTGTAACTTGTGGGGCTTTCAGCAGTTTGGACACATTAAGAGTAACGTGAATACCATCCGTACGCCCGCCCAAAGGACTCACGGCGATCTCGTCAAGCATCACTGACTGATTCGTGTAGTCGGCGTGAGTAGCAACTCGATGGCACGCATCAACATTCCCTGACGCGGGCCACCCCAAAATGCCCCGCTAGCAGCGGTCTCAGTGACTAAGCACACATCAAATAGTGCGTTGGGCGGCAATTTGTCGATCTCCTTGTGTGCAGTTTTCTCTCGTGCGATATCTTCTCTTGACACCGAGATTGTATCGTTCACCCAGACGCCGACACCTAATTCTTCGAAGCTAGCCGCTTTAAGCACAGACCCATTTAGTTGTGAAAGATCAAACGTGCTAATGGGTGGAGGCCAGACGTGTGCAGATAGGTTTTTGTCTTCGTCCGATGAAATCTGGGCTTGAGAAGTGTTGGCAGATTGACTCCGATCGTGTATGAGCCCTCGGAAAAACAGCGCGTAGTGCACTTCACCAAAGCGATCCAATTGAAATCTATCGATAACGACGAACTCGACCCAGCCACGGCGTGCACTAACAATTTTTCGGGAATAATCGTAGGCGGGCCGAGATTCGTGTTCACAAGCACTGGAGGTGGAAATTCGCCGAAGACGCCGCCACTACCGTTCGTTTCCGTCGTAAGAGATACATGGTAAGTAGCGCCAGACTTAAGCCCACCCACCGTGATATTATGGACAAACACTGGCGGGTCTGTGGGGCGAGTGTCGTTTGTGCCATTAATTACTTCCATCAAAATGTGATTCTCCAGTATCGTGAGCTGTCCTCGGAGTTCGTGTGGCGTGTAGTTTTGATCACCGTGGCTAATTACCGCAGGGTCGGGGAAGTCCACATCAGTAAGAAAATAGTGCACCACGCCTGGATGAGACAGGTTTGCCGAGATAAGGACGCTATCGATGCTTCCTGGTACAGGATCTACGGTTGCAAGCGAAATCTTGGGTGCTGGTGCATGTGTCGTGACATTACACAGTGTTGGCTCTCCGAAAACGCCACTGCTACTACCGTCGCGGCTCGTTTCCGTGACGACAAAGAGTTCGTACGTTGTGTTCGCATTAAGGTCCTCGATTGTGAAGCCATTTGTTAAATTGGAGTCTGTAAAGATGTTTCCACCCTTGAAGAAGACAGAAGAGGAAGATGATGAAGGGATCCTCTGCTGCTGAAAGCGGGTGTTACTTTCCGTCGAGTATTTCGTAATTGTTGCAGCATCCACAGGCGAATGTTCTTCTTTTCCAGTTTCCACAGCGTCGACCGTCTCACGAATAGCATAGTGCAGCAAGCAGGGAGAATTTGATTCTACCATTACGTTCGCTGCGACTTGGGATGTGGAAGCTGGAACAGGTTGAGCCGATAAATCGATAATGCTCGGTGCATTTTTGTGAGTTCGGACAGAAACCATTTCGCTGCGATTGCTGAAAACGCCATTGCGCCGAGCATTTTCTGCATACATACGGACAGTGTACGGTGTGTCTTCAGTGAGGTTGCCGATGTTGAAGGTGAAAATGTTTTGTGATCCCCGCGAGAACTCGAAGCTGCTTCTTTCTTCGACCTCACGACATTGCTCCATATTTTCGGTGGAGACTGTGTCATTATGCTGAGATAAGCACATGAAAAGAACGTCCTGCGGCTTCGACATGTTAACTTCCAGCTGGATGCCGGAGACGTCACCCAGAAGTGGCTCAACAGAGCGTAACTCAACTTGGGAGGCATGCTCGTTTGTCGCGGCCTCTAGTAATGTGCTGAAGGCTCTTCCAAAAGTCCAAAGCTTTTAGATGTCTCTGGCAACAGTGCAATAGAATACGACGTTGCGTCCATGAGACCTGCAATTTCAAACTCCTGCTTGAATGCCTCAACATCGCCGTCACCAACAGGGTTTCTTCTGTCGGTAATCCGACTGGAATTAACAGCTCCGGTACTCTCGTTGTTTGACAAAAACTGGAAAACACCGATTTGATAGGCACCATTTTCTGAGTCTCGAGGTAATCGGTCTCGTATGAGATTTTGGAGATTTTCCATGCTTGTGGCTTGCTGAAACACGCTGCGGAGACTGAGCGTAGGTTCATTGTTACGGGATATGAGGTAGTGAATATTTCCTGTTGGTCGAGCCAGTTCCACCGTCAGGGTAAGTGAACTAACACTTTTGTTCGTGGATTGCGGAGTAGCACCGAGAATGGTGGGTGCTTCCTGATGGGTCGTAGCTTGTGCTGTGAGCTCACGGAGACCAAATAAACCCTGGCTCCCTGCAGTCTCCACACGCAAATTTACCTTGTACAACGTACCGCTTTTTAGTCCAGATATATTGGCACGATGTGTTTCCTTCAGACTTGCACGGAACTCTTCCACAGTCGAGAAGTTGCGTGTAGGAAATATCCCTCGACCGGCGGCGGGCATTAACGCGCTGATATCGCCTACACTCCTCTTAACTCTCCCCACTGCTGTTGCCGAACTCATGTCTGAAGCCTTATCTTGCGAGCCATCAGATAATGCAGTTACCTCGTAATGGAAGTCATACGAAAAGTACGACAACGTTTCGAGGGCGACACGTTGGAGATCGTTACGATCGATTTCAAATTGGTAAGATACCACCAGCGCTGTCGCGCTTGCATTTAGCGGCGAGCACTTCATAAAAGTCAATTCCGGAGCCAACGCGTGTGTGCGAACAGCCCGTGGCTTGCGAAGAACCTCGCTGCGAACTTCTCCATACCCAGGCGCTTCTGTCATCATGAAAACATCGTACATTGTGGCTGGCGACAAATTCGTCACAATTTTCTGGAAATCAAAAGTACCGGTTCCTATCGCTGCTGTTTGCACTGCAAATGCAACTTGACCCACTGTCCCGCTCACACCAGTGCTGCGGTTCGCAACAAGATCCTCGCGCGTAATCACCAGGTCGCTGTCTTCTTTCCCACTGGGAACCAAAGCAAAATACACATTTCCACGTGCCGTAAACGTAGCATTCACCACTACAGTATCTGAAGAAGCATTTGTTGGCCGCATCGAAGTAATTTCCACAACTGGTGGCTCAGGATGTGTCAACGACTGCAGCACTGACTGCACCGGCCCAAACACACCGTTGCTGCCGATCACCTCCGCCACAAAGTACACATCGTAGCTCGTGTTGGGCTTTAAACTTTCCACCGCTGTGACCACCTTCTCAGCCGTCTGCACCGTCACTGTATTGGCTTCCACGGCTGACACAGCTCCCATAGCTTCTACTGCATTGCTCCTCCCCGGTAAGCGTCGCGTGGTTGGGTGTACTGGAATTTGAACTTCTTGGGAGACCTGCTGCCGACATTGTTCCGCTGCAGATTTAATTGCCGCAGCATCCAGCGGCGTGTGACCCGTAAGCAGCACAACATAGTGCAGATGCGCAGCGTCGGTCAGGTACGTCGTCAGCGTCAGCGCAGTGGCAGAGCCATGTGTTGGCTCCACGAAACTGCGGGACTTCTTGGCATCGTCTAAAAGGGAAAATGAACAATGTTATAATGATGTAACATCTCTGAAAAAGATGGCAACGCACTGTCAGTGGATGTTACAGGACTGTCATCGACGAGATCCACAACGTCGACAGCACTTTCGTCTCCATAAATGCAGCCGACAGAGGATAGAAGCAGCAGGACGTAGACACCCAGCCAGGGAAGCGCCCACTGCCGCATGCTAACGCGTGTCAAAGCGTATCTTTATGTGACCTTTCAAGATGTTCAAAAAATGTAGAGCAAAAATACTCTACTGGTGCGTTTGATGGTCGTCGGTCATTGTGGTTCGCCAGGGGCATATTGCGTTCGCTGTTCTGAATAATCAGTTCTACTGCGAGAAACTGCAGAGAGATTCGAGAGGCATGCCTCATTCGAAAGTATGTGAAAGGCCCTCGAATCACTACACGATTATGTAGACCCAAGCTTGCTGTTATCGAGAGGAATGAGATTGCGCACTGGGATTACTTGCGACTGGGCGACACATTCGGCGGTGAACGGTATGCGTTGGTGGTCAAAGGTGGACTGACCCACCCACGCGAATTATTTGCTTGCAATAGTACAAGTGCCGTCGTAGCGACGGATGGACTTGCTGAGGTAAGAACGGTATGAATGTGGTCCGACACTGCAAAATCTGGCCGAATTTTGGACTATCAAGACTCAAATGGCGAAGAATGCGGTTCCGACATTTTTCCCAGTGGAGGACCGTCAATTGCATCAGGGGGTAAGGCGTCGACGCCGTAGACCTCGAATACGAGAGAATGCTTGATTTC
Organism: Phytophthora quininea; assembly: GCA_011947345.1. Lineage (NCBI taxonomy): Eukaryota > Oomycota > Peronosporomycetes > Peronosporales > Peronosporaceae > Phytophthora > Phytophthora quininea. Next base: position 365,901 of record JAAVTG010000519.1, read on the forward strand.
CATCAGATAGATGATTCGCAGGTCAAATGATGAAGGATCAGTAATATATAATTGAAGACTTTAATGAGGTATAGCACTAAAAAATGACTTGTTGTATGTTACTTGGCAAAGCTGGTGCCCTTAGCGATATCCTGCTGTTACAATAAAACACTGTCGTTCGAAAGGTTTTAGCGTGTGGTATGCCACGCAGGCGAGTCAGGCAGTTTCTGCAAGTACATCACCAACATCAGCACAGACGGTGACCCAGTCTGTCGCAACATTTCCATTTATCACCGCTTCCATCACGCATCCTACGACCAGCACTGGTCCCTCATCGGATTCATCCTAGATTAAATCTTTCTGCTCATCCGACAGGATCGCTTCCCATTCCACACACAACGCAAAGCATTTGGACACCACGGTGTTTAGGAGGACCACGACACGGCAGACACTATAATAGCTAATGAGATCGTCCCCGGTCTACTTGTAGTCCGGAACAATGCCTACGTTGTTGTTCTCCAGCTCCTAGGGCTTGGTCGATTTAATACGTACACTGGAAAGGGTTCGCTTCTTCCTTCACTATTATCTCCAAGGCCCCTCTATGCTTGTGTGGCGGAGCGGAATCAGCGAAATCTCGTGACGCAATCCAAACGCTTGCTCACAGGCGCCCAGACAGCCGACTAACGGAGTACTCCTATATCCGTGGGGATGCTGAATGCTACTCACCTTGTGTACCCGTCGGTGGGCGGGCTGCTCTCCTCCGGTGACGGGGTAGAGAGATGCTTTGGTGAAAACCTGAGCCGTCTTGCCGAGACGCACGACCTTGGCAGCTACGCGGAATCCTTCACGCAGCGCCGGGTTGGGGATGTCGACGTCGATCGAGGCACTCGAGATCGGGTGCCAGAAGTGCTCTGGAGCCCTTGGGTTGCCTTGTAGGGTGTGTTCCTTTCCTTTTCTTGTGCGCTTCCTTTGTTGGAGCTAACGAAGACCTTGGCCAGGCTATCCTGGGATCTTCACCGTGTAACCTTGCTTGTACGACTTGCGCTGGGCGGGTCAATGTACTGTCCCAGATATTAAGACCGCTCGCGTCCAAGAAGGCGACTTTAACTCTGTTTGTGTTCATCCTATCCCAAAACTTGCTCCCTATGGCTCTCCTCCCTGGTTGTGGTGTCCTCCTGGCTTCATATCGTCGTGGCTCATACTGGCTTCTAAGCCCCAGATCAAATCGAACCCTGGGATAGCTGCGAGATCATAATGTATCCACCCAGATCCAGCGACGTCTGATCGAAAAGTACAACTTATCTTTGGCCGGAAGCTTCGTTTCTGTCAATGTACTGATGTTTGTTGTTTGGAGGACCATTGGTCCGCTAAGTCATTAACATAAACTTTTGATGAACTACATTTTTTAATAAAACCCTTCATGAAAATTGTAGAGAGCAGTCTTGGGCTGTTCACGAAGTTCACAAGTTCAAGCAACGCATGTGTCCTCCGCCCCATAATTCCCCATTGAGATGATATTCTATAAATTGTAGAGGTAAAACGCCGCAGTTGAATCCACCGTTAAATCTTAGTGCTTCGTCTTTATGGAATATAATTGTTCCAGGTACTTTGTCCTTGAAGATAGATTTCACCAGCTCGATACTTTCTCGGTAGTTTCATGCAGTCGTAGATTATACAAGCATGATTTGGGTTTGTAACATTTTTCATCCAAAACCAACACATGACGTCCAGTGATCATTCGTTGGGTGAAGCACGCCTGCATACATTTTGTAAGACGATCCAGAATGAAATGTTCCTAACTTCTCAGTAATAGTTCGTTGGGGTCAATACATCTCGCGTTTAAAAAAGGATCGATAAAGCCGACATGCTGAAATCGTTTCCGTAAAAACAGCGTCCCCATGAATATGCACGAGGTGTTCAACCACTCTCTAGATGCAAAGTTAACACCTTCACAGCGTCCACGTATTGTCCTGCCACCAAAGTGTCCTTCAAAACACAGTAACGTATCGATAAAACGCTCTCATCCTGATTAATCAGAAGTTAGTGGGAATATTGGCCTCTAGCTGAGCATTAGCGTACCTGGGTACTGTTCGTATACTCACTTAATTGCGCAGGAACATGCAAGTCTGAAAACTTGGCGTTAGATATGATCCAGTCCATGGCTCGCTTAGCTTCTTCGCTACGAGGCAAGCATTCGTAATACTGAAGCATAGTACAAACTTGAGAACTCCTAAAATCTCCGCATCGCGCAATAGAGACTATGATGTCGTCATCGTCGTCGTCTATGACAGCCATGCAATGAGAAAGCTGAAATTCGCGTAGATATTTCACACAGAGTTGAACAGTTGCCTTGTCCAACACATAATTGCAGTCCTTCTCAGGAGTAGTGGAAAGATTTCTGATAAACTTGAATTGAGGTACTAGTTGCTCTTTTGGTTGCATTCGGTCAAACTGAAACAGAGTCGTAAGAAAATGCGAAGGCGAAGAAAGTTTTACAATACGTACCACAGGAGCGCAGAGACCACAAGAATATCTCTGATCTTCACTTCTCCTAACGATTCAATGGTGCACCGTATGCCAGCTCATTTGCAGCTTTCTCGGCATTTGCCAATTTCCTCAGACAATCTTTGTTGGCGTTTTCTTGAATTTCCTATTTTTCTGGTTGCCGGAAGTAGCGTGAAGTTTGATGCCATGGTGGCTACTCCACTTCTGTCCGTAATTGTTCCATTAGTTTTCAGCGTTGCCTGGCCTACCGGATTTGTTTTTGTGTTGAAGCTGTCGTTTGCAGCGGTGGTGACATTATTTCCTCCGCTCATTGTGTTTGTAATAGCAATCTCGTCCAAAATGCTTCGTTCGGTCAGTGTCGACGTCATATCAGCGTCTCTAGGCGAGGTCATATCAACTTCTTCAGTTGTGGGTAAGTTCGTCTCCTTGCGAAGAAGTTGGGGGACACGACCGGCTGCAGCATCATCACGAAATCGTTTCAACAGCGTTAGCATCTCCTGTAACGTGAAGCACCCATGCTCTACATTATCTCGGCGATATCGTTCATAATCACCATCGATTCCATGTACTTCGCTCGTGGTGATTTTGGCGTATTCTTCTTAATATTAGTTGACTCGATAATCTCCAATGTACCATTTACGAGTATTTCGGATCGAGAGATATCGTTTAACTCGCGAGTCCTTATCCAACGATGGTTGATGAAATGAAACGGGACAATAGTTTCGACAGACATTCCGTGAAGCCGTTAGTAAAAGATATGGTGGCAGGGCAACAAGCGTGTCTGAGAGAATATACACGAGCAAGTATAGTTCTGCAAAACATGAATCAATGTGTCAGAATAAATCCCGTTCCCCTCATCAACAAGACGTTTACCGTAAGATTAACGCGATTTGCTGCCCGTTTAAACCGCCCATCATTGTTCACTAGTTCGATGTAGTCACTGCGGTCGCTCATTTGGTAATTAGTGCCTGGCCTCACCGCGAACTTGAATTCCCCTAAAATTCTGTTAGCTGTGCGCTAGCTCTAATTTTTAACAATTCACACTTACCACAGTCAACTCAAACGCAAACCGACTGATGAAGTTTGCTAACTGCGCCAGCTCTGTTTTATGTTGAACAGGAAGCTCATTCAGATCAGGATCTTTGGGTAGCAACCAGGTTCCCACTCGTTTCAACTCAGCCTCATACTCATCGTCGCAAATTGTCTACATTCCTAGCAAGACGGCTACACAATCGTCCATAGGATACGTATCCCCTACGACCTGCTTGAGTTTTGACCATTTCGACTCAATTCTGATGCTCAGCCACAAATAATAGCGTTAGTCGTCGATAAAGGTTAAGAAGTGAACTCTTACCGGTTATTTGTATTGTTGCCGATGTGAGCCACGTTGTTTCTCCTGTAAGATACCCATTCATCTTGAATATTGTCCCGATTCCGAATGAAATAGCTGTACAGTGGGTGGCCTAGATCGCTGTCAAGCCGTGCAAGAAACAAGTTCCTAATGCGAAGATATTCCACCTCGCTATCAGCGTAGACTAACGCGCTCATAACAGTGCTCATCTCTTCTTTCTCCGTTTTTGTTCCTGAAAACAAAGCATGAACCTGTTAATAGAATTGATAGAGTTAGAAAGTTGTCACCACTGCCTATGTATCAACAACTCGCCTGCTTGTTGAAATATTTCACAACGTGAAACTAGCAGAGCAGCAGACGAGCTAACGGGAATGCATCGCCCAAAACATGGCGCTCCTTAAAACCTTTATCTGTTACCACCACTCGTATTGATCGCCACGTGTCGTTATGCTTTTTGAAAAAGCGGCATACATCTGTCATGTTTGCTTTTCCTTCTGAGGTCATTAAAGAGTGTTGAACGTATTGGCCCTACACGGCAGTGTTAATAATCCGAGAGAATATTCACAGAGATAAAAGCTATCTTCCGTACCTTGCCGTGGATATCATGAACGACAAAGCTAAACAGTTTGTATCTGTTTTTGTTTGTTCCGAACGTAGTATCCACCATCAATACCTCAGAAAACGCAGCAAACAACCGCCTCATTTTTCTGGTTTGAAAACAAATTGTTTCTGCGAGCGCGTCATCTCCCACGAACGATGTTGCCACAAAGCATTCTTCGTTGACGCACATATCTTGGAGCACCTCTTTCGTTCTAATATTGTCTGGAAAGCCCTGCTTATCTTTCTGTTTCATTGATGCCAACATGTTATGGACATCTTTAAGTGTGGGATGTTTATCTGAGAAGACAAGCATAAAATGTCAATAGAAGCAAAATAAGATGACAGTATATACAGCGCCACTTACCACTCGATTCCCGAAGAAAAACAAAATACCCTTCGCCTTTGTCCCGTACTTTCGAAGCGTATCAGCGACTTCCAAAATGCCTTTGTCTTCAACGCGTCTATTTTCCGGACAGTGTTTGTACAGATCATCGCCAATCGGGTGATTGTGGATACCACCACTTGCAGAAACGGAGATGCAATACTTGTTGCGCGAGGGGACTGTGAGAATGCCATTGATTCGCACAGGACACTCTGTAGATCGCACGATCTTATGCCTTCTCTTGCCTTGACTTTGGCTCTCTCTATTAAAACCGTGTGTACACAAGAAAGTCTTGCTGTACGTCGTGAACTTCGCAGGTAACAACTCAATTTCGGGCTTGGCAACAGGCTTCTCTGCTGAGTCATATCGACCCACATCGTCGACTTCATTTTGATCGATTGAATAACCCTCCGAATCATTTACACTAGCCTCTGAGTCTTCTACCTTGACGATAACAGCGACACCAACACGATTAACACCAGACTTGGCTTTATTTTTCGGAGTTTGATCCTTTTCTTGATGTTGTTGTTGCGAGATGCCACCGATGTGGATGTTCGAACTCGGAAAAGCTGGTGTGTATCCTGAGAGAATCTCGTCAAGGACTCATGAAAAGGTTCCCACGACGGAGATGTGCGCGCAAAGCCAGCCAAGAACGCATCTGGGTCAACTTCTCCTTCGGACGCAGATAAATCACTTTCACACTCTCCAACCAAACCATCACGCGCTGTTTCAGCAGATGCAGCACGCCTTGACTTGTAACTCCGACCAGACATTACCAGTGTCACGGATAAGTGGGCGCTTGTGTACCTCTATATCGATGATCACGAACACTGTAGTAGTACAGGAGGCATCTATCAAAAACGAGGCAACATGGCGATGTGGCGAGTTCATACGCACCCTCAGCTGCCGCAGCCAAGCGAATTCAGCCGCCAACTAGCTGCCCTTCCTATCCGTTTCTCCCTCGGCGCGAAAATGACCGAAAATACCGTTGGTCTAGATTTTTTAAAATGAACATGCAATTGATTGTTCGGTACAGATTCGGTCTTCGCGCACCGAATGCGCACAAGTTGTTCTGTACGAGCAGACACTGCGTGTTCTCTGTCAGCACCAGCAAGTTCAGTTGAACCCTTCGACTAACTGGTAAGGTAGGTGACACATGGCGAGCAGCTGGTCGGTTCTCGTCGTGCCGTGCCAAGCTGATAGTGTCTCGCGTGCTTCCCGAAACGAAACGTGGCCCAGGGCTGATATAAAAAATGGCGACTATACCGGTGTTGCAAATGCTACTTGGGTGAGAGCCACATCACTTTACGCTGACTGCGAGGTTGTTGGTGTCGAGGACGATGCTGTTGGCGTTGAAGTGCCTGAGGGTTTCGTGAGCGAAATGCTGTCCAACCTATGCGCAGTGGACATGAGAAGCGGTGAAATCGCCCGCAGCGGCCTCGTCGATGCTGGTGGTGACTAAATGTCCGTGCTACTCTAAGCGTTGGTGCTGGGACGAGCGGCAGGGCAGCAAGCGAGAAGGCTGCAATGGAGATTCTTGCAGAAGGTGGAGACGCCGATTTGTCGTTGCTTCAGCTTCCTGCTTAGTCTGGCCTCACTGACTGCAATTCTTTCACTAAACCTACATAATATACAACAGTCTTGCATGGATTCGTTCTCACTGTACCTTCACCGCATACCGTTAGTTTTCGCAGTGATAGAGAGCCCTCTTGAACAGCAAATCGTGTAGTTGCGAAGTTCTTCCGTTCTCAAGCTTTAATCGAGTTTATTCAATTTATAAATTTTTATACAATACACAGCACAACATGTCCGTTTACACCTCAATATTATAATTCCATTCATCTGCGTGGTGTTAGCTCACGGGGGGGTTACAGTTCGATAACTGGCATAACAAAATCATTTGAAAATCGTGTTGCTAAAGAATATTTGTGTATCGAAATTTCAATAGAGAGGATTGTTAACGTTTGTCCCGAGCTTTTAAATCAATATACGTAAGAAGCTAAGAATATTTAAGCGTTAATTTGAGAACATGTTTGCTATAATACCGCTGGACCCCAAATGTCATTGCAATTAAAACTTTTCATATCTAGCAATCTATCTGTCGACGCGAGGAGCAGGACTGGCATCACGACCAGCAGGCATGTGCCAACCTGGTACGTCTCGTGTACGCCATCCTCGTGCCATACTGATTGTTGCCGCCACCCTTGACCTCTTGGTGCTTCTTGTGTTGTGAGCTTGGTTACCGCACATACCAAAATATCAGCGCACTTATGTATTTTGAGATTATTAGCATATGCACTTCACGTTGGAGCCGTATCTGGCTAAGGCTGTTATAATATAATGTGATATGTACATACCATGCCGTACCTACGATACATAGATGCGATGTTCATAAAACAAAGTGTAAAGTTCTTCACCTCTTCCTTCAAAGCCTCTACCTCCATCTCGTGAGTTTTCCGCAAAGTGCCCAGCTCATCCTCGTGCACATTTGCTACTGCCGCCAGCTTCTCCTCTGCGAACGCCTCCATCGCATATGCTAGTTGGGCATCCTCCGCCGTTATGTCCGTCAGCACGGTTCTGAAAACTTGCCCCTCGTTGTCATGCGCTTCATTGAGCTTGAAGCGTTTCTTCTCGTGTGTTTCCGTGAGCTTGGCGTGTTCCTACTTGAGGGCCTTTCAATATCACCATGATCCGCGTATTTTCTAATGGTCACGCTTATATTTCTAAACCATTTTTCATTACCGTAAACTGTATGTATTATAGAAATAGTCGTCTGAAAGAGGATCACATCGTTCAAACTCTAGGATCTTTCCGAATAGCAGACATTTCTGTCCCTCGAGTTTCTTCCTCACCTCTTTCGAGATCACTTGAAATGCAAGTTGATTGCGGGGCATCTTGTGCATGTGCACAATAGCATGATCGTCCAGGAGTTGGTGAATAACTTTGTTGTCGAATATTAATTTCAAATTGGCGATAATTTTCGGGCGGGACAGTGGCCTCGATACTAAATACCGCGTCTCTCAGGGGTCTGGGTTGAGGATTCTCAGCGAGGCTAAGAAGCGGTTCTGCGTCAATGATCCCTTTTTCATAGGCATCATAAACAAGACCGAGGCAGTCCTCATTCACTCCCGCTTTGGCTGGTTGGTCTTCGTCCTGGCCATGCGTGTCTCGACGAAATTCGTGACCTCCTCTCAGGAGGTCATCAATGAATAATCCCACATCTGGTGTGCCGTTACCGGGAGGTTTATACCCTCGTCCTCCGTCCTGTGGGACGTTCTCCGGAGGGGCTATCCCGGGGCCGTTCAACTTCGTTTTCCATCGCAACATCTTGTTACATTGGCGGCGAAGTGGGGTGGCTTCTGCCTTCATGAGCTGGGAACTCGTGCTGGGGGACATTGGGTTGCATCTCCATGGTGGCGAAGTTGAAAAGTCGGTAGTTTCAGGTCTCAAGTGAGTCTTAAGCTGCAAATTGAGAACTAATATAACTCCTTCTAGGACTTTACATCTGAGTTCTGAGACTGGATATGTCTTAATTTGCAGATCCCAAGCGCTTGTTCTGTTCACGACACCTGTATACAAAGGTCTAACTTACCATTTAAATGAATCTAGTATTCGTTGTTCGTGAGATAATAATTCTGTCAGCGCTGCCAAGATACAGACTTTCAACACTCGTCGGTATAACAAGAAAACATGATGACCAAGTGGTAGAATGTGTTACCTAAGAGCACGTACCCACTCCGCTAGTTCAAATCGTGACACTCACTCCCGACATGTCCGATAGTGTTGCGCTATTCTGCAAGTGCAAATTTGCCCTTGTGACCTTTCAAGATTCAAGATGGAGAAGAAGGCCTCCCCCAAATAAAGTGCTCGCAAGAGCTGGCTAAGGCTGCCGAAGCCGCAGCTACGCGCAACATTCGCCATGAAGACTATCTGCAGATCAGGCGCAACCGCATGTTCGATCGACTCGAAGATCTGTACAAGGACTACCTGGCGGCAAGAGGCGCCAGCGGCTCGACTTCAGACGCAACGACGCCGGCGGCAACCAGCGAGGCTAGATTGGAGTCATCATCATTGAGAGCCATATGCGATCCTCAGGCTCTTTCGTTTACGATTATTAGGACGGGAGGAGCTGGCGATGCCTTGCAAGCAACCAACAGTACACCAGAGGGCAACACATATCGGCCTTTCAAGAGCCCAATGCCAGATCATTGTAGTCATAGTGTTTTGCCTGACTCCGTTAACACTGGGTCGCCGTTGTCGTTGTTTCGGTTGATGTGGACTCAAGAACTAATGAAGACGATCACAAATAACACAAACGAGTACGTGGCATCTCTAGCAACAAAACCGAAGCACAAATTGAGGACAGAGGAATGGCATGAGTTGACCGTTGAAGAGCTTTCAATATGGGTGGCTATAGTGATTTACTTTGGAGTCTTTCGCGTTGCTCGTCCGCGTGATTGTTGGTCGACCTGTCCTGATTTCCCAACGTGGCCTGTGGTGGATTACATGAGCCAGAGGAGATTTGAAGAAATTCGATGTATGCTACATCTATCACCAACACGAAATAGTAAAGACACGGGCTCCAAAACGTGGACCGACAAGGTCGAGCCGGTGGCTACCCAACTTCGAACGGCATTCAAGACTCACTTTCTCCCTCAGACCAATGTTGCAGTGGACGAAATGATGATTCGGTTCACCGGAAAGTCAGTACACAAGGTGAACATGCCGAAAAAACCTATTACGGAGGGATACAAAATCTATGCCTTATGTGATCATGGATATTGCTACGCTTTTTCGTTTCACTCTCCCTATAGTTGTGACGAAGAGGTGGTTATCGAACCTGACTTGACTACCACCGGCGAAATGGTGCTGCACCTTGCGCGCCAGCTTCCGTATCGCTCTCACAAATTTAATATTTACATGGACAACTACTACGGGCATTTTAGGCTTTATGAAAAACTTCGCGAAATGGGAATCGGTGCATGCGGTACGGTAAACTCGAGAACTCAAAATTTCCCTTCAAGCATGGATATTAGATCCAAGAAACGGAAAGTTCCTTGGAACTCACTTGGTTCCAAAGTGGTCGAAAATGTACTTATCGTTACTTGGATGGATAAACAACCCATTCAGATGCTAACTACGATTCATGATATTCATGGGGAAGAGTGGTTTGTAAAGAAAAGTCGTCGTCGTCCCCCTGAACCGGCTATCAAGAAGCCTGCGTACGTGCAACAAGCATTTGGAGATTCTCGAGAGATTATTGTAAATGTACCTCGCCTCATACATGACTACAACCAATACATGAATGGTATCGACATTAGTGATCAGCTACGAGGGTATTATTCAACGCAGCTCGTGGCAAGCAGGAATTGGTTGCCGTTATTTTTCTGGCTGGTAGATACTACTATTGTGAACGCATTCCTCATCCACAAAGCCAGTGAAGGAAAAAAGCACTGACGCATCGACATTTTAGAGTACATCTTGCTTGGGAAATGCTTTGGGATGCCGCTCGGACGGGCTATAGGTCTCGAAAACGTCAGAGGAAGTCGTCGGGATCATTATCGCTAAAAACGGTTGATGTCGCAGTCCAGACAGAGCCTCCCCAAGCACAATACACAGGCCACCTGTCAAGCTTGGTGAAAAATCGACACCGCTGCGCACTTTGTGCCAGCAAGCTGCCAGCAGGCAAGGCAACGGAGGCGCCTCAGACAAAGTTTAGATGCGAGGCTTGCGGCATGTACTTGTGTTGCAACAGCAGCAGGAATTGCTTTTAGAGCAGCATCTCAAATCTGAAAAATAGTCTGTCTAACGCTAAATTTCTAAGATAATGCAACACAAAGGGGTATTGCCAGTAGGACGACGACAACCGAAAAGGGAGACGATGTTTTTGCAGTTGTTGTAACGCCACTATCGAAACAATGAGACGGAGGCGAGGCTGGTTGACGTCTCCAATGCTATCGATTGATACGTCCCTCTTCAGCTTGCTTCGTACCCGGGGAAGGTGTGTGTGACGTAGCGAGAGTCGCATTACCGTCGCCTGGAGTCGAACCTTGACTCCGTGGAGTTATCATCATGTTGGTCAGGTGTTGATGAACAGAGATACGTAGACACGTGTGTGTCGAGGCAGAACGCCACCGACAGGTAGAGCAGTGGGTTGGCGCTTAGTGGAAGTTTCACTTGCACCGCAGGGTTCAAGTTCTCAAGTAAATGAAGCTCGTGCCAAATACCACTGCTCCTCAGCAATTAGATTTAGTATAGCAATACCAAACCAAGCAATATTCCTTTCCTATCCTACTGATTGTTCGCATACAACACAGCCAGTGCTAACGATTGTCCTTCGTATAGTGAAGTCTCGATAGTCGTTTGCCGCAGTCTCCATAGCACACCATCAATAATCCGTGGTGATTATGTCACACTGTCTGCTGTGGTCTACAGCTTGGTTCACCTCTCCGTCATTAAGCACAGCAACGCAGCAACGGCTGCACCTCACAGGAATGCGGTGGGGACGCTTGGACGCGTACGCATAGCCACAGCATCGATCGTTTCCTTGAACCGCAGCGAAATGCCCAGTGGCTACAGGCCACATACGCAGGGTGATGGGATATATTTAGTGCGTGCTGCTGTGTCAACTACACCTCTCCTGCTGCTGTTATGAGCGCATTTGAAGCTGCATGCTCGTGACGCGGTAAACACCACCGAAACCAGGGGTCATTCATATAATTCACAACGTTTTGGGAGAAGATTGCTCTTGCAGTCGACTGGGGAGGCTAGGGATGACATAGGCGTTGGACACTGACTCGCTTATTTCATATGAGGACAGGTCATGAATTTCTGTGTAGCAAAGTTGCGATCGCTTTTCCGGTCAGATCATTGTTTATGAAGGATAGAGCAAGAGCGGGCCGCCAAAAGCTAATATCAACTTTTATGCAGTCATGAGTATACCTCTAAACAATTATAAATTGAAGATAGAATTAGTGTAGTCACCTTATACAATAAAGTTCGCGCCTCTAAGAAGTCTGTCCTTCAGTCACACATTGGGGCGATATGATTGGTTTCGTAAAACATTAAGTCAGTACGATTTGATGCACATATATTAAACCACTACTGACAGCGAAGCTGACAAAGAAGGCTACCCGTCGTCGGGTTTTCCGTTTCGCACACAAAACGAATGTGTGGTGCGAAGAAGAAACACCAGCACTCCCGTCGCTTTCCTATTGGAATTGCCCATACGATGACAGCTTGAAGTGTTTTAACACAATTGGTTGTGTAATACGACAAGTACTACAAATTCACGAATTTCAATAATTTAAATGCTTCCAATTGTAAAAGCCGTTTTACGCATAAATGTTTTAATCTGTCAATGTTCGACAAGCTTGCCGCTTCCTATTTGCTCTCGGCATGATAAGATCCCCATGGACTCCGAGATGGCTCACCAAGTGCATCACGCTCAAGCCGAAACGAATCGAATTGCCAGGGGCATGGATTGATCGCGCAAAATGGAATTCATCGTTGAAGCTTTGCTTTGCCGCCCGGTCGAGGTACGCCAGTTTCCTGCGGATCGTGCGGAGCTCTCCAGGCTACTACAGGAAGTTAACGACAGCATCGACTTACAAAGTGCTTGCATCGAGTATTGAGCAATACGTATGCAATGCTGTAAGCGAATTACAATAAGATCAAGCAAGATTATCTACACCACAGCGATCTCCTGGGTGATGAGGTGACAGCCTCATTTACTGCCTACAATAAGAAACGAGGAATTGCAGTCTAAAACACACATTTATAATGGACCCAATGCATTCATTTACTAACATCTTTGAAACATCAGGTGAAGAGTAGCTAATAAAAATATAATTGAAATTTAAGTATGTATATTCTGCCAATTGAGACTAAGTTTGACTGCTAAAGTTCCCAACGATGCCAAGACGAATTTGTGCAAGTTTGCTGTTGAATCGTAGAAGCAGGGAAACTATAGTCCTATATTACTGTCACGTCAGGTTAATATGTTGGAGTATGCGATACTCCAACATACGCGATGGAAATCTAAGTAGCAGTAGAAGGGCGAGAGAAGCGAGATTTTGGAGGGGATACGTTCCGACCGCGCGACAAGTCAAGTATCACAGAGTTTACGGAAATATACCTTACTCGACTGGCAATACTCCCGAGTGTCCCACATGTTTTGTTAGCGACCAAACAAACGCTGGACGTCTCCACTCTAAGCAAGATGTGGCCAAGGTAGCCTATGCTCTGATAATGTTGTTACGACCATTTTAATCCCGATGTGCCACGACTTAGACTCCAGCTGTTCCCTAACAATGGCCTACTAATAACAATCGTAATCTGTAGATAACTGATATCTGTGACGCACCGTTCTTCGATTAATTCCTGCGAGTTGTGACGAAGTCGGGCCCCTGTCAATTGATTCCCGAGATTAAGTCGATTCAGAGAAATACATATCCAAACGTACCTTCTTCCGCTGATACTACTCCTTGCGCGTTTTTGCTTGATCAACGAGATGGTGCTGATACCGCAGTTTGACTTAGACGGACGGGTTCGTGGTTCTCCGCAAGCAGGCGCGTTAGCACTCGCGTTTGTGCTTCGCAGGACATGTCAGATGTGCACTAATTGGGGCCACAAAATCGCTAGAGCTGGCCCGTTAAGAATTGAGAGTCCACTACGTACTTTTGCGCCTCAACAGCATCGGCAACTTGTTGTTCAAGGAGTCGCTTTTTGCTCTTGGTGCTCCTGTTGAATAGAATGCGCTTGGGTGGATTATGTGAGCCAGCCCGGGTGTAAAGCGCAAAAGCAAATGCACACACTGTCCATGCTTGTAAAAATATTTGCGAGGGCACGACCGAATTTTTATGTCAACCATCCATCCTGCTTGGGGCTGCTCGTCGCGCTCAATTCGAGCGTCATTGATACCAAAGTGGGCTGGAATATTCACAGTATCTACATTGTTTTTCTTCGCCTTCACAAAATTCGTGGCACTTCGTGAGATAGCACCAGTATGCAATGTTGAAAGTTTTGAGTAAACGTATCATCTAGAGGTGGTGTCTTCACAATAAGCTTACTGCGTCTGAGCTCTGTGGCTCTAGTTTTCAATTTTGAGGAGGCTACGCGTTTTGTTTGAAAATCTCCACCACGAAGACTCTCCGTATGACAGCATTTTTCGAGTTGATGTATCAATAGACCCATTTTCATCCTTTCACGCAGCATATACGTCTATTTAATTTTTGCATTGAAAGCTTCCACGGGATTATTTGTGGTAGCATAACCAATAGGCGAATGATAACACTGCCACTTTACAAACGCTTCTGATAACCACTGCTTGACGAAATAACTTCCAAAATTCACAATATCGGGATCTGCTAGCCGCCTTCTTACTGCTCCTGCCTTTTTAGCGTGAAATTCAAAACTTGTACGTGCAAAATGCATCTCAAAAATATCTGCCACCACTAGACTCCGTTTTGTTGGAGGGATCGATTTACTTCGTTCTTCAACTTTAGGAATGAGATGATAAACAAATCAGAATTTCCAATTGACAATCCACAAATACTGATGAGATGGCATTGTTTTGCGCAAGATCTGCATCTCCCATGATGTAATGAAGAATTAGTGATTTTTGTATTACTCGAACGTAAATTGACCTCAGCAATTCCAATGCAACAGAATAGTGATCTTTTTCTTGTTAAGATGAAACAAATAATGCTACCATATCAAATGTTCGTGCATGATCAGAAATTCCACAAACAAAAATCAGATACGCAACTTGGTTGAGTTTGTAGGTCCCGTCGATATGAAACACAAAAGACCTCGGGTCTCGAACCAACTTCTTCAGGAGCAATGTAGTTGTATAGCCAATGAAAAATGGATCTGTTCCCGTGCCTTCGCCAACAACAGGCGCTCCGTCAGCGTTGGTTTGCTTGAGAATGAAAATGCATCTGCGTCATCTTTAAGACCGCTAAAAGTACGAGCCTTTATAAGATTTTCGAGAGCATCCACATCATCCGCGTTACCGAGCTCTGTCTTCCTGCTATATACCACAAAATTGTGAACTTTATCCAATTTGGGGACTCTGTCCGCCGAAGCATCATGCGGAAGAGCAACCAAAATGCGCGCTGGCTTGAAACCTTCCTTACACAACATACGGGCTCTCAGTTTTTGTGCAGCAGTCAACCTGCCGTCATAGGTCTCAACTTCCTTAATCAATTGCTGAGAGGTTTCGAACAGATTAACTAAACCAGTTTTATCACAAGTCGTCACCCTGCCTCTCTAAGTGCACTGCAGTGAAGGTGTGCTTGCCGTTTCACACGTGAGTGATGCACACTTCAGAAGATGGTATCGCATCATGTGCAGTCGAGGGCCGACACACACCGTATAGGTTCTAACCTTGCTATCACTCACACTCCTTGGTTTCATCTTATCAACACACTATCCGCTAGTTTCTGCGTAAAGCGGCAGCCCAGCTGCACCCATTCAAGGGAGCGGCCTATTCTACAGCTCTGCCGACAGCTAGAGCACTATCGAATCCATGCGTTACACTAGTGTAGGCACTGGAAGACACACACACGAACGGCTGGTTCTGCTGGAGGAATCACAAGTCCTACAGCACCATCAAATCAAATCGTTAGACCACAGCTAGCGCACCACCTAAAGCGCCACATCACCGCCAAACATACTGGTTTGCGCAAATGGCTTGGCGGCTCCTCCTGGAAGTCACAGCACCTGTCAAGTGGCTGTCAAGTCGTCGACTGGCGCGTCTCCACCTACAGCGACGCGGAAAGCCCCAATTAGTGCACATCTGACATGTCCTGCGAAGAACAAACCCGAGTGCTAACGCACCTGCTTGTGGAGAACCACAAACCCATCCGTGTGTGGCCGCTGCCACACTCTGCTCGCTGCTGCTGCTCGTGGCGGGCCCCCAAACTCCGTTTGCCGAATGGAGGAGATTTCCCTGCTCAACGGTCGCTTCTTTTCGCCGACTGTTTTGGCGTGGTTAACCCTGTCGTTCGACGTGGGCGACCTTGCTCAAGTCATAGGAGGTTTTGACCGAAAAGATGGGAGAATTTTGTATTTCCTCACGTGGCGATCGAGCCGAAGTTCTCAGTTTATATTTCTTTTAGAATGCATAAATAAGTCAGTTTCAGAATTTAATGTACAGGTGTGTGTTTATCTCTCGAAACTGTGCATGCGGTAACTTGCTGGTCAGTAGCGTTCGCGATGGCGACCATGCTAACTAAGGCCGAGACCGAAGACTTTGAGGCCGCCGAGGTGCCTGTCCAAGTGCTCACTACTGCTGTGCGCCCCCGACGCCGCGCATCGATGAGAAAACGACCAAGACCGGGCGCTTCACCTTCAAAAAGCTCAACCCCAAGACCGAGGCCATCAAGGAGAGCGAGCATGAGGACGAACTGGCGTTATCTTCTCCGGCCTCTGCAGTCTCATCGGGCTCGGACAGCACCAGCAGCTTAAGCACTGCTACAAGCACCAACAAGCAGCCAGTGGGGCCGCAGGACTTCGACTTGCTCTGTGTCATTGGCATGGGGGCCTTTGGCAAGGTCATCCAAGTGCGACACACTCCCACGGACGAGATCTTGGCCATGAAGGTAGGATATTTCCAGCCTTGTGTTAAGTTATTGGGTTGTTAACAGCTTTGTGCGTAGATTGTGTCGAACAAGTACATCGTGCAGCACAATTCCGTGTCGTACTTGCAGGCCGAGAGAGACATCATGACCAAGATCAACCATCCTTTCCTGATCAGTCTCCGCTACGCGTTCCAGACCAAGTCCAACGTGTACTTGGTCATGCCGTTCGTGGCCGGAGGAGAGCTGTTCCACCACCTGCACAAGGAAGGGCTTCTACTGGAGAGCTCAGCCAAGTTCTACGCGGCTGAAATGGTGCTGGCACTCGAGCACCTGCACTCGAGAGGCATCATTCATCGGTAATAGTTTGCGATTAATTCTCGTGGTTGCCGTTTAACTCACACTTGTTGATGCTGTAGTGACCTGAAGCCTGAAAACATTTTGCTTGGCGCGGATGGACATATCCGCCTGACGGATTTTGGCCTCGCTAAGGAGATGACGGATGTGAGTAAATACTCCTCCTCCATGGGGGCGAACGATATGCTAATGGACTCCATTTCCCATAGGAGGACGACTCGACGAGTACCATGTGCGGCACGAACGGTAGGTTCGGTTGGGCACATATTATTTTGTGAGTTACTTTGCTGATACTAATTATTTTCTTCTTGGTAATAGAGTACATGCCTCCTGAGATGATCCGCCGCAAGGCATACAACAATGCTGTGGACTGGTGGGCACTCGGTGCACTCATCTACGAAATGGTGACGGGCTACCCACCATTCCGACACAAGAACCGCAAGAAACTGCACCACAAGATTCTGAACGAAAAGGTGAGTATCGACTAATGCCATTTACGCATTGATTCAATGAACGGTTAACATAACGTTGTATCCTGCAGCTCCCGCTGCCCAAGTGGCTCGGGTCCGACACTCATTCCATCCTGAGGCAACTGCTGGAGAGAAATGTGGACAAGCGACTGGGCTCCGGCAAGTCCACGATGTTCCAGGTGAAGGGCGTGCAGGCCATCAAGAAGCACGCCTTCTTCAAGGGCATCGACTGGGCCTTGCTGGAGCAGAAGAAGGTCCAGCCGCCGATCTTGCCGAACGTCATGAGCAACACGGACACGACGTATTTCTCGGAGGAGTTCACGACGCAAGCTGTGGGGCGACGCAGCCGCATCGACAGCGCGAGCGCGGGTGGCGACTCCAAGAAGCTCTTTGCGCGCTTCTCGTGGGTTGCGGACGAGGCCCCGAGCTTTGCGGACGTTGTCCGTGCTGGCGCTTCCAAGGAGGCAATGGACGCGCTGGAAGCCGATGTCACTAAGGTCTCGCTTGCCGATGAGCCGGAGACCATCTGAACGACGGTGGGCAAGAAGCACGGCCTACTAGATGGTTTGTATTTGCATAGACGACAGTTGTTAGTGCGGCAAGTGGATGACTGCTTGCTTCGAATACATTTCCGAGACAAGGTGTTAGCGTAGTGTTCATAACTCGATGCTCACTTTCTTAGCTGCAGATGATAATGAAAGGCAACACACCAAAGCTGACTGCAATGTCCTTCGCCAAAGGTTGCGGTGGTGCCGGCGGCCCATCTTGGATACACCTTCCGCGATTCGACTACAAAATCCAACGCTGCCGACACTTTCGTCCCGGCGGTGGGCCCGCGGGCTCGTTTGGAAGGCAGTCTCGAGGTGAATGGTGATGAAAGGCAAGCAAGCAACGCATCTGTCCATGGCACCGACTCCCAACGAGAACGGCGCTGCTGACTTGGCTCTGGTTTGACAAGCGTCAGAATGATTGTACGTGTGGCGACATCATTTTTGTGGTGTGTGTGGTGCAGTAGTCGCACGAGGAAGTCAGCCGAACGTCAGTCTCCAAAATCGCTTTATCATCGACATGGAGAAGGCGCGGCTGTCGTCTCCGACGGCCATGCTGGCAGCCAAGGAGAAGGACAAGACTGCGGCAGCTTCTCCTGCTCCTTCGCTGGCCGAGCGCCGCACCACGTGGCTCTTCATCCGCACGCTGCTCTGGAAGAACTGGACGCTCAAGAGACGCCACCCGGTGGCCACGTTCATGGAGATCGCGCTGCCCTGCGTGTTCATCCTGGTCATGGGCCTGCTCAAAACCCTGGTGAACGACGTGACCGTCCCCATGGGCTGGAGCGACGACGAGAGCATCACCAGCGACGACACGCTGGGCACGTCCTACAACTTGTTCCAGACGACCGGGACGACCCTCTCGGGACTGCCAGCCGTGCTGCCCAAATTCACAATGCACGAGACCTCTCTGTGGGGCATCTTGCTGTATATGGGCAGTCTGTCCATCAGCGAAGGCATGAAGATGGACGAGTTGTCGGCTGCAGACCTGAGCAACTGCACGACTGGCGTAACGGCCAGAGGGCTCGTCGACACGGACCCCACCTCGCAGTTCGCGGTTCCTACTTCATGTCAGGGCAAAGTGGCGCCCTACAAAATCGCCATTGCTCCGGACAATACGTTCACGAGGGAGTATTTCATGCAGACGATGGACTTGTGGTACCCGAGGATAAACCTCCGCAATACCAGCACGTCGTCAGTGTTCCCGTCGTTGAAGGAGAGCGTCAAGTTTTTCGATACAGAGGAAGCACTGGAGGACTATGTCAGCGGGAAGGACTATGCCTCGAGTCAAGAGAACCCGCATATCTACGGCGGAATTGTGTTTGACACGTTCCCCGATGACGACAGTATCGGATCGTTCGAGTCAATTGAGTACACCGTGAGGTTGAATTCGACGCTGGGGCGGAGAGGAGCGATTGGTCTTATCCCCGCACGATTGGCGACCCGCCACAGATTTCCCCTTCCAGAAATCGATCAACATGGACTACTATACGAGGTACACGGTCACGGGGTTTATGACGCTGCAGACGTTGGTGACGAGGTTTGTGTCTTGTATGCCCAAATGGGACTCAGCTACCAAGACGACAACTGGAGAGTGCCAACGGCCTCAGACCACCGCTGAAGCATCTACCGAGATGGATGATGCATTGTTATCGTCACTGGACAATGATATGATCATTGAGTACGCTATCCAGAATATTGCTGGAAGTGATGCGACGTTTTCAACCGTGAAAGAATTCTTTACTAACGAGACACTGGAAGCGCTACTCACGCCATTGCGGCAGGCCCCACAGCTGTACCTGGGTGCTTCAGTGGCTCCATTCCCTATCGAGGAGTTCATCAGTTCTCCGTTCTATGATCAAGTATCGGATGTGTTCGCCATCGTGTTCATCTTGTCGTACCTGTACGCCATTTCTCGAATTCTCGTGGTTCTCATCCAAGAGAAAGAGCTGCGGTTGCGCGAGTACATGAAGATTTTGGGTGTCCAGGACAAGGCCATTGTCATGTCTTGGTACATCACCTACATCCTCATACTGTTTGTCGGTGCCATACTGCAAGCACTTATGGGAATGGCTGGTCTGTTCTCGAACAGTTCTGTGGTGCTGATTTTCTTGTTCTTCTTCCTGTTCTCGCTGAGTGTGCTGGCATACGGCTTCATGATCAGCACAATTTTCTCGCGCGCTCGAGTGGGTGCATTTGTTGGTATGGTGCTCTTTTTCCTCATGTATTTCGTTTCGGCTGCATTCACCACTGAGACGGCGGAGAACCAGAAAACGGCAGGCTGCATTTTGTCTCCAGTTGCATTGTCCCTTGGGGTGACGGTGCTGTCGAATCTCGAAGCTACAGGAACTGGTGTCAACTTCTCAAATGCTAGTGTCCTGAACGACAATTTCCGCTTCAGTCGCGCTCTATTGATGTTCGCGATTGACACAGTGGTGTATACGCTGCTGGGGTTATACTTCGACAAGGTTGTTCCTAAGGAGCACGGCACGACGTTGAAATGGTATTTCCCAGTGTCGCCGTCGTACTGGAGGAACCGCCGGAAGGCTCGCGAAGCGATGAAGGGCAAAATGTTGTCTGATAATCCGTCCGAAGCGTTATTGGACAATGTTGTAGTGGACGTGAACCACAACTTTGAGCCTGTAAATGCAGAGCTGCGCGAACAGGAACGCCGAGGAGAAGTATTGGCGGTCCAACGACTGCGCAAGGTCTTCCCCGTTCCTGGTGGCGAAAAGGTGGCCGTGCAAGGGCTGAATTTGACGATGTATAAGAACCAGATCACGTGCTTACTTGGGCACAACGGTGCTGGTAAGACTACGTTGATTTCCATGTTGACAGGTATGATTGCTCCATCAAGTGGCGATGCTACATTTCACGGACTATCTATCGCAGAAGACATGGATGAGATTCGTGAATCGCTGGGTCTTTGCTTTCAGCATGATGTTTTGTTTGAAGAACTGACAGTTGAGGAGCACTTGCTTTTCTTTGGACGGATCAAAGGATACACGAAGCTAGAACTTGATGAAGTCATAACCAAACAGATCCGGGAGGTCGGCTTGACGGAAAAGCGACACGTAAAGTCGACCGAGTTGTCTGGCGGTATGAAACGTAAACTCTCTGTAGCTGTTTCATTGCTAGGTGACAGCTCCTTGGTTTTCCTGGATGAACCAACATCAGGTATGGACCCGTATAGTCGGCGTAGTACGTGGGAGATCTTGCTAAACAATCGCAACGACCGTGTGATGGTTCTAACGACGCATTTATGGATGAAGCCGATATTCTCGGCGATCGGATTGCGATTATGGCTGAAGGCGAGCTACGTTGTTGCGGTTCGTCATTGTTTTTGAAGAATCGCTTTGGTGCTGGTTACAATTTGACTTTAGTGAAGGATGATGAAAAGTGCCAGGACAACGAGGTGATTGCATTTGTGACTTCTCGCGTTCCTGCGGCTCAACTTTTGAGCAATGTTGGTAGTGAGATCGCGTTCCAACTGCCATTGGCAAGTTCGGCAAAGTTCGCGGCAATGTTTGCCGATATGGACGACCACTTGGATAAGCTCGGACTTTTGTCGTATGGCGTCTCCGTGACGACATTGGAAGAAGTGTTCATTAAGGTAGCAGAAGCAGATGACCATAGCAACCAGCACACACTTGGAAATCGGGCTCGACCGCAGACTCCAGTTTCGAGTCCTACCGCTTCGAGTGAGGCTGGGGCTATCCCCGAGCAGACTGGATCCTTTTTCATGACGCATCTGCGAGCGCTAATCCTGAAACGATTCCGCTACGCTAAGCGTGATAAGAAGATGATTTTCTACAGTTTAGCTCTTCCGGTTCTGCTGCTTCTAGTTGGATTGGGCCTTCTCCAAGGGACCACCTTTACAGACAACGACCCAAACCTTGCATTGACAACTGATGCGTTCGATTATGGAGAGAAAACCCCGACTCCGTACTTTTGCCAGCCTGGCACAGGCGACAGTAAGTGGTGCAGTACCACAATGAGTTCTTCGTATTTCACTGGTGTCTCAACCGAGGCGCTTGCATTGTCAGAGCCAGCGTTCAATTCGTCTTCACCTACCGTCTTCCGTGTTACATACACAAACCCTTCAGTGAATACCACTGGCGCTACAGGGTATGGCTTGAGTCTCGGAGAAGCAATTTACGACCGCGGGTACGGGGCCAATATCCCGACTGTCGAGGGCCAATACGGTGCATACTTAGTGCTCGGCGACAGTGACAAGAACCTCTTGGGGTACAACATGTTTGTGAACACTACTTCTACCCATGGAGCTATCATTTTCAAGGCGTTGATGGACCAGGCGCTCTACCGCTTCTTTGCGGCAAACTCGAGTGACTCGGCCACGTCGAATGTGAATCTGGTTGTTAACAATCACCCTCTGCCACTGACTGCAGATACGAAGGCGCTATTCGGTTCATTCCTGGCCTTCACGGCGTGTTTGTTCATCTGCATCGCCTTTACCTATTATCCTGCCTCTATCGTGACTTTTTGGTGAAAGAGAAGCAAGCAAACCACAACTCGAAGCACCAGCAACTGGTGTCGGGCGTGTCCCTAGGTGCGTTTTGGCTTTCGAACTTCATCTGGGACTTCTTGTTGTATTTGATTCCGTGCGCTGCGGCCATCATCATGATTAAGGGTTTTGGGATTGATTCTATGACGGGGAGCGCAGCGTGCAACAGTTGCACCTCAGAAACGTTTCCGTCCGTGATCGTCATCTTTGTTTTGTTCGGACTAGCAATTTGCCCGTTCACGTATTGTTTGTCGTATTTGTTCAAGGAGCATGCTTCGTCCCAGACCTACACGATCATGATCAACTTTATTATCGGCGTGGTGCTCATGGTCGTATCGTTTATCCTGGACGTCATCGACTCGACAAAAGATGTGAATGCGGTGCTGGTCTTCTTCTGGCGATTCTCGCCACTTTTCAATCTCGGCTACGGGTTGCTCAATTTGGTGTTGAATGAACTGACTACAATCCGAGAAAGCGATGATACCAAGACTAGTCCTTTCAGTACAGACCTTATGGGCTGGGAGATGATCTACCTCTTTGTCACAGCTATTCTGTACGGATTACTAGCTGTAGGTATCGATTACGCGATGACTTTCCCTAAGGTAAAGGACTGGATGAGTGGCAGGGACAACGTCGAAGACGAGCCTTTTGAGGAAGATGCTGACGTCGAGAAGGAGGCGCAGCGTGTCGCCAACGGAGAAGCAGACAGTGACATTGTGAAGCTCGCGAACTTGCGCAAAGTTTATCGCGGCGGCAAGGTTGCTGTTCGAAATCTTTCCTTCGGACTAAGACGCGGCGAGTGCTTTGGCTTCCTTGGCATTAATGGCGCAGGTAAGACGACAACAATGAAGATGCTGACTGGCGACGAACTTCCCACGCACGGCACGGCGACACTGGGGGATTTGACATTCTAACGCAGCAGATTGAGGTGCGCCGTCAGATCGGCTACTGCCCTCAGTTCGACGCGCTATTCGAATTGTTGACAGTTCGTGAGCACTTAGAGTTGTTCGCGTCTATCAAGGGCGTTCCTCGATCCGAATTGGATGCGGTCGTTAGGGACAAGATCGACCAGCTGAATCTGGGAGACTTTGAGAACAAACTCGCCGGCAGCCTCAGTGGCGGCAACAAACGTAAGTTGTCAGTCGCCATTGCGATGATCGGAAACCCACGTATTATCTTCCTGGATGAGCCGTCCACTGGCATGGATCCCGTGTCTCGCCGCTTCATGTGGGATGTCATTGCTGACATCTCGACGCGCGGTAAAAACTCCACGATCGTCCTTACAACGCACAGTATGGAGGAATCCGAAGCTCTTTGTTCTCGTGTAGGTATCATGGTGGGTGGTCGTCTGCGCTGCCTGGGAAGTGTGCAGCATTTGAAGTCGCGCTTCGGCGATGGTCTGGTCTTTGATGTGAAACTTGCTAATCCTACACAGGAGGAGCTAGACGACCTTGTGCAGCAGCACTTTGATATCGGTGACGCTATTGTCACCCCAACTGATTTAGAGGAAAAGTGTAGGGCATTTGGAGATGCCGATCTTGCTCAGCGAATTGTGTCTACGCACCCGACCGGATACGGTCTTTCTGCTGTGATGGATCGAGACGGATACATCCGTGCCGAGGCGTTCTTGTCTTGGTGTCTAGAGGAGACTCGTTTTGACGCATTGCTACACTTCCTGAACTATTCCTTCGGTCACGGCAGCGTTACCGTGATGGAGCGGCAAAACGATTTCTGTCGCTTCAAGCTCCGCGGTTCGAATGACGAGCTGCGATTGTCCAAAGTGTTCGACCTCGTCGAGAATGTCAAGGAGAAGTTGAACATCCGCGAGTACAGCGTTTCCCAGACGTCACTAGAGCAAATTTTCAATTACTTTGCCTCTCAACAAGCTGAAGAGCAAGGTGTGGCTCGCGGTTTCCAGGAAGCTTAGACGGATCGCAAACCAACCAACTTCCAACGGACGAGCATCGCTGCGGTTCGTCGCAGGGCGTTGGTTGCCAAGATTCGTACACCCCAGTAGCATAAGCGCACTACAACGCATAAATTGAAACGCTTTTCAAAGTGACAAGCACGCGTCAAGTGGCGTAGTGCCGTAGCATGTCAACCGCGAAACGGATGGAAATTCAAGGGACCAGCATCTCAAGGAACTGCCCAGCAGTTGTTGCTGGTCACCCGATCGCATGGTCACTATTGATAGTGTAGCCGTGGTTGCTTTGAGAAGTGAGGTCTTTAGGAAGCAACAATCGCCATCGCGGTTGGCGATTGTTGCTTCCTAAAGACCTCACTTCTCAAGACATCGACTCGCCAGCACTTGAATATCCGATCGATTCAAATGGCTGGGGTCCGCTTGAGCGAGAACCGCTTCTTCGGAAATGTCTTCATCCGGTCGCTGGGAGCTTTCATGCTGCTCTGCAGCGTTTTCTCCATTTCAAGGCAGTACGCAGCCGTGTCGACGGATGCGGTCGGTGGACCAAAAAGTATTATCCGAACTGGAAATGCTCGTAATGCGATCGCTTTGGCCGCGCTGGCAGCACCGACGATGGATTTCGATACCCTCGGAGCGAATGAATTTGCAGCAACTGTGTCGCCAAACGACGTTGATCTCGAGTCTTCCTCCCCACCGACGACGGAGACGCCAACGGACAAACCAACCGACAAGCCAACTGAGAAGCCCACGGACAAGCCGACGAAGAAGGTCGAAGACAAGCCAACCAAGAAGCCTGCTGACGACAAAAAGGAAAAGGCGACCGACAAACCCACTGACAAGCCTGCTACGAAGGCGCTCCAGCCTAAGCGACTTCCTGAGCCACGTCAAGCGGTCAAGAAAGGTTCCAAGGGGATTATCATGTGCTTGCACGACGGCATTCTGGAGCTTGGCATTTCGTTGATCCGCGAGTTGCGCTGCTTGGGGAACACTGATGCTATTGAGGTGCACCACTGCCACGATCTGACCAAACAGTCTGTCGACCTTCTCTTCGGTCTTGACGACAACATTCAAGTCATCGATCTGTGCGAGCGATACGTCAACAAAAAGGTCTTTTCGGATGAAATGGCCGACACGTTCAAGAGCTACTGGATCAAACCGCTTGCCATCCATTACACTAGTTTCGAGGAACTCATTTTCCTGGATGCTGACGCTGTGCTCCTGAAGGACCCTGCTGCAGTTCGTGCGAACGAAGGCTACAAGAAGCACGGCACTCTATTCTTCTACGACCGTGTGATCAACAACAACCAATACTTGAACAAACGGCAGTCGAACGCTAAGGGCAAATATGAGGGCTCCATCTACCTCCACAAGTGGCTTAAGGACTTCGACTACAAGCGATTCGGCCTCAAGTACGCCGAGCCGTCTGCAACGTTCAAGAAGTCATTTGCCTACCGCGGTAAGACGGCACACGAGCAAGATTCGTCCATGCTGCTGATCAATAAGAGCAAAGCTGGCAAGGCCATGAACGTGTTGTGGTATCTCATCACAGAGCACCGCTTCATCTACGAGTTTTCCTGGGGCGACAAGGAGGCCTTCTGGCTATCGTACGAGTTCTCCCACACGTCCTACTTCTTCTCTCCGTGGGGCGCTAGTGTCGTCTCGGCCACCCCAAACCAAGACATGGAGCGTCACCCGGACACGCTTTGCGGTAGTTTGGCGCACTTTGACCCCACCAACTCCAGTGCACCGCCCGAGCTGCTGTATGTGAACGGCCGGTCGTTAGTGGACCCCGTTCCATTCCGCTTGCACAAGTTGAATCTGTTGCAGCCGAATCTTGTGTTCAACATGCTCCCGACCCACGTGACTCCACGACAGGAGAGAAGAGCGGCTAGCAAGGGCGAATGGCCTGAGTGTATGACTGCCATGGGATCGACCCCGGTTCCGCCGCAATTGCTGCCCAACCTATTCCGGCGGCGGCAGCACTACACAGCCATCAAGATGGGCTTCATCGACCCTCTGCTAGAATGCAGCAACCCTGGTGATCGTCTTCCTGAAAACCCTCAGCCGCTTAAAAATAGGATCGGAACTCGGAGCCTGCTAAGAAGGAGGCCATGTAAACTTGCTTGTGCGAGTACAACAATCGATTCAAACGGATGATGAATAGTTCTTGATAATGCTACAAAACTGCTCCAAATTTCTTCGCTGCCACTGCCATTCATGTTCAAGTCACGCGATACCGATGAAAGCCGAGCACGCAACATCCTTTCGGGCACAACCCATTCGTAGATGGCGGTGGATGCCAGACCGATGGTCTCACAATCTATAGTCGTTTGTGGTTTCTAGGCCCACCAGACTGGCCACGGACTGCAGTCTTCCTTGTCCTCCTCCTCATCGCCATCGAGCACCGTTGCTTTTCGGTTTATGCGGCTCCGTCTCCGTCCAGTATCCACCTTCTCTGAAATACCTGGCTTCACGTCTCGGTCGTCTTCCCTCGACCGCTCTAAGCTACATCCTCTGCGATCTCGGGCGTAGGAGAAATGCCTCGTATCATCGAACCAGCAGCTTCAGGCGAAGAAAACTAGAAATGGCGGGGACCACAGCGCTGCGATCTGAAGAAACCCCGGTCGTTCTTACCGACGCCACCAAGTGATCAGCAAGAGCATCGCGGACGAATGCAGCCACCCTCAAGTTAGCTTCTGCTTGTTGCAATTTCTGCTGCAATTCAGCGATTTCATGCTTCTGCTGCCTCACGCAATTGAGATCCATCGACCGTTGAGCTTGAACGCGATCAGCACGCTCTGCTGCTTCGGCGCCTCCTGCCTCCGCATGCACCAATTCGCGCCGGAGCTCGTTCCGCTCTCGTTCCGCTCTCGTATGGCAACGGCGAGTTCGTCTCCGGAGCTGGCGCCTACCTTGGCCACGACGTGCAGCGCGCGCGATAGCACGAGCACGTGTCGCACAGCAACTTGAACAGGGGCACCGCCACAACGTCGTCGGCCGACACGAAGACGGGGTCAGGCAGCTCAAGGCCGACGTCTTGACCGGCAGAGCAGAGCCCATGCCATTCGCGTGGCGTGGAGACGCCATTTGGGTAGAATGATGCCTGCCCGAGTACGATTTCAATAGACAAGCGCTCAAGATCGGTGAAGCAGAACTAAGACGCAGTCGAGGCTCTGAGCGAGCAGAGAATTGGCAAGAGCTGCGATGTACATCTTCGCCTCATTCAGAAACAACAAGTGTTTTCTCGTTTTGTAAGTCTTACTGACACCTTACACTTGCAGTTCTTCCGTGGCGAATATGCTTTCCAGTGCCCGAATCGAACTTTGCTTCTAGATGTTCGATAAGATCAACTCGATGCAGCGAACGTAGATAACCTCGTCGTCATCGCTTGTTCTTGTTGCTGAGCTCAGCGGAAGCCAACCAGTTGATTCGACGGGGTAGCTTGAAGACTCTGGCCCGTAGGAAATACTCCGTGCACTCGCCACGTAAAACTTCTGCACCAATGTAGATTAATCCACATACCAACAACCACTGCAGGTACCTTCGTCGACAAAGCTGTCGCTGCTGGTGAATTCGTATGCACCCGACAAACGCCCGTGGCGTGGGTACATTCCTCGATTCGAGCAGAACGGCTTCCTCTGTGCGTCTGACTGAATTTCCGACGCCATTGGTGGACCCTGCAGCATTGTAGACGCCATTCGAGGTCACGGCCACTGGCCAATGGTCGTGAGCGCCTGGCCGTTTCAAATTGGAACACACCAAAACTGCACATCGTTCAACTGAGCGGATGAGCGCTCCTTCTTGTTGCCCAGCAGTACGAATGCGTATCAACACATCTCCAATGTCATAGTTGATTGGGTTTCTAGGTCTTCTTGAGGCAGCAGTTGCAACTATGCGAATGCAGCGAAGTGCTGAGATGTTAGTCTATACCTCGAGCGAGCTTCGCTCCGCCATTGGCGAAGAAATGAAACGGCGGGGATGACGCGGCGCTGAAGTAGACTGTTTCGTCTGCTGTTGTTGTAAGTCGTCTACTGCTCCACATTCACCATTGCACATTCCGAGTATCGGCGTTTGTGGAACTTGCTCGACACACTTCCGTTGCCAAGAATTTCAATAGACAAGCTCTCAAGATCGGTGAAGCAGAACTAAGACGCAGTCGAGGCTCTGAGCGAGCAGAGAATTGGCAAGAGCTGCGATGTACATCTTCGCCTCATTCAGAAACAACAAGTGTTTTCTCGTTTTGTAAGTCTTACTGACACCTTACACTTGCAGTTCTTCCGTGGCGAATATGCTTTCCAGTGCCCGAATCGAACTTTGCTTCTAGATGTTCGATAAGATCAACTCGATGCAGCGAACGTAGATAACCTCGTCGTCATCGCTTGTTCTTGTTGCTGAGCTCCAGCGGAAGCCAACCAGTTGATTCGACGGGGTAGCTTGAAGACTCTGGCCCGTAGGAAATACTCCGTGCACTCTCGCCACGTAAAACTTCTGCACCAATGTAGATTAATCCCACATACCAACAACCACTGCAGGTACCTTCGTCGACAAAGCTGTCGCTGCTGGTGAATTCGTATGCACCCCGACAAACGCCCGTGGCGTGGGTGCACATTCCTCGATTCGAGCAGAACGGCTTCCTCTTTTGTGCGTCTGACTGAATTTCCGACGCCGTCAACAGCGAGTGTCAGTGTGAGCGCCCCATCCAGGATCCATCGTAGCGGTGGAAGGTCTCCAACATTTGAGAGGAACTCGATATGGATGTTGGTGGACCCTGCAGCATTGTAGGCCGGCGTCCCCGTGACGCCATTCGTGTCGGTGCTGTAGGTCACGGCCACTTGGCCAATGGTCGTGAGCGCCTGCAACAAGCCGGAATTTCAAATTGAAGAACCCTGGTGTTCCTGTGCACACCAAAATCTGCACATCGTTCAACTGGTGTCGCTGTGGAGCAGGAGTGAGCCATATCGTAGTTTTAGATCTCCTTCTTGTTGCCGTGGCATTATCACTGCAGTACTCTTTTGAATGCGTATCAACTTGTAGAAGTTAACATCAGCAACATCCATCATGTTTTTTCAACCAAATAGTTGATTGGACATTCTAGCAACTGAGAAAGACGTCTTCTTGGTCGCGGTAGGCTTTCAGCTGCAGTCTGCATTCACTATGACGTTTGCGCGCTAATGCAAATTGCGAAGTGAGCTGTTTAGATGTTAGTCTACCAGTACTCCTCGGGCTGGCCCTGTGGCAGCGCCCGAGGTCTTCGCCCGCCACCCGTTGGCGAAGATAATGAAGACGGCGCGATGACGCGGCGCTGATTATGTAGACCCCGTGTTGACGGTCGTAGATGATGTAGCTGCTGTTGTTGACGCGGTGCTGGTGCTGGTGTCGGCACTGGTGTCGGGCAGGCGGCGGCAGCGTCGTCTGGGATACATACTCCACATTCACCATTGCAAGACTTTTCATTCGTAGTATTATAATTCGTGTTTGCGATCGGCGTCCAATTGTGGAACCACGGCGCAACCAACTCCAGATGTGTAGTTTACTCGCTCGATGATAGTTTGCACACGCATTGTTGTTGATTTGAGCTGGAGAGGTTCCTCTCACTCTACAATTCTCCTCGTCGTGGCCAAGACATCGCCTTCAGCGCAAGCTACAACATGAAGATATTCCAAGCACTTCTCCTCGCCATGATGCTGGCACTGACGCATGTGGAAGCGCAAGACGCAAGCATCGGCAACAGGAAGCTGGACGAGTATTCCTTTGCGAGAAACCCGAATTACAACCCCAACTTGCGCCCATGCACTTACAGCAACCGCTGCCGCCGAGACGTATCGCGTTGATTGTCAAACATCCCCGAGAATTTCGGTAGAGTTTAGAGTTTCTCTGGGCCACTACTAAACGAATGGAAGCTGTTCGTGCTCGCACGACCCGCCTTCAGTAGCGTGGTAATAATACAATTGTGAAAAATCTGCCACCGTGGACTCAATGGAACTGGGTGTCATCTTTTATCGATTCCAGCGGCGCGTTCGTCACCTTTATCGCTCATTTCGTTCACTAGAATACCTGTACGCAACCAGTCGACGGACGGCGGACACTCCTAGGTCCATGAACCATTGGCTTGCTCATCCACCGCTCCATTCACCAGCCTTAACATTAAGACGATCACTGTACGGCAGCGAGAAGCGATATACATCCAAAGGATCATTTTGGTGTTTACAAAGACGTTGGTAAAATCTCTGCTCTTCCACTACCACGCCATCAGGTCAACTTCTTGCTGTTCGCAGAAACTAGAGTCTCGACGTCTTCATAACGTTCGATCCGAGACTCTGCCCCGCGGGAATCACAAACAACCCTCCGAGTAATCCTGCTCTACTTTGGGGAACTCTTGATACACCACCGCGGTACTTGGTAGCGGAGACAGCTCGCATACCCAGCATCACGATCGCCATCTCCATTTATTCGCTCCAAATGCACAGCACTTCACTGAGTTCAGTTGAGGACCTACGGCTCAAATACATACACAGCCGCATGCTCCGTCACCGATTTTGCGTAATGTGCTTCTTGTTGCTTTTACCGCTAGCTGCTGATCGTTGCGTTTTGTCCAGCTTGGGAGCGGCGCCGAGAAAGTCCTCATAACTCACTGGTCGACTCTCCTTCGGAGCTGTACAGGTCTCACAAGCGCTAATACACCGCTTCACCTCGTTTTCATCGACTCCTTCTTCGCTTCCAATGAAGCGGCCGGGCGTTCCGAAAGTTCCGGGATCTATCGTAGCGGTGGAAGGTCTCGTGAGGAACTCGATACGGATGTTGTTGGACCCTGCAGCATTGCCCGTGACGACATTCGGCTCGGTGTTGTAGGTCACAGCCAGCAACGCAGCCCCGTGAACTGGAGCTGTGTTCTCGGAATTTCAAATTGAAGAACCTGGTGTTCCTATGCACGCCACCAAAATTTGCACATCGTTCTGCTGGTGTAGCGTCATGACTCACGGGGCCGTCATCTGTGGAGCAGGAGAGGAAGGAGCAGTCAAGGTCTTCCCATCTTTGTTCACAATTCGTGCTTGCGATCGGCGTCCAATTGTGGAACCACGGCGCAACCAACTCCAGATGTGTAGTTTACTCGCTCGATGATAGTTTTGCACACGCATTGTTGTTGATTTGAGCTGGAGAGGTTCCTCTCTCACTCTACGATTCACCTCGTCGTGGCCAAGACATCGCCTTCAGCGCAAGCTACAACATGAAGATATTCCAAGCACTTCTCTTCGCCGCGATGCTGGCCATGACTCAAGTGGATGCGGAAGACACACGCATTGGCAACAGGGACCTACGAGGAAATGCGTATTTCCCTTCCTCAGGCCACCTCAACGAACGTCCATGCACTGACAACGACCGCTGCCGCCAAGGCGTCTCGCGTTAATGCCAGACTTCACCCCGATCAAGAATTTCGTTTGGGCCGCAAGTAAACGAATGAATAAAACATGTGATCACTCAAATTGCCCGTTCTCGGCTGCAATAAGAAACAAGAGGATGCAATTGCCACCTTGGACTCGATGAAAGATGATGGCCATAGCAGTGAGGAAGGAGGATTTAATGTCTCCACGATTTTTAATTTCCCTCGCTGCAGTACTTCGGTCGCATTGGGATTTTCTTCCCTTTACGGCCGGCAAGCGCTAGACATCTTCAACACCAAACAGATTAACCGATTGCAAGTCGGAACATTCCAGCTTGTGCCCAAATCTCTGGCTCACTCAGAAACAACAAGTGTTTTCTCGTTTTGTAAGTCTTACTGACACCTTACACTTGCAGTTCTTCCGTGGCGAATATGCTTTCCAGTGCCCGAATCGAACTTTGCTTCTAGATGTTCGATAAGATCAACTCGATGCAGCGAACGTAGATAACCTCGTCGTCATCGCTTGTTCTTGTTGCTGAGCTCCAGCGGAAGCCAACCAGTTGATTCGACGGGGTAGCTTGAAGACTCTGGCCCGTAGGAAATACTCCGTGCACTCTCGCCACGTAAAACTTCTGCACCAATGTAGATTAATCCCACATACCAACAACCACTGCAGGTACCTTCGTCGACAAAGCTGTCGCTGCTGGTGAATTCGTATGCACCCCGACAAACGCCCGTGGCGTGGGTGCACATTCCTCGATTCGAGCAGAACGGCTTCCTCTTTTGTGCGTCTGACTGAATTTCCGACGCCGTCAACAGCGAGTGTCAGTGTGAGCGCCCCATCCAGGATCCATCGTAGCGGTGGAAGGTCTCCAACATTTGAGAGGAACTCGATATGGATGTTGGTGGACCCTGCAGCATTGTAGGCCGGCGTCCCCGTGACGCCATTCGTGTCGGTGCTGTAGGTCACGGCCACTTGGCCAATGGTCGTGAGCGCCTGCAACAAGCCGGAATTTCAAATTGAAGAACCCTGGTGTTCCTGTGCACACCAAAATCTGCACATCGTTCAACTGGTGTCGCTGTGGAGCAGGAGTGAGCCATATCGTAGTTTTAGATCTCCTTCTTGTTGCCGTGGCATTATCACTGCAGTACTCTTTTGAATGCGTATCAACTTGTAGAAGTTAACATCAGCAACATCCATCATGTTTTTCAACCAAATAGTTGATTGGACATTCTAGCAACTGAGAAAGACGTCTTCTTGGTCGCGGTAGGCTTTCAGCTGCAGTCTGCATTCACTATGACGTTTGCGCGCTAATGCAAATTGCGAAGTGAGCTGTTTAGATGTTAGTCTACCAGTACTCCCTCGGGCTGGCCCTGTGGCAGCGCCCGAGGTCTTCGCTCCGCCACCCGTTGGCGAAGATAATGAAGACGGCGCGATGACGCGGCGCTGATTATGTAGACCCCGTGTTGACGGTCGTAGATGATGTAGCTGCTGTTGTTGACGCGGTGCTGGTGCTGGTGTCGGCACTGGTGTCGGGCAGGCGGCGGCAGCGTCGTCTGGGATACATACTCCACATTCACCATTGCAAGACTTTTCATTCGTAGTATTATAATTCGTGTTTGCGATCGGCGTCCAATTGTGGAACCACGGCGCAACCAACTCCAGATGTGTAGTTTACTCGCTCGATGATAGTTTGCACACGCATTGTTGTTGATTTGAGCTGGAGAGGTTCCTCTCACTCTACAATTCTCCTCGTCGTGGCCAAGACATCGCCTTCAGCGCAAGCTACAACATGAAGATATTCCAAGCACTTCTCCTCGCCATGATGCTGGCACTGACGCATGTGGAAGCGCAAGACGCAAGCATCGGCAACAGGAAGCTGGACGAGTATTCCTTTGCGAGAAACCCGAATTACAACCCCAACTTGCGCCCATGCACTTACAGCAACCGCTGCCGCCGAGACGTATCGCGTTGATTGTCAAACATCCCCGAGAATTTCGGTAGAGTTTAGAGTTTCTTTGGGCCACTACTAAACGAATGGAAGCTGTTCGTGCTCGCACGACCCGTCGTCAGTAGTGCAGTAATAAGAAACAGGATGCAATTGTGCACTCCCTGCAACCTTGGACTGGATAGAACTTGGCGCCTTCTTCACAAGGAACTTGTTTGATCTGAGCTCTTCTGGAGTTGTAAGTCTGTGATACAACTTGTGCCAGATCTTCCGCCTCTTTCAGAAACAAAATGTTTCCTGGTTAAGTAACTCTTGCTAGCGCCTTTGTGTGCTCTGGGAAAAAGTGCTACGCAGTTTGAAACGCCACGAGCCTCTGTTAGACTCCAGCTAGAAATTGTAAACAATGCCCCGGCACAAGCCAGCACTGTGAGCTGTCTCTGCTACCTGTTGCTGTGTCAAGAGTCCAACAGAGAGGTCTCAAGGATTACTCGAACAATTGTTAGAAGTCTTCTTCGTTTGAATCGCTCGAGCTCCCTCTCGTTTCGAGAATGACCACACGAGACATGGTTTTGTTCCAAGGCATTTTGACCCAGAAGCAGCGCTTCGCGATTGTCCTGAAGGCGCTGTTCCTGATCGAGATGCCACACAGATGGTTTCAGTTTGGCGAGCAACAGCAGCCGATAAAAGGTTCTCGTCCTCTGATGTTTGCAACTCCAATAGGTTTCGTCCGGACTTGACGGAGCAAGTGAGTTTACGCACTGCTACCAGGCTTTGGACTATCCCTAGTGCGACGAGTGGACTTGCTGTTTGGTAATCCTGGGGAATGCGGTCGAGGTGGACTGGAATCTCTCAAGGTATCGATTTCAAATCGATGGCTTAGCGAGCTTCATCTCGGCAGTCAGTTCGTAACTATCGACTACGACTGCCGTGATTCCAATGGAAACTCCATCGAAGACCAAGTAGAACTGAACGATGCGATCCTGAAAAGCTGCCCAAACCTACCGGAACTGGTGATTTGGAAACGGGTTGCAGTTGCCCGCTTCAATTTCGACGATGAACTTCCTGAAATCTGTGTGAGTTGCGAAGATATCGCCATGTTGGCCAACGATACTGGTAATGTAACAACTAGCGCGGGCGAGGCGTTGAGCGAGACGGCGGTGTTGCTGCGGGCGGAGCTGTAGTCGGAGGGAGGAGGAGCCTTGGCACTTGGAGAGTAAATTGAGAAGTGAGATTGATCAGGCAAGTTTATCGTGCTAGCGCGTTGGGGAAACGCAAAGGGAAATCCAGTTCCCATCCTAAAGCCTATCAATTCTCTAAGTCCATATGAATCCTAAATCTACCAATGAACAGCTCCTAACTGGAAACGTAGCTCGAATCTTGAATCTTCTTGATGCGTCCCATAATCAAGAATCCATCAATAACTGGATTCTTTCAAATCCGTAGAATTTAAGAGCCAATCAGAGTAAAGATTATGGGACGTTCTTGAGACACCTAGAAGGTGTGATCTTGAACTTGAAGCCCTCGACCAATAGGAACGCTTTATGTATGTATGTTTACTACCATAAAGATAGCCAGCTATCCAGCATAATCTGGATAGTCTCAAAACGTATTGACGGGGTTGTCGTCTGCAACATGTTGTCGCTGACGGCAATTCCGTCACAGAATGACCACACGAGACATGGTTTTGTTCCAAGGCATTTTGACCCAGAAGCAGCGCTTCGCGATTGTCCTGAAGGCGCTGTTCCTGATCGAGATGCCACACAGATGGTTTCAGTTTGGCGAGCAACAGCAGCCGATAAAAGGTTCTCGTCCTCTGATGTTTGCAACTCCAATAGGTTTCGTCCGGACTTGACGGAGCAAGTGAGTTTACGCACTGCTACCAGGCTTTGGACTATCCCTAGTGCGACGAGTGGACTTGCTGTTTGGTAATCCTGGGGAATGCGGTCGAGGTGGACTGGAATCTCTCAAGGTATCGATTTCAAATCGATGGCTTAGCGAGCTTCATCTCGGCAGTCAGTTCGTAACTATCGACTACGACTGCCGTGATTCCAATGGAAACTCCATCGAAGACCAAGTAGAACTGAACGATGCGATCCTGAAAAGCTGCCCAAACCTACCGGAACTGGTGATTTGGAAACGGGTTGCAGTTGCCCGCTTCAATTTCGACGATGAACTTCCTGAAATCTGTGTGAGTTGCGAAGATATCGCCATGTTGGCCAACGATACTGGTAATGTAACAACTAGCGCGGGCGAGGAGCGTTGAGCGAGACGGCGGTGTTGCTGCGGGCGGAGCTGTAGTCGGAGGGAGGAGGAGCCTTGGCACTTGGAGAGTAAATTGAGAAGTGAGATTGATCAGGCAAGTTTATCGTGCTAGCGCGCGTTGGGGAAACGCAAAGGAAATCCAGTTCCCATCCTAAAGCCTATCAATTCTCTAAGTCCATATGAATCCTAAATCTACCAATGAACAGCTCCTAACTGGAAACGTAGCTCGAATCTTGAATCTTCTTGATGCGTCCCATAATCAAGAATCCATCAATAACTGGATTCTTTCAAATCCGTAGAATTTAAGAGCCAATCAGAGTAAAGATTATGGGACGTTCTTGAGACACCTAGAAGGTGTGATCTTGAACTTGAAGCCCTCGACCAATAGGAACGCTTTATGTATGTATGTTTACTACCATAAAGATAGCCAGCTATCCAGCATAATCTGGATAGTCTCAAAACGTATTGACGGGGTTGTCGTCTGCAACATGTTGTCGCTGACGGCAATTCCATCACAGAATGACCACACGAGACATGGTTTTGTTCCAAGGCATTTTGACCCAGAAGCAGCGCTTCGCGATTGTCCTGAAGGCGCTGTTCCTGATCGAGATGCCACACAGATGGTTTCAGTTTGGCGAGCAACAGCAGCCGATAAAAGGTTCTCGTCCTCTGATGTTTGCAACTCCAATAGGTTTCGTCCGGACTTGACGGAGCAAGTGAGTTTACGCACTGCTACCAGGCTTTGGACTATCCCTAGTGCGACGAGTGGACTTGCTGTTTGGTAATCCTGGGGAATGCGGTCGAGGTGGACTGAATCTCTCAAGGTATCGATTTCAAATCGATGGCTTAGCGAGCTTCATCTCGGCAGTCAGTTCGTAACTATCGACTACGACTGCCGTGATTCCAATGGAAACTCCATCGAAGACCAAGTAGAACTGAACGATGCGATCCTGAAAAGCTGCCCAAACCTACCGGAACTGGTGATTTGGAAACGGGTTGCAGTTGCCCGCTTCAATTTCGACGATGAACTTCCTGAAATCTGTGTGAGTTGCGAAGATATCGCCATGTTGGCCAACGATACTGGTAATGTAACAACTAGCGCGGGCGAGGAGCGTTGAGCGAGACGGCGGTGTTGCTGCGGGCGGAGCTGTAGTCGGAGGGAGGAGGAGCCTTGGCACTTGGAGAGTAAATTGAGAAGTGAGATTGATCAGGCAAGTTTATCGTGCTAGCGCGTTGGGGAAACGCAAAGGGAAATCCAGTTCCCATCCTAAAGCCTATCAATTCTCTAAGTCCATATGAATCCTAAATCTACCAATGAACAGCTCCTAACTGGAAACGTAGCTCGAATCTTGAATCTTCTTGATGCGTCCCATAATCAAGAATCCATCAATAACTGGATTCTTTCAAATCCGTAGAATTTAAGAGCCAATCAGAGTAAAGATTATGGGACGTTCTTGAGACACCTAGAAGGTGTGATCTTGAACTTGAAGCCCTCGACCAATAGGAACGCTTTATGTATGTATGTTTACTACCATAAAGATAGCCAGCTATCCAGCATAATCTGGATAGTCTCAAAACGTATTGACGGGGTTGTCGTCTGCAACATGTTGTCGCTGACGGCAATTCCGTCACAGAATGACCACACGAGACATGGTTTTGTTCCAAGGCATTTTGACCCAGAAGCAGCGCTTCGCGATTGTCCTGAAGGCGCTGTTCCTGATCGAGATGCCACACAGATGGTTTCAGTTTGGCGAGCAACAGCAGCCGATAAAAGGTTCTCGTCCTCTGATGTTTGCAACCCAATAGGTTTCGTCCGGACTTGACGGAGCAAGTGAGTTTACGCACTGCTACCAGGCTTTGGACTATCCCTAGTGCGACGAGTGGACTTGCTGTTTGGTAATCCTGGGGAATGCGGTCGAGGTGGACTGGAATCTCTCAAGGTATCGATTTCAAATCGATGGCTTAGCGAGCTTCATCTCGGCAGTCAGTTCGTAACTATCGACTACGACTGCCGTGATTCCAATGGAAACTCCATCGAAGACCAAGTAGAACTGAACGATGCGATCCTGAAAAGCTGCCCAAACCTACCGGAACTGGTGATTTGGAAACGGGTTGCAGTTGCCCGCTTCAATTTCGACGATGAACTTCCTGAAATCTGTGTGAGTTGCGAAGATATCGCCATGTTGGCCAACGATACTGGTAATGTAACAACTAGCGCGGGCGAGGAGCGTTGAGCGAGACGGCGGTGTTGCTGCGGGCGGAGCTGTAGTCGGAGGGAGGAGGAGCCTTGGCACTTGGAGAGTAAATTGAGAAGTGAGATTGATCAGGCAAGTTTATCGTGCTAGCGCGCGTTGGGGAAACGCAAAGGGAAATCCAGTTCCCATCCTAAAGCCTATCAATTCTCTAAGTCCATATGAATCCTAAATCTACCAATGAACAGCTCCTAACTGGAAACGTAGCTCGAATCTTGAATCTTCTTGATGCGTCCCATAATCAAGAATCCATCAATAACTGGATTCTTTCAAATCCGTAGAATTTAAGAGCCAATCAGAGTAAAGATTATGGGACGTTCTTGAGACACCTAGAAGGTGTGATCTTGAACTTGAAGCCCTCGACCAATAGGAACGCTTTATGTATGTATGTTTACTACCATAAAGATAGCCAGCTATCCAGCATAATCTGGATAGTCTCAAAACGTATTGACGGGGTTGTCGTCTGCAACATGTTGTCGCTGACGGCAATTCCGTCACAGAATGACCACACGAGACATGGTTTTGTTCCAAGGCATTTTGACCCAGAAGCAGCGCTTCGCGATTGTCCTGAAGGCGCTGTTCCTGATCGAGATGCCACACAGATGGTTTCAGTTTGGCGAGCAACAGCAGCCGATAAAAGGTTCTCGTCCTCTGATGTTTGCAACTCCAATAGGTTTCGTCCGGACTTGACGGAGCAAGTGAGTTTACGCACTGCTACCAGGCTTTGGACTATCCCTAGTGCGACGAGTGGACTTGCTGTTTGGTAATCCTGGGGAATGCGGTCGAGGTGGACTGGAATCTCTCAAGGTATCGATTTCAAATCGATGGCTTAGCGAGCTTCATCTCGGCAGTCAGTTCGTAACTATCGACTACGACTGCCGTGATTCCAATGGAAACTCCATCGAAGACCAAGTAGAACTGAACGATGCGATCCTGAAAAGCTGCCCAAACCTACCGGAACTGGTGATTTGGAAACGGGTTGCAGTTGCCCGCTTCAATTTCGACGATGAACTTCCTGAAATCTGTGTGAGTTGCGAAGATATCGCCATGTTGGCCAACGATACTGGTAATGTAACAACTAGCGCGGGCGAGGAGCGTTGAGCGAGACAGCGGTGTTGCTGCGGGCGGAGCTGTAGTCGGAGGGAGGAGGAGCCTTGGCACTTGGAGAGTAAATTGAGAAGTGAGATTGATCAGGCAAGTTTATCGTGCTAGCGCGCGTTGGGGAAACGCAAAGGGAAATCCAGTTCCCATCCTAAAGCCTATCAATTCTCTAAGTCCATATGAATCCTAAATCTACCAATGAACAGCTCCTAACTGGAAACGTAGCTCGAATCTTGAATCTTCTTGATGCGTCCCATAATCAAGAATCCATCAATAACTGGATTCTTTCAAATCCGTAGAATTTAAGAGCCAATCAGAGTAAAGATTATGGGACGTTCTTGAGACACCTAGAAGGTGTGATCTTGAACTTGAAGCCCTCGACCAATAGGAACGCTTTATGTATGTATGTTTACTACCATAAAGATAGCCAGCTATCCAGCATAATCTGGATAGTCTCAAAACGTATTGACGGGGTTGTCGTCTGCAACATGTTGTCGCTGACGGCAATTCCGTCACAGAATGACCACACGAGACATGGTTTTGTTCCAAGGCATTTTGACCCAGAAGCAGCGCTTCGCGATTGTCCTGAAGGCGCTGTTCCTGATCGAGATGCCACACAGATGGTTTCAGTTTGGCGAGCAACAGCAGCCGATAAAAGGTTCTCGTCCTCTGATGTTTGCAACTCCAATAGGTTTCGTCCGGACTTGACGGAGCAAGTGAGTTTACGCACTGCTACCAGGCTTTGGACTATCCCTAGTGCGACGAGTGGACTTGCTGTTTGGTAATCCTGGGGAATGCGGTCGAGGTGGACTGGAATCTCTCAAGGTATCGATTTCAAATCGATGGCTTAGCGAGCTTCATCTCGGCAGTCAGTTCGTAACTATCGACTACGACTGCCGTGATTCCAATGGAAACTCCATCGAAGACCAAGTAGAACTGAACGATGCGATCCTGAAAAGCTGCCCAAACCTACCGGAACTGGTGATTTGGAAACGGGTTGCAGTTGCCCGCTTCAATTTCGACGATGAACTTCCTGAAATCTGTGTGAGTTGCGAAGATATCGCCATGTTGGCCAACGATACTGGTAATGTAACAACTAGCGCGGGCGAGGAGCGTTGAGCGAGACGGCGGTGTTGCTGCGGGCGGAGCTGTAGTCGGAGGAGGAGGAGCCTTGGCACTTGGAGAGTAAATTGAGAAGTGAGATTGATCAGGCAAGTTTATCGTGCTAGCGCGCGTTGGGGAAACGCAAAGGGAAATCAGTTCCCATCCTAAAGCCTATCAATTCTCTAAGTCCATATGAATCCTAAATCTACCAATGAACAGCTCCTAACTGGAAACGTAGCTCGAATCTTGAATCTTCTTGATGCGTCCCATAATCAAGAATCCATCAATAACTGGATTCTTTCAAATCCGTAGAATTTAAGAGCCAATCAGAGTAAAGATTATGGGACGTTCTTGAGACACCTAGAAGGTGTGATCTTGAACTTGAAGCCCTCGACCAATAGGAACGCTTTATGTATGTATGTTTACTACCATAAAGATAGCCAGCTATCCAGCATAATCTGGATAGTCTCAAAACGTATTGACGGGGTTGTCGTCTGCAACATGTTGTCGCTGACGGCAATTCCGTCACAGAATGACCACACGAGACATGGTTTTGTTCCAAGGCATTTTGACCCAGAAGCAGCGCTTCGCGATTGTCCTGAAGGCGCTGTTCCTGATCGAGATGCCACACAGATGGTTTCAGTTTGGCGAGCAACAGCAGCCGATAAAAGGTTCTCGTCCTCTGATGTTTGCAACTCCAATAGGTTTCGTCCGGACTTGACGGAGCAAGTGAGTTTACGCACTGCTACCAGGCTTTGGACTATCCCTAGTGCGACGAGTGGACTTGCTGTTTGGTAATCCTGGGGAATGCGGTCGAGGTGGACTGGAATCTCTCAAGGTATCGATTTCAAATCGATGGCTTAGCGAGCTTCATCTCGGCAGTCAGTTCGTAACTATCGACTACGACTGCCGTGATTCCAATGGAAACTCCATCGAAGACCAAGTAGAACTGAACGATGCGATCCTGAAAAGCTGCCCAAACCTACCGGAACTGGTGATTTGGAAACGGGTTGCAGTTGCCCGCTTCAATTTCGACGATGAACTTCCTGAAATCTGTGTGAGTTGCGAAGATATCGCCATGTTGGCCAACGATACTGGTAATGTAACAACTAGCGCGGGCGAGGAGCGTTGAGCGAGACGGCGGTGTTGCTGCGGGCGGAGCTGTAGTCGGAGGAGGAGGAGCCTTGGCACTTGGAGAGTAAATTGAGAAGTGAGATTGATCAGGCAAGTTTATCGTGCTAGCGCGCGTTGGGGGAAACGCAAAGGGAAATCCAGTTCCCATCCTAAAGCCTATCAATTCTCTAAGTCCATATGAATCCTAAATCTACCAATGAACAGCTCCTAACTGGAAACGTAGCTCGAATCTTGAATCTTCTTGATGCGTCCCATAATCAAGAATCCATCAATAACTGGATTCTTTCAAATCCGTAGAATTTAAGAGCCAATCAGAGTAAAGATTATGGGACGTTCTTGAGACACCTAGAAGGTGTGATCTTGAACTTGAAGCCCTCGACCAATAGGAACGCTTTATGTATGTATGTTTACTACCATAAAGATAGCCAGCTATCCAGCATAATCTGGATAGTCTCAAAACGTATTGACGGGGTTGTCGTCTGCAACATGTTGTCGCTGACGGCAATTCCATCACAGAATGACCACACGAGACATGGTTTTGTTCCAAGGCATTTTGACCCAGAAGCAGCGCTTCGCGATTGTCCCTGAAGGCGCTGTTCCTGATCGAGATGCCACACAGATGGTTTCAGTTTGGCGAGCAACAGCAGCCGATAAAAGGTTCTCGTCCTCTGATGTTTGCAACTCCAATAGGTTTCGTCCGGACTTGACGGAGCAAGTGAGTTTACGCACTGCTACCAGGCTTTGGACTATCCCTAGTGCGACGAGTGGACTTGCTGTTTGGTAATCCTGGGGAATGCGGTCGAGGTGGACTGGAATCTCTCAAGGTATCGATTTCAAATCGATGGCTTAGCGAGCTTCATCTCGGCAGTCAGTTCGTAACTATCGACTACGACTGCCGTGATTCCAATGAAACTCCATCGAAGACCAAGTAGAACTGAACGATGCGATCCTGAAAAGCTGCCCAAACCTACCGGAACTGGTGATTTGGAAACGGGTTGCAGTTGCCCGCTTCAATTTCGACGATGAACTCCTGAAATCTGTGTGAGTTGCGAAGATATCGCCATGTTGGCCAACGATACTGGTAATGTAACAACTAGCGCGGGCGAGGAGCGTTGAGCGAGACGGCGGTGTTGCTGCGGGCGGAGCTGTAGTCGGAGGAGGAGGAGCCTTGGCACTTGGAGAGTAAATTGAGAAGTGAGATTGATCAGGCAAGTTTATCGTGCTAGCGCGCGTTGGGGAAACGCAAAGGGAAATCCAGTTCCCATCCTAAAGCCTATCAATTCTCTAAGTCCATATGAATCCTAAATCTACCAATGAACAGCTCCTAACTGGAAACGTAGCTCGAATCTTGAATCTTCTTGATGCGTCCCATAATCAAGAATCCATCAATAACTGGATTCTTTCAAATCCGTAGAATTTAAGAGCCAATCAGAGTAAAGATTATGGGACGTTCTTGAGACACCTAGAAGGTGTGATCTTGAACTTGAAGCCCTCGACCAATAGGAACGCTTTATGTATGTATGTTTACTACCATAAAGATAGCCAGCTATCCAGCATAATCTGGATAGTCTCAAAACGTATTGACGGGGTTGTCGTCTGCAACATGTTGTCGCTGACGGCAATTCCATCACAGAATGACCACACGAGACATGGTTTTGTTCCAAGGCATTTTGACCCAGAAGCAGCGCTTCGCGATTGTCCTGAAGGCGCTGTTCCTGATCGAGATGCCACACAGATGGTTTCAGTTTGGCGAGCAACAGCAGCCGATAAAAGGTTCTCGTCCTCTGATGTTTGCAACTCCAATAGGTTTCGTCCGGACTTGACGGAGCAAGTGAGTTTACGCACTGCTACCAGGCTTTGGACTATCCCTAGTGCGACGAGTGGACTTGCTGTTTGGTAATCCTGGGGAATGCGGTCGAGGTGGACTGGAATCTCTCAAGGTATCGATTTCAAATCGATGGCTTAGCGAGCTTCATCTCGGCAGTCAGTTCGTAACTATCGACTACGACTGCCGTGATTCCAATGGAAACTCCATCGAAGACCAAGTAGAACTGAACGATGCGATCCTGAAAAGCTGCCCAAACCTACCGGAACTGGTGATTTGGAAACGGGTTGCAGTTGCCCGCTTCAATTTCGACGATGAACTTCCTGAAATCTGTGTGAGTTGCGAAGATATCGCCATGTTGGCCAACGATACTGGTAATGTAACAACTAGCGCGGGCGAGGAGCGTTGAGCGAGACGGCGGTGTTGCTGCGGGCGGAGCTGTAGTCGGAGGGAGGAGGAGCCTTGGCACTTGGAGAGTAAATTGAGAAGTGAGATTGATCAGGCAAGTTTATCGTGCTAGCGCGCGTTGGGGAAACGCAAAGGGAAATCCAGTTCCCATCCTAAAGCCTATCAATTCTCTAAGTCCATATGAATCCTAAATCTACCAATGAACAGCTCCTAACTGGAAACGTAGCTCGAATCTTGAATCTTCTTGATGCGTCCCATAATCAAGAATCCATCAATAACTGGATTCTTTCAAATCCGTAGAATTTAAGAGCCAATCAGAGTAAAGATTATGGGACGTTCTTGAGACACCTAGAAGGTGTGATCTTGAACTTGAAGCCCTCGACCAATAGGAACGCTTTATGTATGTATGTTTACTACCATAAAGATAGCCAGCTATCCAGCATAATCTGGATAGTCTCAAAACGTATTGACGGGGTTGTCGTCTGCAACATGTTGTCGCTGACGGCAATTCCATCACAGAATGACCACACGAGACATGGTTTT
Organism: Phytophthora quininea; assembly: GCA_011947345.1. NCBI lineage: Eukaryota > Oomycota > Peronosporomycetes > Peronosporales > Peronosporaceae > Phytophthora > Phytophthora quininea. Next base: position 410,080 of record JAAVTG010000519.1, read on the forward strand.
GTTCCAAGGCATTTTGACCCAGAAGCAGCGCTTCGCGATTGTCCTGAAGGCGCTGTTCCTGATCGAGATGCCACACAGATGGTTTCAGTTTGGCGAGCAACAGCAGCCGATAAAAGGTTCTCGTCCTCTGATGTTTGCAACTCCAATAGGTTTCGTCCGGACTTGACGGAGCAAGTGAGTTTACGCACTGCTACCAGGCTTTGACTATCCCTAGTGCGACGAGTGGACTTGCTGTTTGGTAATCCTGGGGAATGCGGTCGAGGTGGACTGGAATCTCTCAAGGTATCGATTTCAAATCGATGGCTTAGCGAGCTTCATCTCGGCAGTCAGTTCGTAACTATCGACTACGACTGCCGTGATTCCAATGGAAACTCCATCGAAGACCAAGTAGAACTGAACGATGCGATCCTGAAAAGCTGCCCAAACCTACCGGAACTGGTGATTTGGAAACGGGTTGCAGTTGCCCGCTTCAATTTCGACGATGAACTTCCTGAAATCTGTGTGAGTTGCGAAGATATCGCCATGTTGGCCAACGATACTGGTAATGTAACAACTAGCGCGGGCGAGGAGCGTTGAGCGAGACGGCGGTGTTGCTGCGGGCGGAGCTGTAGTCGGAGGGAGGAGGAGCCTTGGCACTTGGAGAGTAAATTGAGAAGTGAGATTGATCAGGCAAGTTTATCGTGCTAGCGCGCGTTGGGGAAACGCAAAGGGAAATCCAGTTCCCATCCTAAAGCCTATCAATTCTCTAAGTCCATATGAATCCTAAATCTACCAATGAACAGCTCCTAACTGGAAACGTAGCTCGAATCTTGAATCTTCTTGATGCGTCCCATAATCAAGAATCCATCAATAACTGGATTCTTTCAAATCCGTAGAATTTAAGAGCCAATCAGAGTAAAGATTATGGGACGTTCTTGAGACACCTAGAAGGTGTGATCTTGAACTTGAAGCCCTCGACCAATAGGAACGCTTTATGTATGTATGTTTACTACCATAAAGATAGCCAGCTATCCAGCATAATCTGGATAGTCTCAAAACGTATTGACGGGGTTGTCGTCTGCAACATGTTGTCGCTGACGGCAATTCCATCACAGAATGACCACACGAGACATGGTTTTGTTCCAAGGCATTTTGACCCAGAAGCAGCGCTTCGCGATTGTCCTGAAGGCGCTGTTCCTGATCGAGATGCCACACAGATGGTTTCAGTTTGGCGAGCAACAGCAGCCGATAAAAGGTTCTCGTCCTCTGATGTTTGCAACTCCAATAGGTTTCGTCCGGACTTGACGGAGCAAGTGAGTTTACGCACTGCTACCAGGCTTTGGACTATCCCTAGTGCGACGAGTGGACTTGCTGTTTGGTAATCCTGGGGAATGCGGTCGAGGTGGACTGAATCTCTCAAGGTATCGATTTCAAATCGATGGCTTAGCGAGCTTCATCTCGGCAGTCAGTTCGTAACTATCGACTACGACTGCCGTGATTCCAATGGAAACTCCATCGAAGACCAAGTAGAACTGAACGATGCGATCCTGAAAAGCTGCCCAAACCTACCGGAACTGGTGATTTGGAAACGGGTTGCAGTTGCCCGCTTCAATTTCGACGATGAACTTCCTGAAATCTGTGTGAGTTGCGAAGATATCGCCATGTTGGCCAACGATACTGGTAATGTAACAACTAGCGCGGGCGAGGAGCGTTGAGCGAGACGGCGGTGTTGCTGCGGGCGGAGCTGTAGTCGGAGGGAGGAGGAGCCTTGGCACTTGGAGAGTAAATTGAGAAGTGAGATTGATCAGGCAAGTTTATCGTGCTAGCGCGCGTTGGGGAAACGCAAAGGGAAATCCAGTTCCCATCCTAAAGCCTATCAATTCTCTAAGTCCATATGAATCCTAAATCTACCAATGAACAGCTCCTAACTGGAAACGTAGCTCGAATCTTGAATCTTCTTGATGCGTCCCATAATCAAGAATCCATCAATAACTGGATTCTTTCAAATCCGTAGAATTTAAGAGCCAATCAGAGTAAAGATTATGGGACGTTCTTGAGACACCTAGAAGGTGTGATCTTGAACTTGAAGCCCTCGACCAATAGGAACGCTTTATGTATGTATGTTTACTACCATAAAGATAGCCAGCTATCCAGCATAATCTGGATAGTCTCAAAACGTATTGACGGGGTTGTCGTCTGCAACATGTTGTCGCTGACGGCAATTCCGTCACAGAATGACCACACGAGACATGGTTTTGTTCCAAGGCATTTTGACCCAGAAGCAGCGCTTCGCGATTGTCCTGAAGGCGCTGTTCCTGATCGAGATGCCACACAGATGGTTTCAGTTTGGCGAGCAACAGCAGCCGATAAAAGGTTCTCGTCCTCTGATGTTTGCAACTCCAATAGGTTTCGTCCGGACTTGACGGAGCAAGTGAGTTTACGCACTGCTACCAGGCTTTGGACTATCCCTAGTGCGACGAGTGGACTTGCTGTTTGGTAATCCTGGGGAATGCGGTCGAGGTGGACTGGAATCTCTCAAGGTATCGATTTCAAATCGATGGCTTAGCGAGCTTCATCTCGGCAGTCAGTTCGTAACTATCGACTACGACTGCCGTGATTCCAATGGAAACTCCATCGAAGACCAAGTAGAACTGAACGATGCGATCCTGAAAAGCTGCCCAAACCTACCGGAACTGGTGATTTGGAAACGGGTTGCAGTTGCCCGCTTCAATTTCGACGATGAACTTCCTGAAATCTGTGTGAGTTGCGAAGATATCGCCATGTTGGCCAACGATACTGGTAACCCGCTAGCCCGACATTTTCGTCGATTGCGTGTCCGACTAAACAACATCAGTGAGTCCGTCATTGTTAACGGCGTTGACACGATACAGCAGAGCTTATCTCAAGCTAAAGTTGTCGTGGAGGCGCTGCTGGGGATGTTGAGTGTGATCAAGAATACCTAGATGTCGTAGTACCCGTCGAGCTCAACAACTACTTGGATGCCTTCCGAGCGCATCATCTCGGACCGATTGATCGATTTTACAAGTTGTCGAGGGAGTGCAGGGCGGCGTTTCTGAGCATGCTTCCAGTGGTGAGAAACAGAAGCGTGGTCGACCGCAGTCGAAATCTGCTCGCTACAGCCTGGACCAACTGGCGCGGTCGAATATTTTCGCGTTCGCAGGCCCTCCTGCTCTTGGCCACGTTTACTTTCGCTGCGACGCGTTCGACTCGGACAAGCGAGAAGAAGAGCCCACATGAAAGGTGGTGTCGCTCTTCGAGTTGCTGAGCATTCAATATTATCTTGTTGCCTGAATGTAGCCATTTGCCCGTTTCTGTCGAAAAGTAAGAAAAACTTGCACTTGACCAGAGAAGACGATGACGGAGGTGTTCGTTAGCATCCCTGCGCTGCTGCAGGCGCACCCAGAGAAGATCAACGGGTGGTCGCTGTCCAGCAACCCGGCGTGCTGGGTCTACGAGGTGCTCAAGGCGTTCCCGGATCGCATCGACGGCTGGCTGCTGAGTGCCAACTCTGCAGAATGGGTGGACACTCTACTGAACGACCATCCGGACAAGGTCAAGTACGAGGTTCTGTCGGGAAACCCCGCGCCTTGGGTGCTCAAAAGACTGCGAGCTCATCCAGACAAGATCGACGGCAAGACGCTGTCAAGGAACGCCGCAGAGTGGGCGGGACAGGTGCTGGACGAACTAGTGCCTGCCGAGCAAGTCAGCTACGCTGCCATGTCGGAGAACCCTGCAGATTGGGCCGGTCAGAAGCTAAAGAAAAACCCTGACAAAGTAGCATATGACTTACTGTCGGGAAATGCTGGAGCTTGGGCGGGGAGATGCTGTCGGCACATCCGGACAAGATCAACTACGCAGTGATCTCTGGCAACCCGGCGGCGTGGGCCGGCGAGCTATTGAAGCAGACGGGCATTATGTGGCGGACGTCGATGGACCGGCAGTTGCTGTCAAAGAACACTGCTGAGTGGGCTGGCCAGTTACTGACCAAGTACCCGGAGTGGATCGACTACGTGGCGTTGTCTGGGAACTCTGCAGACTGGGCTGGCAACTTGTTGAAGAAGAAGCCGCACCAAATCAGCTTTGAAGCTTTGTCGGGGAATCCTGCGCCTTGGGCGGAAGGATTGCTGAGAGCAAGCTCAGACAAGATCTTCGGTTGGGGATTGTCGAAGAATTCGGCTCCGTGGGCGTTCGAGCTGATGAAGGTTTGCCCCGAGAAGGTGGACGTGTCGGTCATGTGCTCGAACCGTTTCGACGGCGAGATCCCAGGAGGGATCTCCTACAAGCCGAGCAAAATGGGCTTTGTGTTCCAGAAAATACCTGCCCACAAGGTAAAGTATGCGCGACGAAAGAAATCACCAGCCAAGTCTAACACCGAACACAAGGACGAAATGCACGCTGAGGCGTACCGTGTGATCATGGGATACAACGCAACCAGGCAGCAGCTTCTTGAGATTTACTTCGGGTCGTCTGCGAGTCGTCTAGAGAAGGAAAGCAACCTTTGGACTGTGCCATTGAAGGTGATCCGACGCCCGCAAAGGCAGTGCTTGGCGCAAATCCGCTTGCTCGGTTTCAAGAGCTTCGAGCGCAGCGCAATACATTCGTGTATGCAACTGAAACTGATGCTGGAAGTGGCATCAAGTCTGCTCAAACTGCAGAGTATACTGCAGAGCATGGCATCTCGCGTTGTCGCCGCCAGGCTGAGCAAGAACTAGGTAGGATTGACAGCGTGCTCGACAACTTGGAGCGAACGATCTCCGTCTGCGCGGCTGAAATCGACGTGCAGAGCAAGAAAAAGTCACGCATGGTGGGCGAAGTTGCGCGCCTGAGATCGCTAGAGGAAGCTCAGGAGGAAGACCAGCGGCTTCTCCAACAAATTGAGCGACGCATGGCGCTACGCGAGAAGAGACTGCAAGAGGAGCGAGAGGAAGAAGGTAAGCGCGATGATGACGCTGAGGAGGAAAAGTCGGACGAAGATCAGGCGTCAGCGATCCCAATCGCAGTGCCGATCGCTGCGGCGGTGGCGGACGACGACCAAGACTTTGACTTTTCAAGCTGAAATTGTGAGATGAGTGTGTGAGTGACTTTGTCCGGCTGCGATCAGTATCCCAAGCACAAGAAGAAGAAGAGAAACACCGAGACCAGCCAGGACTGCTGCGTCATTTCGCCGAGGCAATCAATAATGTTCGTACAACTTCAGTTACCACAGTGATGTGCCGTTGAAACCCAAGCAGAAACGGTCGACATCGCACGAGCGCGTATTGCCGAGCAGCGTGGTGAAACGTAAAACTCTCGGCGTGGTGCGCTCGTGGTGTGTTTGCATTGTAGCGTCGCTGCGTGTTGAAGTCGCCGCAATGTCGGGGTGTCGGCGTCGCTAAAGAGTCAGCCGGAAGAGCCAGCAGCGAGACCAGATGGCAACTTATTAGCTCACTAATTGCTGGCGGCTACTCGCTAGTCCACCACCGCCTTTTGCGATAAAACATAGTGCCTTTGTATGACCAGACGGAAAACCCCACCGTGTTTTGACAAACACGGCAATCACAGCCTGGAAATGAGCAAGTTCGTCGCCTCTCGGGGCGGACTGTTCGAATTCGCCCTTCGGACAACCACCCTGCCGCTTTCCTCGCCGCCGGCTTCACCTCACCTGCCGCCCACTGCAACCACAACGCACTGCATCACTGCTATACTCTGGCAGCAGATTCGATCTCCACAAGTTTCCATCTCTTCGGCAAATCTTGGGCTGTGTAGACTCGTCCAAACCAGATGTAAAAATACCACAGGCTTTCATAAAAACTAGTTCATCGTACCGTTCGTGCCACGCATTCCAACGCCCAACGTCACAACCGAAACCTTCCGCAACGCCCATGAGCTCCCAGGATGAGGACAAGAGCGGCGACGGCGTGTACGTGACCCGCAGTCGCTCGCTGTTCTCCATGTGGCTGCACGGCAAGGCGGCGCCCAGTCGCTCGCAGCCGGCCGTGGTCTTCCGCTCGGCCGACGTCATCCAGGAGGGCTATCTGCTCAAGCAGGGGCTGCGACTCAAGATGTGGACCAAGCGCTACTTCATCCTAAGGCTAGAGGAGCGCCACATGACGCTGGGCTACTACACCAGCAAGGACTCGCTCACGCTGTGCTCGGAGACGCCCATCGGGCCCGGCCACCAGCTCGGACACGTCAACTCGACCAAATACCCGCGACGGATCGAACTCCGTTGTGGTACCAAGTGCATGACGCTGGAGGCCGAAGACCAGAAGAGCTACGAGGCCTGGAAGAGCGCGCTGCAAGAGGCAATTCGCTGGAACCACGCCATGGTGCCCACCAAAGACGGCAGCTTTGTGACGTACGGGAAACAGGCGTCCGAAGACCTGAAACAGGAGGAACGCAGTCGCGCCGAAGCAGCTAAGAAGCTGAGAGAGAAGCAGAAGGCGGACGACGCTGCTGCGGCGGCAAACGCAGCGAATAAACCCAAATACTTGCCAGCTACTAGGCCAGGCACGCAGTGCTTCATGACGTCCAACACGCGGTTCGAGATCCCGTCCAACTTTGAGTTCGTCAAGACGATCGGCTCGGGAGCCTACGGAGTCGTCATTTCGGCCACCAACACGCAGAACGGCAAAACGGTGGCCATCAAGAACATCCAAAGAGCATTCGACGACCTGACGGACGCCAAACGCATTGTGAGAGAGATTAAACTCATGCGCCACCTGGAGCACAAGTGTGTGCTGGGAGTAGAGGATATCTTCGAGCCAGTGTCGCTGGCCAAGTTCGAGGACGTGTACATTGTGTCGCAGCTCATGGCCACCGACCTGCACCGCGTCATCTACTCGAGACACGCTCTGTCGGACGAGCACATTGCGTTCTTCATGTACCAGATGCTATGTGCCATGAAGTACGTGCACTCGGCCAACGTGATCCACCGAGACTTGAAGCCGTCGAATGTGCTGGTGAACGCCAACTGCGAGCTGAAGATTTGCGACTTTGGACTGGCACGCGGCGTCTTCCCCGAGGAGGAGCTGGAGTTGACCGAGTACGTGGTGACGCGCTGGTACCGCGCGCCCGAGATCATGCTGGGATGCATGAAATACACTAGAGAAGTAGACGTGTGGTCCATGGGCTGCATCTTCGCAGAGATGATGTCGCGCAAGCCGCTATTCCCAGGCCAGGACTACATCGACCAGCTGCACTTGATTATGAACGCACTGGGAGCACCAAACGACCAGGATCTGTACTTCCTCACGAATGCACGCGCACGGAAGTTCATGAACGCCGAGTTCCAAAAACGCGGACCTAATCCGACGAAGCCTCTGGCGCACATGTTCACGGATTCGCCTCCGGATGCGCTCGACTTGCTGCAGAAAATGCTGGTGATCGACCCGAACAAACGCATTAGTGTAGACGACGCTCTGGCCCATCCGTACTTGGCCTCCATTCGCAATACCGAGGACGAGACGACCGCGACTACCAGCTTCGACTTTGACTTTGAGAACGAGAAGCTCACCAAACCTGTGCTGCAGAAGCTCATCTGGGACGAGATGCGAGCGTTCCACCCGGAAGTGGGCGATGAGGAAGCAGCGACCAACAACGTCGACGATGAGAATAACAGCATTGCTACGACGCAGGAGTCGGTCACACCCGTGACGCCTGTGAACCCAGCTACGGTTGACCAGGATAAGGCGCCAGATTCGGAGAGCACAGCAGCTGCTACAGTCACAGCTCCACCGCAGGACTCTGAAGCAGCAAAACCCGAAGATGACGATGCAGCACCCAGCAAGGTTGAGACCCATACTGCAAATAGTGACCAGACCAGCGTTAGGAAAGGCGTGACCGGCATGAAGCTGCCTACGGAGGAGGAAACACGGCAAGAAGCTGGCGAACCGGCACGAGAAGTAGTCGCATAAGAGTGACACCTGAAAGAAACTAGGTCTTGCTGATGTCCTGTGCAGAGGCAGCAAACAATTTCCAAGCCTCGAGAAGATACAATATACTACGTAGTACACCTTGATTCCATCAATACTGGTAACTACCGATAGCCGGTTTCGATTTTTATGGCAACTTCCAACACACTGTGCATGCAGCACCGTCCTCTTGCGAACGGCAAAACTCCACGTTCCAACATTGATAACCACCTCCACAAGGAGGCTCCACTTCATATCGTTTTCCGCTCCTCATTCCACCTTCTCACCTTGCATACCTGTTTTCTTTTTCACTTCCGACCACAGTTTTAGGTGTTCACTGAGAGTTTCGTCAAGAGCCTCAAAGAGGGCGACATTAGCCAGTTCGTCCTGGGTCTCCACGGGCCCCACAAAGAATTCACACAAATACTCCAATCTCTTAAATGGGTCGTCCTAAGCACATGTAACGGTAAAACAGTGAGTCATTGCAGTCCACCCAGCCTCCGCGGCATCAAGACTTACCATGGGATTTCGTGCGTCGCGAACAACTTGCGGCTAGATGCAGTATCTGAACGATTAAAGCGACCAAACCGTTCGCAACTCCCAGACTAGAACCAACTAGGTTGGGCAAGGAGCGAATCCTTATGCTGCATCGCTTGAACAAACTGTTTTGCTCAGCGCCATCGTGGTCGATTCCTGTACTGGCACCTGCAACAGCTCGAACACACGAGTCTTCCAGTCTTCTGAGAAGGAGTTGGATCTTGCTTGACTACTTGCACTATAAGGCATTCTGCTTCCACTTGAACACTGTATCTACGTTCAATCTCTTGATGGTGATCTGGAGGAGAATTGGAGTCGACGTAGCTGTCTTCAGCAGTGCCAACTCTGGGTCGCTTCGACGAGTTACCGTCGTCACCGTCAGCAGGTCGTTTAAGCCTTGGGATGTTCTTGCTAACTGGAGTAAAATGGCGATTGAAGTGCGCGTGCAGGTGGCGACGCACAAGCTCTGCGGCTTTCTTTCTTTCTCTCGCTGCAAATTCGATTCTAGGCTTGCAACAAACTCCACTGCTAGTACGCACGTGGGCGACGGGGCCATTTAACGTACTTGGGCGGTGAGGTATCTTGTACTGGGAAGTGTTTAGCGAAACTGGTCACCTCAATCGCCTAGCTATTTGTGCGATGCGATGTTGCAGAATTCCACGTGTCGATTTCTGGGGATGGTCTCATTGCAAGACTTGCAGTCGAGCAGGAACTGGATTAGTAAACCAGTATGTCCAACCAGGTTGAAGACGACTTGAACCGCGTGCTTCGCCTGGCACGTGCGGAGGCACGAACTCAACGGCGTAAAGTTGTCAATAAAACAGTCAACACCAAACGCCAACAACGAGAACCGCCGCAACGACACCGACACGGCCAGCGTATCACGGGCTCAAGAGAAGAACGCTCGACACTTCTTACAGCGAAACTGAAGGGGCTGTCGGCAATCTACGGGATCGACAGCAACTCTCGACGTCTTGGAGACTGCGCCAACAAATCTGCACCACGCCAAGAAGACGACGACGATGAAATGCTGCAACAACGACTTGATGCGCGTAGAGCGCTCTACAAACAACACTACGCGGGGGTTCTATCCACTGCGAGCTCCAAGACACGTACGATCGAGAACTTGCTGGAAGCGGCTGCGAAAGAGGCAAGGGCTTCCAGGTCGATGGGTGTCGGTATTGGAGCTGCAATCCTCACCACTACCAACACCATTTTCACCGCAAGCACCATTGAGAACAACGCGATGAGTCTTTGCGCGGAACGAGCGGTGGTGCTGAAAACCTCACCTCAGGAAAGCCACCACCGACGATCGAAGCTGTTGCAATTTGCAGTGAGCAGCTGGAGATGTTGCCATTTCCGTGCGGTGGCTGTCGTGAACTTCTTGCTAACTGTGGAGACTTCCCGGTGTACCTGGTCAATTCTTCAGGCGAATCTGAAGAGACGAGAAGCTCGGCGTTGTTTCCAAGAGCGAGGCACTCAGAGATTACCCAACGAGTGAGAAATGCTGAGCCATCTTCATCAAGACCAAGACGCTCTATGACAACTTCAACACCTTCGTCTCGAGTTCCGGTAGATGCCAAGGACTGGAGTATCGACCATGTACTTCAATGGCTAGAAACAGATGTGGAACTTCCTCAGTACCGAGAGGTTTTTGAACGAAATGCTGTCGACGGATGCACGTTGGTTCTTCTCGAAGCCAGTGACCTGCAGTTGCTGTTGGGTATTTCTCATCCTGTCCACCGTTGCAAGCTCCTAACGCATATTGATCGACTACGAGATCGAGAACTACTGGCTCGAGGACTCGACTACACGCAACTGGAAGATTATTTGAGTGTGCTGGATATTGATCGGGTGAGTGCTGTGGCTAAGCTCAAGACGACGTTTGATCGTCTGGATGCCGATCAAGATGGATTCCTCGACTTTAACCAAGTGAAGCAAGCTCTTTCACGACTACGCTGTACGCTTCCAACAAGCAAAGACGCCGATTCTTGTTCCGTGGAAGCTTCAGTGCAGGGAGTGGAGCGGCTACTTCGCAGTGAAGAATTGTTCGGGAAAGAGGCTGCAAACTCGGGCAAGGTCTCGTTCCAGGCATTCACTCGAGCCTTCTCGAAGTTAGCAATGCAGCCAGCAGATACTGCTGACGTTACGAACGGAGCATTCGCAGTACACGCACTCGGACCGAGGCTACCAATTTTGAACGTGACTGATCTGCGTAAGTGTTTCGACGAACGAGCTGGTGGTGCAAGCGACGCCTCTCTCGACGAGGCAGCGCTCATCCAACTTCTCCAAGAGCTCGGACAAACCAACTCGGCTAGCGTCAAAGTGGCTCGCGAATGGCTTCAGCTTCAGGACGGAGTCGATGAAAGCAAAGAGACTTTGAATTTTGCCCAGTTCATGACCAGGTATGCGCAGCTCATGGATCCAGCAACTGAAAAGGGGGAAGCTTCGGGTGTAGCAAGACTCCAGCAGATCTTCACCTCTTTTGAGCCGGTGACATCAACACGGTGGAAACCTCGCTCGGTTGTACAGCGAGCCTTGTCGACGTTATTCCCCGCAGTCCCTCGCGACGAGATAAACGTTTGGTGCGCCGCGAACTCGCCGACAAAGTCGTCTGGAGTTCAAACCACTTCGACAATCAGTTTCCCCGAGTTCACGTTAGCATGCCTAGAGTTTGCCGCTGAGAATCATCACCGCGAACAGGAAGCTTCGTCCATCAAGTGTTCGCTTCGCAACGATGCGTTGGCTCACCGTAGTCGAGTCGTCCATTTGCACCAGTCTGGCCATGTGCGAATGTGTCCTCAACCTCGTGAGGATGTGACAGAAGGAAACACACAAAAGCTGCCGAATCAAAGCAACTCGGGTCAGCAAAGTACACGTCGACGGCGAAATTGTGATGATGACGACGGAAAATGCGCTGACAATGACGGGAAGGCACAAGACAGCGACGAGGATGAGCCGCAGCGAAATCGTAAGTGTGGACAACGTGACAGCCAAGTCGACGACGTGTTCAACCGGTTTGCTCAGCGGCATAAGTCCCGTATCCACACGAAAGGAAATGACTCAAAGCAAGACAGCGATTATGATGAAGACGACGAATGCAATGTGTTGAACGCGGTTGAGGCGGCTCAAGCTGCATTGGAACTCGGTGCTGCTTTTTCCCGAGAGCAAGTAATGCGTTTTCTAGAACGTGAAGGTCTCGGCAGACTACGACGGCGAGATATCTCTCGAATAGACTTCAACAGACTTATTAAACGACTTGACGCCAACCAAACACAGCCTCGTGAATTTCTCCTTGAGCTCAACGATTATATTGCTCCAAGTAAGGCGAGCAAGATCTCGACAAACCGTTCGTCTAGCAAAAGTCCGCGACATCGAGCTTACAAAAGCAAAATGGACTACGATGAGTTCTTACGCCAGAAGCACGCGATGCGGAACGGTAGTCAGTGGGAAAAAGAGGTCGCTGAACTTCGCCATAAGCAACAACACAAGGAGAAACGTCGTCACCAGAAGAGCCAACGCCGTCATCGAAGTGATCGCGGTGACAGTGACGACGACGGAAAGCATGACAGCGACAGTAGTGGGTCTGAAAGAAGCTCTAGCTCCAGTAACGAAGGCGAGTACAGGACACGTCGTCGTACCAGGACACGTTCCTCACGAAGTCGAAGCCGATCGAGGAATACCCGCGCCACAAGAAGAGGATATCGGCACCGAAATCGCTCTGCATCAACTGCTTCAACAGCGTCAGATACATCATCCAACGAGAGTGAACGATCAATCGAACATCGTTCTCGTCGGCTTGGATTTCAGCCCGGGACCCGCGTAGTGAGTATGATTCACGGTCGAGGCACGATTGAACGTGTCTACAGAGACTACTTCGTTGCTGACGTGCATTTCGACAGTGGACGACACTTACGCAATGTAGAGTTCAGCGGCATACGAATTCTAAACCCCGAAGACGACAATGACGCTCCAAAGCGAGGCTTCAACGTGGGAACTCTTGTCACCATCGCACACAAGGGAACGAAAACTCGTCGTCGAGGTAAAATCATCCTCTGCAGAACCGACGGAACTTTTGACGTTCTCATCAATGAGTTTGGTCTCGCTCAAACGCTGAAGCGTATTGCACGAGGTTCTTTGAGTTTGCAAGTATGAAAGCTACCATCTTCCGAGAAGGCGCTCGTGTCACCGTCAGACAGCGAACCGAGTACCTGCGAGGACGAATTTGTGTCTGTCGTACGGATGGATCGTACGACGTTAAACTTGCTCGGTCTCCGCAAAAATTCTTCAGCGTCTTGCACCAGAATTGCTGTCTCCTGACGACGAGGAAGATGGAGGTAGTGATGACGACTTTGAAGTGGACGAGAAAGAATCTCCAACCGCACCAAAGGAGACAAGTCGACCGAGACAAAACGACTCGGACGATGAATTCGAACCCGACTATGCTCGCGGCGACCGAGTCGAAGCTCGGTTTGGTGGACAAACTAGCTATTACCGGGGACCATTGAACGAGTACATCCTAATGGCGCGTGCGATATTTCGTACGATGATGGCGACGAGGAGGAACGCGTTGCTCCTCGACTGATTCGACCGTTAAAACGACCGAAACTGGGAAGACGACAACGACGAAGAGAAAATCGGGCAATGAATCGGACGGATACGAGTCGGATCTCTTTGAAAGCGACTGATAATGCATGCTTGTGAAAAATGAAACACTTTAAACCGGTCATTAGCAGGACGTACACTTTTTCGTACCGTGTTTATCCAGAAAGGCTGACCTTTGTGAAGTCCATGGCAGCACGTCGGGTCTCGTCAATTGATTTCTCTACAGACGATAGAGCACGCTGCCAAAACACACTCGAGGAGGTAAACACACACAGTTGGCCGTAAGGCGCGATATCACTTACCTTTGCTACAGCATACTTCAACTTCAAACAATGTAGATACTTCCCATCGATGGCCAACCCTCATGGTGTTTTTCAGGGGGTATCTACCGAGCTACGTCCATTCTGGGGTCCAGGGTTGCACTGACGGATATCGCCCAGCTTTATCGACAGCTAACCCAGGTGTTTGAACGGGTATTGCCACACCCAGAGACAGGTGGAATAAGCGTGGCAACGCGAGGTGCAATGCCGCCGACATTGGGACTGACAGTCGGAAAAACATCTCGGTTCTTCCCAAATCTAAAATCCCAAGACTGGGACAAATTGTTGCGGCCTGATAGATGCGTGCAACCACACCCCATGAAAGTGCTTGGCTGTCCGCAACGACAGATCCATACTACGTTACAACAGATACTCGCCCTCCGCCAGTTTCTTGTTCCTGTTGTCCACGATGTGATGCTGAGAATGTTCTTTGGAGACCTCATTGTCGGATCAAGGCTGTTCTTCCTCAAGTCGTTAAATCCTACGATTCAACAGTGTGTGAGACGATCATGTGCTGCGATAGAAACAGTAGAGCACTGTTTCTTCTCGTGCCCAGCTCTGACGCAAATGTGGTCCCCATTGTGGTCCCCATGGCATAAGGCTTTCGCGACGGAGTTGGATTGGCGATTGCTAATTTTTCCTAAACCACGAGACCTGAATAGGGAGTGGAGGCAGAACTAAAAGGTGGTCCTGCTACTGTGGCGAGTCCACACTGCGATCGCGTTCCATGCTACGTGGAGGTTGAGAAACGACATACTATTCCGTGAAACTACAGCTGAAGTACCAAGCGTCCAAAATGTGATGTCCTCTTTTCGACGACACTGTTCATCAATCACCATTCAGCGGAGCTTGAGATTGACGACAAAATTGTAACCTCTGTTCTGGAGAAGTTAGGCTTTGACCCACCTGCGCCGCGAAACACACTACCAGCAAGTCACGTTTGGATTCCACGAAACTAAGCAGCAGAACGACTAAGTAGTATACGATCGTAGCTAGAAAAACGGTTTATCCGACTGGTTAATCAACTTAAATTTCTTTCTCCAACTTCAAACAATGCTGTGAAAGCGCATCAAGGCTCTCCTGGAATGCGATGTCGTTCATGGAATGCTGAACCTCTTTCAATTCAGGGTCGTCAGAGTTGAACAACTTGTTCATCGCCAAAAACAACGCCGAGTCCGAGTGTCCTCGCTCTGTGTCCGACGTCTCCAGTTTTGTTAGCGCATCTTTAAACTTCGACGACCAGGGTCATACGGCTCCACTAGTAGCTCCACCCGTGTTTTGGGTTTGTACACTGGCGAATTTCTTCGACAGACTCTTTCAACTCATTTGCTTTGGCTCGAAGATTTTCAACGCGGGTCAGGTGTAGAGAGAATGCGCGACTTGCCACTTCCCTAGTTTTCGTGCGGTTTCTGTTTGAATTCCCTTTGCATCTGTGACTTCCTTGCAAATGGCTTGCAGTTGCTCAGTCGTAGGCACCTTCAAAAGTCAGCGGCAAAACGTGAGCAAATATGCATTCGCAACATAAGCAATAACGCTTACCACTTCAAAACGGAACAAATCTTTCGTAGGCAAATCTCCAAGCATGTTGATGATCTGAACAATCCCAGCTCGAAGTTGCGGGTCGTTTCCGCCAACCTTTCGAACGAGTGAACGCATGACTTCTTCAAGTGGTGCTTGCAAATGTTCTCTTTCAGAATCGCGGAAGCCTTGTAGATCAATCACTCTGCTGGTCCAAGTCGCGAATAAAGGTTGTTTATTCTGCAGGAGGTCTTGAACAACATCCATAAGGATGTCTTCAGGGCTACGAAATGTATGATCTACACCCGTTTCTGCTATCACTCCTGTTTGAGTTTCTCGTTGAGAGGATGGGATTCTTGAATCATCAACGCTATCATCCGGCGTACTAGCGTATAGTTCCAGCTCTGTGTCGTTATTCGAGTCTTCTTCGATGTTGCAAATGAAGTTATTTGTTGTGTCGGTCTTTCGTCGTTTTGTACGCGGCACACTCTGTCTGTTTGGTGATGGCACAGGCGCAGTGGTTTGCGGATTAGTAACTACCTGTCGGCGACGATCAGAACACTGAGGACGAGTTGTGGCAGACGACATCGGTGGCCTTCGCGCACCAGCTTGGCGAAGTGGCAGTGAAGATCTTGAGACGTCAACATCAGGAGCGTCTTCTACCACCACTGGACGTGTACTCCTTTCATGGTCACCAAGAACCACACTCGTCTCCGCAGGTATTCTCTTGCCATAATGCACATGCTTCGGGTCATTCATCCAATCTTGCTGCCTCAAGTTAAAGGCGCCCCCATCCCTCTTGTACAACCTGTACGCCTGACAAAACGTTTTGCCGCGTGCTCTCGGATTCCACC
Organism: Phytophthora quininea; assembly: GCA_011947345.1. Classification (NCBI taxonomy): domain Eukaryota; phylum Oomycota; class Peronosporomycetes; order Peronosporales; family Peronosporaceae; genus Phytophthora; species Phytophthora quininea. The sequence continues at coordinate 425,806 of JAAVTG010000519.1, forward strand.
TCTACAAACACAAGTGGCAAGACCGGTAAAACAATTACCATCAGGTATTCACCTCGTCGCTCCTTTGCGAATTGAGTGCGCCGGCTAATCTCGTCAATTTCCCGTTCGGTCCTCCGTCCATGCGACTTCACTTCGGTCACACGAGCTCCAACCACAGTTCCTGGTGGCAGTGAATTTAGCCTCTCCAGCGTGCGCTTCATCCAAGGAATGCCTTCTGAGCGCTGAAACCAGTCATGATTAATGTCCGACAGTTCGAGAATATCGTTTTCTCTTGGTCCCGCACGCCACGCAGGACCGTTTTCAGCCACACTCGTCACATACCAGGAGCCTTTATTGTAGCGCTTGTCGTCGTAAGCGACAGCATATCCGAGGGTGGGTTCTGCCGAACTCCACCGATACATGACAAGCTGGAATATGATTAGCTTAGCCCACGAAATAAATGCTAACTGAAGTATATGAAGACTCACCCAAAGCGACTTGTCATCTACTGGAAAATGTTGTTCACTAATTGTTTCTCCATCAAACTCGAGGATGTAGCGAGCAAGGTCCTTGCAGATCTGAGCACAATGCGCGGGATCCTTTTGAGACTGCTGCTGACTGTCCTCAGCTAGAGATTTCTGCTCATAAGACGTTAGTTTTGCTCACAAAAGCTTTAAAGCCGCTGGCAGTCTTACCTTTTTCGTCTGATGGCTTCGAATCGGGTTTTACACGAAGTTGGAATTGGATTTGTCTTGGTGACTCGGATACGAACGACAGAGCGAGGGTGGACCATTTTCAGTTTGTCAAGGGTTCTCTCACTCCAGCGATAGATTGGAGACGGATCAGCAGATTCCGCAAGGACGGAATAACTCTTGAGGACGTCTCCACATTCCATGCCTGCGGTGGCTGCGGATCCTTATGGGTCAACTAGATTGGCCACACAGATGAGTCTGGAGTTCCCGTCGCTTTTTCATCGACTTGCAGCCCCATCCAACCGCAGTTCTCGACCCTGCTTGTATGACTCAGGAAAAGCTGCAGCAGCATATTAGAATACTTTTCAAGAGGGCTGTCGTCTTGTTCTGCACGATGCGCACCGTCGTCGTCGTTGCAGGCATCTTTTCACTGTTTGCTGAGGCGTCCACTCGTGCGATGAAAGATCTCGTCGAGATATCCATCAGCCGGACACTTCAGTATGGAGCTCGTGGGCTCGTGCAGATGGAACTCGACCGAAGCGGTTATCAAGCATGGTACTTGCATGATCCTCCGAGCCCCGTCAACTTGTACGACGACGATCTGCGATTATGCTTTGACCAGAAAATGTACATGTTGCTACTTGCTCGTCCACAGACCGACGGCGCAGAACTTCTCAACGGTCCGCATTGGACCGATCCAAGACTCAACTCAGCGCAGTAGGCAATTGAACCTCGAGGGTGCACGTGTCAATCACCATGTCTAGCAAGCTGCAGACCGACAAGAATCAGAGCTGCTATGGCACATTCAAAACCGAGGATACGAACCACCACCAAGCTTCTGCTGCTGGTGGTCCCTCCTTCTGGTCGAAACTTTTCTTTCGCAAGCCTGATGGAGCTCGGCAACACTCGGCAGCTCAACGAAGCCGATTTATTTCAACTCGACAGAGAGACCCATTCAGCTGCAGCGTTCCAAGACTTTTACAGCACTATGAACGACACAACAAGTCGGTCGTGAAGACAATCGTGGCTGCCTATGGCAGACAATTCCTGTTGGGAGGGGTCTGCATGCTCGTGTCGACTGGTAGCAGCGTGTTCGCCCCAGCAGTGTTGCATCACATGATCACAGCTTTTGGTGAGCCTGAGATCGACCTGTTCGACCTCAGCCTTTGGCTCGGAGTCTTCTTCGCCTTAAAACTCGTGAACGCCGTGGTCACGGCCCACAGTCGTTACTATCTGGAGGTTGTTGCGACGCGGATGGCAGTGGCATTGAAGGCGCTGCTGTTTCGGAAGGCTATGTGTCGCAGTATTCAAAGCAAAGACGACACTAAAGTCGTAGACATCTTGAACCTCTTCTCGTCTGACGTCAACAACATCCTGTGGGCAGCTTTCGATGTCAACATGCTGTGGGTCACACCCATCCAGATCATCGTAGTCGTTTACATGCTCCACTACGTGATCGACGTTGCTGCATTTGCTGGTCTCGCAGTCATCGCAGTTTTCATGCTCGCCAGTTTTGGCATCGCCAAACTTTCAGGCAACGAATATGATAATGTCATGAAGTACAAGGACGACCGCATGAAGACCACCAAGGAAGTGTTTGGCGCCATCCAGATCATCAAGTTGAACGCTTGCGAGAACAAATTCGCAGACAAAATCATCAAGCAGCGTGGTACAGAATTGTCAGCCTTGAAGAGGTTCATTTATTTGACGTCAGCCAACACCTTCACACTGTGAGCATCTCCGTTGTTGGTCTCGACCGTGTCGTTCGCGGTGTATTCGATTGTCATGGAACAAGAGCTCACAGCTGCCAAAGTGTTCACTGCGATCGCTCTCTTCAACGCCATCCGAGACCCACTGCGAGACCTACCTTCTGTAATCCAAGAGTGCATCCAGGCCAAGATCTCTCTTAACCGCTTCTCCGACTTCATGTCCGTGGCTGAGCTCGACTCGAAAAATGTGGTTTGAAATGACCCCACCCAGCCGAGTGATGTGATGGTATTGATTGACAATGGAGCGTTTGGTTGGAATGATACAGTAAGCGTCCCTCTTTTTGGTTGGGCGCTGTCGTCAGATGCCTACTAAGTTCCGGAGATGCAGCCCAGCTGTGTTGAGCTTCGCCAAGTCGATGTAACTCCTGGTCAGTGGGCAGCAGCCGATGGACAACAAGAAGGTAGTCGCTAGCTAATCTGAGTAATAAAGTTATCTGTCCTACGTTGACTACCTCCTAAATCGGTCGGCGTTACTTGACTCGAACAGGGGTGGCGCTGATTGAGGTGCCGTGCGTCGCCGGGCTCACGGGCTATGATACCGTGGAGGCTGGTTACCACTGGCGCCTCCGACGCGGCGTACGGGCGCGGGGGCTACGATACCGCTCACTCGTGCTAGTGCGAGCTCTGATACCGCCGGTTGGGATTGCCGCCACCTGTGTCGACAGTCGTCTGCAACGTAGGAATTAATAGACACCTTGGCCTGGTTGTTGTTCGTGTTTGATCTTCTCTGCTAAATGTAAACTAAACTGCCTACCTCATGCATGCACGGATCGACCTTTGGCTTTGTGCGATCTTGTTCTCGTCAGCTGTTTTGTCCGCGGAAGGTCGTCGCAGTTGCCCTCTGAGGGTCTCGGTTGCCAGCCCCCTCTTCCGCATCGTTATTAGTTACTGCGGAAGCTGCCGACGCGTGGTCTTCACCTCGGTCCGGGTAGTCCTGTGCCGCTCAACCCGCTGGCCGCCCGGACCGATACGTCGCCGCATGCTGCTCATAGTAGTCGTAGTAACTCGCTCAAAATAATCACCAGTTGAAAACCCGTGCATATTACTATACACTGCTGCTAAACACATCAATCTCACTGCGAAGAAAGGTGATTTTGTAGTCGTCCATGGAGTTGTCAAAAGTGGCAAGTCATCGGTGTGTTCGGTGCTTCTTGGTGAGATGAAGAAGTCGTCGGACAGCGTATTTGTTTGAGGCCGCATTAGTTACTACTAACAGCAGACGTGGATCCAGAACCTTACTATTCGTGAGAACATTTTATTCGGTTTTCCATATGACAAGGAAAAGTATCTACGTGTAGTTAAAGCCTGTGGACTGCTGCCGAACTTGAAACAGTTTCCTGTAGGAGATGCCACCGAGATCGGAGAGAAAGGAATTGATCTTTCTGGAGGACAAAAGGCTCGCGTTTGTTTGACTCGCGCGTGCTACTCAGACGCAGACATTTTCCTGTTGGACTCACCATTGGCCGCAGTTGACGCGGTTGTGCAGAGTCAAATCTCCCGAGACTGCATTTGCAATCTTCTGGCGGACAAGACGGTGGTGCTAGTGACCCATTCCGCTGACATTATTGCTAGTGAGGTTGCCAATACGAAGGTTTTGGTGAAAGACGGTCAGCTGAAGATCACAAGACAAGAAATTCGCCAACCTAGACGTTCATTCATCCCCGATCTACCTGTGGAGGACCCCCATGAAAAATTAATTGACGAGAAGACCGATAAAAACGTTGGCCGCCTTGTGGACGATGAAGAACGACACGAAGGTCGAGTGTCCGGACAAGTGTTCTTACGCTACTTTAACTCTCTCGGTGGCGTTAAAGTCTGTGTCTTCCTTTGGTGGTGTAAACATTTTGGCAAGTGTTCCAGATCGGCAGTGACCTGTGGCTCAGTCACTGGACAAGTAAAATAGATAGGTCCTACAACCAAGACGAGACCGTGTACAACATGAAGGTTTACTCGTGCCTGGGAGGTGGAGCGACATTCATGGTTTTACTTCGGTCGGTAATGATTGTGACTGCCGGACTCCGTGCATCACGGAACCTCTTTAGCAGCATGACAACGTCGCTACTGCGGTCCCCACTTCGCTTCTTCGACACGAATCCAATCGGCCGCATCACGAATCGCTATGGCGACGACATGTCCGTAGTCGACTCCAATATCCTGTCCATATTCGGAGCATTTCTTGGCCTGCTTTTCGTCACGGTGTTCCAGCTTGCCACGGCCGTTTACATGATGAATTTCTTGGGAATCCTGATCATCCCGCTCGTCTGGGTGTATGTCAAAACCACAAACCTTTACGTCGATCCGTCGCGAGAAATGGCTCGACTGTCGAAAGTTTCCTCGTCTCCGATCCTCAGCCACGTTGCCAAGTCGGAAAAAGGTGTGGTTGTGATCCGGTCGTTTGGTGAAGAAGCGGTGGCTCGAATGATCAACGAGAACGTCGGCCGCAACGATTTGAACAGCAGATGCTGGATCGCGGAAGTGACGACGCAGCAATGGCTTAAACTCCAGATGCAGCTTATCGGCAGTGCGGTCGCATTCCTTGCCGTGTGGGGGCTCGTGTATCTAAGAGACTTCTTGTCTCCAGGCATGGCTGCACTGGTATTCGTCTACGTTCTCAGTGTTGACAGCACTCTGTCGAGTCTTGGTCAGGAGTGGGCGTGGATGGAGATTGAAATGGTGAGTCCTGAGCGCATTCTCGAGTACGCATCGCTTCCAACAGAAGAAGCTCGACGACCGCTGATCGTCGAGCCTGATGCTGCTTGGCCTCGTTCTTCCGCCATCCAATTCCAAAACGTCGTCTTCAACTACAAACAGGGTGGAGCACCAGTACTCAAAGGTCTGTCCTTCAGCATCAACAACAACGAGAAGATTGGCATTGTCGGTCGTACCGGAGCCGGTAAATCGAGTCTGACCATGGCGCTGTTCCGTATGAATGAGCTGTTAGCTGGCAAAATTGTGATTGACAGTGTGGACATTGCGTCGATGCCATTGCGGACGCTCCGATTCAACTTGTCCATCATCCCTCAGTCTCCGGTGCTGTTCAAAGAACGATTGCGAGGTTACATGGACCCGTTTGACGAGTACAGTGATGTCGACATTTGGTCGGTGTTGGAGAAGGTTGGCATGAAGGAGCAGGTCTCAGCTCTGGAGAACCAGTACATGAACGAACTGACTGAGAACGGCGAGAATTTCAATGTGGGCGAGCGACAAATGTTGTGCATGGCTCGAGCGTTGCTGACGAGGAGTCGAATCGTGGTCATGGACGAACCCACGGCCTCGATTGACCTCGCGACGGAGAAGAAGCTGCAGCAGGTGGTCACCCGAGTTCCGAGCCGCCACGGTGCTGACGATCGCTCATCGGCTGGAAACGGTGCTAGACTCGGACCGCATCCTGGTGCTAAGCGACAGTCGGCTGGTGGAGTTCGACACGCCTCGGGATCTGGTGAAGGATACGGGTGTGTTCTACGAACAGGCAAAGGAAGGGGATATCTCGACAGACTGCACGAGGCACCCGCCAAATGACCGCCATCAATTCGTCGACGACGGCAACGTCAACGATCCAAAGCCGCGCAGTCAACAAACACGTCGGTCGAGTAAACGATGAACCACCCGAAAAATGGTTGACGTGTCGGTCAAGGCAACTTCAAGACGACGAAAAGCGATGGTAAATAAATTCCTCCTTCGCTGCTATTATTTGGAAGCTCCTTTCAATCTCTTCAGTACGAATGGACGGTGCGATCATAATGAGCAGACCAGAGCAACCGCCGATACAACTTGCATCTTCATGGCATTCCCGAAGCACAACCAAAGTGTTGACGTCAAATGAAAACCAGGTCACATAAATATGGAATCGGTGGCAAGTACCGGACATCTTACGTGTTTGGTTACTCTAGTCTATATTAGCGTAACCAAACACGTAAATCAACCCAGTACTTGTCACCGATTCCACGTCAACCTCCGTCTCCAACGTACGTCAGTCTTCAATTTGCCATCGTTAGCACCACCTCCCTCTCCATGGAGCTCAAGGACCTGGCCCCGCTGCTGGTGAAAGCCGAACGTGCCAATGGTGACATCGACCCGACTGTGCTGACTAACATCCTACGTGGCGGCAAAGCTGCCAACGACCGCCGCAAGGAACTGTTGCAAGTGATCGAGCGCCACCCGGTGCTGTCGGACCGTGACATGATGTACCGCAACCACGACGAGCGCTACAATTTCGGTATCAAGAAGGCCTTCCACTACATCAAACTACTGCAGGATGGAGGCTACACGGACCCAGTGGACCAGCAGATCCTGTACGAAGCCATGGCGGAGCCCACAGCCATTGAGGTGCACCGGACCATGTTCACCCCCACGCTGGAGAACCAGGGGACGACCAACAACGAGCCAAGTGGTTGCCATTGGCCAAGAGCTTCCAGATCATCGGAGCTTATGCGCAGACGGAGCTGGGCCACGGTTCCAACGTGCAAGGAATTGAGACGGTGGCGACGTACGACAAGGCCACGCAAGAGTTCATCATCGACTCGCCCACTCTGACCAGCAGGAAGTGGTGGCCTGGAGGACTGGGCAAGACGGCCAACCATGCCATGGTGCACGCGAGGCTGTTCCTGGACGGGAAGGACGTTGGCGTGCAAGCCTTCTTGGTGCAGATCCGGTCGTTGAAAGATCACGAGCCTGTGCCTGGCGTGGAGGTGGGGGACATCGGCCCCAAGGTCGGCTTCCAGCCCATCGACAACGGCTACTGCGCCTTCCACAAGGTCCGCATTCCGAGAGAGAACATGATGATGCGGTACGCCAAAGTGCTGCCTGATGGGACGTTCGTCAAGCCCCAGAGTGACAAGTTGGTGTACTTGACCATGGTGCAGATCCGAGCCTACTTGATCCGTTCACTCGGACAGGGCATGGGGATGGCCACTGCTATCACGACGCGCTTCAGTGCTGCTCGTGTTCAAGGTCGCAAGGCTCCGGGTGCTGCCAAGGGAGAGTTCCAAGTGCTGGACTACCAGAATCAGCAGCACGTGCTGTTCCCGTACATTGCCATCTCGTACGCCGGTCACTTTGCAGGCACCAATCTGGTTGCCATGCACGACTCGGCTCTGGAGATCGTCAAGAGTGGAGACCCGTCATTCGGTGCCAAACTGGCAGATCTGCATGCCGTGTGCTCGGGACTCAAGGCTTGGTTGGCGAACCACGTGAGTGACGGCATCGAGAACTGCCGTCGTCTCTGTGGTGGTCACGGATTTACGCAGTCGAGCAACCTCGGTCACTTGTTTGCTGAGCACGTGGGTGCTTGCACTTACGAGGGAACCTTCGACGTGCTTGTGAACCAGCACGGTCGCTACTTGTTGAAGGCGCTTCACAACGGAAAGCACTTGCCGAGTAGCCCCACGGCTTTCTTGGCCAACGCCAAGCACCACGCTAACCCGAGTCTACGCTGCAAGGCTCAGAGTCCGGCGGACTTTGCCGACCTGCAACTGTTGCTGGAAGCTTTCCGTGTCCGCGCGTCTCGCTGCATTCTGGCACTTGCTGTTGACATGAAGGCTAACAAGAACAACGCCAACGCCTGCATGGTGCAGATCACACGCGCTTCGACTGCGCACGCCGAGCTGATGCTGTTGGAGTCGTTCGTCGACGGTCTCAACGCCATTCCTGCCGGCAACGAGCGTGTGGCAGTCACTCACCTGTGTGAACTCTTCGGTGCGTGGTTGATCACCAAAACCCTGGGCGACTTCCGTGAGGACGAGTACCTGTCTTCGAAGCAGGCTGCGATGGTGCGCCGCCAGGTCGTGAATCTGCTGCCTGTTGTCCGCAAGAACTGTGTGCTGCTCACGGACGCTTGGGACTTTACGGACTTTGAGCTCAACTCGACGATCGGCCGCTACGACGGCGACATCTACCGTGCCCTGGTGCGTCGTGCTGCTGACGAGCCTCTGAACAAGACGCAGGTACCGGAGTGCTACGAGGCATACCTCAAACCGCTCCTGAAGGCGACGCTGTAGGCAGACGATGGCAACGGCGAATGATGGCATGGTGGTATACAGCAAATCAAAATACGAGCACAATATCAACTGTGTAGCTTGCTGATGCTTGTCTTCAACGTAGAGTGGTTAGTTATCTACAGTCGACGGAGCTTGTGGGGTTTGCCAAAGTGGTCCTCGAACCACAGACCGACATTGGCATGGCCGGCATGGACCGAAACTTGCAGTGGTCTGAGTGCGTTCGGATGAACTTCAGCAGTCCAATGCTGCCTGCTCTAACGGCGTCGACTTTACAGCCAGAGTAGAGCTGTTGATCAGCTTTGAAGAAGAGCCACTTGGCAACGTCTAGCTGGTCACCCATGACTGCTGTTCGGATAACACTGTGGGGTTGTGGGGCTTGAAACTGAGCGGCCAAAACCTTACCACGGGGAGGTAGCCGTTTGCAGCGCTAACATCGCGCCGATTCTCTGCGACGTACTCAGCTGTTCAAAGATGGACGTCACCATGCCGAGGTTGACCTTTCCTGCAGCGAGTACCAGCGTATCCGGTTTGCACTTAGTCGGGTAATGGACGCTCAACCACTTCACGTTATCGACATGGCCATTTTCCACTGCAGTGCGCATGGCATTCTCAGTGCAACCTTCCTGGCGATTTTCTGTAGGAACTCTAACACCTTGGGATTTCCACCACCACCAGCAAGATCCATCGCACCTGATGAACACTCTCATACAACCACTTGACCAGTTCGAGGAAGCCGCGACGGGCTGCGTCGTCGATACTTCCTTGCCAGTGCGTTCCCTTCTGGTGAGCGAAAAGCCACTCGAGAACTTCCAAGTGATTGTTCACAACAGCATCTCTGAAGGCTTGTTCGCTGAAGTCCTCGGTACGATGAGAATGCAGCCATTGCAACACGTGCAAATGGCCTGGTGAGGCCGCCCAGTCCATCGCAGCTTTGTCCATGACCGAGGTTAAAAACCATGGACTTAAAGCAACCTGCGCAGTCAAGGCGCCCTAATCAGTTCCCAAATGCATCCGGCCAAGTCATTTCAATGTCGAAAAGTGCTTCCGATCACTAAGGCCGGAGATGGATTCAGCGCAATGATCTCTCGTTTTGCCGTACCAGATCGGATAAGATGTCCGTTCGAGCCAGCAGCTTCCAGAGCTCTCCCAACAGAGTCTTTACTCCTTGAGCCATTTCTTGATGCAGCCTCGAACGATTTTCGGCTGGTCGTCGGCTATCTGCTTTTGATCACGCATATAGTCACTTCAGCACAATCAGGCTGCCCATATCGACGATAGCACTTGCTGCTTGCGAGTCCAAAGCGCCAGGATATCGCTCATACAGCTGCTGTATCGCTTTGAAGAGCCTTCATCTTCAATCGGCAACTTGGATGGAATCAGGTGCATCGCCAACCGATACTGCTGCAGCTTCTCATAGTAGTTTCTGCTCGAACTTTGATCTAAAGCACGAAGCGCAATGGCAAACAGGCGCAAGCTGCCCATGTCAACAGCTCTCACCAATGCACAGTCTGGAGCCAAGAACCAGTGACGAAGTGAAGCAGCACTCCGGCGCACACACACAACACGCACAGACACAAAAGCTTCACTATCATCTTGCTTCGACATCGATGCTTAGTGCGGAGGTGCGTTGACGTGTACTGATGGCAAGATGTGCAGCGACCAATTAGCCTCTCCGCTCACGGATGTAAACGGAGAAAAACTTCTCAACCCGGCTTTCGAGTGAGGTGTAAGGGTCCGGGAACTTATGACAGGCCACCGCAATGAGCGCCTCCTCAAACTGCGGGTACGAAATGTCGTCGTCTTCGCCTGCGCGTCCTGCACCTCTGGGGGCTGCAACACTGCTGTTGGAAGGGGTTGCTGCTGTCGTTGCGACGGTCCGTAAGACTTTGCTGAGAATCCCCAGCACCTTCTCCGTGGTGAGTGTCATGTCCAAAACTCCACGGTCTAGCAGGCACTGACCGAACGTGAAAGCAGTGACACGGTCTGCTCGGTTCTTGTTCTTGACATCCTCCACTGCGTACTTCTCATAAAGAGTTCTAAGGTCATCATTGTACTTGACGAGTAAGCGACGGATAGAAGCGTCCTCCATTTGATGGCGGAACAAATCTGCGTCCGATCGAAAGGCAAACGGAAGAATAAAGTTATCCACGAACAAACAAAAGGACTCCGACATGGTCACGCGGTTTGTCCTGCTCAAAGCGAGCAAGTTAGTGATGCGTACAGTTTACATGTAGAAGAGTCTGAACGTACTCGACGGGGTATTTCTTTCGCCCAACTCGAATCAGTGCTTCCAGGAACTCGATAGGCGGCAAAGCACGATGCGCGTTCACATTTTTCTGCTGAGGAGATGAGGTTAGCTGTGTGAACATATATCGGCGTGAATGAACGTACACTTTTGGTGTCGATAGCTCGGATGATGGCGGTGAGATCGGCTTGATTCATGTTCCCTTCCAGAACATGGCACTCTTTCAGAAGTTCTGTGAAGTCGCCAACGTTAATAGTCTCGTTGGCCGCACCAGCTCGTGTGGCATAGCCTCGATAAATCCGCGCGAGGTCGCAGAAGATGGTCACAAGGTAACTCTGCAGCAGTTTAGCCTCCCACTCGAAATCCTCATACGGTAGCGCTATGTCCTGCAGTTTGTGCTTTGGGATTTTGGAGAAGGCTTCATTTTCATCGCCTAGCATCGAGTCCATTTTCGATAGAATGCCAACTTTTCCACGGGCCAATCGAGCATATGACAGGAAGCATTTCCGCATAACAATCCGCTCAGCTTTGACCCAAAGCACGTGTCCTTCTCGTGATTTTAAATCTTCAGTGTCAATTCGTTTCTTTAGCTCCAACGTCTGCGATAGTGCCAGCTTTACCTTCATGCTCATTGAAATCTCCTCTCCAGTTGCTGGATCTGCCGCTGCTGAGGTCGATGCTGTTGTCATCGAATCTCCTTGAAGCTCGCGCCATTTAGACTTTACCACTTCCAACTGCTGCGTCAGATCTGCACATAAAGCGTAGTAGTCTGGAGCAAGACACGGGGAAAACGTCACGAAGAGATACGTGAGTGCTGCAAAGTTAAATTCTGCGTTCCCAGCTCGAATATCCTTCGCATTGAACAACCCGAGGGGCAGCCACATGGCTTGTCCGATCGTGTTGATCATGAGCTCCAGTCGCTTGTCGATGCTGGCTTCGCGACGAACATGATCCAAGTACCTTTCCATTGCAATCTCCGTTAGATCCTCACCATTTTCACGCAACACAGACGTAGCTTCCAAGCGCGATACCGTCGCGCCAGGTGGTCGCCTAATGCGCGTCCGACACATCGCAGCATGCAACAATTTGGTAACGACCGCGAAAACTTTACCGTCGTTTAAACTCGAATGGAAGTTCTGCATCCGAGGAGCTGACAACCAGTCTGGAGGTTGCCGATCTAGCAGAGAGTTCACCCACTGCGTTAGAATCGCATCAGCACGATCGACTGGCGCTTCGTAGTCCATTTTAAAATTGTTTGAAGCCGTCTCGGGTCCACCGTTCGCTTGGGTCATAGCCGCATCCATATCGACGAGTGGATTGTAAAAGCAGAGTTCTCGGGCTTATCGATCGACTGCATTAAGTCTCTCGTGCAGAAGTCACTGAGGTTTTGTCGTCCTTCACTCGTGCTGAGCACTTCCACTTGAGTCTCTATGGAATGCGTCAATGCCGCCACGAGCTGAAAGCTAGCCTTCTTATATTCGGAGCTCTCCACTCGCATCCGTTCGAGTTCGCGAGGATCAATTACCAACCTCTGCAACGACGCAGCTAAACTTCGTGCTTCTCGACATTCCCTCCGCAACTCGAACAGCTCTCGATCTTTGGCTTTCATCGACGCTTTCAACGCCGCAAGTTGACTTTCGAGCGCCTCCGCTTTCTCTCGCTGCATCGCCTCGTAAATTCTAGCCGCCGACTCGCGCTCAAACCCGTCGCCATGCAGCTTCGACACTTCTCGCGTCTTCTCGATCGTCTCTCGCTGCTGAACTTCCGCGTACAACATGGCGCCGACGATTCTCCTCTTGTAGATAAACGTCTGCCAGTTCCTCCACAACCGCCGAATTCGCTGTTTTGCAATAAATTGTTCAGCCAGTTGCCGTTTCCTCTTCGACCGTCTTGCAGCTGCCTTCCAAGACTGGAAAACCCACTGCACCACTACTGCCATCCTCGTAAATGCTCGCCTCGTGGCTTTTTCAAAAGCGAATCTACCGCTTGGACCAGCTGCGTCTTGTACCGAGCGCCATCCTGTTGCTTAAACTGCGTGAAACAAGAGAAGCACATTTCTGCAAAGCCTCCACAGCCAGCACATCGAGAGGACGAGGTCACTGGCGCTTGATTCGGCCCACTCCAAGCAGCTCCGTGCGTTATTGTCTTGGATAAAGCTGCAGAGTTAAGAGGAGCAATACTTCCTGCTACGACTGAAGCCCGTCTGACGGTTGGTTGAGCGCTTTCCGGTCGATTCTGCTGCTGTAGACGCTGTGGGGCGTCTTCTGCAGTGCCAATCATGGAATTTAAAGTCTCTGTGGACGATAACGCCATCGCCGTGGTCGGTCGGGGCTTTCGTCGACTAATATCATTACTTGGAGATGTTTGTAGGGAATTTGGTCTGGAAGCTGCGTCGGGGAGTTGATCTTTAGCTGTTTGTGCGTCTGTTGGTTAGTGGACGGGGACAGAGACGACGGTCCAGTGAGCGTTGGTTTCCGCACGGTCACAGGCAGAAGGTGAGACCGAGAAGAGCCTGGCGGTGGTAACGAGGTCAGAGACGACGACCGGTTCATTGGCTCTGTGGATCGATCAAGACAAGAGCTTTTTAATTTTACCTCTCCTTTCTGGGAAGTGGCCAAACCTTTTCACAGACGCACCTCTTGAACAATCGTTTCGAATCGAAATCGTTACTGCAGAGCTGCCAGTTGCTGGATGGAGGCGATCACGAGGTTCACGTGCTCCGACACTTCTCGAGCTTTCTGTTGCCACTGGTTGCGCTTCCTAGAAGCGGTGTAAGCATTCTCCATAATAAATATTGCTACGACTAGATCAGGGACGTACTTGGTTAGATGGTCCAGATGCTGCTGCACCCATTTGCGCGCCTCGGGTACCGTCATCTCCACGTGGAAGTTGAGACCAATGTCGACTGTGATCTTGGACGTGTCGGGCACTTTGGCGCGCACGTGGAAGCGCTCGCCGACGTCCACCAGTGTGTGTAGGGACTGTCTATTCTGGGCAGCCAGGTCCTCCAGCAGCTCGCGCAGCTCCTGGTACTCCTGGATCTCCTGCGCCAGCTTGTCGCGGTGCTCCAGCGTCTGCTTCAGCTGCGGACGCAAAACCTCCTCCACGAACGCGCTGTAGCGCTGCAGCGCCGCCGCCGAAGACTCGTCCATCGCTGCCATTTCTTGTGCCTACACTAATTTTGACTGACAAAGCCCTTCTAAATTTAGCATTTAAAAGTGCTAGATTTCTAGTAGCTCATGGCGCTGACCTCCGATCGCAGCAGCACAGTCTTGCTGCTTGTGCGGGGCGTAGCACAATGTATCTGATCCCATTCCTGACGCCGCCATCTTGTTTGCTTTGCAACAAGTGAGCAAGTTTCTCCCACGCAGCAACAACTCGACAGCAATGGTCATCGGTCCTCTTGCGAGGGGTACTGAAGGTACCTGGTGAATCGACACTGGAGGGAGCGTGGGACGTCCATCGGCAGGTGGATCAGAGCGTCCACGGCGGCTGAAGGACGCAGCTCTCTGCGCGTCGAGACCACCAAGACAACGCTTGATGACCATAGCAACGCGGTCGCTCCTGTCCCGCGGTGGGTGAAGCGGCATCGGATCATTCCCCAATCTGCCGACAAGCACCAACTTCCTACTGCCAACTCGAATGGAGCTCAAGGACCTGGCCCCGCTGCTGCTCAAAACCGAACGCGCCAATGGTGACATCGACCCCACGGTACTCACCAAGATCTTGCGAGGCAGCAAAGCGGCCAACGATCATCGGAAGGAGCTTCTGCAAGTGATCGAGCGCCACCCGGTGCTTTCGGACCGCGACATGGTCTACCGCAACCACTCGGAGCGCTACAACTTTGGCCTGAAGAAGGCTTTCCACTACGTCAAGCTCATCCAAGACGGACACTACACGGACGAGGAGCAGTCGATCTTGCTCAATGCGCTGGGTGAACAAGTGCCTTTCGACCTGCACCGCATCATGTTCATCCCGACCATCGAAAACCAAGGCACTGATGAGCAACGGGCCAAGTGGCTGCCCCTCGCCAAGAGCTACAAGATCATTGGAGCCTACGCGCAGACAGAGTTGGGTCACGGCTCCAACGTCCAAGGCATTGAGACGGTGGCAACGTACGACAAGGCCAGACAAGAGTTCATCATTGACTCACCCACTCTGACCAGCAGGAAGTGGTGGCCTGGTGGTCTGGGCAAGACCTCGACTCACACCATCGTGATCGCTCGGCTGTTCCTGGACGGCAAAGACGTCGGTGTGCAGTCGTTCATCGTCCAAGTTCGCTCACTTGAAGACCACAAGCCGCTGTCGGGAGTTGAAATCGGTGACATCGGGCCCAAGGTCGGCTTCAACGCCATCGACAACGCCAACTGCGCCTTCCACAAGGTCCGCATTCCACGGGAAAACTTGTTGATGCGGTACGCCAAAGTGCTGCCCGACGGCACGTTCGTTAAGCCCAAAAGCGACAAGTTGGTGTACTTGACGATGGTTTACGTTCGAGCGACGTTGCTTAAGGGACTGGGAGAACGTCTCGCCATGGGCACGACCATCACCGCTCGATTCAGTGCTGCTCGCGTTCAAGGCCGTAAGCCCAGCAAGAAGGGGAGTTCCAAGTCCTGGACTACCAGAACCAACAGCACACTCTGTTCCCGCTCATCGCCATCGCGTACGGCTCGCAATTCGCCGGTACGATGGTCATGAACATGCACGACTCGGCAGTAGAAGGCATCAAGAACGGCAGCTCATCGTTCGGCGCTAAACTTGCCGAGCTCCACGCCGTGTCGTCCGGTTTGAAGGCTTGGCTGTCCGACCGAGCTGGCGAAGGTGTCGAGACTTGTCGTCGTCTCTGTGGAGGTCACGGATTCTCGCAGTCCAGCAATTTAGCTCACCTCTTTGCTGAGATTGCAGGAGCCAACACATTCGAAGGAACGGCCGATGTGCTGGTCCAGCAACATGCACGCTATCTGCTCAAGGTGGTCGCGTCGCTGCCCTCTCAGGAGCCAGCGACGCGCTTCCTGAACAAGATCAAGATCTACAGCGCCCCCACTCTGCGCTGCAAGGCTCACACACCAGAGGACTTTGGGAACTTCGACCTCTTGATCCAAGCTTTCCAAGTCCGTGCCACCCGCGCTGTCGTGACGCTGGTGAAGCAGATGAAGGAGACGAACCGCGACACCAACGCGTGTATGATGCTCATGACTTGTGCGTCCACTGCCCACGCAGAGCTGCTGCTGCTGGATAGCTTCGTGCGTGCTGTCAACGCCCTCCCCATTTCCAATCATAACGAGAAGGCCGCGCTATCGAGCCTGTGCGTACTACTTAGCACTTGGTTGATCACTCAGTCGCTTGGAGACTTTCGCCAAGACGGTTATCTGTCGTCGCAGCAAGCCGACCTGGTCCGTGGACAGATCGTTCGTCTACTGCCGATCATCCGCAAGAACAGTGTACTGCTCACGGACGCCTGGGACTTCACCGACTTTGAGCTCAACTCGACGATCGGTCGGTACGACGGCGACATTTACCGTGCGTTGGTGAAGCGTGCTGCTGATGAACCGTTGAACGCGAGCGAGGTTCCTGAAGGCTACGAGGCGTATTTGAAGCCGTTGATTCAGTCGAGCATGTAGACGATGCTCGGACAGAAAAAACGTATTACATTCACTGCTATTGCTTTCACCCCTAGCTTTGCTGGCCTTCGTTTTAGCCCTGGTCCTGTGCTTGGCTACTGCTGTCGATCTTGGTGAAGATGGCGCCGATGGCGTCGACCTCATCCGCAGGACGACCGTGAAATTCGCTCAGCTGGAAACCTTTCGGAGCATTCATCGTTTTGCCAGCACTCGTCTTGGTTCCTCCCTCGACAGATCGCCCCTTGTTGGTCTTGAACTTGAGATAGAAGACGCGCGCGTGTTCGTCCTTCTTGCCACATTGCGCCTCCATCGACGTGATGAGCTCGCCCGACTTGAGATGGAGCTTCTTCGGGGTGCCACTAGTGCCGCCGTGGGTGAGTGTACTCTCGGTCGGATCGGACACTTCCAAACTGACGGCGTCGATGCGCTTATCACCACGAATGGTGATGGTACTAACCGTCTGACCAGCAGCAGCCAACGCGACGTCGGTGAACGGAGTACTGTGGGGCCGACAGCGTCGCTCAATTTCAAGTCTGGGTTGGTCATCCATGAGAACTTGACGCAATCGGAGCGTGGTCCGACAACGCAGACTTTTTCTTGTCGAGGAAAGCGGCGTTCTCGTTGCTCCACTCGTCCAGCGTCAGGGTGAGGAAACTGTTGCCGCGGAACATGATCTTGTCGACGACCTCGCACTTGTCGGTCATGTTCTTCTCGTCACACAAGATGGGGCCGGTTCCCTTTTCAGGAGGGACGCCCTTGCGGATGTACTCGACCCAGCCGTCGGTGAGGTTTTGTCCCTTGACGAAGTCGGCGATGGTGTCGAGTGATCGCGTGTAGCGAGTGTTCGTGTCGCCCATGACAATGACAGCCTTGCCACCTGAATTCGCGTCCATGTACTCGCTTAACTGCGCAAGGTTTGCTGCTCGAGCTTTCTGGTCGTCGGTGGTTGTGCCTGCATCCGTGTGGAGGTTATACAGGTCGAGGGTGACGCCTTCATCCAGCCGAATCTCCACCAACGTGAAACCCTTTGCTGTTAAGCAATCAGCTCCTTCAAAAGAGCTGCACTGCTTCCATTTGGTGCGTTCGACGCCCAAGACGTTACTGAACGGGTAGTGGGAAAGTGTGTTGAGCCCACTGCCGAACGGGACGGCGCCGCTTGTCGGAGTTCGGTACTTCTGCGTCTTCTGGAGACAGAGGCAGCGTCGCTGCCGGCGACGAACGCGATTGCAACCATCAGAAGAACGGAGATCACGCGCATGGCTAGACTTGAGGTTCTGTCGGTGAGGAGGTGGTTGCTCAAGGGACAATTTGAAAGTGACTTGCGATTCGACGCTGGAAGAGCAGGCAACGGGTCCTCAACTAAGACTATCGTCCCGTGGGTTGCTATTACCAAGACTACCAAGCCTTGCTCGATGACCGAGCTTCACGAAGGGATCTGCGAAAGCGAGCCTGAATCCCATACGGTTCCAGTTCGATCATATTGCCGTCCACGGCGCTCTACTTGGGGACAACTTCAACTACGTTTTCACAAGTCTCATATTCACACGTCACAGATACTGTACTGTACTGGATAAGCCTGATCTTGGCAATGTCCTCGAGTCGATGGTTCCTCATGCCATTTCCCAGCACTGCGTTATCGCTCTACTATGTAGATGCTGCCGTAGTAGAGCAACCTGGCGGAAACTCCGGTGCTGCAGCTTCCGCACACGTCGCAGATGCTCACACGTCACATATTTCTGAAAATCACTCGGGTTTAGTATACTCCAACTGACCAATCATTTGATACTTGTGTACTGTACACAATTCCATTTTGGTTGGTTCTGACGCCTCGGCTTTCTTGCTTGCAATTCACTTTGTGATTCTGTGGAGCATCAGCAGCTGAGAAACGAATCGAGATCAAGATGGTTGCCTCTAAGAAGTCGGTATGAATCAACACCAAATTCCATCCGATGGACGAGGCTTGGAGCGATTAGTGGCCCACTATCTTCCTGCGAAGTCGAACGGATCAAAGTCTAGCAGCGTGTTCGATGGAGGAGCTAACTGTAATTGTCCCGTCATGCTGAGCAGAAGAAGTCCTCGGACAACATCAACTCGCGCCTGCAGCTCGTGATGCGCTCCGGTAAGGTGGCGCTGGGCTACAAGCAGACGCTCAAGAACCTGCGCAGCGGCAAGGCCAAGCTGGTCATCCTGGCGTCCAACACGCCGCCGCTCCGCAAGTCGGAGGTCGAGTACTACTCGATGCTGGCCAAGACGGGCGTGCACCACTTCTCGGGCACCAACAACGACCTCGGCACGGCTTGCGGCAAGTACTTCCGCGTGTCCTGCATGTGCATCCTGGACGCTGGTGACTCGGACATCCTGCGCTCCATGCCTTCGGAGAACTAGATGGAAGCAGGCACTTCTTGTTTTAAGTAATGTTGCTAGTGCTTCGGCTGCTAGTGATAGGAAAGAAACGACATCTTTTGAGGCTCCACAAGACGATTCTTTGGAGTTTGATATTGGAAGTATCTATGACCTATTGACACTCACATACCTACCTTCAGATACACGAGCTCTTCATACACACGAGCTTAGTCCTCCGTTGCTGCTTCCGTCGAGTTCCAGCCGTCGACGAAGCCCCGAGTGCCGTCCGGACCTTTGGCCATGCGAGAAGCGACCATGGCGTTGGCCCCGACTTGGCGCATGGCTTCCTTCAGCGTCGAGTTGACAGTCCGCGCGTTTCGCGAAGGAGGGCTACTAGTGGGGTTTGCTGAGGCGGAGGTGCGTAGGATGCTTGTAGCGTGGCCGAGGATGGTCTCAACGGCAGGCTCAGGGTCCTTCGTCTCTCCTTCACCTTTGGTTTCGTCGTCTGTCGCATCGCCATCAGCATCAGCAACAGTCTCTTTCGCCTTGGGCTTCTTGCTCTTGATGGATAGTGTTGCCGATGGCGGTTTGTACGCAAACTCAACACGGTCGCCGACGTTCAGGATGTCGCCGCGAAGCACATTCCTAGGCGTGAATTGCGCATCCACTGCTGGCTCCTCGCCGTCAAGACGCACGACGCCACCAAAGTCTTCAGCCACTTGAGTCACCACACCTTCCTTGGCATGCGACACAAGGAGACGGACTTGAGCAGCCCGCAGGTTCTTGGGGGTGATTTGAGGGATGAACTCCACTTCGTCACCCTCGCGAAGAACTGCCGTCTGGTCGGCAACGTCTCTGATGTTGTAGAAGTACACCTGCGTGGTGGACTTCTTCGAGGGCGCTTTCTTGTCGGCCTTCTTTGTCTCGCCCTCCTTTGTTTCAGCTTCCTCGCTGCCTTCCTTCTCCTCTGCTGCTTCTTCAGCGTCCTCCTCATCTTCCTCATTATCATCAGCTTCTGCGTCACTAGCTGCATCCTCCTCCTTGGTATTGTCCCCAACCAAGCGGATCCGACCCAACGTGCTCGACTTGTTCGCAGCGCCCTTCGTGAATCGCCCCTTCATGCGGGCCAGGAAGCTTGGCTTGACGACGACACCTCTGACGCTCTTCGCTGCCGCGTTCTTGATGGTTCCAGCTGGCACCACGGCAATGCGCATGGCACGTTTCCTCTTCTTCTTCTCGTCTACGAACACACTATACTGAACCTCCGTCCCTTCCGTCAGTTCCGCCAACGTTTGGCCCGAGGTGATCTCGTTGATGTGGAAAAACAAGTTCTCCTCCATCGCTCCCGTCTCGGATAGAACAGGCTGGATAAAGCCAAAGCCCTCGGGCTTCACTGAAACAATCAACCCTTCACTCTTAGGTTCATCGCTCGCGGACGACTTCGTCGCCTTGACAGCGACCTTAGCAGCAGCTGTAGCAGCTTCAATGCACGAATCTTAGTGCATTGGAATTGCTTCGTTCGCTTCAGCAAGACAAGATTGAAATTGACGCGATCGCCGACGTGTGGATTGTACCTCACGTCCTCCACGTCATCCTCTTTGAACTCCACCGTCAACTCAGGGGAGAAGCAGCCAGCTTGTCTTCCACAGTCTTAAGCAGAACCTTCTCGTCGCCAACGATCTCAAGTTGTCGGTGCGCGCCTTCTCCGCGACTCTCGTGCCTCAAGCCCAGCCAGTCGCTGTATTCATGGAGTGCAGCGCGCTCGAACTTGGACAGCGAGCTCGGGAACGTGACGCGGATTTCTGATTGGCTTTTGTTGTCGTCCTTCGTTTGACCGTCGTCCTTCGATGCCTCATTTCCTTCCACCTCTTCTTGGGGTTCCTTGACAGCAACTTCTGCTGCAAGGAAAGCTTCATCGAGCTTTTCTTTGAGCTCTGGCAGGAAGTCAATCAAATGCTGCTTCGTTGGCGTGACGAAGCTAATCTTACCAAAAGAAAACTTGGGGAACTGCTTCATCTTATCTCCTCTTCCCCACGGGTCGAGTGACCCCTCCGAGAACTGGGTACAGCAATGATTTTACCTTCAAGAGCCTCGGCAGCAACATCTTCCCATTTAACGGTGCCCCGGGGCAAGATTTGCAGCCGAGAAGCTCGCACATGGTCAGACTTGTTGTCCACAATAATATCAAACGCCACCTCCGTGCCATTTGAAAAGTTCCGACTCGTGCCCATCACGTCTGAAAAGCGGAAATACGCGTCACTCGAACGCTCCGCGCACTTGATGAACCCAAAGTCCTCCTTCATGGCGTTGATCATGCCAGTCTCGCGGTTCTTCGGGTTCAGCTGCAGCACGCGCACCTTCACCGCCTTCATCTTTCCTGTGCGCTTATCAAGTACCTCATCAAAGACCACCTTATCGTCAATGTGCGGGACGTAGCTCATATCTTCAGTGTCGCACAAGCGGAAGGACACTTTCTGCTTCTTGGCTTTGCCGTCTTTCGCTCCCTTTTTCTTCTTTGAAGGCTTCGCTTCTGCCTCAGCCTTCGCCACTCGGACTTTTCCTCAGCAGCTGCGTCTTCTTCAGCGGAGGTGACTGCAATTGCACCAATCACTTCGGGAGCATTCCGAGGATCCTTGGGCAGCTTCGACACCAGGCCTTCGACATCAGCACGTACTAATTTCTCGAAGGAAACGCTTCCAGCTGGTAGCTTTTGAACACGCAATGCTGTCAGACGCGAGCGAGAGCGTGCCGAGTCATCTTCTTGGTCTTCGTAAACGAAGAAAGAAACCTCGTCACCCTCGCGAACGACAGGCTTCGCTTGGCGCCCACGTTGGGATTTATCTCCTGCTTCAGGCTCGACCTCTTCTTTGTTTGCAGTCGCATCAGTCTGCTCAGACTCACGAATCTCATGGAATGGAAAGTAAACATCCACCGGACGGTCGCAGCACTTAATGAAGCCACCACCGCCCTTAATCCGCTCCACCACACCAGTCTCGCGAGTCATCGTCGCCAACTTGGCTTCGATTTCCTTCTCGAGCTTCTCGCGGGCAGAAGTTGAAATTGTGATATCGACAGCACGCTTAGCTCCCGTCTTGCGGTGCTTTGCAATGCGGAAGTGCACCTCGTCTCCAAAGTGAGGGATCAAGCTCTTCCGAGGACGACCGTCGCTCTGTTCCTGGTCTTCGCCCTCCGTCTTTTCACTTGAAGCCACGCTATCACTGTTAAAGCGGACAAACTCGCGTCTGGCGAGTGTTTTCTTAGGAGACTCGCTACCTTCACCCGTCTGCTCCTGTTCTTCACTGCCCGTGGGCTCTTTCGTTTCCGCGGCGTCACCTTCCATCTCTTCAGACTCCTTGGTCTTGGTGATCTCAATCAATCCATGTCCCTCCTCACGCTGACGTCCATCATCGCGACCGTAAAAGCTATGACCGCCATGACCTCCACGAGGCAAGCTCTTGGTCACGACGCCGTCGTAAAACTCCTCCGACACCTCCTCCACGACGATCGTTCCCTTGGGCAGCGCCACCAATTGACACGCCATCTCCTTGTCTGATCGCTGGTTGTACTTGACGCGGAACTCCACCTCGTCCTGCAGTTGCACATCCATCGGAGCCTCCGAGATGTGGAAGAAGAGGTCTCCCTCCCTCTCCATGCAGCTCACAAAGCCAAAGTTCTCCTTGATGGACACCACGAAGCCCTGCTCCACGGGCATGTCTCGTCCTCCGCCGCGACGGTCGTTAAAGTCCGTCCTCCGGTCCGAGTTGTGTCCCCAACGGGCTGGGTCTGCTCGCCCTCCTTGTCCTCCTTGTCCTCCTTCCCGTTCATAGCGTCCTCCAAAGTCTCGGTCTCGTCCGCTATCGCGGTCTCGTCCGTAGTCTCTGTCCCTTTCAAAGCGTCCTCCTCGGTCGTATCGTCCTCCATAGTCGCGATCTCTTTCAAAGCGACCTCCGTCCCGATCAAAGCGTCCTCCCTCTCGGTCGTAGCCACGTCCACCGTAGTCTCGGTCCCGTTCGAATCGTCCTCCTCTGTCATTAAAGCGTCCTCCTCCGCCTTCTCTGTCCCGATCGAAGCGCCCACCTCGGTCGGATCCTCTGGCATTAGTGTTACCGCTGCTCTTCTCCTGTCTGGGGGCTACAGGGGCCGCTGCCTGGGGCGCTGGGGTCGGAGTCACTTGCTCGGTCGGAACTGGAAGAGGTGCGGGCGCCGAGTCCTCGTCGTCGGCGGCCCAGTCGCCTGGCTGCGGGGAGCGGAACATGGCACACTTGATCTCCTTTTGACGTGTGAAGCCACAGCCATTTATGTCATTCTAGAATTTACGAGTCTTTTCAAATCATTTAGAAGTCTTAAAACGTTCCTAAAAAATACAGTATTATTTATTCGGAACAAGACAAACGGAGCCATAGCGAGAAGTTCGATACATACGAAGCTGCTCGGTATCAGTCAGTATGTAGAGCCATCATGTTCTGCCGGATAGTTTCTGGAGGAATTGCTGGAACAATGGTTTAATCCCGTTTTTGAGTGTGTTGTTGATCGCAATGAAATCTGAATTCATTAATGAAGTTAAATGAAAAGAAAATAAGCTAAAACCATTACGGGTTCACTAGCTGCTAATAGCGAGCGTGGAGGGCCACCAGTAATAGTGCGGACACCAGCCGCCCTCGCAAATGTTGCTACAATTGTCGGGCACCGTGAGCAGTGTTAAAGTGACTACCAAACAGCCACTACTCCTCCGTAGACAAGTTGAAGCTGCACAGCAGCCAATCTACACAATACCACACCAACTCCTGTTGCATAGCACCTGATCTGTCGGAACGGCGAGCTCCAGCGGAAACACTCTTGTCACCGCTGAAGTTGTCATCATAGCCACCTCTAAGGTTGTGATGGCTGACATCTTGTCGTCGTCGTTATCGCTGCTGGTATATTGGAGCCTTGCTTTTTGCTCATCTGTCCCATTTTGAAGATGCCCGCTCGAGCTGAGCCTGTCATGGACCATGTGAAGACAGATTCGTGCGAACGCGACCATACTGCCTCCGTTGCCGTACGACGCGGTGGTCATCTTTGATGAGATCAGTCACGCTGACTTCGACACGTGCCTGGCTACTGCTGGTTTGGGTTAGTATTAGGAACGGTGACGCCCGAATTGGCACCGCGCCGTCGAGGGAAATTTTGATGAGAACGAAGACATCCTTGTCGCTGGTACCCACCCTCAGCACGCGGAAGAAAGGCTGGATACCTCCTCTATGGTTGCTTACCCGGTCCAAGGTGAGTACAAGCAATCCGAGCATCAAGTTGTCTGCGCATAACAGCTCATCTAGAAATGAAGATATACTGTCGACCTACGCCGTGCACGTCGTCAACTGCACGCTTGCGTGTAGAATAGTGTTGCTTTCCGGATTTATGCTGTGAACGGTAGGTAGTTGTACGACGATAGTTACCATCTTCCATAGAGGAGGAGCGGTATAAGTCGAGGTGGATGACGCTTACACTCGAGAGTTCGCGCTCAACCTTGGGCTTGCAGATACCACGAATCCTACTGCGGCGAACCAAGGCCAGATCAATCAGACCGTTGCATTGGAAACTCAGCCGAGTTGCCATCCATCTACATATTTATGAAATGACTAGTACTTGACAGGCACACATCGTCTGCTATATCGTAAACTGTATACTTCAACTGTAACAAATACATTAACTGGCCAAGTTCATGAAACATTATCCCATGGTAATGTTCGTGCTGCTATCGTTCCTGCTGACGATGCTGTTCATTTACTCGCGCAAGATACGAGTCGCTGAAGCAGAACTTCGTGTCACTCTAGAGCGCTGTAACAGTCCCACGAAATGGAGTTACTTGAGTGGCGAGTCCCAGCAAGAAAAATAGTTTTTTATAAGGTCTTGCTCTAGTTTTTCTTACAGTGTATCTAGATGTAATACTCATAAAATGTAGGTGCTTTTTACCCAGTCAATATTGCATTGACCATGGAAGAGGAAGTGCTGCGGTTCTGGTTCGATGGCGACCAGAGCGAGACATACCGCAGCAAGTGGTTTCCTGCCGACGGATCGGACAGGCAGAAGCAGACGGATGTGGAGGTGACGAACAAGTTCGGCGAGCTGCTGAGGAGGGCGGAAGCAGGAGAGCTCGAGAGCTGGCGAGAAACCTCGGCGGACCATTGCGTGGCGCTGATCCTGCTGCTGGATCAGCTCTCCAGACACGTGTACAGAGACCGAAGTGTCGCTGAGAATGAGCAGCAGCGTAGTCGCAATGATGCTCACGCGCTAGAGATCGTGGAGCAGACTTTACTGCCGAAGCACTGGCACGAGCAGCTCCCCGTGCCTCGCTTCGTGTTTGCATTGATGCCACTGCGTCATTCGCCCACTCCTGAGAGGCTGAACGAGGTGCTGGCTGCTATTGAGGCAAGACGGCAATTGCAGGAGGAGCACGGAGTTCTATTGGAGAAGTTCCGACGCACCACGACAGTAAGACTGCAACATTTGAGAGGAAGGTCAAGTGATGCTGAGACGACGGAGATCAATGACGACGACATTTTAGAGAGAACGTTCATGGAGACGGACGAGAGTGACATGCCGAGGAATCGACTGTATCGAGCGATGGACGAGTACTTGGCTAAGATGAACGCCCATGAGCATTCGCATGTCGCGGTTTCGTTGTCGGGAGGTGTCGACTCGATGGTGGTGGCGTATCTGCTGCACAAACTGCGTGAAAAGCACGGAGGATTTACGATTGTTGCTGTGCATATCGACTATGGCAACCGACCGGAAAGCGGTGCCGAATGCGACTACGTGCGACGTTGGTGCGAGCGGTTTGGGATGGTTTTTCATGTTCGCCGTATCGACGAAGTGAAGCGTGCTAGTACTCGCCGTGACGACTACGAGCGTGTTTCGCGCGAAATTCGATACTCGACGTACGTTGAAGTTATGGAGAAGTACAACATCCCAGGCATGTGCTTCGGTCATCACCGTGGCGACGTGCAGGAGAACGTCATCTCGAACATGATGAAGGGGCTGAGTCTGCTCAACCTGAACGGCATGCAGTCAAGTAGCATCGTGAACGGCGTGCGTATCTGGCGTCCACTGCTAGACTTCGACAAGGATGTCATATTTGACTTTGCGCACCAGTATGGCGTGCCGTATTTCAAGGACACAACACCGAAGTGGAGTACGCGCGGCAAGCTGCGCAACCACTTGGTGCCACTACTGAGAGATATGTACGGCGACGGCTTCCTCAACAACTTGTCGGCGCTGGGTGCAGAATCAACGCAGTGTGCCGAGCTAGTGGATTCGCAAGTGCTAGCTCCGATCATGCGCTCCGTGGGCTCCAGTGAAGTGGCTGTGTGGGTCGACTGCGGCTTGCTCTCCGATCAACCCTTTTTGTCTGGAAGGAAGTGTTCCGCCAAGTGTGCCATTCCATCATGGGCAACAGCATGGTGCGCGAGAAGCCCTTGCACGAGTTGATCCAGAAGCTGGAGCGCCTCGACGCGGGTCCTACCGGTAAGGCCAAGCACAAGAACAAGGACGCGGAGGTGGGGTCGTGGGTGACGCTCAAGAAGGGCAACCGCTCGTTCCTGACCAAGGACAAGCAGCTCATCATTTTCCGCGACCGGTTCTTCCCTCGTCAAGCGTATGCAGCGCAGCAGTTGCCTATTGTTGCAGGCGAGTCGTACGAATTCGGTCCTTGGAAGGTGCAGACGCAGTTGCTGGATGAGAGCGACCAAGTTGTGCGAGACCTTCGCGAGTGCAAACCGCTGACGGTTTGGGACTTGGTGCGCTCCAACGGACTCTCGTACGTGTTCCCCAACGCCCCGCAATTGGTGATTGACCGCGACTCCCGTTTCCACGTGCTGCGCGCCATTGAAAAAGTCATCACGGACTTCATGCCCATTGTGTCCTCTGTCGGCGCCTTCGATGTGGTCGATGCGGGCGACGTCAGCTCGAAATGGGTACATGTTACCCTTTCCTACTCGAATTAGACCTTAGCTCGCTGTAAAGGTGATTTTAGAGTCTATACAAGCTAGTGGGCGACTTTATGAGTGCCTATACAAAAGCAAATGGCTACAGAATATTAGCTTCTTCGAGATAAAGAATTAATTTCTTCCAATGGGAGGGCGCGTCGAAAGACTGGCCCAACGCGTCTTCATTTTTGCCGCCGTCATAGCGTAGCGCTCCGTACTTGCAGCCTCCGTATCGACTATGGCAGAGCTCACACCCGAGGCCTCGCGACTGTACCGCGTCCGCAAGACGACGGTCAAGATGCTGCACAACCGGTAGGTCTCCGTTCGCCCTCCATTCTGCAATATCCACTGGCAGATGGAAACTATGCACTAAACTGATTTTGTATTGCAGAGGCTACATTGTGAGCGAGAACGAGCTGGTGATGACGCCCGAGGCCTTCCAGACGCAGTTTGGGGACAACCCGACGCGCGAGATGATGACGATCCTCGTGGAGAAGATCGATGACCCCAGCGATAATTTATTCGTCTTCTTCCCCGAGGACATGAAGGTCGGCGTCAAGCCCATTCGCAAGTACGTAACGATCAGTTTATTGCAGCATCTTGTTTTTTTACTAACAATTTATCTACTGTAGCTACTGCAACCGCATGAAGGATGAAAATGTGACCAAGGCCATCCTAGTAGTTCAGGAAGGCATCACCCCGTTCGCCCGCCAGGCGCTGAACGAGATGGCGCCCCGCTACAAGATCGAGCACTTTAAGGAGACGGAGCTGCTGGTGGACATTACGGAGCACACGCTGGTTCCCGTGCACCGCGTACTTGATCGCAACGAGAAGGCGGCGCTGCTCAAGCGGTACCGTATCCGCGACTCACAGCTGCCGCGTATGCAGGTGACGGACCCGATCGCCCGCTACTACGGCATGACCCGCGGCCAGGTGGTCAAGATCATCCGACCCAGTGAGACGGCCGGACGCTACGTGACCTACAGAGCTGTGATCTAAGCGGTGGCAGGACAAGGTGCACGGCTGTTGCTTCAATAGATATGTTTTCGAGCTTTACATTTTGGTTGTGCTTTCCAGGCGATGGTGGCGACAGGAAACAAAGTTACACATTGTAATGAGGTCTGCATTTTTGTTAACAAATCACCACGCTTTCATATACTTCTGCTCGTCTTCCTTTGCAGGCATCGCATCGCTATCGCTTTACAACGTGGCCTTCAGGAGCGGTTTTAGGTACGCCTCGTAGCACTCTGGCACCTGCGTCTTGTTCAGCGGCTCATCAGCAGCACGACGCACCAGAGCACGGTAGATGTCGCCGTCGTAGCGGCCGATCGTCGAGTTGAGCTCAAAGTCCGTAAAGTCCCAAGCGTCCGTGAGCAGCACGCAGTTCTTGCGGACGACAGGCAGCAGATTCACGACCTGGCGGCGCACCATCGCAGCCTGCTTCGAAGACAGGTACTCGTCCTCACGGAAGTCGCCCAGAGTCTTGGTGATCAACCACGCACCGAAGAGTTCACACAGGTGAGTGACTGCCACACGCTCGTTGCCGGCAGGAATGGCCTTGAGACCGTCGACGAACGACTCCAACAGCATCAGCTCAGAGTGTGCAGTCGAAACGCGCGTGATCTGCACCATGCAGGCGTTGGCGTCGTTCTTGTTAGCCTTCATGTCAGCAGCAAGTGCCAGAATGCAGCGAGACGCACGGACACGGAAAGCTTCCAGCAACAATTGCAGGTCGGCAAAGTCCGCCGGACTCTGAGCCTTGCAGCGTTGACTCGGGTTAGCGTGGTGCTTGGCGTTGGCCAAGAAAGCCGTGGGGCTGCCCGGCAAGTGCTTTCCGTTGTGAAGCGCCTTCAACAAGTAGCGACCGTGCTGGTTGACAAGCACGTCGAAGGTTCCCTCGTAAGTGCAAGCACCCACGTGCTCAGCAAACAAGTGACCGAGGTTGCTGGACTGCGTAAATCCGTGACCACCACAGAGACGACGGCAGTTCTCGATGCCGTCACTCACGTGGTTCGCCAACCAGGCCTTGAGTCCCGAGCACACGGCATGCAGATCGGCCAGTTTGGCACCGAATGACGGGTCTCCGCTCTTGACGATCTCCAGAGCCGAGTCGTGCATGGCAACCAGATTGGTGCCTGCAAAGTGACCGGCGTACGAGATGGCAATGTATGGGAACAGCACGTGCTGCTGGTTCTGGTAGTCCAGCACTTGGAACTCTCCCTTGGCAGCACCCGGAGCCTTGCGGCCTTGAACACGAGCAGCACTGAAGCGCGTCGTGATAGCAGTGGCCATCCCCATGCCCTGTCCGAGTGAACGGATCAAGTAGGCTCGGATCTGCACCATGGTCAAGTACACCAACTTGTCACTCTGGGGCTTGACGAACGTCCCATCAGGCAGCACTTTGGCGTAGCGCATCATCATGTTCTCTCTCGGAATGCGAACCTTGTGGAAGGCGCAGTAGCCGTTGTCGATGGGCTGGAAGCCGACCTTGGGGCCGATGTCCCCCACCTCCACGCCAGGCACAGGCTCGTGGTCTTTCAACGACCGGATCTGCACCAAGAAGGCTTGTACGCCAACGTCCTTCCCGTCCAGGAACAGCCTCGCGTGCACCATGGCATGGTTGGCCGTCTTGCCCAGTCCTCCAGGCCACCACTTCCTGCTGGTCAGAGTGGGCGAGTCAATGATGAACTCTTGTGTGGCCTTGTCGTACGTTGCCACCGTCTCAATTCCTTGCACGTTGGAACCGTGGCCCAGCTCCGTCTGCGCATAAGCTCCGATGATCTGGAAGCTCTTGGCGAGTGGCAGCCACTTGGCTCGTTGCTCATCAGTGCCTTGGTTTTCGATGGTGGGGACGAACATGGAGCGATGTACGTGGATACCCGTAGGTTCTCCCATTGCAGCGTACAGGATCTGCTGGTCCACTGGGTCCGTGTAGCCGCCGTCCTGGATCAATTTGATGTAGTGGAAGGCCTTTTTGATACCGAAATTGTAGCGCTCGTCGTGGTTGCGGTACATCATGTCACGGTCCGACAGCACCGGGTGGCGCTCGATCACTTGAAGCAGCTCCTTGCGGCGGTCGTTGGCAGCTTTGCCGCCACGCAGGATGTTAGTCAGCACGGTCGGGTCGATGTCACCATTGGCACGTTCGGCTTTCACCAGCAGCGGGGCCAGGTCCTTGAGCTCCATGGAGAGGGTGGTGGTTGATACGGGGCAAATTGAAGACTGACGTACATCGAGATCGCCTTGTTTCGGTGGTGTTGAACACGTTTATGTCGCCCGTTTGACGTCAACAAGTTGCATTTGAATGGGATCGAGTTGTTCTTTGCAAGGGCTTTGCTTCTTGAGCCAGTCGATGTGTAGCGCGAGTTCGTGAAAGCCTTCCAGTCGAACCAGCAGCCCCAGCTACATACTTGTTTTCTTTCGCGATGTTTTGTTGAAGTTGTCTTGACCGTCGAGTGCTTTAACGTTTACTCGACCGACGTGTTGTGCGTGACTTTGGGTCATTGACGTTGTTGCCGTTGACGAAACGTTGGAGGGAACTACCAACTTTTCAGTTGCCTTCATCTTCACGATGGTGTTTGTCGCTCATCGCTTTCAGCGCATTGACGACTTCGTTCATTCCAATTCTCTCAGCTGGATTATACCGACACATTTTCTTGACCAAGTCGTAGGCTTCCTCACTGCAATTCTCTGGTCTCTTTGGGATCTTCTCTTTCATGACAACGTGGAACTTCACCGCAATATCTCCATGGTCATTCCCACGAATACTTACCACTCACTGCTTCCAAAATGCACATTCCAAAGGAATAAATGTCGGATGCAAACGTCGCCTTATCGCCACGTAACACCTCTGGAGCTTTCCAGCGGACAGCCCCAATTGCCACTTTCTCTGGCTTCTCACTGTTGTCATCTTCGACTTCCCCCTTTTCCTCAGGAGCGATTGATTGCAGTGAGCTCAACCCGAAGTCTGTCAACTTGGCTTGGCCATCGCTACCTACAAGAAAAATGTTGCACTTCAGGTCACCGTGGATGACATGCTTCACGTGAAGATATCTAAAATCAAGAGCGGCTTCATGTAACTTCTCCCAAACGTCGTTTGAATGTTCACGCACATAGTCATCCAGTCAACCTCGTCCAGCGAACTCGCACACGAAAAACGGCTGGCTGAGATGACAAGTACCAAACAACTGGACCACGTTAGGGTGATAGAGCTTGTGCTAGATCTCCACTTCACTAAGAAACTTCGACAAAGCCTCTTCATCGTTCGCTTCATCACCAACGTTTGTCGTAACAAGGAAAGTGTCACTTATGCTTGGTTCATGCTTCACCACGACTTCTGCGTGCTTCCACTTGCCACGATGCACCGTGCCGAATCCACCGCCAGCAAACTCGTCGTATTTGTCAAAATCGACCTCGGAGGCTGGGATAAACCAATCGGCATTATTTGTCACCGCCAGTGAGGCGATCGTTCGCTTAGTTTGCATAAACTCAACCACGTTGCCTGTCACGTAGCTAGTCGGGTATTTGCTCAGCTCGAAGCGCACGTACGAAAGAAGTTGTTCTCTTTCGACGTCATTTGACGTACCACTTAAAAATGTTGGTAAATCCTCAAGCTTTCTTTGCATGTCCTGCTGTTGCTGTCGGCGGCAACGCCCCACCGGCTTCTCCCATCGTGAACACCATCTAAGTGTGGCAGGCTGAATTCTTCAACGAACACTTGCCAACTAAATCCGACACAGTGTAGCTGGACTTGGTGCTGTAGCCCGACATGGCAATCTCTGCATGATGATGGTGTCAAAAGTGCCAGCGACAGGTTGTCGTTGTCATGCTGACTATCAAGTGGGGAAGCTTCTTGCGCGAGCTTACAGTATCACATGAGTCGAGTCGCTGTACATTGCTCGCTCGGCCAAGGTACAGCTAGTTGGTGTGGTAAATTTGAAGCAATGAGTTTCGTTGAAGCGTCTAGAGGTGTTGACAAGTGTGATGTGCCATCCCGACCAGATATGCCGCACGAGACTATCCGTCGATTTTGTTCCATGATATGCCAGAGAGAGAGAGAGAGAGAAGACGACCGCCGCCTCCAACACGCAGTGGATATCGTGCCCCAAAGACTTTCCCCACGGCTGCTTCTTCATGCTCTCTAGTAGCGGAGCAGCTTCACGATTTCCACTTGGTTACACATTGCTGTTTTGATCAGAATAGTAAATATCCAGCACCACGTTTGGAGCCGCTTCGATCGTTGAAACGAGGCGAAACAGTGCGCTACCTTGGCATACCTTTTGGAAATTTGGACACATCTGAAAAACTCGCAACGCAGCTCGATCACAAAATGATTAAACGCTTGCAGTGGGGTTTGATTAAGCAAATATGCTGCGCGGACCCTCAAAATCGCCCCTCCGCCTCGGATGTCGCCAGGGAGCTAACAGGATTCACAAGACAAAATGGTTATTCAAGCAGCAGGTAAGCTAGTCGTAGAGATCTCGAAAAGATGTCTCTCGCTTGGACAGACCTCGGCGACGTTCCACTCAACATCTCGACCACGTCAACCATAAGGAACTTGTCTGTAAAACGCGCTGTGTTTGAGCGGGTGATGACCATTTTCGGTCAACTCGCGATTATCCATTATATATTCATTTGTCGTGTCAGGGTCCCCGGTCCGCGTAAACTTGTGAACTCGTAAACTCGTAAGCCCCGTGCGTTACTCTTCCCAACAGCAAGTCCAGTTCAGTCGCCAAAGCACGCTCCATTTAAAACATGCTGCTACGCCTCGCTTGTCTTGCCACCTTGGCTGCCATGACAGCAATCCACGACGTTGCAGCAGTTGACCTCGAAGCAGCACCAACACGTCAAGAAGAAGAAGGTGACACCGATTATTCCCAACGATTTCTGAGGACGTCAGAGGTGGAGTCTGCGGTGGACGAAACCTCCACGCACGCCGATCCAGACGACGAAGAGCGAGCACTACCGTCAATGACGAAGGGCGATCGCCCTTTGATACTACGTGCGGAAGCTGCCGCCAATGCCGGGGTTGCTATAGGAGCTTCGCCGAGAATGTTCTTCCGGGGTTCAAACTTAAAGACTTGCCGCGTGATGACCCGAAATGGCTGTTCTACAGCAAACTCAAGAAAGCATACAAGCTCAAGAACCCTAACAAATTCAAGAGGCATTTCCGCCCCAAGATGACCAACGGCTTGAAAAGACTCAACAATAACACTTTACCACGGGAGTCACCATAGACCATCTGAGTTGAATTTGACCGAGTTCTCGTTCGTAACCCGACCTTAACCCCCGGGCAACTCGGGTGCTTCTCTCATACCTACTTCTGCGTCGACTCCAGTTGATCCCGGCATCTCCACCTTTTAATCATCGTAGAGCTTATCCCGGTTGCACTACCGTGTCGGGTTTAGTTGGCAAGTGACCTTCAACGGACGCAGATCCCATTCATCCAGCAGCCCAACAATGGTGTCGTTAGAGAGAGAGACGGCCGCCGTCTCCAACACGCAGTGGATATCGTGCCCCAAAGACTTTCCCCACGGCTGCTTCTTCATGCTCTCTAGTAGCGGAGCAGCTTCACGATTTCCACTTGGTTACACATTGCTGTTTTGATCAGAATAGTAAATGTCCAGCACCACGTTTGGAGCCGCTTCGATCGTTGAAACGAGGCGAAACAGTGCGCTACCTTGGCATACCTTTTGGAAATTTGGTTCCATGCCCCCCAGCAGCCATAGCCCGACTCCATCCTAGGCGACGCTACACCCGTTTGGCTCGACCAAGTAACTTACCACACACTTCCTGGAATTCCTCGAGCTCCGATTCATGAACACTTTTGTCGTGCATGTTACAGCTTGTTTTTACAAACGGGTGGCAAGCCGCTCGCTCCTTGTTGGCTGTGCTGGATCCAGCAATTCGAGTCTTCAGCTACCATTCTCGTGGTGACAGTCCTCAGAAACTCATTCCAATCGTTGACGCTGCTGGTATCTTCATAGATATCGTTACGATGCAGCAGTAGCCGCGACCGAATATCACGTGAATCCTTCGCAATCTTAATTGCTAACGAAATATACTCGTCCAACGAATTGGCGATGCAGTCCGAGGCGTTCACGTACCGTAAAAATCCTGCTGCAAGGTGGACAACACTTTGGGCAGCAGGTAACGTCACCACAGGGCTGCACAGACCGCGTAAAAGTCCCATTAGCTCCCCGAGAGATTATCGTGATATTCATCAACTGCCTTACATGCCCAAATGAAGTGCATCGAGAGTTGTAACCCCACCGCCAAACGGAAAGGGGTCAAGGAGAACATCCGCTTGAGATAAAAGCGCCTGAAACTCAGAGAACGGCAACGTCGGCAGAAATAAAACTCGACGATGTCCCTAACAAACACACCAGATATGAGTCCCATTGCCGACAAGTACTAAAGAATGTGCCGACCTACCTGACCAAAACGCCGACGAAATCGACGACGGAGCTTCTCCATCCAAACCTTCTGAGTCTCGGACGCCAGCAAGACAATAGTCGCTTGGTCGTCGTTCTCCAAGATACCTGCTAAAGCTTTGTCGAAAACAGGATGCAGCTTCATCAATGTCTGCACAGACGAAAGGAATGAGTATCTCAGATCAGCAAAGCTTCTACTTGATGCTCACCTGCGGACAAACGTAGAGCCTTCGATTCGCTGGAAGATGAAGCATTGACCGTGAAATTCCTTTGGCCTCTTCTGCAAGTGGTGCAGGCCGTGTGAAAATTGTGCCGAGTCCCCGAAAGAGCATAACTTGTTCTGAAAAATGCGATCGACGGTACCCTGAAAGCTTCACCTCGTCTTGTCCTTCAATTGGAATGCTGAATGTCTCCGTTTGGTCGTCAAAATGATCCGATACAAAGTGCTCCGATGAAATGAAATAGTCAATGTGAGGATTGCCAGTAGTAATCGGGTGCCCCCAGAAGACACACTGGACGGGCGCAACTCGATGGTGTGAAAGCAGTACCGTCCACTCGTCCATTCCTAGTTCAGGATAAACAACCACGTCTAACCGAGCTTGCCGCAGGATCTTTACCGCGTCGTCTTCAGTTTCTGGAAGCTCAAAGTATTCATCAGCGGTTTGTTTGAATTTGTCCGTAATTTCGTCAGCATCACGTAGGAAATGCACGCAGCGGTAAATCTGAACGTGAAATTTCGATCGGTCCAAGTTTTGCACCACGCCCAGCAGTAATTTCCCGACCGAGTGCGACCGAAACCAAGCGGAAATAAATCCAATGCGTCGAAGCTCACTGTCGGACGATTGCGTTCGAGTTCTATCCAAGAATGTGGGTGTAAAGGAAGACGCAAGGCTTGGGTAGGTAAGTGTCCGTAGTTTGTTCACAGCTTTCTGAATAGGTAGCACATTAATGCCCTGGAATCATCAATCGAACGTCCGTCAAAGCAAACAAGAGTATTACAAGAGACTTTGACGTACCTGGTAGCCGACAAGCATGGTGGGTGGTGTGATTGTATACTGCAGATAGGCAGACGCTTCGGGTCGAATTGCCAGTGTAGAACTTTCACCTTCCCGTTCGCCCACGCTTCTAAGTGGATCAATCACTACTTCACGAGGTTGTTCACCCTTTTCGATAAATACCTTCAGGTTATTGTGAAAGTCTTCTACGAAGGAATTCATTTCCTGTTGAGAGCCAAAAATGACGGGCACTGCCAAAAGCTGTCGAAGCTGCATACATGCCAAGGAAGATGGTTAGATGTTAATGAGAATCCAAGAAAATAACGATTGCATACCTGTAAGTTGGTGAAGTCACTCCCACACAACCGCGAAGCGAGTTTGAAGAAGCGTAAGGACTCTGTAAATGGACCGAGCTCATCCAGGAAAACGCCCATCATAACTGAGGCATGGAATAACTCTTCTGTGAACGCGCTACTGAACTGGCGTAATGGCGTAGAAGTTGACGATCCTTCCGCGAGAGAGCAGCATTGGTATTGCTTTGCATCACTAGAAAGGATATCGACGCCAACAGCGTGCTGAAGACAACTGTGGTCCTTCTCTGATAACGTGAGTCCAGACAGCCGTGCAAACGTTGCTCGTGCAACTTGCAGACTTTTAAGTCTTTCATTTAGATTCGCAGTCGTACAAACATGTGCTTCGTTCAGACTTGCCAGTACGTCGCCTTGTAGAAACTTCATAAATGCCAGTTGGCATTGAACCTCGTAATTAGTTCCTGATGCCGCCAATATCATCTCGAGTAAAATCGAGCTGCGTTTGTAGTATCCAGCCTCAGCCGAATTGCCTGCTGCAACTTGCAGCACCCGATAACCAATTTGGTCTGCAGTTTTCATTTCCCGCGACAGTTGCAATACAGCCGCAGCAACAGAAGCATATAGAGCTGTTTCGCTTGCAAACTCCCACTTGGAGAGCTGAGTTGTGCTCCATGAAAACAATTCCACTAGATTATTCACGTCGACATCGCTGCGAAGACTGTTAATTCCATCATCATTTGCAGTTGCTATCGATTTCAAGAGTTCGTCGAGTGTCCCTAATGATAGCAACTCCACAATGTCTTGGAATTCTTCATACACCAAGATGGGTGCGTTGATATGCGTCAGAAACTCCAGTCTAGCACGCGCTTGAAACACCAGACCAATTGGTGCTTTGATCTCCAAGACAATCGAGCTCAAACTGCCAATCTCTTTAAGTCCTCGTCGATGATGTTCCACAAACTCAATCAATTGTTTGCCATCAGTTTTAGTCACAGACGCCGCAACGGCGTTGTTATGTTCGTATTCGAGACTGCTGAGAGGGATGAGTTTGTCCTCTGTATTCACGAGAATCATCGCCTTCGCTCCAGCTTTCTCCACAAACCCTAGTTTGTCCTGGAACGAGCAGTCGCCACGTCTTACAAGCACTATTGAACCTTCATACTTGAAAGGAGCACCCAGCGACGAACACGCTAACATCGACTCGGGTGCCAACACAATTGGCATATTGTCACTCTCACTTTGAAGATACGATCCAAACGCAGCCAACTGGCAGGCAAAAGAGATAGAGAATGCGTTCACTTCAGGAGACGTGGCTTTCGCTACACAAGTTGCTGTTCAAACAGAATTTCTCCGCAATGAGAAAGCAATAGATCAAGTCAACCTCTTAAAGCACCACCTACCTATTGGCAGCGTCGGGTGCTTCGTGCTTGAAACACTGCATATCTTCCAGCACAGTAAAGACGACGCAACGAACTTCCAAACACTCATGACGATGCGTGTCAAATCGAAGATACCCTGCGCCTCTTCAGTCAAACGGCGGGAAGCCAGATTCAAACTCAAAATCTCGTTCGTCTATTTATTTGGTGGTTTGTGCAGCTTCCTCGAGGAACTCCACCTCTCGCAAAAGCTCACAAGTGCTTGTCGCTCGAGGTCTTCGTAGTTTTTGTTGTGGCCACAGTGGAGAGGCAACAAGCACCCGAGTTTCGGGTCTCCCGTACGGATCAGCAGGGATGGATTCGTTGCGTTCTGAGCAGCAGAAGTTTTGACGTTGGTCTGTACAGTTCCGTTCTGATGTTTGTCACCAGTATTTGGCTGGCTGGATTTCACACTTACACTGTCCAGTTCACGCCATCGTCGTTGCAGTGAATCGTTCAGGTACTCGATCATGAGGATCAAGAAACCAATGTCGTAGTCGAATTTGACGGACGGGTGCTGCTCTGCAAGTTGTTGTAGCGTTGCATGAACTTCTGAGATCATGATGGGAACGATCACAATACCGTCGCGGTCAAATGCGTCCAGTGTTTGGGTGTTCCTTCTCTCAGCAGCCACACGACCACCCCAAGTCAAAGGGAGGCCGTCCAAGCACGGATCTTGTCGTGTCCACCACTCTCGGCAGCCTGCAACAAACATTGACCGCAGTAGCCATCCAGACGTGCGAGCTGCATCCACACAATTGCCAGGAGCTCATCCGGAAAAGCTGCTGAAGTTGCAATTGGAGTGGGGGCTGTAGGATCGGAAGAAAGCATCGGGTCTTGTTCTCTGCCGTCTGAAGGACTCGATACTTCACTGTCTTGGACTTGGATCGTAACGTGACTAGAATCAGACGTATTCGTGTCCGATGTTGCCGCGGTCTCTTCCGATTTGCCCGTTTCGCCATTCTCGTCTCGTGTCGTGGACTCCATCGCTCGTCTGCCAACAGATAGCACGGCATCGCTAAAGCGAGCCACCATGGTCTCTGTCAATGGCTGTCCTAGCTGCGGACGACTCGCTGCTTCACTTACACGACGTGAACTACGAGATGAGCGCAAACGAGACCACATCGAACGCATGAATGTCTTCGGAGAAGTTGGAGAAGCAGGAGCACCATCAGCTTTACGCTGACGGGGCAACCCGAAGTCCTCGTCGCCCAGTTCCAGTCGCAAAGCAACACCCGATTTGAGTGAGGCGCCGTCTAAAATGATCTCGTCACAGGGATCGGAACACAACAACTTGGAACAGGTTGCGTCTAGATAGTTCTGGACGTTGTCTGTCTCCCAGCGCATGACCCAGTTAACCACAGTACCGGCCCATTTGGCGATCATCCGCTGAGCAAGTGCCGGTATACTCGAAAACGTGCGGTCTGCAATGAGTACGTTTACTTCCGGAGACTTCTTGGCCAGATATGTAGCAACCAACCCACCGATCGATTCGCCATGAACTGCGATCTTCTTTAAACCCCGCTCGCTGTTGAGGTAGTTCACAATTGCTAGTCCGTCCAAGTTGTGTAGTTCCGGATCCGGGGAGCCTTTGCAGCGCCCATAACCTCGATAGTTATACACCAGTACGTGACAGTTCAGGTCTGACGTGTAAAACTTGATCCAGTCCATCTGCAAGTGGTGAAACTCGTAGAGTCCACCGTTGGGGTTGCAGATCATGACGACAGGCCGATCGGTTGCTTCACGGCCGCCAGTCGTTGGTGGCATGAGCATGGCGTCTATCTGATGACCCTTGTAACCTGGGATCCAAATCTGCTCTCCTTTCTGCATACCACAAACGCAAGTGAGTGATGAATTGAACAGATAATAGGAGCACTGGGTACGTAAAACTTACGAATCGAACGGCCATGTCAGCACGGAGCATTTCTAACGTTGCGATGTAGTCGACCTCCGGCGAATTTCCACGACAAAGTTCCCTAGCGATCCACGACACATTTCTAGCTGCCGGCGCATCAGTCTGTGGACGGCCAATCAGAGGAATGGCACCTTTTAAACGGTGAACCGCCGCTGCGAATGCAATCACCGGGTGGACTGATGTGGCGCGCATGGGTTTTGGCGCCGTGTCAGCCTCCAATGATGACGAGTCCACGGTTTTTGAGGGTTTGATAGCTGGCTTTGAGACCCCACCAAACAGCGAAATCTTGTGCTTTTCTGCCGGTTTCGATGGAGCAGTTTCCACCGCACCGCCTTCAAACAACTTTACTCTCAACGTCTCGAACGTCTTCTCCGATGCTGAGCACAGTTTCGAGCATGGCTCAGCGAGTTTCGTCGAGTTCACCTTGGCGATTTCACGCAACGCCTTTAGTAGCTTCGCCCCATTGACTCCTAGATTTCCATCTCGCTCCACAACCTCCAAAGATTGCATCACCGGTGTCATAAGCGTCTCCATGGCAAAGCTGAAGTTCTGATGAGCTTGCAGAAATTTTAATCTTTGGAGTCCAGCCGTAGCATTGGGATCCAGCACGACTGCCAAATCTGCAGCAGCTTCAGCAAATATATGCAGTCTTCTTTTAGTCAGTCTGGCGAAATTAGCTTCTCCTTCTCTGATAACCAATTTCAGTTGGCCCGGGTATGCCATCAACGACGCTACTTTTCGTATTCCGAATATAAGTAACAGTGCCACGCATAATAAAAGTCCGGGGAGTGTCAACAAATGGGCCAGAAGTCTCAGCAGCGCTCCGATCGTCACGAAAATTGTGTTGGAGATGACAAACACGACCAGCACTGGCAGTGGATTCTACAGCATAACCAAACCATAAACATACGTTTGTTTTACAATATACATACAGTTTTGAGCGATAATTCAACGTACCAGCACTAGGAGGCGGAAAGGATACCATAGCTGGTGCGCGAGCGAAGTGGCAGGCTCCTCATCCTCGCAGTCGACGTCGTTGCCGTGCGCGTGGCCGCAGTCGCACTCGCTCGTAAGCATGGCAAGTACACGAATGCGGGTAGTAAAAAGTTGATCTATATTCAGGGGGTAAGAACAGGCGAAGATGTAGCCATCTATTTTCAACCACTTCAAGTACAGGTAAAAATACTTGCTGTTGTCTACAAGTTTCGTTGCCATTTCTGCCGAATTCATTAGTTGCCGGACACGATGGAGTCGCGCGACGAAGATGAGTTGACGATCCAGATCCCTCCGCA
The DNA here is from genome assembly GCA_011947345.1 of Phytophthora quininea. Lineage (NCBI taxonomy): Eukaryota > Oomycota > Peronosporomycetes > Peronosporales > Peronosporaceae > Phytophthora > Phytophthora quininea. Next base: position 465,776 of record JAAVTG010000519.1, read on the forward strand.
CGATGGCTCCCAGACAGAACGGACTCGAGGCACTTTCGGCGGTCGGCAGCGATGGCTCTCAGGCTCGGGAGTTGATACCAAGACGTCTTCGGATGCAAAGGCGACCGAATCGATGCTTTCGCCACGACGAGGACTCAATAAAATGTAAGATAGCTGTATCATTTTATGCTTCGACGTAGTATTGATGAAAATTATGTGTTGTTTTTGTAGGAAGGTGACGGCGCCATCGGTGCAGCCGTACTTGTCGTCGTTGGGGATTTCAGTCGGAGACGAGACTCATATCGTGGAGAAAGAGGTGGACGAAATCGCCAGTCTTCGCAGGGTATGAACGAGGAAAACGTTTTAAATGGTTGTCCCCAAATTCTTAGTTTGCGTGTTTCTTGTTCTTTTAGGAGCATGATATGGTCAAGAATGCAAACTGGCGCAAGGAACAGGAGATCAAGGTTTGCTGTTTACCTAAAGATGTATGTTGGTTGTATGTTTCGCTGATAGTATTGTGTTTGCGGCGCGCAGAAACTGGAGGAGGAAGTGGAAAACATGTCGATGACGCTGCATGGTCGTATGGCGGACAACTCGCACACCAAGTCGCAAATGGCCAACATTGAGAACAAGTCGTCGGTATGTTCGCCAACCAAAGTATACCGGGGTTGAATTCGTGCTCACGACTGTTTTGTTAGCTCTACGAGTCAAAATTGGAGGAAGAGCTGACGGATCGCGGCGTGTACAATCACATGATCCAACGACTGACGCGTGAAGCTCTAGATGCGAAGAAGGCGACTGTGGCCAAAGAGAAGGCGCTGCAAACCCTTCGACACGACCTGTCCAGCGCAATGACAGGGTTGTTGGCTGTCCGGCAGGAGAAATCAGCGGCGGAGAGCTCCTACAAATCACTGTACGCGGACTGGTGGGAGAAGAAGCAAGCCAATATTCGTGCGCTGGACGACTTGCAGCACGCTGTAGAGCAGACGCGCCTCAAGTCGGATATTCTGGAAGCGCGTGAGGTGTCACGGAAGCAAAATGTGCAGGCAGCACTCGGCCAGCTAAAGCAAAAGAGACGCGACGTCTTCGCCGCGAATCGTCTGCTCAAATGACGCACTTCTCGGAAATTCAGGAAGAGCTCTCCGACACCGACCGCAAATTGATGCGTGTGGAAGCAGAACTCAAGCAAATTGTCGAGGCCGCAGGAACGAACGACGTGGACAAGATCATTAGCAAGTTTGTTGGTCGGGACGAGACACTCCGTGCCCTCAAAGAGGAGCACATGGTCAGCGATGCACGGATGCGAAAGCTGCGTGAGCGTCACAAACAACTAAACGAGACATTGAGCCATCTGCGCAGCGCAGCGGCAAACTCGCGCACTATCTACCAGGAGATGGATCAGACTTCCGAGCGCCTCAAAGAAACCGAAAAGGAGGCCGCAGTGTTAGCTGACAAATGCAATCGCGCTAACGTGCTCATGGACGCCTTCCGAGCCTGCATGCTCAAGTGTCTTACCAAGCTCAGTACGGTGCACGGTTCATTGGACTATGACGATCAACATGAACTCAGCCGAGCGATGGAGACACCAACGCCAGACCTACTACACCTCATGGAGCAAAAGTTGAACCGAGTCCTGGATGTTATCAATCGGGAGAAGGCTGAACGCGAGCTGCATCGATCTGAGACTACTACGAATCCCAACAGCTCAGGGTCTGGCTCGGGATCGGCTCTCAACGGTGGGGCCCCAACCACAGACGACAAGCCAGGAGTAAACCAAAGCTACGTTCGAGCACCAGCGCCATTCGAAACGGAGGAACACTTTATTCTACGCATGGCATCAACAACAGCGTCGCCCGCAAATGTGCGCGTTCGTCCCAAGTCGCGATCAAGCGTCTTGAGGTCTTCATTCCTGGGGCTCCGCCGACGGACGATCACAAAGTGTCTTCGACGAGACGGGCTAATCACACGCATGATGTAGTGAGCGGCGGTGGTATTTACAACACTGACGAGACTGAAGATGGCAACAACTCGGGCGCTGCAGTAGTAGATATGGCTGAAGATGAGACTGTCATCGACCGACACATGCGCAAGAAGCTAGTCGGTCTCATTGTCAACCGTGGGAAGCGTGGGAAAAGGCTTCTGCGCAACCCCCACCAGTTCGCTTCATTAGCTTAGACCACACGAATCGCCAGGAGCAATATTCAGCAACAACGTATTTTTCGAAATCATCCAGCATTATTGATCCAATGACTTGCACGATCGTAATACCAGTCCAACGCGAACTCCTTCTTCATCAGAAGTAGTTCAAACTAGCGAAATTTGCTTCCAAGCAGACTGGGCAAGCGTGGTCGTCTTCATACATGCATTGCTCGTGGAAAGCATGTCCACATGGGAGCAGTAGCACGTTCAGGTTGTAGTTGCCTATAGTCGTAGAAAATCAAGTTACCAACAACACACGACAATATCCGGCACAAAACATTAACGTACTGTCATTGATGATGACCACGGGAAGGTCGCACACCCCGCAAGTTGAGTCGTGCAGCTGAACTTCCCCACCCCAGTCACTGTTGCGATATTCAAATGATCGACAGGCCACTGGAATCGCCGATGACGCCTTTGACACTGTTTCGAGGCCACGGCCAGGGCTCATCGGTCTGCATCGTGGTCCTCCTGTCTCCTCGACTCGGCTTAGTCGGTGCAATGCGGTCTCATCGTCGTATTGTTTACACTTATTTTCCCATAATTCGTACTGCTGACGGCTCATCGCCGGAACTAAAGTATCCATCTCGAGTTGGAGAGTAGCGGTGAGCTGAGGCGCAAACGAAACCGAGCTGATGGCTGATACGTCTTCCTTATACGACGCCCACACATTTGTGTCCACAATCTCCAACATTTGCGCAATTTCGTGTTTCTGACGTTCAGTTAGAAGATGCGTCTCAACGATGGTGTGGTATGTTTGCAGCGGTGTCGCTGCAAAAAGTAGCAGGTAGCGCCCAAGCAGCTGCATCCCATAACTGAGATTTACTGAGTTGAGCAGAGCATGAACGACCGCAGCACTCAAACGTTCGTTGCGGTTTTCAATAGATAAGGATTCTTGGATTTGGCCCAAAATCTTGGATAAGCATTCCTCGGAGATCTGCGGAAGAACTGCCACACGTTCAAACAAAGCGTCAAGAATCACCAGGTTCTTACTCTTCGTGACAAGCGCCACCAATTCATGAAGTTCGACGAATCCACGCTTCAGTGACTCTGAATTCCCCTCATCTTGCAAAGAGATCAACACTAGCTCTAACAAAGCAGCGAAGGCATTGTTCTGTACAAATAGTGCCCAGCATTTGGAATGATCATAGACAAATCGGTCTGGCTGCTTAATAAGAGAAGCGACCCGCACGACAAGATCAGACCTGTCGTCTTGCTCAAATACATCGCCCACGACGTCCTCACCAGCGAAGCAAAGTTCCAAGCACCTACTAACAATCTGGGCGTCTCTTCCTGCCTCGTCGCCTTTCTCTTCAAGAAGACGCACGAGGTAGCGAAAGTATTTAGATGTCTGTGCTACAGTGCTGGGCTTTAAAATCTCACGACAACCACCTCCCTGGTCACTTGTTTCCCACTCCAGCTCTGATCCAAAAGAGCTTGCTCGATATTCCACGGATATAAGATAGGGTACTTGGTCACACACATGTCAATCGCCTCTTCGGGACATTTCTTCAGTAAAATATCCAACAAATGCAGCAGCAAACACAGAGAATCGCGTTCCTTCAACGCAGAAAGGCCTTACCACACTCTTTGTCCGAGATCCAACTTACAATATCCTCGCACGTCTCCTCCATATCCGCACTGGATACAACCTCGTCCAGTACAATTCTCAACGCGCCAGTGAACTGCCGCAGATTGCAAACTTCAGCAGCAAGGTCTGGGTTTAAATACACGCCGTACTTGGTTACAAATGCCTCAGCCTCTGCGGCAGTAGCTGTGCCAGGCTCTGCATCGTCACTTTCCCACTGGTGACGAGCTTCTAACGTTACTGTTACTCCCATCTCACTTTCGTAGATTCTACAGTGCTCACCAGCAGGACCATCCTTCGGGTCTAGAGGGTGCAAATGCAACTTTGATCCGGCCGCCCATACGGCGAAATAAATCGACACCAGCGTCCGTACCAAATTCCAATCGCCCCTGGTTAACGGAAGACCGTCGCCATCCACAAGAGCCTCGCCACGCGCGAATCCGCCAGGCAAATTGTTGAGATCGCTCTTATTTTCGTCGCTTGCTTCAGGGTCCTCTTGCTGCGCAGTCGGCTCAAAACAGCTTAGCCACGCGCTGATTGTAGATTGGACGTGGCATAGGTCGCCCTGTAATAAAAGAACACTTGTCAGGCAGGCGCAAACCCGTGTAATACCTGACGCTGGCCACAGTCTTCGCGCCAATTGCTTCGTTTTCTCGGCTGTCGCAGAAGCTGCTAGTAACTCGGAGGACAGCTCGGTAAAGTCACGTCTGGTTGTGGGCTCAAGCTCAGGGAAACGGCGATCCGACCTCCCACCATACACTTTACCTTGATGTCACAGCTCGGGGTCGCCCCAAAGTACTTTTGCATTGCACGCTGAGCTACTCGTCCGGTATCCGGAGACATCGATGCTCGGTGAACGAGTCGTTGCTTGAGCTTACCGACAGGTGTGGATGATGCAGACGAAGATGCAGTGGACATTGACGTTTGCACCTTTAAGTTTTCGATAATCGCAGGTTTCGCTCGATTTACATCGACCTTCCTCTCGGTAGCTTCAACGCCTTCATACACAGCCGGAGCACTCCACTCTGAGCGTGTGCTTCCGCTTTCTGTCGCATTGGCTTCACTTTCTGGTAGATTTAACTGCTCGCCGATCGGCAAGTTGGATGTGTATTTGAGGTTTGTGTCCCAAATATCCATGGAAATCGCTTCCAGTAGCACCTCGGTATCCAAGTTGTTTTCATCTGCCTCTCCGATGGTTGACATGGCGATCCGCAACACAGAACACTCCTTATCAGTCGTAATGATTTGGCCATGCGTGTATCTCCGCTGCAATAGACGAGGATCCGGATCGATCACTAACTCGTCCTCGTCAAAGTCAGGGAAGCTGCTAAAGAGGCCAGACGCGTCTGATCTACCAAAAGGATCTGTGATCATTGACCCATCGATCAAGTGTGTTAGCATGTTGGTGCCTGGGATGAACGTCGAAAACGCCTTGGCTGCGGCAGTCGATCCATCTTTTAGCGCTGGAAGCAAATTCATATTCATTGCAGCCTCCTCGCTTCGTATCTTGTCACATCGCTCAACCTCCTCCATTATCTCCTCCATGTAATTCTCACGGAAGTCGTTAGCCAATACAGAGTGAGCCCGAGGGAGTTCCGGGATATCCATAAGTCTAGCTTCCATTGTAGATCCATCAAGTGCACAAATGCTTTTCGAGTACGACTCATCGGATGGTGCCAGCACATCGAAATACTCGATTGGCTTGTGCAGAGCGTTTCCTGTCGCGAGGGTTACTTCAGTATCTGCCGAATCTGCTTCGCTCGAAAATAGGTCCAAGAAGCAGTAGTGGCAGCAGAGGTTGCCTGCTGCGGGCGTTGTTTAAAGATAATCTGTAGTGGTTCCGAGTCGGATTGCATCGGAACACCTGACTCGGTCGCCATACGGTATTCTTCTGCTAATGCCTTTGCCGTGTCAGCCAGAGTCTTCAGAGCGGAAGTCAACGCTTCGTAAACGTTGGATTTCGCAGCAGTCTTTTCAAGTAAGTCAGCCATTGCTTTTGAAGCTCATCCAGAACGTCAGCGTCGTTTATGTTGTACTCAAGCGCAAGCTAAAGTAGTTGCATTAGAACACAGTGATTTGACACTTATCAGTCAGGCCACCTACCTCAACGGACTTCTTCACGTCATTAGCTCCATACAGCTGAAGAAATTGCTCGGGTGAGCACGACTGGACTAAAGACACTTTGGGACCCTCACCGTGCAACACTACCAACGTTGTTTTGTTGACAATCTACACCAACAGTTGAATGAATTTCTTCTGAACGATAGAACCAATAGCACATTCCGTACCTTCAAATCATGAATAATTCCTAGATCCAAATGCCATTCGACAATTTCCACGGCGAAAGGATCAAGAAAAAACAGCACGCTCGATCCAACATTCCAACTCACAAGCAATGTGGTCGCGTCCTTCACATCCTGCGGGGCGTAATCAGGTTCCTGAATAAATTGAAAGCAGCCAAGCTTGTTGATAGTCAAGTTGCGAGGCTGTATTCCTGCAAACATCAGCCCAGTTAGCATTGCCGCCATCAATGCAAATATTTTTCGTCATCACCTTCTTCCATAGCGCACCCGGGACTTTGCAAAAATGGCGTAGGGTTCTTGCTTAGCGAGAACTTTAACGTCGACGACACTGTGCCTGACTGCGGGTCTGCAACCCACACTCTTCGTCCTGGTCGGGACGAAAACACTTTCGTCTCCCGCTTCTTCGCTGGATCAATAGACTCCACATTCAAGTTTGTGAAGAAGCACGCTCCAAAGGCTCCTTGTCGTGCTTTCGTACCAATCTGCACCGCACTTCCGTCCCCAGACGTCAAATTCAACAACAACACTCGCAACTGTGACGACACCATCAAAATATACGACCGACCGCTCTTGCTCAAATCTAACTGAACAATCCCCGTCTCCTCCTTCAGTAGCAGCTCCGTGTCGGTGCTGCCAAAGATGGCAGACATGCCTGCTCGCAGCACCGTTTGGCATACCAGTCCAGCATTACACGCCGAGAAGAGTCTGGAGCCGCGCTTGTCCCACAGGAAGCAAGTGACCGCGAAACCTGCGTGGAAGTCGTGCGAGAACTCGACCTTCTCTCCAATCTTGTGGTAGTCTGTGAGCTGCAGCGCGTACACGACGCCGCGCATGGTGCCGACCACGAGCCTCTTTTGCTGCGGGTCGATGCTGAGGCAGGTAACGGCCACACGGTCCTTGCTGGGGGCGTGATCATCTTCACCAGGTGGTACTTGGCCGGCAGCAGGCGGCTGTCCTCGCTGCGACTCGCCGAGGTCGCGTACAGATACACGCTCCCATTGCTGGCACTTTAACATGTAAAAATGATTGTAGTCAGGTCTTTCATGACCATCACTCATCCAGTTGATGGCAAGCTGCGTACCCGCAGGCGAGGAAGTTCTCGGACGCGTGCACGCACGTGAAGCGGATCTTGCGGTTCTGCGTGCCTAGCCCCAGGTCCTTGTAGTGCAGCAGCGGTCGACTGCGCACGACCGCGGGCGCCGCGTCTCCGTTCGGTGCCATGCTCCGAGGACGATCTCTTCTCAGAACCATGGCGGCGATTGGTAGAAAGAAAACATATTTTTCTAAAGAGTCGTGAAGCATTGCGACGAAAGCTGGCCTGGGCGACGATAGCCAGCTCGGCCACCACGCAGAGCACGATAGACGCCAATCCCAAGCCTCCGCCAGCCCCGAGCATGTACATGCGCTCCGACTTTGCTGTTCTGCGTGTCCGCAAGGACGTGAACGAGGTGCGTTTCGATACAAAATACTATTCCACCAAATATTTATTCTAGTTGGCATTTTGTTGCAGTTGTCCAAGGCCAAGTTCACGTGTCCTGAGGCCACCACGCACGTGGACTTTCCGGACGGAGTAAACAACATGTTGCGGCTGATCTTTACAGTTTCCATCGCGCCCGACGCGCCCACTCCCTTCGCGAATGGAGATTTTACCTTCTTCGTCGAGATCCCCAAGACGTACCCGTTCCACGGTATGGAAGATATAATAAGGGATTCTTACTGGATGATTTTTACTAATACTTTTGTTGGGCTATTTGTCGAATGTTAGCGCCGAGCGTTAAGTGTTTAACGAGGTATGTGCAGCACATTATTGCTGTTCCAGTTATTGGTAACATTTTTTAATTCTTTTTCCAGAGTGTGGCACCCGAATGTGGATATTACGTCCGGCAGGGTGATGATGCCAATTCTCGGTCCGGATTGGCGTCCCGTGCTGTGCCTCAACACTGTCTTGCTGGGGCTGCAGGTACCTTTGCTTGGGTTTGATGCTTATTTGTTTCTCCGTCTAACCGGATTATTTTGTGCGTCGAGCAGTTAATTTTCTTGGAGCCTGGCACTAATTACGTGCTCAATAATGCAGCAGCACAGCAGCTACATGAGAACCCGGAGCAATTCACGAGGCAGATGCAGCAGATTCTTTGCGGCGGCAGGTTTTACGGCATGGAGTTCCCGGCGCACCCACGGCAAATCGCGAGACAGCGACAGAGTTGGGGGTTGCGCGTCAAACGGGCGCGCGACGACGAGTGGGATGGCAGCGGGAGCCCGCGATCGACCAGCAGCAATCTTTGCGTAACGCAGAGCGCGGCTGAGACTTCGCTGTTCATGGATTTCAACGGCGCCTCGGCCTGGAAGCGGAAGCGCATCGACTAGCTGCCATTGACGAAGACACGCGCTATGGTTTTCCTAAAGTTTTATTACCATCACTCCATCACTGCTTAACAACTACATACTCTTTCAATATATTTAACTCTGGGGAAGTTGTGGAGTTGTTCGTTCGACTCTATAGCGTCGAATAGATGACTCGAATAATGCGAATGTGAGGGAAGTCGTCGACCTGCAACATTTCCTCCACTTTCTGGTCTTAAGAAACAAAGTTGACCACGGACATTTCGTCAACCCTACCTCCTTCACTGCGTCTTGGTGTCAACTGATCAGTCTTGGTCATACGCGTATTTCTTGTCATTGTCACTACTAGGATGTCGAGTACCTTCACACTGCAGTACCGCTTCCTCGTCATCTACCGCATTCAGAGGCTGCCTATTAACTAAACCTTGGATAGTTGACATCACATTTCCGAGTGTCAACTCCAGCGAGGCCACATCGTCAGACCACAGACATCCGCTGGTATCATTTGTGGCGAACCAAAGCTCCAGGTCACGAGCTTCGAACGGGACCGAGGCTTTGAGCATTTCCGAAATGGCTGCCTTCAGATCGCCCACCGACTTACTCGGATCAAAGTAGACAGACTCACGCAACGACGTGTAGTGCGCTTGGTGCGACAGATTCGGGAATGAGAACAAGCTAATGTGAAGCGATGTTAAAAGTCTATCGCTTTACAAGATCTTCAACTTCTTGGTATTTCCGAGCAAATGCTTGATGTCCATAATGTTCATCGTCGAGAGCGCGTCGTCCACTGCGTATTCCGTCATTCCCGAAGCGTTCCTGCTAAACTTGCCTGGCTTGTCTTCGTCGACCACGATCAACTTCCCGTACGTAGTCTCGGCGTAAATGCGTAGAGTTTTCTCAAACAAACTCTTGTGTTCAGCGATGGCGTCCTTTTCGTCGACTACAGCTTCCTTTGTTCTCGATTTCGTGGTCGAAAGTCCATTGTCTTCCGCTGCAACCGCGTACTTCGTGCGTCTCGAGCCAGACTTTTGCTTTTCTGCACAGTCGAGTCGTCGCTACGCTGTGTCAGGAGCTCCATCGATCGAGCTTTCTTGATCAAGTACCGAAGCTCAACGGGTCCCGACGAGAAGCCATTGCCATGGAAAATATGGTCGACTGCCAGCGTCACCATTCCACTAGGCCCCGACTGATTCATTTGTTGGAGAACGCACCCAAGTGAGCAGTTCGCAGTAGCCACCTCGTCCTCAACGAGTTTCTTGTCGAACGGGTCGATGCCGATTGATTCCATGACGGTCGCAGCATCCCATCCAACAAACATATACCGCTTCTGGATCAACCGCAGCAAATTGTTGTTGGCCGCGTATTTGTAGGGAGTTGCCAGCATCGCCGCGCCAAACAGCCCACCGCCGGCCGTCAACAAGCACATGATGACGGTGAAGTCGCACATGATCTCACTGTGCCAGAAACTCGCTACTTCCGGATCACCGCCGAAAATCCCTCGACTAGCGTACGGCGGATTGACCATGAATGTTGTGCCGCCGTGAAGCTTTAGCAGCATGTAAAGAAGAAAGCACAGCATCAAGCTGTATACCTTGTAGCTTACGAACAGCGCGCTCGAGTCGACATACCACTCCATTGTATCTCGAGTCTGCGGTCGGATCATCTTCATCGCTTTCAACGACCGCACGGCCATTTTCAAGATCAGTCGCACTAGTGTGTGGACAAAGCACATGAGCCAAGTCAATCGCGTGAGTGCCGAGGCCAAGAAGACGAAGTTCTCAAAATTGACGTGCAAGCTCAGCATCCACGTGCCCATTTCGTACACGCTGTACGTCATGCGGATACTCACGAGGGCGTCGAGCATACTGAGGACGATGTAGAGCCAGTGGTTGATCCACATATCGGACGCCATGATGACTTTGCCTTTCATCCTGATGATCATGGCGTCGTCGTCCGCTGCCCACGTCGAAAGCCACGAGAAAGGAATGACGTAGCGGAAGTACCGGCGAGCGCCTTCAAAGCGCAATTTCGACGGCACGTACTCGACCACCCGCGTTTGTAAGATAGCGTTGACTATTCCCCGAATGACTAACACCAGCGTCACGATACCGTACGAGTACGTCACAAATGCAGCGAACCATCCCGTCTGGTCGATCGCCACCTTCACTTGACCGAGTTGATCGACCGGTGCGGTCTGAAAGAGACCGTAATACTTGTCGCTATTGATGAGTCTTGGCACGGCCCAACATTTGCTGCTCTGGATCTCGATGTGGTAGCTACCTCCCGCCCAAAAGGATTGGTGCACCAGCAGATCCGTCACGTACGTGAACGAGCTAAACGGTCGACCGATACAGCGCATAAATGGCGTACCGACCATGCCAAAATCTCCAGGAACGCCACTTTGAATCGATCGGTTTTCTTTGAGGTTTTCAAACTCGTCCAGGATGAAGCGGTAGCAATCCTCTGTCACGTTGTTTCTCGTCTGGACGCACTCGTCGTACCAGTCCGGTAAGAAGTTGATGACGTCGCACTTTGGGGCGGAAATGCTGTGGAAATAGTACTGCGATCGACGGGCTCCCGTACCCCAGAAATCGTCAAAGTAAACGGCCGTGTGGGTAATGTTGATGGAGTTGACGCGCATACAAGTGCTGCGATCTTCGCCCAAGTTGTCCGGCCCACGAGTTGGAGCCGTGAAAAACCGGTAGCTCTCCCCGACGCTCGTCAAGTTGGTGAGCGTGTCGAGATCGAGCAGGTCGTCTCGAACGAGGCCGTAGTTGATGCGCTTCTCCTGCAGTCGAGCTCGAATTTCATCGTATCGACCGGTCACGAACACGACGATGGGGTTCTCGCGAAGACCTGTGACCAGAGTGAGGACGGCTGAGGCGACGTTGACAAGTAGAACGATGAGCTTCCGCAACGAGAACTGGCGAAGGTCTGTCTTCATTGGCCGGCACGTGTGTAGTCGTCAAGTTACGAAGTGAGGAGGTGCTGTCCGGTCGGTCCCGAAAAATCGCAGGAAACGGATTTGAGTCAACACTGCCCAGAAATACTCGTTCTGGCCACAATGGCCTTGTTAACTAGCAGCCGTTGTTAACTGCTACGGCGTCCGACTCGACAAATGTGCGGTGTTGACCATGTTAACAAGTGAAAAATGTTTTCCTTCGAGGACTTGCATGAAAACTCTGCAAGTGCGATGCAGATAGATTGGCGGCGGCGGAAAGCATGACAATGCTTGGGGTCCACGGCCGTAGTGTTGGAAAAGATCTCAATAAAAAAATGTAGACAGAAGACGTATCGTGTAGTATGTCCCGGGTAGTTGTAGTCTGATGACCAACACAACACACAACAGTGTGGGAGCTACCCCACAACAATATAGCTGAATGTATTGTATGAAAGCTTCCCAAGCACTTGAGGGCTTGGAAGCTAATCGAGAACTGGCGTTGTAGGTCAGCTACAACGCTCAATGCAATCGTAAATGTGCAGTTTGACATACAAACTCCAAGTACAGCAACCGGGTCAGGCACTGGCAGCCTAGCCGGTTGCATCGTATGCGGTTCGTGTCCACAACTGGGAGCTGGTGGACACTTCTGTTATCGAACTCTGGCGCCTGTATAGGTGGAGTCAAGCTGAAACGCCTGGAATCCACTACACTGCCCCCGAAGCTTGGATCCACCGTCGCTATCTCCACGGCACCGCTCACGGCCTTCGCTGCTATCACCACCTTTGTGGCAATCAGTGTCAGGAGAGCCGCAATGCCATGCCGCTTCAGTAAAGCCAACGTGACCTCAAACCGTGTAATCATCACCAGGGGTGATCATTGCCAAGGTAGCATCGTTCTTTCGTCACAGGCACCAATTCCGAGCCACGCGCGGTGTCCGTCCTTGGTCCTGCTTACGACGACCGGAAAGATAGGGGTTGCCGAAATGCTCCTCAAGCATTTGGCGGTGGCGCTCGACCGCACGCCCATTAACTGCGACGTCGGCGAGAACGACGAGGAAAACGTTCACCCCGAGGTGAAGTTTTGTCAGGCGTGGAGCCTTGGGTTGTTGACGACTCTGCAGCAGCAGCAGCCATCGATCTTGTCCGTCGGCCTGGAGGCTCAGGTGGAGGGCCGTCTCTGGCCAGCATTTGTTGTCCACTGGCCTCAGTCGACCGGACCGGACGCTGGGCAACTTCTCGTGCTCCAGCGTCGGCGTCACCACTTCCTTGGGAGTGTCGTCATGAACTCCGTTGCTCAGGCTTGTGGCTTCGCTTCCTACCAGACAGTCGACGTCGTCTCGAACCCGTGTTGCCCGCAGGCACACTCGGGCCACTGGTAGTCGTAATTGTGTGCATGGAATCGGCAGACGCATGTCCCAGAGGCACCGCGTCCTGGGTTCGATCTTCACACAGCTGTAACCAGCGCTCACTGAGTCGCTGATCATCTGCTTTGTCCACATAATTTCCCACCAACACACGAATCTCCTTGGCGAGGCTAACCATCGGCTCGTACGAGTCTTCGATCGACTGTAAACCTTTCCACCCCACCAAGATCTCGAAATCGTCAATGTCGGCGTTCCACCTGTGGTTCTTGAGGCTGTCTACGGCTAACAGAATGCCCTGCGAAGCTACGTGCTCCAAGAGCTCGTCAGTCACCTCAAGACTGTCGTCGGCATAGAATTTTAACCGCGACGCGTGTACATCCATCTCGTCACCAGTGACAAGGTGTTGCACTCGAAAGGAGTGTGCATCGGCACGCAGCACTCGATAAGGCCCAATCCGTGTGACCTGTAGTTTGTTTCCGTGTCTCTCATCTACTCGAGAACGCAGAACAAAGTCTCCAACATCAAAGTTCACGAGCCTCTCTCCTCGCTGGCGCTTCTTGTTCAGCAGCCGTTGCTTTAGACGTTGGTTCTCCACGAGGCAGTGCATCGCGTGTACACTGTCACGAAGGTCAGCAAGAAATCCATCGATCTCGTTGCTGTTGGGTACGTTCTGATATTCACCGCTTTCGGGCAGGTAAAACTCACGGAGTGGTGTCGGGCACTGCAGCCCTGTAAACAATTCCACCGGCGCCCTGTTACCCAGCGATGGCACGGGCGAGTGATTTAAACTTGATTGCACCATGGGCACAAGGTATATCCAGTCCTTGTAGCTAATCTTGTACTCCAAGATCATGGCCCTCATGACCTGCAGAATATCTCGATTGACTCGTTCTATCGAGCCATTTATCCACGGGCAATAAGCTGGCGTGAACGTCTGCTGCGATCGCAAACGCCTGCACAGTTCACTAACCACTTCATTCTTAAAGTGACCCCCGTTGTCTGAAATCCACACCGGCGGAATCCCAAACCGTGAGTGCCAAGCCAGCAACGCTTCAACCACCACGCGGCTGTCTGCTGTGTCTGCCACGGTCAACTCACAGTAATGTGTTGCGTGGTCTTTCAGGACCAGCAGGTACTTGCTGTTGCCATAGCTTTCACCCATGTAAAGGAAATCAAAATGAAGAACTCCATTTCGCGTAGTGCAGTTGATCGTTTCTCCCCATGGACGTGGGATAATTTTCCCCCTCGCGAATGCTGACACAGCAGACACTGTCCAACAAACGCTGCTACAATCGCAGAGAGATGGTCGATCGCGAAAATTCGGCGCAAGTGTGCAGTCATGGCCTGTTGGCCCCGATGACCTTGGGCTCCACAATGCGCGATAATGCAGAGTCGCTGTATCAAGTTCTTGGCCTCTGGAGGAATCCAAACACGGCCATCCACTGTGAAAGGACCATCGTCACCGCGCACCGCTTCCGTTGGCGGCATCGCGGCGCTCTGGATCCCAGCAATCTCCGCAAAAGTAGGCCAAACAAATTGTTCATCATCTAGCGGGCGTAATTGGATCGGAGGACCAGCATCGGTAGGCGTGGCACGTTGACGCACGGTCTTCAACCGCTTGACTGTAGCGACGGGTGTATGGTTGCCAGCCCAGCGCGAAATCATATCAGCCCAAACGTTCTCCGGTCCCGGCACATGTTCTACCACGTAACGAAAGTTCATCAATTTCATCGACCAACGTAGTAACTTGCCCTTGACATGTTTTTCACGCTGTCGTGTGGAGCGAACACGTGAATAAGATTCCGGTGGTCACAGTACATGCGGAACGGCTTCGGACGCAGCAGCAAATAGTCCAGCTTGTCGCAAGCGACAACTATCGGCAGCGCTTCTTTCTCAATTACTGTCCAATTCTTCTGGCTTCCAGTAAAGGTTCCACTCATGCAATGCAGCAGCCGATGGGGTTGTTTGGTGGCCGGTAACTTGGGATCAAAGTTTTCCACTTGAGTTACGATGAGCGACCATCCAATGTCCGACGCATCGGTGAACAAACAGGTCGTAGAGGCATCATTCGGAAAGGCCAAAGTAGCCGACGTGGCCAAAAGATCCTTGACGTCATCGAATGCCTGCCGCTCTTCCGTGTTGAGCGTGATCTCGATACCCGCAGCAGCACGGCGTGTGCGTTTAGTAGCCGCGAGCGCAACATCGAGACGTTTTTGTAAGGGTGCAACATGCCTTGCGAAGTCAACGATACTCTCGCGCATCCAGTTGATCGCACATACGAATTGCTGCAACTCTCCAGCAGTGACAGGGTAAGGCATGGCGCGAAGTGTGTCGATCCGGGTCGAGTCGTGTCGAACGCCGTTCGAGTTCAGCACTCGGCCACACCATTTGACCTCTGTTTGGTACAGGCTCGACTTCTTGGCACTCAGCTTAAGGCCAAATTGGTTCAACAGAGAGAAAACTCCGCGAGCTTGTCTAGGTAGGTATCCAAGTCAACAGCGTACAGTAACAAGTCGTCGATCCAGATAAGTAGATGCTTGTAGAGTAGGCTGGCGAAACACTCTTCCAAGTCTTCTGGAAAAATATTGCCGCGTCACTGCAGCCTTGTGGGACTCGCTTTGGCGTGAAAATCTTCTGGTCGGTCATGTAGGAGAAGATTTCCTGACAGATCTCAGCAAGAGGCATCTGCCAGAAGCCTTTAAGGAAATCGAACAGGCCAAAGTGATTGTTTCCACGCGCATGTTCCATTACCACAGATAAAATCGGCATTACCGCTGCCATCACGTCCGTCTTGGAGTTGACTGCTCGGTAATCCGTCGTCTGGCGTAAATCCATGAAGTCCGAGGATTTCTTCACCGGTAGTACGGGGCTCGACCAGCGGCTTCCTGGATTTTCGTACACCAATCCTAGATCCACCAAACGAGAGTTAAAATCTTGTAGGAAAGCACGAATGTGAGGAGGGTATTTCCGGGGCTTACACTTAGCTGGTTGAGCCCCGTCTTGCAAGCGCACTTCAAGTGGCGGGACGTTGGCAGGAGGGTCTGCCTGCAACTCCAAGCGCCACACATCGTAAGCGTGCACGATAGTCCTCAACTGCTCCACTCGTTCCGTTGGGAATCCATTCTCCACCGCACGTTCCACAAGTTTTTCCACTGCGGCAAAAATGTCATCACTAGTTGGGGTTTGCTCACTCGAACCGATCGGCATCTCGTCTGCCTCGAGCTCAATCGGGTCGCCACTCGTTTCGTCTTCATTGCGATCAGCTAGCTGCTCCAACTGTCTATCGACGTCGATACCGAGTAGTGTCAACAAATCGTTCCCCACTATGAATTCATCGTCATCCACATCCACAATCAACACATCCACAGCTTCCATCGGCTCCACGGCTCCAACCGCAGTGTGAATTAGGATGTGGAGACGGGCCTTTGCTCTGGCCGTCACCCACATGGCACCAAACGCTTGAGTGCGAACAGGGTCTGCCAAAGGCTCTGCAACGACGCCTGGGTCTGTGGCACACAGCTGCTCCCAGTGTGAACGACCAATTACAGTGTAATCTGATCCACTGTCGGGGCAATATGGAAGCTCCAACACACCGTTAATCGTCACTTGGCGTTCAGCACTCGGCAGCATCTCTCCAAGGCGCTTCAGTCGCGTCTTCTTGGCGGTCCTTGCCTCGCGTAGCTTTTTGCGCAGCTCAGTCTTCTCGCTCTCGGTTGCCTTGGGGCATTCCCTCAGCCAGTGCATCTCTTGGCACTTCGGGCACGGACTGGGTGGCTTCCTGGACGATTTGCCCGCCGGCTTCGACTTCTTCTCCGTCGACACGTTGGACTTGGCAGCAGCGGCGTTATTGGTAAGCGACTCGGGCTGCTTGTCGTTGGAGTTCCAGCGCTTCTTTGACTTTGGAGCTTGGCTGGCCTTGCGAACGTCGCGGTCACGTGTAGCCGGCTCCTTCTGCGTCTTCAATCGCAGGAACTGCCGCTCATGTTCGCGAGCCTTGTCGACGATGAGCGTGAATAGCTCGGACGGGTTGGAGGCCGCGGGCTTGTGTGTAAAGCGCACGCATTGCTTGACTTCTTGCTTCAGCGTGGTCGGCATCAGCGACGACACCAGGCGCTTCCCTTGCTCGCGTGATCCTTCCATCCCGCTGAAACAATCCGTCAGTCCGTTGTCCTTCACTATCTTGTTGAATGACTTAAAGTAGTCGAGCACGCGGGCCTCAACATCACTCTCAGCCATGTTCATCTTCAACTCCTTCTTGAAAAGAGCTTTGATGTCCGGCAGCGTGTCGTTCTTCACGCTATCAACGATGTGCTTGATATCTGCAATCAACACGCCTTCGGTCACAGTTTCAGTCGCTACTCGCAGCTTCAGGGTGCAGAAGACTTCGAGCAACTCGGGGTCGAACGCTTGGGCAATTGACTCGACGACGGCGGCGTAGGTCTCCCCGACACACGGCAGCGCGCCTTGAGCTTATCCTCGTAGTCCTTACGCTCTCGTTGCCACTTGACGAGAGCCTCATGCGAGATAGACTCGATCTTGGGCGGTAAAATTGGCGTGAAAAGCGGTACGGATCCCGTCAATCCACCACCGTTGGCTGACATTGTCAATCAGCACTTGAACTTGGTCTTCAGATAGTCGCTGGACGGTAGCACACAAGTTGAAGCGCACGTCGACCAGCGAGGTATCCACTTGACGTCTCAGCACTTCAGGTCGCGCCGTAGACGAGTAGTAGATCTTTCTCTACTAAAGATATCTTTGTAGTATGTCCCGGGTAGTTGTAGTCTGATGACCAACACAACACACAACAGTGTGGGAGCTACCCCACAACAATATAGCTGAATGTATTGTATGAAAGCTTCCCAAGCACTTGAGGGCTTGGAAGCTAATCGAGAACTGGCGTTGTAGGTCAGCTACAACGCTCAATGCAATCGTAAATGTGCAGTTTGACATACAAACTCCAAGTACAGCAACCGGGTCAGGCACTGGCAGCCTAGCCGGTTGCATCGTATGCAGTTCGTGTCCACAACTGGGAGCTGGTGGACACTTCTGTTATCGAACTCTGGCGCCTGTATAGGTGGAGTCAAGCTGAAACGCCTGGAATCCACTACATATCGATCGATTGTTTTGTCTCTCCGCCACACAGTGTCAAACGAACGTAAAAACTTGACTGCTGCTTTTACTCCTCCTCGGCAAGGATTTCGACACTGTTCTTTGTCCTCGATAATGTTTTCTCGCGGGTGAAGCGTTTTGGAGGAGAACTGTTTTGTATCTGGTGGCAATGCTAATCGATATGGATGATTGTACAAGTTTATTCTGACAACCCTTCTGGGGGACTGTGAATATATACAGGGAGTAGCGGCAATATGCAAGGGTTCAACGATTCAAGTGCTGAAGGTGTATACTATACAAAAGGCAAATCAAATCTGACCGGTGCCCAAACGTACTGTATTAACGCTAACATTGACTCGTATTAAATACGATTCTACTTACGGGCAAACAGAACTCCGCCTGCGCCAATGCGCTTAGCTTCCTATGATTCCAGTCCGGGTACTTGGGATGCTGGCGGCACACTTGCAGCTGCTGTTCCTTCGTCATGCGGACGTGCTTGGGTCGGGAGGCACAGTGCATTGCGGCCATGCAGGCGTTCTTGCTTGTCGGGCACACGCAGTGCATCGGAAGATCTCGTTTGAATTTTGGGCGGGAAATTCAAATTTTCAGTAGTGGATGCAGTTCCTGCTCAACAGCATATGTATGCCGAACTAACGTTATAAGTTGTCAATGCATATTGCCGCTACGCCTGTAATGTTTCGGCCAACCAAACTATCGGATGAGGCTACAGGTACAGAACAATGACAAGAAAATGTACTAGTTCTGTGAATCGTTCCGTATTACTGACACCCAACCCAAAACAGAACGATATTCACCGTTCTATGTACCGGACAGCTGTTGATCAAAGAAAAGCGGGAGCTCGACTGCTGATGAGTGTACACAGCAATGTCTAAATTTCTGAAATCCAGGATAGCGCAGCGCGCGAAATCTGCCAAGTCGGTGTTCGGTACCGAACCGTGTACAAATTATACCGAACAATACAAAACGTGCTATTCAAAGGTAACTATTCTGCACTTGCAGCAGTGCAAGTGCATGACGAAGGTATTTCAGCCTGTAGTACTCCAGGGCGCCGAACACAGAATCTCCCAGCTCTGAAGCGCCAGCCAGTCGTATCTCCACGAATAGCAGCGCTTGGACGCCGCAATTAAATCCATCGAAATGACGCGTCCTGTCGTCGCGCACGAACTCCATCTCCCTGTTGTCCCTGTCTCCGAAGGGTTCCTTGGCCATGGTCTCAGTCTCTTCGTAGTGCTCAAGCGAAGAGTTAAAAACTACACACACCGGCCGGTGAGCCATTTTCTCCACGTTACTTTGCTTCGGACTTGGCTTGTCGTTCGGGTAGTAAATTCCAGTTGGGTCACCACGGCGAAGCATTCCAGGTCCACGCCGTCCTGAAAGCCCCCCACACACACACTCTCTCTCTCCAGCACGCTCCTTTCGCTTTTCCGGCGTCGGAAATGAGCAAAAGTCCGGGCAAATTATTCCCACGCGGGGTGATTCTGCCTGATCTGGAAGAGTGCCAACGTAATACATGTATCATTCAGCCAATTTTGGCTAGTAAACTCGAACACTTGTAACCCGAGCAAGTGTTCGCCTTGGACGGTGCTAAACCCCAACCTGCAAAACCTGCAGGCCAATATCGACTCTTCCTGCGCAACACCGATAGCAAAACCAATCAGCTGCAGATCTCTCGCCAAATGATACCCAGCGAACCTTTGTTGACGACACGGATTCGTCGAGCCCAGCAGGGATGCCCAGCTTGAGAAAGTCTTCCAGCTGATCAACCCAGCCCATAGCCCTCTTGACAATATTGAGTGTCCGCTGCGTGTCGTGATATTTTGCCATTGTCAAGATCTGCGTGCCTGATACAGCGATCTTCGTGCCCTGGTTCAGCTTGATTTGCATGATGACCGTGTCCGTCTCATCTTCATCCAATGATAGTTTACCTAGCGCGATATAATCATGGAGGTCAGTGAGGTGTTGATTGAGCGACACTTTATCCAGCACAATATCGTGATCTGGCGCTCCAGTGAACGTCAGGGACGTCGTTCTGGCGTCTCGGTACTTTGTAGCGAAGGAGACGCGAATCCTGTCGATCTAAAACCATGCACAGGACACAGTCAGTCGCCAGCAGCTGCCAACCGACCGGAAACCGACCAACACAGAGCGGAGAGACTTACCACTGGAGCGCAGAGTCCATAGGAAACGTGATGGTCCAGCAGCAGCTGTAACTGCGACAGCGTGGGCTTGTCCTTGGTAGCCCCGTACACCATCTCATCCGCTTCCTTCCGCAGCGTTACCATGCACTGGTTTTTCGATTCGCCATGTTGCTGCTTTCTACGAGTATTGTCGTCGGCCTTCGTGGCAACTTGGAACTTGAAGCTAAGTGGAATATTTTTGGTAGCGGAAATGTCTTCGGACTTTGAGAGTTGAGTGGCTTCAAGTTGCTCCAACTGCTGTCTGTCTGCATGCCCACCTCCCTGCGCCGCTTGTGTCGCTTCGAACACTGGTATTTCATTGTCTGCTTCTCGTTCTGTCGCAATTGTCGACGTGATGGAGGCAATCGGTTCTTGTTTGATGGACACTTCACCACGTGAATTCTGCTAGGTGTTGCACTTATCCACATGATCCATCTGCCGTTGATATGGGTGAACGGAACCACAGTCTCGTACATCCTGCATGTGTGCCGGTAATAATACACATACCGACACGGCAGCAATTGCGTCTTCGTAAAAATGCACGAGCAGGTGAAATCCTATCCAACCGAACGGGTAGCTTAGTACAATACCGAACATGTACAAAACCAAACAGAACACTTACTTCGAGTCGGACATGATGGACGGACATCTTCTCGGGATTTCCGATGGCAATAGCACCATCAGTGCCTTTGGAGACATCGCATCTCGTCGCAGCAGCCACAGCAAACTTAAACCCTCCTGTATCAAACACCAGTTAGCAAAATAGCTTCACCAAATACTACAGCACATTCACATACCGATGTCAGCTCAAATGCATGACAACTGACGATGCTGCACAGCTTTTCCAGTTCGCAAATAAGCACAGGGTCCATTCGCGTCAGATCCCCGTCATCTCGTAGCAGCCGAGTTCCCACGCGCAAGAGCTCAGCGTCGTACTCGTCCTCGCAAATGTCCTGAAGCAACAGCAACGTCCCCACGCACTGTGTCATATCAAGCGTCGGCTTCAACAAGTGCTTCAACTTGGCCCACGTTGACTCGATTCTAGACAGCAGTCACGTTAGCAACGCATTTAAGAAGATTGTTTACCTATGTTCATACCGATTGTTTGTGTTGTTCCCGAGGTGTGCCATGTTGCCTCGCTTGAGAGATACCCATTCGTCCTGGATAGGATCCCAATATTGGTAAAGCGGGTGCGACGGAATGCCATCTAATTTTGCCGGCAGCAGCCCTCGGCATCTCTGGTATGCTTGATCGGGAGTGACATACACGAGTGTACTCATGATGTCAATCAACTCTTGCTTGTTTTCCTTCGTGCCTAAGTACAACTACTTCACCTGCGCTAAACAATAAGTCAGCAAATTGCAATTTTCAGCAAAGGCGACGAAGATTTACCTGCTTGTTCATGTACTTAATTGCATGGTACTGGCACAACAGCATCCGCGCAGAAGGGAAGAACCTCTTAACACATCGCGCTCCTTGAAATCCTTGTCATTCACAATTACTTTCACTTTACGCCACGGATTGTTTTGCTGGAAGGCTTTGCACGCGTCTCTCATGTTGGCTTTTGACTCGGAAGTCATCCGTGTATGCTGTACGTATGTCCTTTGCAGTTAATGTCGTGAAGCAGGAAACTAAATAACTTGTAGCGATTCTTGTTTGTGCCAAACGTGGCGTCAACCATGAGCACCTCGGGGAAGGCTGCGAAGAGTCGTCTCATGTTTCTCGTCTGAAAAACAATCGTCTTGGCCAAGTCCTTGTCATCTCGGTAAATAGTAGACGCTGCTTCGCTGTTACTAATGCAGACGCCTCGAAGGAGACGCTCCGTACGCTGCTCGTCGGTAAATCCTGCGTTGGTTAGAGTCGTCAACTTCGCCAAGGTATTGTGCACATCCTTCAGTGTGGCGAATTTCCCTAACAAGCAACCAAACTTAGTTCGGTAACTGGTTCGATAAATATTCTGTAGCATTACACACCAGTCACCTCGCGAAGGTAAAACAAAATGCCTTTGGCTTCGCTCCAGCATTGTGCTTGTTGATTGCAGCTGCAAGCAACTCTGGGTCATCGATGCGACGATTTTCAGGGTATTAGTTGAAGACACGATCGCCGACTGCGTGATTGTGAGCCCCATCCGGGGAAGACACCATGATGCGAATTTTGCCTGGACTGATGAGCGACACAGTAGCGTTCAGGCGTGCCGGGCACTCCGTTGTCCGTATGATCTTGTGTCACCGCTTGCCTTTTCCCCGCGTCTCTCGGTCAAAACCATGTGTACACTGCAAAGTCCTGGCGCGTCACAAATGCAACAGGAATACGAACAGTGACGTGTCTGGTATAGCGTTTGCGGGAGGCAAGCTGGTCTTCCACCTGCTTATTTCTCGAGTGAACCGATTTGGACGTCCTCGTGCGAAAAATCTGGTGCGTCTTCTCTGCGAACACCTCCAAAGCAGCATCGAACTCTTCCCAAGACCGGTACTGACGCTCAAATCCACGTAAAATACTATTACCGTCTCCGCATCCATAGTCAGGGTCGACCCCCCTCCTCTCCTTCATCTACACTGACGTCTGCAACGGGGTTTGCTGGCAAAGAAGCATCGTCAGAAAGTGGCACATGGAGGTACTGTTCGGTGATTGTTCGGTGCCTGTAGGACCGACCAGTTACCGAAGTGTTCTGTACCTGTAGACACTATCTCGCTGAATCGTTTTATCTAATTAGAATATGTTGTTACCCTAACCATTGAGACGAATTCCGACAAATATTTGTCGGAAGTCGACAAAAATATGTACATTAGAACCAAGTCATTCAAATGTTATAAAAATATTCTGACGACTACCGAATTTCGGCAATGGGTGGCCCCCTCAGACCACTTCGCAAAGGGGCCAACCAAAAGTTGCATCAACTTTTGCTCGACTTTGTTGTTATTGGTTGAAAAGCGCAACCGCTCGCCAATGCATCATTCCCGCAAAAACCAGTTCAGCAGCATGCCCAGGCGTGACACGAGATGCACTGTGGCCGAGAAGCTTCACATCGTGCTCGAGGCTGAGCAAAGAACCGTGAAAGGAACGGCGTGAAGGTATACCGGAGTGTATCCATCCCAGATTCGTCGGTGGCACGATAGCAAAGCGAGACTCGAGGAGGCTGTGCAGAGGAACCCGCGAGCGCGCTCAATTTCAAGAGGACGACCACCGCTCTCACCAAACCTCGAAGCCCAAGTCGCTGCTTGCGTATTACAGCGTTTCTGCGCATTCTCTGAGTGCCTTAGATCTTCCGCAACGGTAGTAAATTGATTTGCAAAGTCGGAACGTCAACAAAACATCGCACATCATTTACTATTGAAAACACGTTTGGTGTGTGTGTGGGGGGAGCAAATCCCGCAAAATGAGGGGGCCATCCATTGCCGAAATTCGGTGGTCAGAATCCAAGATAGACATCTTGCCATTGGTCCTGCTACTATTTCAAAGCTATCAGAAGAGGCATCCTGCCACCAGTATGAATCTCTCTTCGTTTGTGTCAGGGAACACGCAAAGGCTAGCACCACCGGAGTCAGCGCTTTCGAGCGCATGCTCAAAGCCGAGAACGTATCCATGGCTGAGATTCAAGCATGCGTTCTCGGTGATAAGATAGGCAAGACTCTTGCGGCCGTAGTGGACCGCTTTGGCTACTACCGAGCCATCTACGAAGGTAAGAAAGGCAAGTTAGCGCCCAACACAGCGATTTCATACTTTAGAACTGTTTTTTTTTACACGCATCCACATCTTAGAGCTTCTATTGAGCTGATCCTTCTTAAGCAAGGAAAGATATTAGAAAAGCATTGCATAAAGCGTGGAAATGAGAAGTTTACTAACAAGACACCACCTTGTACAAAAGCTGACCTACATTCACTTATTCTCTATGTCCACAGCAACGCGGCCGCCTCGTCGGATTACGAAGACACTGCGCTTGCATGTCTGACGTGGCACTGCTTTGGGCGATCGTCGGATCTCGGCTACGTCTGCAAGCAGCATATCACAATGTTGGGATTTTCTAAGGAACTGAAGGCGGCGGGGAAAAGAGGTTTCCTGCAGGGAAGGTCATCACCTTGCCCAGCGCGGCCTCGCCCGAATAGATGCACGTTCAAGCACCATGGTTTTCTACCTAATATACGGGGCTACAGCATGCAGTCCCCAGGTGGGTAGGTTTTCCCGTCGCTAGATGCTCGAAAACCAGTTAATTCAAAGGCTAGCCATTTGCCCTTCGGCGGCGGCGCGACAACACCAAGCTCCAACAGCTCAAGCGCGGGCAGACTGCCGCCTCGGTCGCGCGCGCTTTAATCAGGGGCTGCGCACTCTCCCTCGACGACAGCCAGCCGCCGGGAGCAGGGCTGCACCCGAGTCCGCCAGGTGGCCAAGTCCCGCGAAGGCCTTCTGACCGCGATATTCTGGCGATGACCAAGGGTTCGTCCGACACGGCGGTGACACAGCGCAACACGTCAGTCCCGGGAGCTCCGTCCCATGACATCTCGCCTTCTACAAGGTCCCACAGCCGGCTGGACTCCGACAATCGCTCCCCACTGGAGTCCGCACGCACGCGATTCGCCCACACAACGGTCGCCCCGCCGAAGCTCGTCGCAAGGGGACCTGAGCGCCACAACTCGCCACTCTGCAACTCGCGGCAACGCCAACGTGTAAGGCCCTGATTATAAGGTGCTAGTCACTCTGTGCTTCTTACCATTCTACAGGCATCGATCAGTCCATTCACATTCCATCCTCATTTAGGGGCTGGCCTCTCCGACTTCCTCTCGGGCTGGCGCCGCCTACGCGCGCCCACACCCATCGACCTCGCTCTACGAGGCCGAGACTTTAATGTGAATGGACTGATCTTATGCCCCCATGACCTGTACGATTAAGGAAACTGCAGACAACGTCGTTTTCGTAAGGATGCTGCGTGTGAAATCAGCCGAGGAGTAAGGCCTTACCCTCGTACCTGACCGCGACGACTTCCTGACCTGACCACTTCACACACTAGCGGTCGCCCTTGTGATGCAGGAAGTGCCCTGCGCATCGCTGCTGACTCAACTTCCATTACTCGCGACGCCGGCCGCTGCACAGCCCGATGCTGGTTTCCTGCTCCTCGATCTGCTGGAGATGCTACAAGCTGACTCGTCCGACCACACGTCCACAGCTCCGCTCCCTGTTCCCGCATCCGCCGCCCCAGCCTCGTCGACCACCCCTCGAGCTGCACCCTGTCTCGCCGACTCCGGCCAGACACGTGTAGAGGACGGCATTCAAGCGAGTCGTGGAGAAGATGGAGAAGCAGCAGCTAAAACTGAGCTCGGGTAGTGCTCGCGAAATCGTTGGTGCAGCGTTTCTTCATATGCTTCGACATATGCGAGTAATTTTCCTCCAGGATTCCGCTCTGTTGCGGCGGCAACTTCTTAATCATCGCTTGTGGAAACATGTCCTGTTTAGCACCGAAGACTACAAGGAATTTGATCGTGAGTTGTCTGCTGCGACACCCACGCTGTCGCGATCTGAAAGTCAATCGCTAGCGGCTGTGGTACCTCAAATTACTGACGCATTGAAGAATGACTTGGAAGTTCTGGTAAGCTGGATACTTTGTTGCCAGCAGTCTATACGCTGAAAGCTCTGACGAAAAAGAAACTTGTGCTTACCTGGGAAGACGGCAACTCTGAGTCTGGCGCACCTTCATCTACAACGGCGGCTTTGCAGAATAACGTGTTGAACCCTTCACCGTCACGCCAACGATTAAATGACAGTCCCAAATTGAGCAGATCTACCACTACTGTTTTTGACCTGTGGAAGAAATACTCCTGCGGTCTTGCAGAGATGATGGTGATCTCGTAGGCGAACCGGAAACTCGGCACGAAATGGCGAAAGGAATCAACTGAAGCTCGTTTTTATCTGCGTCGTAAGACGTATTCCATCGACAAAATATTGCGAAGGGATAGTATCTCGGCCGAACAGGCTGCAGAGACGCTAAAGCAGGCTCGGCAATGAGCGAGCCGGTCTCTTAATGCGTTTACCAAGGCACTGGACACGTACATGCAAACACCAAACCCGTAGCTGACAGGTTGATGTAATCTGCGCTGCTTGTTGTTCACAATAGTCTAACCGATCGATTTAAACTGTGCCAGCTCAGAATAAGGCGACTACTCTATGATACCCACACTTTGGAATCCACTGCTTCAAATACAAGATCCTCCCGCGGCGACCAGCTACAGGGTATGGGTGTTCAAACGCTCGTGAGAGTCATTATCGCGTATCTCAAGATATGGCGTGACCATCCGGAATGGAGCGCTGGCCACGCAGCAGTAATACTGGGCGGCAAGACGTTAAGCAAGCAGCAGGTAAAAAAGCAACAATTCTGGGATGGAAACAAATATTGCTTCGCTTGATACAATAGCAGACCCTGGTGACCGCATGAGGGCAGTTGGTGGGGGCGCACGTACAAAAGGTCGGCGTTTGAGTGGAAGGTTTTGGGGTTCTTTGCTTGGAGAAGATGGGATCGCTCGAAGGCTGATATTTTTACTACTGTAGCTGATTCGATAAATTCGCTATAGAAAAGTCCAGTAGTCGGCGATGCACAAGAGGGGCAGGGCTCGAGAGAGAAGTGAATGGAGAGGAGAGTGTTGTGTCGGCGAGTCAGGGCAGCGCGCGGGAGGAGAGTAGCGACGCTGTGGAAGAAGCTGCTGCAACGCCAGGTGAAGGGAGATGTGTCGCAATAGAGAGCGTAAGTGTCACTACGGAGGAAGACACTGCCACTATGGAGAAATAACTAGGCGCGATGGAAGTTTCCGCTGCGGAGAAAGCGGACGCTGCTGTGTATGTCACTATAGCGGAGACCTATGTCACTACTCTGAGTTCTGCCCAAAGTGATAACCCACAGGCGAGTGCTGGTGGAGGTGGAGCCGAGGTTATCATTGTAGATGACGATGAGGAAGGTGGCGACAAGCCGACAAATTCTTTGCGCCTGCGTCTGGATAAAAACGCCCCGCTCCAAGCACAATCTCATGCATCGCCTTTGTCACGCTCAACAGTGGAAGCACGGCTGGCTGGAATTGTTGACCCAGCTCCTGTGTCAATTACACTCTTTAGCGATGACCTTAAAAGTTTACAGCGTGACAAATGCCGTGGCAGATTTTTATATAGCTACTTACTTTGAAAAAGGCAGCTGTGTGTATTCGGCCACATCAGCGCTGTTTTTGGAGATAAATTATGCCTACTATCACCGAAAAACTCGTGAGATGATGGTTGTCGAGATTGCTGAGATGATGGAATGGAGCTCGTGCAGATTTTGGCTGTTGCTGGTCGCGCTCGACGAGCACAGGCGCTTCTTGGTAGTAGAAAGCGCTCTCTCTCCTGCAGGTGCAATTGTGTACCGCGTTAACATTTTACGCGGAGGCCACCAGCCAAGCCACCTATTCGATGTGATGAGTTGTTTTTAGCGAAGGCGTGCCATGACAAAAGAAAGCTGCCTCGGTCTAAACTACGTACGATTATATTACGAAACCTCGCCAAGCTAACGTGGTTGACTGCACTCTCTACGTTCTTCACAATATGCTCGCTGTACACAAGATTGTTATTAAACTTCATCCAAAAGCTCTGCTAGGGCACATGCCGTCGCTTGTTACCAGTAAGTTCAATGTAAACAA
Organism: Phytophthora quininea; assembly: GCA_011947345.1. Taxonomy (NCBI): domain Eukaryota; phylum Oomycota; class Peronosporomycetes; order Peronosporales; family Peronosporaceae; genus Phytophthora; species Phytophthora quininea. The sequence continues at coordinate 493,445 of JAAVTG010000519.1, forward strand.
GGCGGCGGCGTCTCGTGCTGCTATCTACAAGAGGCTAGCGAGAAAACAGGTTCCTCCTACACAGTAAAGCGTCACAGAGTTAGCGATAATAATATAAACTTCTTCACCAATAAACTAAATACTTACCCGAGCTTCCAACGCCGTAAACTGGCGCGAGCGAGCATGCCTAGCCGCTTGCGGCCACTGCTGAGGCGTCGTCCACGTTGTTGTGACTTAGCTGGACAGAGGGAGAGCCTAATTTGGTGCGTGACCCGGTACGCGCCATAGCTCTCATCCTACAGAACGCAATAATTACATTAGGCCAGCACACACTTCACTTAGCAGTACACGTACTTATGTGATACGACCGTAGGGTGGCTGCAGTGGAGCTATCAACCCCTCAGCCTGCGTCGAAGTAGCGCGCTGGAGCGCTGTCCTGCTGCATTCGTTTTCGCCACTGATGAAAAACCTTGGAATGACACTAAAAACGTGATGAAAAACCTCGTGTTTGCAGAATATCAGCGGCGTCCGATTTCCGCTGATATTCACTATCGGACGAGGTCATCGCCCTGCTTGAGATAAAGCCTCGGTATTCAATGACTTCCTTCATGGTACGACCCAGACAGTCAAATTCGAACTCAATTCATTAAAGCGAACAACCTGAGAGTTTTGCAGACGTAATAAAGATAAAAGTCGAGCGGTTCGGAGGATTCAAAATGCGTTTTCATACATCCACTAATAGTAGTTTTCACGGTTGGAAAGTATGTTTGAGCAGCCAATCTTTGTATCCCGTCTTTTTCAGCGCGTGGTCATGATGATTAGTATTATAGCATCCGATCGGGAAGATAGTAATATTATAGCATCCGATCGAGAAGATAGTAAAACCGTGCTGACATTTGGCCAAGAGATTGGGTACGGTCAGAACGTGTTTGTAGTCGAAGTAAACTAGTTCTGAAGTTGATTCCGAAGTTGGAGGCTGGTCAGAACGAGTTCTGAGTCGGTCTACCGCCTCTACCGGTGCGGTCCGATGGTAGGAAAGTCGGCGGTGGTGACAATTAGCTCGGTCTACAACATTCTGCACACAACTCGCGTCGTGATCCAGCAACTATTGTGGCCATGTCCACACACCACAACACCAGTCAAATTCCAAGCGACGACCTCATCGTTCAACTCCCAACGCTTCCTTCTCTCGTGCGGGGGTAGCACATTTACCAACGATCTTTTATCTACGACTGCATAAGGTCCAGCAGAGCGATCTCCAATCTTCGAAGCTTCTCCTGAGCACACCCCAGAAGCGTTGTCTGCACTCTCAGACCAAGGATCTTGTCACCCGCAACACGGATCCGACAAGCGAAAAAATGCTGCAAAGCCGAGGAAAGGAAAGAAAAAGCTAAAGCTGCCGGTGGATCACCTTCCAAGCGCTTTGTGTGGTTGAATGCTATGATAGCAGCGCTGCTAAACATGCGCTTTCAAGATGGTCAAGTCAAGAAGGGAGTTGAATGTGCTGACACGAATCGCGATAAGGCGCTTGCTTGGCAGTGTTTTTGCGACCCGGCTCTCTGATGCATTGAACGTCGTTGAGAGCAGTGAGCAGGTATGTGGTTTTTAACTTCTGACGCGGTGTAACGTGCTCTGCTTCGTGCCCCACACGCTGGGCTTTAGTCGACCAGTGCTGATCGCGGATATTCCAGTAGTCCTTTTGGCCGACGAGGTCTAATGTCGATCCCTCGTGCCGATGTACGCCCGACTGGCAGTACACCAACTTTTTATTTACCCAGATTCAACCTGTTCCAACTGCGGGGAACTTTATCGCTCGGGGCCAAGAACACATCACCAATTTTCCCTCGGGGCCAAGATGCCATCAAAAGTAGCAGTTTACTACAGTAAGTGGTAGATCAGATTGTATTTAGACAACGGTCGAGTCCGCGAAGTCTGGGTTTGCTACAGTCTCCGTAGACTGCGCAGAAGCTCGTAGCAACTCAATCGGACAGGATCCTACAACGTATCTACCTCCGATGATGTCACTTCCAGCAGGTGCGTTCGGCTCGACACGTCTCGGGCAAGTGAGTTTGTTGTGACCAGCTTTCCCACAGAAACTGCATTTGTAGGGACTGCGCTTCTTCTTCTCGGCGGCTGTGACTTGACACACTAGATCCTGGAGGAAGCCGTCCATGCTACTTGCTGACGGCATGGTTTTGGGAACGGCAGCAGCAGCGGGGCGCGGTATCTCACCCCGACTGGGAATCCGACGTTTTTCTTGCCTCGGTTGCTGTGTGCGTTTTCCATTCTTCCCCAGCACCGATCGAGTCTCCGGAAATACTGCCGTAATTTCGGCTAAGGTGTCTTCATATTCTGCGATATTGGTGGCTTTTTGCAGCTGCATCACGTAAGGCTAGGTAGGAAACTAGGTAGAAGAGCATAGTCATCGTCGGTTTGCAGTTGTTCCTTGACACGGGTAACTGCTCGATAAACAACTGCAGCACGATCTGTTCGCTTATTTATCTCCACTTCCCATTTGCACGCATCAACGATGCAGCCCCACCTTCTTAAATTGCCGCATTTCACTCGTTGTTTCACCCTTTTGTTCTGATTGAATGCGTAGTCCTCCACGAAAAAGCGAAAATCGCCGCACGTAGCGAACACGTCGTCCAGGACGGGCTGATCTCGACCGTGAAGCGAAAGTAAATCCAGCCCCTCTGCGTTGGAGCTCATACTGGCGTGGGCCCGCCGTTAATGAAGAAAGACGAATGCTCCCCAGGCTGCTAAATATATTTTGAAGAGACGCTACTACTTAAACTGCTGGGAGAAGGCGCGTTTATGCTACTTTTGATGGCATCTTGGCCCCGAGGGAAAATTGGTGATGTATTCTTGGCCCCGAGCGATAAAGTTCCCAACTGCGGCTGTCGAGTCTAACCTGTCGTGCCCTGCGCTTTGATAAACACTCCTGCTGTCCTCGCTCGAACTCCGTCCAGCACGCTCGACCTCCACCTGCAGTCCGTCCAGTAGTGACTCTCCGCGGTGCGTCCACGGCAGATCGCCACTCGTCCAGTGTCGTCCGTCAACCAGAAGTTTACCCAAGTGTGTCAACACTCCCTCCAGCCGATCGCTCAACCAGAAGTTTACCCAAGTGCTTCAACACTCCCTCCAGCCGCCGTCCAGTCCAGTTCCAGTGTCGTTCGTCCAACTAGAGGTTTGTCCAAGCGCGTCACCGCTCGCCTCCAGTCGTCCGTCCGTCCAGTCCAGTTGCTAGCCCAAGACAAGTGGTGTCGTGCAGGCTGTCGTCGTGTCGGTCCTCCCCAGTTGCTGCTGCTGCGAACTCGAGACTGCTTGCGTCCCAGGTCGCCGATTCCGAACTGAGGGCTCCGTGCCAGCCGGCATTCGCCGCGGGGCCTCCTTGTCCAGCAACGATCTTGCTTAAGCCGCCGGTTTCGCCGGCGCAATCGTCCGGAGCCGCCGCCACTTCGTATCCACAGTCAGTCTGTTGCCGCTGCACCTCAACGTCGGCAGCCACCACCGCACTGTTTTCCAGCCAAAGCACCCCGTTGTGTTCCTCACACGCATCTTTGGACGCCCCTCCACTCCTTGGTGGCTCGCTGTCGTGCTTGCCGCCGCATCCAACCAGCCATTCGCCGACGGTTCCTCGCTCGAGCGCCATACCGTCACCGGGCCTGACAGCTGCGTGTCCGTTGGAGATCGTGCCAGCCTTGTTACAGCGGTATCGTCAATTCTAACAATGTTGTGAGCGTACAGATGCTCAACAAAAACAAATCACTGAAGTGTGAATACAGACAAGGGGTGAATGCTCGATCTCAGACTGGAAATGAGGGCCAGGGAGACGATTCTGAGCTTTGGGGCATTTTTGCAAGTGCCTTTGGAGGGCGAACCGGCATTGGGGGACGACGATAGCCGATGGTGATACCGTATCGGACGAGACTGACGAGGAGCAGTCCTTCGACTCGCAACGAAACCGGCAAAGGGCATCTATCACACCAATTGCTAGTCTTGATGAGGCCATGAAAGATGGCATGAGTGCTATCGCAGCATCGCTGGGACCTGATGACAAGCTTGCAGACGTTCTTCAGGAGCAATTTCGGCCTCGGTGTGTGGAATGTAGATCACGTGCCTCGCCATGCGCCGTAATACCTTCAAAACTTGGTCAATGTACATTACAGCACTGGACTTGGACATGCCCACGAGAGACGCAGCGCTGTCGCGGTAGAAAGGTAAACTAGCGTCACGGCCATGCGTTTGTGAATACCGAACTTGGTGTTGTGATGAATACGGTCTTTTCAGTGCTGCTGAAAACGGGTCACCACGGCAAGAAAGGTGCGCTTATCACAGCGCGTTTTGTGATGGAACCACTTGGTCTTTGTACTGTTCATGGCCTTGTCAAAAGCTGTAGATGCGAACGTACTGACATGCTCTCTTAGCATCCCACCGAGCCTTCGACGGTCACTGCACAGAGCTGTGATGGCTGCGCAAACGCACTGCAGCACACACAATACCCACCGTCGTTTTGACTGCCATTCCTACGGAAACGCTAAATCAGTTGTCAGTTGTGCTGGTTCTTCTTTTCCCGAGTGAGTGAAAAGAAGTAATAAAAGGAGGGTGGGAACCGGGAGAGAATGCAAATTCGTTCCCACTTCAGAACGCCTCATGGAGGAGTTCTGAGCACCCGATACAGAACGGGTGTTATGCCGAAAGCCGTTCCGAGTACTCCGAACCAATAAGCAGTTGCTATTTTCCGGTCAGTTTTTCTACTTAGATAAGCCTAAATTGAAGAGTGAGAGAGCTGACGAAGACAACACGTCGACATCGTTCGTAGATATCATCCCGGTGTCGTCGCGGGTGTTTTCGGGGTCGCGACAGTGATAGCAGTTGTCGAGATATCACAGACATTGCAGCCGTCGGGGTTGCTTCGATACTCACGGGGAAGCCACAACACGGGGTCTCTGCGGGCTCACCTTGACTCACATGGCCGTGATAACACATGCGAGGCGGCCGTTAATCGCCCGGGTCAACAACGGATTCGCCCCCACTGACTGCTGTTTATGCGAAGGCTGCCAGCGAGTGTCCGGGGCGAGTGTTCGAACAGCGAACGTCCCAATCGGGGGAGGATTTAACCACAGTATCGTCGTCGATATCTTGGGTCTTGGTGTGCGCTCTGCTTCACCAACCGGACACCGTCGTGGGCTGTGTCATAGTTTCCGACGACACAGCCATGGACTCGATCGAATTAGAGTATTGACGGGCTGCGGCCCACCACGCCTCACAGTCCGACCAACCAACGTTGTCGAGAAACAAATTGTTCGGTTCGTTCAAGTTCATTATTGTACAGTGGTCTAGTCTGCAGCTTGAGAGGAGGCACTCAATCGACGCAGTTACGTATAAGTTGGCTCTATGGTGGGGACCCCGCAATCGACCCGGGGTGGCGATAGATAGTGAGCGCGCGCTTAGAAGTTGGACTCGCAGTCCTTGCCCTTGGGACTGTCGGTCGACGGCGCGGCAGTGGTGGCGGCAGGCGTCGCGGCCGGGGTCGGCGCGTCCGTAGCAGGGGCCTCGGTGACCGGGGCGACCGTCGCAGGCGTCTCGGTCTCGGTCTCGGTCTCGGGCGTCGCGGTGGTCGGAGCGGGCGTCGCCGCGGGGGCCTCGGTCTCCGCCTCGCCCTGCACCTGGTCCTCGTTCTGAGCCGCATCCTGCTGCGTCGTCGAGCCGCTCGAGGCAGCACCGTCGCACTGCTCGGCGTCGCCCGACCCGAAGTCCTGCGTCCAGTAGTGCTTGTACGTGCTGTCGGCGTTGAAGGCGTACGCCGTGCCGAACATGGTGTAGTCGCCCATGATGTTCTCGTAGTGCTCGGGCGAGTTGATCCACGCCACCATCACGGCGTCCACGTCCACCTGGCCGGCAGCAATCTTCGCGTGACGCAGGGCGCGGCTGAGACTGCGCTGTTCATGGATTTCAACGGCGCCTTGGCCTGGAGCTCCAGGTCACGAGCTTCGAACGGGACCGAGGCTTTGAACATTTCCGAAATGGCTGCCTTCAGATCGCCCACCGACTTACTCGGATCAAAGTAGACTCACGCAACGACGTGTAGTGCGCTTGGTGCGACAGATTCGGGAATGAGAACAAGCTAATGTGAAGCGATGTTAAAAGTCTATCGCTTTACAAGATCTTCAACTTCTTGGTATTTCCGAGCAAATGCTTGATGTCCATAATGTTCATCGTCGAGAGCGCGTCGTCCACTGCGTATTCCGTCATTCCCGAAGCGTTCCTGCTAAACTTGCCTGGCTTGTCTTCGTCGACCACGATCAACTTCCCGTACGTAGTCTCGGCGTAAATGCGTAGAGTTTTCTCAAACAAACTCTTGTGTTCAGCGATGGCGTCCTTTTCGTCGACTACAGCTTCCTTTGTTCTCGATTTCGTGGTCGAAAGTCCATTGTCTTCCGCTGCAACCGCGTACTTCGTGCGTCTCGAGCCAGACTTTTGCTTTTCTGCACAGTCGAGTCGTCGCTACGCTGTGTCAGGAGCTCCATCGATCGAGCTTTCTTGATCAAGTACCGAAGCTCAACGGGTCCCGACGAGAAGCCATTGCCATGGAAAATATGGTCGACTGCCAGCGTCACCATTCCACTAGGCCCCGACTGATTCATTTGTTGGAGAACGCACCCAAGTGAGCAGTTCGCAGTAGCCACCTCGTCCTCAACGAGTTTCTTGTCGAACGGGTCGATGCCGATTGATTCCATGACGGTCGCAGCATCCCATCCAACAAACATATACCGCTTCTGGATCAACCGCAGCAAATTGTTGTTGGCCGCGTATTTGTAGGGAGTTGCCAGCATCGCCGCGCCAAACAGCCCACCGCCGGCCGTCAACAAGCACATGATGACGGTGAAGTCGCACATGATCTCACTGTGCCAGAAACTCGCTACTTCCGGATCACCGCCGAAAATCCCTCGACTAGCGTACGGCGGATTGACCATGAATGTTGTGCCGCCGTGAAGCTTTAGCAGCATGTAAAGAAGAAAGCACAGCATCAAGCTGTATACCTTGTAGCTTACGAACAGCGCGCTCGAGTCGACATACCACTCCATTGTATCTCGAGTCTGCGGTCGGATCATCTTCATCGCTTTCAACGACCGCACGGCCATTTTCAAGATCAGTCGCACTAGTGTGTGGACAAAGCACATGAGCCAAGTCAATCGCGTGAGTGCCGAGGCCAAGAAGACGAAGTTCTCAAAATTGACGTGCAAGCTCAGCATCCACGTGCCCATTTCGTACACGCTGTACGTCATGCGGATACTCACGAGGGCGTCGAGCATACTGAGGACGATGTAGAGCCAGTGGTTGATCCACATATCGGACGCCATGATGACTTTGCCTTTCATCCTGATGATCATGGCGTCGTCGTCCGCTGCCCACGTCGAAAGCCACGAGAAAGGAATGACGTAGCGGAAGTACCGGCGAGCGCCTTCAAAGCGCAATTTCGACGGCACGTACTCGACCACCCGCGTTTGTAAGATAGCGTTGACTATTCCCCGAATGACTAACACCAGCGTCACGATACCGTACGAGTACGTCACAAATGCAGCGAACCATCCCGTCTGGTCGATCGCCACCTTCACTTGACCGAGTTGATCGACCGGTGCGGTCTGAAAGAGACCGTAATACTTGTCGCTATTGATGAGTCTTGGCACGGCCCAACATTTGCTGCTCTGGATCTCGATGTGGTAGCTACCTCCCGCCCAAAAGGATTGGTGCACCAGCAGATCCGTCACGTACGTGAACGAGCTAAACGGTCGACCGATACAGCGCATAAATGGCGTACCGACCATGCCAAAATCTCCAGGAACGCCACTTTGAATCGATCGGTTTTCTTTGAGGTTTTCAAACTCGTCCAGGATGAAGCGGTAGCAATCCTCTGTCACGTTGTTTCTCGTCTGGACGCACTCGTCGTACCAGTCCGGTAAGAAGTTGATGACGTCGCACTTTGGGGCGGAAATGCTGTGGAAATAGTACTGCGATCGACGGGCTCCCGTACCCCAGAAATCGTCAAAGTAAACGGCCGTGTGGGTAATGTTGATGGAGTTGACGCGCATACAAGTGCTGCGATCTTCGCCCAAGTTGTCCGGCCCACGAGTTGGAGCCGTGAAAACCGGTAGCTCTCCCCGACGCTCGTCAAGTTGGTGAGCGTGTCGAGATCGAGCAGGTCGTCTCGAACGAGGCCGTAGTTGATGCGCTTCTCCTGCAGTCGAGCTCGAATTTCATCGTATCGACCGGTCACGAACACGACGATGGGGTTCTCGCGAAGACCTGTGACCAGAGTGAGGACGGCTGAGGCGACGTTGACAAGTAGAACGATGAGCTTCCGCAACGAGAACTGGCGAAGGTCTGTCTTCATTGGCCGGCACGTGTGTAGTCGTCAAGTTACGAAGTGAGGAGGTGCTGTCCGGTCGGTCCCGAAAAATCGCAGGAAACGGATTTGAGTCAACACTGCCCAGAAATACTCGTTCTGGCCACAATGGCCTTGTTAACTAGCAGCCGTTGTTAACTACTCCGGCGTCCGACTCGGCAAATGTGCGATGTTGACCATGTTAACAAGTGAAAAATGTTTTCATTCGAGGACTTGCATGAAAACTCTGCAAGTGCGATGCAGATAGATTGGTGGCGGCGGAAAGCATGTCAATGCTTGGGGTCCACGGCCGTAGTGTTGGAAAAGATCTCGATCAAAAAACGCGTAGAGATCCATCGAAGCATATCGGTCGCGGGGCGAGTGTTCGAACAGCGAACGTCCCAATCGGGGAGGATTTAACCACAGTATCGTCGTCGATATCTTGGGTCTTGGTGTGCGCTCTGCTTCACCAACCGGACACCGTCGTGGGCTGTGTCATAGTTTCCGACGACACAGCCATGGACTCGATCGAATTAGAGTATTGACGGGCTGCGGCCCACCACGCCTCACAGTCCGACCAACCAACGTTGTCGAGAAACAAATTGTTCGGTTCGTTCAAGTTCATTATTGTACAGTGGTCTAGTCTGCAGCTTGAGAGGAGGCACTCAATCGACGCAGTTACGTATAAGTTGGCTCTATGGTGGGGACCCCGCAATCGACCCGGGGTGGCGATAGATAGTGAGCGCGCGCTTAGAAGTTGGACTCGCAGTCCTTGCCCTTGGGACTGTCGGTCGACGGCGCGGCAGTGGTGGCGGCAGGCGTCGCGGCCGGGGTCGGCGCGTCCGTAGCAGGGGCCTCGGTGACCGGGGCGACCGTCGCAGGCGTCTCGGTCTCGGTCTCGGTCTCGGGCGTCGCGGTGGTCGGAGCGGGCGTCGCCGCGGGGGCCTCGGTCTCCGCCTCGCCCTGCACCTGGTCCTCGTTCTGAGCCGCATCCTGCTGCGTCGTCGAGCCGCTCGAGGCAGCACCGTCGCACTGCTCGGCGTCGCCCGACCCGAAGTCCTGCGTCCAGTAGTGCTTGTACGTGCTGTCGGCGTTGAAGGCGTACGCCGTGCCGAACATGGTGTAGTCGCCCATGATGTTCTCGTAGTGCTCGGGCGAGTTGATCCACGCCACCATCACGGCGTCCACGTCCACCTGGCCGGCGGCCACGTTCTCGGCCACGGCGCTCCAGTCGTAACCGGCCTGCGTGATGCGCTGCGACATCGTGGAGCCGTCCGAGCCGTCGTGGGCCATGTAGTTCTTGGCGGCCATGTCGTCCGAGTGGCGCTGCGCCGCCGAGTGCAGCTTCTTGTTCATGCAGAGCGCCGACAGGCCCTTGGTGGCGCGCTCCTTGTTGACGGCCGCCAGCATGGCCGACGCGTACTGGTCGATGGACGTGTAGGTGGCGGTGTCCGTGGACGTGGTGTCGCCGAGGTTGCGCTCGGCGCGCAGGTTGGCGGCGTCACTGGAGGCGGCGGCCAGCACGAGCAACAGGGCGAGCGAGGACTTCACGGTGGCCATCATTTTGAATTGGTAGGGGTGGTGGTTGTGTTGATGGAAGACGGCAAATTGAAGATTGATTCGAATGGAGTGACCGAGCAATGCCGACTTGGCGCAGCACTTCGCACAATGTCCCTTGCCTCGGCCGCAGACGGACAGGAACACATGACGTTAGTGTCCGAAGTGATCGACCGTCAATACGCTGCGGCCCACGAGATCCCGCTCCACGTGCTGCTGACGAACACTGCAACGAGTCACGCCAGACTCGATCTCACGAAAGTCTCCGCCTGCTGTCGACAGGGAAGTTCGGAACATCGAAAAGCTCCGGTCTCTGTTATATTGTCGTAACGGAATCACACAGAGGTGAGTGAGGTGCTGCCTAACCGACGCCGGCGTTGTTGTTTGTGCTGCCTCAAAACAAGCTGCAGCGAAAGCCCTTCCACGTGTCGTAGTAATTATTACAATACGTTTACAATATCACGATAACATTATTCCTATTGTGATAATTGGACCGCCGCCAGCCATGGACGCTACGTCGATGGAGAGCTCTCTGCAGCAGCAACTGTGCCACGACGCCGTCTCAGTGGACGACCTGCTGCGCTTGCTAAGCCAGGAGATCACTCTGTTCCAGCGCACCATGTACAAGAACCACAGCCAGCACCGTCGCGCCTTCTACTTCCAGAACCTGCAGCAGGTGAAGCGACTGCTGCGAGATTTCAAAGTGGACGCGTTGTCGGCAACGTTTACAGAGGCGACAGCAGTCCTTAAGCAATTCCAATTGCAATCGGGAGTGCACCACATCAGTTGGAAGACGTTGGCGTCGGAACTGAAGACCGCCACGGACTCGGTGCTGCGGAAACTGGTGGCGGTCTCAAACGTGTCGGCGGAGGTGATCCGAGCAACGCAAAAGGCCTATAAAAGTACGGTGATGTTGGAGTGGTCGTTTGACAGGATGACAAACTGATGATGGTGCTTGGTAGGTTTGAAGGTGCAGTTCGAGATGACGTACTTCATGCCGTTCGCACTCATGATGAACAGCGTCCTGGGTCGAATGACGGTGCTGTTCAAAACGGCACTGGTGAGGAGTATTGAGCTGCATGGAGGCGTGACGATGCTGTACTTGAACGAAGTGACTAAGTCAAACCCGTTGCGAGCCAAAGTGACGGCCGTGCAGCTTCAAGGGTATCGGATTCCAGCGGGTGTCCTTCAAATTGCCAACATATAAAGGCTACAAAGCAGCAAACACACACACATGCTCATACACGACGTAAAATACATGATTGAATCTCGCGGAAAGCGAACCAAAATGCAGCCGTCTCCAATTCCGTTGATCTGAGGGCAAAAAAATGGAGCAGCACGAACGCAACAATGCAGTCTAACTTCACAGCGCCGTCGCTAGATTGGGGTACCCCACCACCGTCTTGTGGAACTCGACCACTCCCTAAAAGCAAACAACAATCAATCAGCACAATATAATCATGAAGAACTTCTCTCAATTGCCTCACCTGCTGACTCAAGTCCAGCACTCTGGTCGTCATGTCCTCATCCATCTCCACCTGCACTCCAATGGTGCGCATCGAGGGCGCTACACAACAACAAAATAATAATTAAAGTCGTTAATATATACCAATTCTAAAACGACCATAGCAATTAGCCACTTACCAACACACGTGCAGTTCTTTTGGACAGCCCGCAGCGATTGCACTTGTAGTTGGACGGCACGAGCGGGCACACGTGGCCCTTCTTGGGCTCTCCACACTAAGGAAATAGCATACCAAGTTTAGAAAACCAAAGGTCTTTGAAAAACATGGGTTCGGACCCACCTTGCTGCACCGGTAGTTGCCTCGGTTGCGGTTCTTGGCCGTCAGGTCGTTGATGGCGTCCAGGCCCAGCGCCTTGCCGTCCTGCAGCTGATCCATGAAGCTGGCGCTCTGGTCTCCGCCCATGACGGGCATGGCGCCCATGCTGTAGTCCATCATCCCCATGGCGTTCACGTCCATCCCGTTGTTCATGTTCATCGTTCGAAGAAAGAAATTTGAAAGGAAAAGAGAATACTGTAGCTAAACTCAGATCTAGATATCGTAATCCCAAATCCACACACACATCGACCAACGAGCTCTGGGGCCATGGCGTTCAACTTCGGCGCTCCGTCCAGCGGCTCCTCGGGCTTCTCCTTCGGCGCTGCGCCCAGCACCAGCTCTGCTGCGCCTTCCACTTCCTCTGCAGCCCCAGCAAGCGGCGGCTTCAGCTTCGGGGCGGCGTCTGGAGGCTCCGCAGCGACTCCAAGCGGCGGCTTCAGCTTTGGCGCCTCGTCCGCGGCCCCCGCGGCGTCTGCTGCGCCCTCCGGAGGCTTCAGCTTCGGCTCGACTTCGACTGCGTCAACTGCAGCTACTTCAACGGCTCCTGCCACGGGAGGATTCAGCTTTGGAGCAGCCAAACCGACAGCAGAAGCCAAAACGACGGCGCCGGCCTCTGGAGGCTTCAGCTTCGGCGCTGTGCCGGCTGCTAGCTCCGGTTTTGGAGCTAAGGCAGATGCTAAACCTGCTGCAGAAGCCAAGCCAACGGCGCCGACGTCCGGCTTCAGTTTCGGAGCCAAAGCAGACGAGAAGCCTGCTAGTTCAGGCTTCAGCTTCGGAGCGAAAGATGCCAAGGACGCCAAGCCTGCGGAGGCCAAAACGACGGGCTTTTCCTTTGGTAGTGCTGCTGCTACGAGCACGGCCCTGCTGCTGCGCCAGCGACCGGTGGGTTCTCTTTGGAGCCAAGCCCACGTCGACGGAGAGTCAACCAGAGACAAGCACGACCACTGCGCCGTCGTTCGGATTCGGAACGTCGGCCACGGCAGCTAGTGCTGGTGGATCGACAGCGATTACGACCACGACCACGACTGCACTAGCGACGCCTGCTACTACGGTAGCGCCGACGGAGACGGACAAGCCTCCTGCTGAGTACATGGGCAAGACGATCGAGGTAAGCTGTTGTGGTTGTGAGTGGGTAGTGGGTCGAAGTCTAACGATCTGTATTGTTGTTGTTACAGGATATCATTAACGCATGGAGTGAGCAGCTCGAACGCAACGCGGACACATTCACGACGGAAGCTGTGAAGGGTACGTAGTTCTAGCAACGAGCTTCAACGTCCTGGTAATGATTCCCACCCTGCTTTATTCGCAGTAAGCAAGTGGGATAGTGATCTGATGGACAGCCAGAGAAAGCTGGGCGACATCGCCGGCGACGTGCGGCGTATTCAAGTGGCTCAGAACGAGCTGGACACCAACTTGGACACGATCTTCGCTTACCAGATGGAGCTCAAGTCGACGCTCGAGCAACTGGAGAAGAGTGTCGACAAGATGTATGAGGCGCAGGACCAAATGCCCGTTGCTGCCGACATTGAACGCGAGCAAACACTGCAGCTCTCCGTCGATATTGACGACCAGTTGAACCAGATGACTACCACTTTGAAGGAGACTGTAGAGAAACTGAACAAGGCTCAGGACGATGTAGCCGACGAGAACAACCCGATGGTGCAGATCATGAAGGTGCTGAACGTGCACCACAACTCGCTGCAGTGGATCGAAGGCAGCGCTGGCAAGATCAACCAGGAGATCTCGCAGCTGTCCCGCCGACTGCAAGACTCGTCCATTTAATCGTCGCATTATTTGCTGAGTATGGCAAGACATCGCGGGACGGTCGAATAGATATCTCTTCACGTTTCAACTCTGCGTACTGCCTAACTTATGGTGCGCTCTTATAACTGTGTTGAGCTGGTTTGCTTCTCTTTATCCGAAGAGAGTAATTGGTATCTGTCGCTCCGAGGTTGTCGACATCATCGACGTTGCAAGGTCCACCATGGCAGTGTCGGAGGCGCTGGATGGCCAAGCAGGCGGCAAAATCATGATGGGAAGCTCGATCCTCACGGGGTTGATCAGGGTGGAGTACTCGCAGATGAGTGCGATGGAGTACGTGCAGCTCAGAAAGCTGCCGAAGGTCGACGGGAAGTGGACGTGGTTATCCAAGTTCAACTGCACGGGACACTCGAGCAAGTCGCCACTCTTGGGGCCTGGACATTTCGCCTCCGCGACTGCCCGACGGCACACTGCGTCGTCTCCATGTGTGTGGCGCACCGTCACCTTCTGGATCAATTGGACCCTGACTTGATGCACCCCCACCGCAGACGTGTGGTTGTTCACGAAGCATTGCACGACTGGACTCTCGCCCAGAATGAACGCGTTGTGCGACATCGACATGGCGAGATGGCACGTCCCTCGATTCAAGCAGCCAAACCACCGCAGCGCCTTGGACACAGTGCGCTCGATGGCGTGCACTTCTGCCATCGGTTGAGGACTAGATCGAACGGTGACATTCGTGCTCGCTTCCAGGTTCGAGATGAATCGGCCTTGCACTTTAATGGTTGCCGTCACCGTGTACTTGATCGTGGCATGCAGCGAAGACACTTCGCCGTCCAGTTCCTGAGCATCCAATGCGCCTGGTGCATTCGCCGGCAGCGTGTACGATAAGGGATACAAGTATTCTCCAACGTCGTACGGATTCGGTAGTGGTTTGTTCAGGATCTGCAACAACATGCACAAGGTCAGCGTGATTGAAAGCATCGACCATCTATAGCAGCAAGTCTCACCTCGTGCCGAAGGATCTGGTGGTAACGCGAGTGGTGGTCGTCGTCTTCTTTCCATTGAGCGATCTCCTCCCCGACGATCGAGCACACCAGCGCTGTTCATCAAGCGCTTCGTTAGCGGCCAACAAGGAGACATCTAGCTGCAATCCTTACCATCGCAGACCAACGGTTCACTGACTAGCACCGTAATGCGACCTGTGACAAAGTCTCCAGCGCGATATTCGTCCTTGTCGAGGCTGAGGTAGATCTCTCCTTTGATGCCGATCTCGCCGCTGAAGTGTTCTTCCTGCTCAGTCGGTGAAGGTTCGGCCACTCGCTTTGGCGACGTCCCTGGCGTCGAACTCGCCTCGTAGTCGTCGCTCATTGTTGACGTCTGCAACTCGGTGTGCTCTTGGGCAATGGCCATCCTCTATGGCACCCCGCGCATTGCTTATGCATAGCAGCGGACCAAGTGTCTATCCATCGCGATGGGACTCGATTGCAACAACGACAGCGTCAAGGAAGGACCTCGTCCAGAAGGCCACGGATGGTGGTGGCACTGCAACAGCGTGGCGTCGTCAAAGCGCACCAAGTCGCGACGTAGCGCCCGTGCAACAAGACCGCGCCACCGCCCCTACAGCGCCAAGCCAGGTAGGTGACCGCCGCCATGGTCATCTCCGACAAAATGCAACATCGCCGCGGTCTGACTCACCTGCCAAGTCAGTTTGGCAGTTGTAGCAGAGACCGTGGAAACGTGAGGCTGGCATTCGACATGGCTCGCTCCAACATCCCCGTGGTCAATCTGGACGACCCGAACCAGGGCGACCAGTTGGCGCTCGCCTTCGCGCGCTTCGGCTGCTGCTACCTCACCGGCCATGGCATCTCTGAGGCTCTGTCCGGACAAATGATGGAGAGCGCAGAGTCCTTTTGCGCTTTGCCCAACGAGACGAAGGCGGCGATTCCAGTCGTGCAGAACGGCAAAGGCTTCACGCGTGGATATATTGGCGTTGGCAAGGAGAGCGGCAGTGCCGAGCGTGTCGAAGTGAAGGAAGCGTTCTCCTACGGCTACGAGTGGCCTGACGACAAGAAGCAGTTCGACAACGGCCTACAAGGTCCCAACGTCTGGCCCAAGAAAGAAGACTGGCCTGAGACGAATCGCCAGGTGCTCAACGAGTTCTTTAACAAGATGACATCTGCGTCTCGTGCGGTGGCGCGAGGACTTTCCAAGAGTTTGTACGGCAAAGCAGACTTCCTGGACGAGTTTTGCCACAAGGGAGACACGATCTCCATCATGAGGATGTTCCACTACTTCCCGTACGAACGGTACGCCGGTTTGACCGGAGGCAACGGCCAATTGCCTGATAACTTCCAGGAGTTTATCGGTTCGAGTCCACACACAGACTGGGGCTTCCTGACGCTCATTATGCAAGACCCGGTGGGTGGATTGCAGGTTTTCCACAATGAGAAGTGGGTGGACGTTCCCTACGTGCCGGGCACTCTGGTGGCCAACGCTGGAGATTATTTGTCGCTCATTACGTCGGGCAAATGCTTGTCGCCGGTTCATCGAGTGGTAGCGGACAAGCGAGAGCGCTACTCGCTGGTGTTTTTCTACTATCCCGACTTTGACGCCGTGATTCCGTCGGTCAGCGATGTGGAGGAGCTGCGTATTGGTGGCGACGCCAGAGCGGCTAGCGACAGCAATCCGTTCAACAACTTGCTGGATGGAACGGTGCGCAACGTGGACGGAGGCTTCGGTGACTACATTATGGACAAGTGGGCTGGCGTGCAGCGCTAAGTTATCGACTGCGTGTCGGCAGGATCAGGAACGAAAACGTTGTGACAGACATCAGAAAGGGTTTACGTTTGCACGATGACGCTACCGGTAGCCTCTCTAGTTACACGTAGCACTCCGACAAACTTAAAAGTGTGGCTCGCAGTCCTTGGCGGGTCTTCAGCAACAGGAGTTCCCTTCGCGACGGGGACTTTAGGCTGGTGCTGCTGTTGAGAGGCCTGAGTCTTCGGGGCAGGCTTTCCAGCCGGGGTCACCACGCTGTCCTCATTCTGGGCTCCTTGCTCCTGTTGGTTGTAGGAATCGACGTTGTTGTTCTGTTTGGTGGAAACCGGGGCGGGTGCATTGTTGTGTTTGGTGGAAGCTGGGGTGGGGGCCGGAGCAGGAGCGGGGTTGACGTCCGAGTCACATTGCTCGCTGTCGCCCTTGCCAAAGTCCTGCGTCCAGAAGTGCTCGTAGTCGCTGTTTTCGTTGTAGCCGTACGCAGCCCCGATCATCGTGTAGTCTCCGAGAATGTTGGCCTTGTGCTCCGGCGACTTCATCCAGGCGTCCATGACGGCATCGACGTCGACCTGCCCCACAGCGACGTTTTCACCCACCCGAATCCACTTGTAGCCGGCGTCGGTGATCCGCGTCTCCATCTTGGATCCGTCAGATCCGTCGTGCGCCATGTAGTTCTTGGCGGCCATGTCGTTCGAGTGGCGCTGCGCAGACGACTGCAGCTTCGTGTTGTGGCAAAGTGGTGGCAAACCATTATTACCTCTCTCCTTGTTGACTCGGGCAAGCAGCGCCGGAAGGTAATCGCCAGTCTGCGAATAAGTTTGGGAAAGTCTACGCAGACTGGTCGCGTCGGTGAAGCTGGCAATGGCGATGAACAGGAGTGCAAGCGATTGAGAGATCGTCGTCATGGCGCTGGAGAGGGAGGCTACCGGCTTTGAGTAAAAGGAAAGTGAGAATAAGTAGAGCTTCTCCATTAGAAGCTCACCTGGTGGTATGGTGTTGTCCCCACACGGAGGCAACTTCGCTGTTCGAGTACCTGGTCGCAACTGCAGAGAGTATATATCAAATCCGACAGACGCTTGTCGGTGGAAATTCATCCTCCTTCAGCGCCACTGCCCGCCACAAGACTTCGAGTCGTATGCTGGGCAAACCCCATTTATCGTTTATTTTTCGCGTCCAACGCAGGTCGGTAAGTTACTAGCCGCAAGCTAGCACTTTACCACTTGCATCTGTTGTAGGCCATCTTATCGGCCGCGTGTTGAAATTGTGACGGTGGAAGATGAGGACGCTGGACATGAGGTGTACAATTATATTGATGAGAGCTACAACACAATAAGCAGTCCTATGTAATGCGTAGGGATGAAAGCCTCTTCTCTACAGGCTTGACTTGCAGTCCTTCTTCGACTGCTTCGTTCCGTACTCCACCACCGGTTCCTCGGTGGCGCCGTACGTCTTGTATGGCGTTTCTTGTTTGTACGATCCGGTCACTGGCGGATGAACAACCCCAATGGGGCCGTCTGTGGTTGGCGCTATGGTGCTGGGGCACGGGGTTTCAACCTCAGTGGCAGGCTCATACGTAGCCGGCGTAGTCGTGCTTGGACACGGTGTTGCAGTCGTTGCGGTGTTAATCACAACGGTGGGCTCATCCATAGTCGGGCACGGGGTTTTCACATCTGTCGTATTCTTCGAGGTAGGCGCATACGTCTTCAACGGTGTTGTCGGTTCATCCATCCCAGAGTAGGAACGTCCTACTATTACAACAGCCGAATCATCGAGCGTCTGCATGGTCGGCTCTTCCGCCTCGTTAGCGGGGACTTCGGTATCCTGGGAAGCAGACGCAGTCTCGCTTTTGATCGTCGTCGTCTTCATTATCCCTGGCGCATTGTTGGTGGTGGAAGAGCCATCGCACTTCTCGGCGTCGCCTGACCCAAAGTCCTGGGTCCAGTAGTGCTTGAACGTGCTGTCGGCGTTGTACGCATAGGCCGTGCCGAACATGGTGTAGTCGCCCAGGATGTTTGCTCGGTGGCCGGACGAGTTCATCCAAGAGTCCATGACCGAGTCCACATCGACTTGACCCGCCGCGACGTTTTCAGCGATACTGCTCCAGTTGTAGCCAACGCCGGAGATGCGGTCCGAGATAGTAGATCCGTCGGAGCCCGTGTGGTCCATGTAGTTGTGCGCAGCTTGGTCATCCGAGTGTTCCTGGGCGGCAGTTTGCAGCTTCTTGTTCATGCAGAGCGCCGGGAGACCCGCAGCAGATCGAGCCTGATTAACCCGATTCAGCATGAGGGAGAAATAGTCGTCCGACGCGGTGTACGTCTGCAGACTCCGGTGGCGCAGGTTCGCAGCTTCCAGAACGCTGGTCGAGATTGAGGCGACTACAACCGCGAGTGCTATCGATGGCGATGAAAACAGCATGGCGATTCCGACTTGGCGGTGATGATGGTGGGGCTTCTAGTAGTGAATTGAGTTGTGAGGTGGGGCACGGATCCCCGACAGAACTCGCCGAGAGTCAGCCTGTCCTCCACCCATAAGGCACCACCAACGCAGAGTTCAGTTGCCAAACCGGAAGTTGTAGGCCTCTTTGCAACGACGCCAGATCGTTGAGACGAGGCATTGGGATTTGGGGGCACACACAAATGACCCCGCCACGCGTTGAGCATTAGCGTGTTCAAAGAACAAGATTTCTCCACAAGTGCCATTACTTGTGCTATTACATTCGGATTCAACTCGGTGGGCCAACAACCTCGCCGGACTGTGGCTCTTGGACACCACAAAGGATGGCAGAAACTCTGCAAACTTCAAGCTTGTACATGGTTGTTGCTACGTCGAAGAGGTCCGGGAAGTTAATCGGCGACGAACAGTAAAAGACAGACAGGGTTACCTGTGTCTCTTGCTGCTGGAAGGGCTCGTTCTCTTTCGAGCTGCTCGAGACTGGATGAGCTTCGTATAGTAAATCTATTTGATGTGAATTAGACGGTGACTCCAATCGCCACGAATGCATTTTGAGGTCGAAACTTGCGGTTCGATTGTGCATATTTACACGTGTGCTGGGGTGGGGGCCATTCTGCCCCCCCACACACGCCGGTCATTGGATACCCACGTTGGGGGTCGCGTCGCCTACTCGTCAGCGACACGAAGCGGACACTCTACGTTCTCTGCTTAGAAGTTCGACTTGCAGTCCTCCTGGGTAGGGATGCTCGGGGTCGAAGGAGGCGTAGTCGTCGCGGCGGGGGTCACCACAGGAGCCGGCATAGTAGCGGCCGGGGTCGGGACGGGGGCCTTGGTAGCGGGCACCTCAGGCTTGTCGGTATCGGGAACAACCGTGGCCGGGGTCTCGGGCGTCGAGGTCGTCGGGGCCGGCGTCACCTCCGGCACTGGGGTCAACGGCGCAGGCGTTGTCGGGGCAGATGTGGGCGGCGTCGACGTGATCGGCGCAGGCGTGACATTCTGCTGCACGGTCTCCTGCGTGGTGGAGCCCTCACTCTTCGTTGGCGGCACAGTCTGCACGGTGGTGGAGTCATCAGGGTCGCACGCCTCGGTGCTGCCGGTGGCGAAGTCCTGCGTCCAGTAGTACCCGAAGTCTGTGTCTGCGTTGTACGTGAACGCCACGCCAAGCATGACGTATTCGCCCATGATGTTATCGTAGTGGTCCGGCGAGGCCATCCACGAGTCCATGACGGCCTCGACATCCGCCTGCCCGGCAGCGACATTCTCCGCCACGCTCTCCCAGGTGTAACCCGCCTCGGTGATACGTTGCGACATCGTAGAGCCATCCTTGCCATCGTGGCCCATGTAGTTGTTCTTGGCCATGTCGTCGGAGTGGCGCTGGGCGGCGGCCTGCAGCTTCTTGTTCAAGCAGAGGGCCGACTTGCCCTTCGCAGCGCGTTCCTTGTTGACGCGCGCCAGCATGGCCTTGCAGTAGTCGTCCTTCTCCTGGAGGAAACGCTCCTGACGAAGGTTGGAGGCCTCCGTGAGGCCGTCAGTGGCAATGGCGGCGACAAGCAACAGCGCGAACGAAAACTTCGACACGGAGTACATGGCCAATCGAGAGTGGTGCGTTTGCGGTGCGAGCTGTCGAGACCTGTGGCTTTCGGGGTGAATTTTTATTTGGCGTCCGAAGCGGAGAGGCTAGGTAGGCAGCAACGTTGTACAGCACGAGTCTACGAGGCGCGATTCTTGCGTCGAGAGCGGCAAGTCCCGGTGCTCTGCACGCCAAATCCTATCGCAAGATGGAAAGCCCCATGGAGAGCCTGATCGCATTGATGGTGCAGTCTGTGGTAATCAGGACGCCTGCACTGTTCAGTATCCATTCAGCACTCTGGCAGCACTCTATAGACTTGAAGTTGCCATTTTCGCTTTGGATGGTCGAACAGCATGAAAGGCTTTTGATGGACGGGTGAAAGTAACATGATACACCCTCACGTTGCCGTGAGGTAAGCGTCTATTTCATTTGCACATCTAGCGGTGCGTCCATCTAATGGTATACCCTTTGATCGGGTCACATTGGTCTACGCATTACAACGTCAACTAACAGTGTCGACTGGTTAGAAGTTGGACTCGCAGTCCATCTTGGTGAGGGTCGGCGCGTCCGTAGCAGGGGCCTCGGTGACCGGGGCGACCGTCGCAGGCGTCTCGGTCTCGGTCTCGGTCTCGGGCGTCGCGGTGGTCGGAGCGGGCGTCGCCGCGGGGGCCTCGGTCTCCGCCTCGCCCTGCACCTGGTCCTCGTTCTGAGCCGCATCCTGCTGCGTCGTCGAGCCGCTCGAGGCAGCGCCGTCGCACTGCTCGGCGTCGCCCGACCCGAAGTCCTGCGTCCAGTAGTGCTTGTACGTGCTGTCGGCGTTGAAGGCGTACGCCGTGCCGAACATGGTGTAGTCGCCCATGATGTTCTCGTAGTGCTCGGGCGAGTTGATCCACGCCACCATCACGGCGTCCACGTCCACCTGGCCGGCGGCCACGTTCTCGGCCACGGCGCTCCAGTCGTAACCGGCCTGCGTGATGCGCTGCGACATCGTGGAGCCGTCCGAGCCGTCGTGGGCCATGTAGTTCTTGGCGGCCATGTCGTCCGAGTGGCGCTGCGCCGCCGAGTGCAGCTTCTTGTTCATGCAGAGCGCCGACAGGCCCTTGGTGGCGCGCTCCTTGTTGACGGCCGCCAGCATGGCCGACGCGTACTGGTCGATGGACGTGTAGGTGGCGGTGTCCGTGGACGTGGTGTCGCCGAGGTTGCGCTCGGCGCGCAGGTTGGCGGCGTCGCTGGAGGCGGCGGCCAGCACGAGCAACAGGACGAGCGGGACTTCACGGTGGCCATCATTTTGAATTGGTAGGGGTGCTGTGTTGGTGGAAGATGGCAAATGCGAAAGTGGTGACGACTAAATTGCCCCGCGCGTATTTTCATCCGGGCGCACCTGGCGCCGAGTCAATCATTGCACGGGCGCTGCACGAGTGTCCCTTGTCGCCGTCGCAGGTGGACGACCAGCAACGCCGATACAAACAGTCGTGCCCGGCACGGTGCAACGGTGATCGAAATGCCTCGACACCGAAGCATTCGGGCCATGCGTTGGCGCTCCAGTTGCTGCAGAAGAAGATCGCACCGGGTCACGCCAGCGTCGTCCATCGGTTCACAGCCGCAAAGCGAGCGCCAGTTGGTCATCATTTCGGAAGGTGAGACCGCCGTCTTTCGGTCACTACGCGCGATACCGCGTTATCGCAACGACGGACGGGCGATGCAGCGCCTGCTGTCCGCGATGCGCCGCGCTACATCGCTCTGGCGCGCCCGCGACGCCATGCAAGACACGACTGAAAGCTTGAACAGCCGTGCCAGCGCCGTTGGATGCCGGGCTGTGGATGCCGGTCTCACTCCGTTGTTAACACGCACTGCCGATGTGTCTACAGATTCTGTAAGGTTTTCTGGGACGTAACTTTCGTGTTTGATCGCACGCGCTCGAACTAGCATTACTCGTGCGATCCATGCGGCTTCGAGGCGAATTAGTCGCGTCGGGCTCGGTTCGGCACGGAGCCTCGCCTCGCCTCGAACAGTCAGCGCGACCACGAGACCACTGAACCAAAAGACCGGGCGAGCGGTGGCATCCCGCCGCAACGGGGAAAGTCTTGAAGGCCAGGGGCCATGAGTGGGGTGTGGCTCCTCGATCATTGACTCAAAGATTTCGCTTCTTGTCGGCTCTGCGCGGCGGACTCGACTGACAACGAGTCGTCAATCCTTCGGGCACACAGAGACTGGTCCCTGCCCAGCGACTGCCTGCCTCAGTGACTGGAGCGCCAGGCGACGGTGCAACTCGGCAACTGTTTTCAACGCGTGCGGCGGAATACCACGCGGGCTTGGCAGGGGCCACAAAACTCTCCGCCATGTGGGCACGGCGTCGCGGGAAGTTGCGTCTGGGGATCCCTATGTAAGAGTCTCGGTCTCAGTAAGACCATGCCGGTTGGCGACCGGTATCGCGCCTGGCGGACCAGCCCGACCGATGACGGAGCAGCAGCTCAGTTTGCATTTTGCCATCTTCTACACCAACCAACAGCATCCCCTACCAATTCAAAATGATGGCCACCGTGAAGTCCCCGCTCGCCCTGCTCGTGCTGGCCGCCGCCTCCAGCGACGCCGCCAACCTGCGCGCCGAGCGCAACCTCGGCGACACCACGTCCACGGACACCGCCACCTACACGTCCATCGACCAGTACGCGTCGGCCATGCTGGCGGCCGTCAACAAGGAGCGCGCCACCAAGGGCCTGTCGGCGCTCTGCATGAACAAGCTGCACTCGGCGGCGCAGCGCCACTCGGACGACATGGCCGCCAAGAACTACATGGCCCACGACGGCTCGGACGGCTCCACGATGTCGCAGCGCATCACGCAGGCCGGTTACGACTGGAGCGCCGTGGCCGAGAACGTGGCCGCCGGCCAGGTGGACGTGGACGCCGTGATGGTGGCGTGGATCAACTCGCCCGAGCACTACGAGAACATCATGGGCGACTACACCATGTTCGGCACGGCGTACGCCTTCAACGCCGACAGCACGTACAAGCACTACTGGACGCAGGACTTCGGGTCGGGCGACGCCGAGCAGTGCGACGGCGCTGCCTCGAGCGGCTCGACGACGCAGCAGGGTGCGGCTCAGAACGAGGACCAGGTGCAGGGCGAGGCGGAGACCGAGGCCCCCGCGGCGACGCCCGCTCCGACCACCGCGACACCCGAGACCGAGACCGAGACCGAGACCGCCTGCGACGGTCGCCCCGGTCACCGAGGCCCCTGCTACGGACCCGCCGACCCCGGCCGCGACGCCTGCCGCCACCACTGCCGCGCCGTCGACCGACAGTCCCAAGGGCAAGGACTGCGAGTCCAACTTCTAAGCGCGCGCTCACTATCTATCGCCACCCCGTGTCGATTGCGGGGTCCCCACCATAGAGCTACCAGCTTATACGTAACTGCGTCGATTGAGTGCCTCCTCTCAAGCTGCAGACTAGACCGCTGTACAATAATGAACTTGAACGAACCGAACAATTTGTTTCTCGACAACGTTGGTTGGACTGTGAGGCGTGGTGGACCGCAACCCGTCAATACTCTAATTCGATCGAGTCCATAGCTGTGTCGTTGGGAACTATGACACAGCCCACGACGGTGTCCGGTTGGTGAAGCAGAGCGCACACCAAGACCCAAGATATCGACGATACTGTGGTTAAATCCTCCCCCGATTGGGACGTTCGCTGTTCGAACACTCGCCCCGGACGCTCGCTGGCGGCCTTCGCATAAACAGCAGCCAGTGGGGGGCGAATCCGTTGTTGACCCGGGCGATTAACGGCCGCGTCGCATGTGTTATCACGGCCATGTGAGTCAAGGTGAGCCCGCAGAGACCCATGTTGTGGCTTCCCCGTGAGTATCGAAGCAACCCCGAGGGCTGCAATGTCTGTGATATCTCGACAACTGCTATCGCTGCCGCGACCCCGAAAACACCCGCGACGGCACCGGGATGATATCTACGAACGATGTCGACGTGTTCGTCAGCTCTCTCACTCTTCAATTTTGCTATCTTCTGATCAGATACTAATCATGACCACGACCAAGCGCACCGTCGCCCTTCTCGTCGCCGTCGCCGCCGCCGCCGCCACCACCAATTACGTCGTCAATGGGGCCAATCTCCGCCAGGACCGCGGCCTGCAGACGTACCAACAGGCCGACGACTACGTCGACGCCATGCTGGCTGCCGTCAACAAGGAGCGCGGCACAGGGACTTTCAGCTCTGTGCACGAACAAGAAGCTGCAGTCGGCGGCGCAGCGCCACTCGGACGACATGGCCGCCAAGAACTACATGGCCCACGAAGGCTCGGACAGATCCACGATGGACCAACGCGTGACCGGCGCCGGCTACACTTGGACCGCCGCGGCCGAGAACGTGGCCGCCGGCCAGGTGGATGTGGCCGCCGCGATGGAGTCGTGGATGAACTCCCCGGCCACCGAGCGAATATCCTGGGCGACTACACCATGTTCGGCACGGCGTACTCGTACAGCGCCGACACCACGTACAAGCTACTGGACGCAGGACTTCGGGTCGGGCGACGGCAGCTCCAACACGAACACACCAGCACAGCCCCCTCTCGGTCGACACGCGCGAGTTCTACGAAAACGAGGTTGACGTGGGTCGCGCCATCCGCGACTCGGGCATCCCGCGCGAGGAGATCTTCGTGACCACCAAGCTGTTCATCGAGAACTGGGGCTACAACCAGGCCCTGGCAGCTGCGAAGGCCAGCAACGAGAAACTCGGCCTCGGATACATCGACCTGTACATGCTGCACGCGCCCGGCGAGCCCGAGCAACGCGCCGAAACGTGGCGCGCCGTCGAGGACCTGCACCAACAGGGCGTCTTGAAGGATATTGGTGTGTCGAACTTCGGCGAGGCCCATCTAGACAAGTTGCTGAAGACGGCTCGTGTCAAGCCTGCAGTGAACCAGGTGGAGCTCCACCCGTGGCTTATGCGCTCGGCGCTGGTGAAGTACTGCACTGATCACGGCATCTTGATGCAGGCCTACTCACCGTTGGCCAGGGCCACTAAGATGGATGACCCCGCGCTACTGTCTGTCGCCGACGAGATAGGCGCCACACCTGCACAGGTGTTGATCGCCTTCAGCTTGGCGAACGGGTTCGTGGCGCTTCCCAAGTCGGTGCATCCGGAGCGCCAGAAGGCTAACCTGGAAGCTGTCAACATCAAGTTGTCCGCCGCTCAGGTGGCCAAACTCTCGTCGCCCGAATCGTACTTGCCCACCGCTCCGTGGGACCCAGTGAAGCAACACGCAGTATAAACGGATAACTCAAGCGAGCACTCCACAACAGCGTCGTCATAGCCCCGACAGCGCGCGGTTGGTTAGCACAATGCTCATTGCGCAATGTTAACCCCGACGACGAAAAGCTCGGAATCTCTTCAACATTCATTGCCCTTGTCTACTGATCAGTCTAAAATGCCTTGAAGGCCTTCGAGTGGCACTCGATTCCAATTCTACGTTCTTGTTAGTACAAATATGCAAGTCTAAGGTAGGGGGCAGCTTAGTCGTCGCGGACATCCGTTTGCACGGCCGACTGTGTGCCGGGGAATCCCGCCACGACGGGCCCTTTCGTGTTCTGCGCGGTCGACGGAGAGGGGGCTGTGCTGGTGTGTTCGTGTTGGAGCTACCGTCGCAGGCCGACCCGAAGTCCTGCGTCCAGTAGTGCTTGTACGTGGTGTCGGCGCTGGACGAGTACGCCGTGCCGAACATGGTGTAGTCACCCAGGATATTCGCTCGGTGGCCGGGGAGTCCATCCACGACTGCATCACGGCGGCCACATCCACCTGACCCGCTGCCACGTTCTCGGCCACGGCGGTCCAAGTGTAGCCGGCGCCGGTCACGCGTTGGTCCATCGTGGGTCCGTCCGAGCCTTCGTGGGCCATGTAGTTCTTGGTGGCCATGTCGTCCGAGTGGCGCTGCGCCGCTGACTGCAGCTTCTTGTTCGTGCACAGAGCTGAAAGTCCCTGTGCCGCGCGCTCCTTGTTGACGGCAGCCAGCATGGCGTTGACGTAGTCGTCGGCCTGTTGGTACGTCTGCAGGCCGCGGTCCTGGCGGAGGTTGGCCCCATTGACGACGTCATTGGTGGTGGCGGCGGCGGCGACGGCGACGAGAAGGGCGACGGTGCGCTTGGTCGTGGTCATGATTAGTATCCGATCGGAAGATAGTAAATTGAAGAGTGAGAGAGCTGACGAACACGTCGACATCGTTCGTAGATATCATCCCGGTGTCGTCGCGGGTGTTTTCGGGGTCGCGGCAGCGATAGCAGTTGTCGAGATATCACAGACATTGCAGCCGTCGGGGTTGCTTCGATACTCACGGGGAAGCCACAACACGGGGTCTCTGCGGGCTCACCTTGACTCACATGGCTGTGATAACACATGCGAGGCGGCCGTTAATCGCCCGGGTCAACAACGGATTCGCCCCCACTGGCTGCTGTTTATGCGAAGGCTGCCAGCGAGTGTCCGGGGCGAGTGTTCGAACAGCGAACGTCCCAATCGGGGGAGGATTTAACCACAGTATCGTCGTCGATATCTTGGGTCTTGGTGTGCGCTCTGCTTCACCAACCGGACACCGTCGTGGGCTGTGTCATAGTTTCCGACGACACAGCTATGGACTCGATCGAATTAGAGTATTGACGGGCTGCGGCCCACCACGCCTCACAGTCCAACCAACCAACGTTGTCGAGAAACAAATTGTTCGGTTCGTTCAAGTTCATTATTGTACAGTGGTCTAGTCTGCAGCTTGAGAGGAGGCACTCAATCGACGCAGTTACGTATAAGTTGGCTCTATGGTGGGGACCCCGCAATCGACACGGGGTGGCGATAGATAGTGAGCGCGCGCTTAGAAGTTGGACTCGCAGTCCTTGCCCTTGGGACTGTCGGTCGACGGCGCGGCAGTGGTGGCGGCAGGCGTCGCGGCCGGGGTCGGCGCGTCCGTAGCAGGGGCCTCGGTGACCGGGGCGACCGTCGCAGGCGTCTCGGTCTCGGTCTCGGTCTCGGGCGTCGCGGTGGTCGGAGCGGGCGTCGCCGCGGGGGCCTCGGTCTCCGCCTCGCCCTGCACCTGGTCCTCGTTCTGAGCCGCATCCTGCTGCGTCGTCGAGCCGCTCGAGGCAGCGCCGTCGCACTGCTCGGCGTCGCCCGACCCGAAGTCCTGCGTCCAGTAGTGCTTGTACGTGCTGTCGGCGTTGAAGGCGTACGCCGTGCCGAACATGGTGTAGTCGCCCATGATGTTCTCGTAGTGCTCGGGCGAGTTGATCCACGCCACCATCACGGCGTCCACGTCCACCTGGCCGGCGGCCACGTTCTCGGCCACGGCGCTCCAGTCGTAACCGGCCTGCGTGATGCGCTGCGACATCGTGGAGCCGTCCGAGCCGTCGTGGGCCATGTAGTTCTTGGCGGCCATGTCGTCCGAGTGGCGCTGCGCCGCCGAGTGCAGCTTCTTGTTCATGCAGAGCGCCGACAGGCCCTTGGTGGCGCGCTCCTTGTTGACGGCCGCCAGCATGGCCGACGCGTACTGGTCGATGGACGTGTAGGTGGCGGTGTCCGTGGACGTGGTGTCGCCGAGGTTGCGCTCAGCGCGCAGGTTGGCGGCGTCACTGGAGGCGGCGGCCAGCACGAGCAACAGGGCGAGCGAGGACTTCACGGTGGCCATCATTTTGAATTGGTAGGGGTGGTGGTTGTGTTGGTGGAAGATGGCAAATGCGAAAGTGGTGACGACTAAATTGCCCCGCGTGCATTTGTCATCCGAGCGCACCTGGCGCCGAGGCAATCATTGCACGGGCGCTGCACGAGTGTCCCTTGTCGCCGTCGCAGGTGGACGACCAGCAACGCCGATACAAACAGTCGTGCCCTGCACGGTGCAACGGTGATCGAAATGCCTCGACACCGAAGCATTCGGGCCATGCGTTGGCGCTCCAGTTGCTGCTGAAGAAGATCGCACCGGGTCACGCCAGCGTCGTCCATCGGTTCACAGCCGCAAAGCGAGCGCCAGTTGGTCATCATTTCGGAAGGTGAGACCGCCGTCTTTCGGTCGCTACGCGCGATACCGCGTTATCGCAACGACGGACGGGCGATGCAGCGCCTGCTGTCCGCGATGCGCCGCGCTACAGCGCTCTGGCGCACCCGCGACGCCATGCAAGACCCGACTGAAAGCTTGAACAGCCGTGCCAGCGCCGTTGGATGCTGGGCTTTGGATGCCGGTCTCACTCCGTTGTTAACACGCACTGCCGATGTGTCTACAGATTCTGTAAGGTTTTCTGGAACGTAACTTTCGTGTTTGATCGCACGCGCTCGAACACTAGCATTACTCGTGCGATCCATGCGGCTTCGAGGCGAATTAGTCGCGTCGGGCTCGGTTCGGCACGGAGCCTCGCCTCGAACAGTCAACGCGACCACGAGACCACCAAACCAAAAGACCGGACGAGCGGTGGCATCCCGCTGCAACGGGGAAAGTCTTGAAGTCCAGGAGTCATGAGTGGGGTGTGGCTCCTCGATCATTGACTCAAAGATTTCGCTCCTTGTCGGCTCTGCGCGGCGGACTTGACTGGCAACGAATCGTCAATCCTTTGGGCACGGAGAGACTGGTCCCTGCCCAGCGACTGACCGCCTCAGTGACTGGAGCGCCAGGCGAAGGTGCAACTCGACAACTGTTTTCAACGCGTGCGGCGGAATACCACGCGGACTTGGCAGGGGCCACAAAACTCTCCGCCATGTGGGCACGGCGTCGCGGGAAGTTGCGCCTGGGGATCCCTATGTAAGAGTCTCGGTCTCAGTAAGACCATGCCGGTTGGCGACTGGTATCGCGCCTGGCGGACCAGCCCGACCGATGACGGAGCAGCAGCTCAGTTTGCATTTTGCCGTCTTCTACAGCAACCAACAGCACTACCAATTCAAAATGATGGCCACCGTGAAGTCCTCGCTCGCCCTGTTGCTCGTGCTGGCCGCCGCCTCCAGTGACGCCGCCAACCTGCGCGCTGAGCGCAACCTCGGCGACACCACGTCCACGGACACCGCCACCTACACGTCCATCGACCAGTACGCGTCGGCCATGCTGGCGGCCGTCAACAAGGAGCGCGCCACCAAGGGCCTGTCGGCGCTCTGCATGAACAAGAAGCTGCACTCGGCGGCGCAGCGCCACTCGGACGACATGGCCGCCAAGAACTACATGGCCCACGACGGCTCGGACGGCTCCACGATGTCGCAGCGCATCACGCAGGCCGGTTACGACTGGAGCGCCGTGGCCGAGAACGTGGCCGCCGGCCAGGTGGACGTGGACGCCGTGATGGTGGCGTGGATCAACTCGCCCGAGCACTACGAGAACATCATGGGCGACTACACCATGTTCGGCACGGCGTACGCCTTCAACGCCGACAGCACGTACAAGCACTACTGGACGCAGGACTTCGGGTCGGGCGACGCCGAGCAGTGCGACGGCGCTGCCTCGAGCGGCTCGACGACGCAGCAGGATGCGGCTCAGAACGAGGACCAGGTGCAGGGCGAGGCGGAGACCGAGGCCCCCGCGGCGACGCCCGCTCCGACCACCGCGACGCCCGAGACCGAGACCGAGACCGAGACGCCTGCGACGGTCGCCCCGGTCACCGAGGCCCCTGCTACGGACGCGCCGACCCCGGCCGCGACGCCTGCCGCCACCACTGCCGCGCCGTCGACCGACAGTCCCAAGGGCAAGGACTGCGAGTCCAACTTCTAAGCGCGCTCACTATCTATCGCCACCCCGTGTCGATTGCGGGGTCCCCACCATAGAGCCAACTTATACGTAACTGCGTCGATTGAGTGCCTCCTCTCAAGCTGCAGACTAGACCACTGTACAATAATGAACTTGAACGAACCGAACAATTTGTTTCTCGACAACGTTGGTTGGTTGGACTGTGAGGCGTGGTGGGCCGCAGCCCGTCAATACTCTAATTCGATCGAGTCCATAGCTGTGTCGTCGGAAACTATGACACAGCCCACGACGGTGTCCGGTTGGTGAAGCAGAGCGCACACCAAGACCCAAGATATCGACGACGATACTGTGGTTAAATCCTCCCCCGATTGGGACGTTCGCTGTTCGAACACTCGCCCCGGACACTCGCTGGCAGCCTTCGCATAAACAGCAGCCAGTGGGGGCGAATCCGTTGTTGACCCGGGCGATTAACGGCCGCCTCGCATGTGTTATCACAGCCATGTGAGTCAAGGTGAGCCCGCAGAGACCCCGTGTTGTGGCTTCCCCGTGAGTATCGAAGCAACCCCGACGGCTGCAATGTCTGTGATATCTCGACAACTGCTATCGCTGCCGCGACCCCGAAAACACCCGCGACGACACCGGGATGATATCTACGAACGATGTCGACGTGTTCGTCAGCTCTCTCACTCTTCAATTTACTATCTTCCGATCGGATACTAATCATGACCACGACCAAGCGCACCGTCGCCCTTCTCGTCGCCGTCGCCGCCGCCGCCACCACCAATGACGTCGTCAATGGGGCCAACCTCCGCCAGGACCGCGGCCTGCAGACGTACCAACAGGCCGACGACTACGTCAACGCCATGCTGGCTGCCGTCAACAAGGAGCGCGCGGCACAGGGACTTTCAGCTCTGTGCACGAACAAGAAGCTGCAGTCAGCGGCGCAGCGCCACTCGGACGACATGGCCACCAAGAACTACATGGCCCACGAAGGCTCGGACGGACCCACGATGGACCAACGCGTGACCGGCGCCGGCTACACTTGGACCGCCGTGGCCGAGAACGTGGCAGCGGGTCAGGTGGATGTGGCCGCCGTGATGCAGTCGTGGATGGACTCCCCGGCCACCGAGCGAATATCCTGGGTGACTACACCATGTTCGGCACGGCGTACTCGTCCAGCGCCGACACCACGTACAAGCACTACTGGACGCAGGACTTCGGGTCGGGCGACTCCGAGGCCTGCGACGGTAGCTCCAACACGAACACACCAGCACAGCCCCCTCTCCGTCGACCGCGCAGAACACGAAAGGGCCCGTCGTGGCGGGATTCCCGGCACACAGTCGGCCGTGCAAACGGATGTCCGCGACGACTAAGCTGCCCCCTACCTTAGACTTGCATATTTGTACTAACAAGAACGTAGAATTGGAATCGAGTGCCACTCGAAGGCCTTCAAGGCATTTTAGACTGATCAGTAGACAAGGGCAATGAATGTTGAAGAGATTCCGAGCTTTTCGTCGTCGGGGTTAACATTGCGCAATGAGCATTGTGCTAACCAACCGCGCGCTGTCGGGGCTATGACGACGCTGTTGTGGAGTGCTCGTGTTCCGCGAATGACGGTTTACACCGCCAACTTCTTCGCCACTTCAGCGAACGACTTGCCCTGAGTAATGCCGATGTTCTTTTCGAGCTGCGAGATCTGGCGGTCACTCTTCGCACCAGCAATTACACCGGCACCCCACGGAGAACCGCCGTGCACTTCCTCCGTGTTGAAGAGTTCCTGCGCCCTATAGCCCAGAGGCACGTACGTCATGCCGTGGGAAACCAGGAATGTCACCGTCGAAAGCGCGGTCGTCTCCTGACCAGCACCGAGCAGCGACGTGCTGAAGAACGTGCCGGCCAGCTTGCCCACCAAAGCTTGACCGAACCAGAGTTGCCCCGTAGCGTCCATGAGAGCTTTAGCCTGATCGGGGAACACGCCAAAACGTGTAGGAAAGCCGAATAGGATAGCATCCGCCTCGGCCAGCGTCTGCGGCGTAGCAATCGGGTGGTCTCTCTTGGGAGGCGCGTGCATCTTCTCGAGGATTTCGTCGGACAGAGTTTCGGCGATCTGGTAGATCGTGGCAGTGACACCGGGGACGGAGTCGACGCCTTCCTTGATGGATTCGGCTAGGGTGGCAGCGTGGCCGTACGTGGAATAGTAGACGATGGCGACGTTGGTCATGGTGCGTGGTGAGTGGGTCGATGAAAGACAATTGGAAAGTGAGTTTGGACGACAGCTTCGTCGAAGCAAGACAACTCCACATGTACGCTTATGGAGGCAACTCGATTACGAGTTTCGCATCCGTAACCTTGCCGCATCCGTAAATCGATGACGAATGAATACGATGTCGATAGATGGCAGTAGAGAGTGGAGTACTCTGTCGGTAAATGGCGATCATGCTTTCTTCTATCGTGAAGCAGTCTATTACACTTTGTTTATGGACAATCTATGAACTCATCTTCTCGGTAGATGCGTTTGGTTGCTCTGCTTCCACTTCCTGGAGCACCTGTCTTGCAACAGTCTCCCAGCTTTTAGCGTGAGAAAACTTGTAGTGCAGCAGGTAGCTGAAGCCACGCAACAACAATGAGCAGCGGAATGCCATCACATACTCGTCCGGAATGTACTCGATGCGATCGATCCTGCAGCAAATACAAGTTAGACATTGGAAAAAGGAACAGTCAACTGTACCGGAACTTACGTGTGCAAGTGCTCGAGGAACAGCTGCGCGTTCATGCCTTCGGTCACAGAACGGTCGTCGTTGTCGATCATCAGGCGCGCCTGCTTCTCCAGGAAGTACGGGTCCATGTTTGTTGTCCGGATGCGCATATCCTTCGTGAGCACTGCGATGATGTCATCACGTGAGCCTCCTGCCAGAGCCACAATCAATTTGGCCAGGTGCACGCGATGTTCTCGTGAAATGTGCTTAACCTGACCATAGTCGATGAGCCCAAGACGTCCGTCCTCCAACAGCAGAATGTTCCCAGGGTGCGGGTCTCCATTGAATGAACCGTCTACGAAGATCTCATAGCCGTGGACGTCCATGATGAGCTTTAAAATCTCTGGTAGGTTCAGCAATTGGTGCTGGTCTTGTTCCTGTGGAGCCCACTTTACAGACGCAACAAACCCTACAGTGTAGTCGTAGGACACTCTCCCGATGCGTCTGACAAGTCGCTTAGCAGCGAGTGACATGCCATACAGACGCAACTGCAAAGACGACGGCCCGGTTTCAATATCTAGCCCTTGTGCTGCACGCTCTTTATCCTTCCGCTCCTGCTCCTGCTTCAAAACCTCGATCGTGACTCCTTTATCCGCCGCAATGGCTTCAAAGTGGTCCTGGATGCCTTCCAGTAGCTTCCGTCCCTTTAAAAACTCCATCACTAGCACTTCCTTCGTGCACAACTCCATCTTCGGCTCAGGGATCACTACTTTATCTGCATAGGGGCTTTTAGCAATATTCTTCCTCACCGTGTCCAAGTTTTTAGCTTCTTCCACGTAGTTGAACTCAGTCATGAACTGCTTCTCGACCTCCACCAAGTACGGCAAATGTGCCGGCTGGAAGTATCTACAGAAATCCTGAATCGTTTTAATATCCCACCGAAAGAACGTCTCGGCATCCGGATGTTGGACTTTCACCGCCACTTCCCGTCCATCTAGCAGCACAGCTCGATGTGCTTGCCCAATGGAAGCTGCGCCCAACGGTTTGGGGTCAATAGACTTGAACACGTCGTGGATCTGTTTGCCGTAACTGTGCTCAATAATGGAGCAAATCTCCTCCACAGGTTTTGACGGCGCGTCGTCCTGGAGCTTCGCTGCTCGGTCCAGATACTGTTTGGGCAGTACGTCCGGCCTCGTGGAGCCCGTCTGGGCCAGTTTTACATAGAAACCTTTTAATTCTAATACAATGTCGAAGACTTCGGGGGCGTATTGCTCGTGCAGCTTCTCGTACTCGAGATCCTGCTGCTCTGGAGAGAGTCCGGCCTGTTCCATGTACAGCTGCGCCGCGCGGTAGTGCAGATAGATGGGGAAGGCCTTGCGCCAGAAGTAGAGCGAGCGGTTGAAGCCTTCGTCCGAGTGCGCCGCGTACGTCACGCCGCCGGCGCCCACCGCAGTCGAGCCCAAGAGCAAGCGAGCTCCATTCCGGAACACCAATTCCCACATTTTTGTCAAGTAGAAACAGTTGCATGAATGACGCATACTTTCAGATACAACATACTTGCTCTTTGTATTTACATAACTCGTACATAACTGTGTTTGCGCGGGAGAACTACCAGTAGTTCGAGTTCTGCTTGTTTACGATGGCATCGCAGAGATGGAATTGGTTGGCGCTGTCGCAGACTGGAGGCAGCTCTACAGGGGCCAGTCAAGGCCCAAGACAGCGCAGCTCTACAAAACCTAAGAGTAGCAAACCATTGCTACTGAACAGACCCAGTCAGAGTCAACAACACACCAAGCAAGACCGAGACAAAAACATTGGCAACAAAGTTTCCAGCCAACCTGTGAATAGCGATACTGGAGATGTGGAGAAGTACTCTAGGCTGAGGATTAAAGACCGCACCATTTCAGCAGACACACTCCAAACCGAGATGGAAGGACGCAAGTTCATTCAGCTACAGCAAATGGATCGAGTGCCGAAAAACACCTTCACGAATGGAGAGGTAAATGGACAATTACTGTTGGGAATAATAAGTAATTTCTTATTTTTTTAATGTAGGTTGACTGGGTGACAATTGGCGTCTTGACTCGCAAGACGCTGTCAAAGCCTGCTACCAATGGGTCGACGTTTATGGTCTGGGCAGTGTCGAATCTGGAAGGCACTGAATTGGGAGTTTTCCTCTTTGGAGACGCCTACGAGGCACACTGGAGAGAAGTGACCGGGTCGGTTGTAGCTGTGATGAATGCAGCGTTGATGCCAGCTACGGAGAAGAACAAATTTGCTTTCAAGGCTTCGCAGCGAGCGGAAGTTGTCAAGTTGGGTATGGCGGAGGATTTCGGCATCTGCAAAGGGACGACCTCGGGAGAAGCACGCTGTCGTCTTGCTATTAACAAGTCCAAGACACAGTACTGCTTGCATCATATTGCAACAAATTTCATGAAAGCGGGGCAAGGCCGACAGCAGCTCAACAACTCTACGGGAAGTCTACGGAAGGCTTTATTCGCTGGACTAACGAAGCCCAAGAATCTGTCAGCAGGTGTATACACATCGGCCCCACCTAAGAACTCGGGGTGGAATCCAATCATTACTAAGAAGAGGAAAAGAAACGATAATACGGGTGTTGTGGGTGTGCCGACGGTGCTATCTGCATCAGGTGCTGTGGTCCAGCGCACAGGTGTGAGCACTCCTATCGGTAGAAGTGCTGCTGGCGATAAACGTCGAGGCTCCGTCATGAGCCTAATGGATCAACTTCATCAGCCCCCGCCGTCAATGAATGCAGCGCCGTCTCGTCGATCTGGGGCTGCACTCAATAGCGGAAGCCATCGCTCAACACGAGGACAAAAGATCATGTGAGTGCTTTCGTTGTCGTATTGAATGAGGTATACTATTGCACTAACTTTTGCTGCAACAGCTCGGCAATGCTGACAGGCGACGGAAAACCTGCAAAGCGTCCAAAGACGAAGAAAGTGAACATGATGCAGTTCATGAAGGGGGATGTGAAGAAACCGTGAGCCATGGACAAACCAGGTTGGAAACCATTGTGGCAATTGTCCGAACTGCAAGTTTGTAGCCGAACCTGACTATTGCACAAACGACTACGAGTGGTCTTGACGATGGGTTCTACACAATCTTACCGCAGCTCTCAGTGTGTTTGAGACTGTGATCCGACTTCAAACCACCAAACGTACTATTCAGCCAACGTAGTAGTCCGCCGTACACCCCGGTCGATGAACCGTCTTCAGCTGTCTCGTCCTCTTCTCCTGCCTCTCCACGTTGCGTTCGAGTGCTCGCTGACGACGGCGTCTGCCACAGGTTCATATTCAGCGACACATTTTGCTCCCGCTCTCGTCTCAGTTGATCTTGCTTTCTGGTCGCGGCAGTTTCGTCTGATGGTTGTTGCAGACTCATCACTGGGTAGCCTTCTTCCAGGTTGTATTCGATTTCACCCGGCTGGTACATTACCGAGGGATAGTAAGTGTTCGAGTAGTTTTTTCTTCTCAGTTGCTGTCGACAGGAACTTTTGAGATATGGTGTTGGCAAGTCATCTCAATCACAAACTGTCAGACCGACAACACACTTGTGATTGATTAGGACGACATCCACCAACTGTAGTCTTTGAAATGGATTTTTTTCGTTTTCCACTTGAGTTTTTGTCGTGCTCTGCCCAACGATGCAGATATCGTTGGTCAAAATTTGATTATCACGAGAACGTCAAGGACAAGGCTGGATGGTATTGCTGTGGATTCCGAGTAAGCGAGCGATGATTGTCCCGGCTAATCTTCGCTAACTATTGTTTCTCATTTAGATATGTGTTCTGGTGCGAGACCAACTCGAACGTGGTCGCCCGAGCATCTCGAAGAGATTTCCAACGAAACGTTATGGTCGGCGGCACGGCAAATTCCCAGCTAACGTGAGTCGGTTTGTTTTGTTATGCCATTAACACTATTGATCTTGTTGAGATATTTGGTGCTGGTTCAGGTGGCCACGCGGCATTGTTCTCGGTTCCGATGACGCTTCAACGAACGACCAACAGCAAAGCTACTACTACTCGGAATATGTAGGGCGGATTTCCAGCGGCGCTGCGCAGAACGTTGTCGTCGATGAACTCAGTGCTTCCTCGATGCAATGTCTGGACAGCCTGGTGAAGGCATCTTCAATTCAAGGGGTAAGAGTCAAAGCTACTTCTACGCGTTGGAGTAGCTGAAGTGGGGGTAAGATCGTATCGTAGACGGTTACTTGGGATAGCAGAACTTCGATCCCCCCGGGATCGCCGCCCTACGTTTGTTGGTATTCCTCAATTTGCAATACCATACAACAGTCTCGAGCACTACTGGACGCAGGACTTCAGCAAGTACTTCAGCGAGAAGTGCGAGTCGAGGTGCCTGCCTACTGATCCGTAGGAATTGACGTGGCGTTGGCGACGGTCGCCAACACCGGAATGATGCTGCGTCGACGGACGATAGAAGAGTTTCGAGAGTGATGGATACTGTTCTGCTGCTTGCTTCTTTCAATGGAAGGTGTGTAGGGAAGTGCGTGAAAGTCTAGTTATCACTTGGTATGCGGACAAAAGCACTAACATCTTGTGCTCGTAACAATTTTTGCGGTTCTCCACCGGTGAGATTGTATTGGGGTGTGGTCGACCAATGTCTATCCATGGGTCACCGTCGATGTCGCTTTTGCTGCTGTCGTGTCCAGCATTTGCATCGATCGCTGAGGCGGGCCACAAACGTTATCGAATCTTCGATCGTCCAGCGGGATTTTGTGCAGCACACTTTTCTTCAGTCGAATGTGTGTTGGTCCAAATACTAGAATCTTCTAAACGATGGGAGTAGGCAAGCGTCAAGTCATTCAACCTTAAGCCATGGCAGTCCCAACCGAAGCGGCCACCGCCGTCGCTATGCTGTGGCAGCAGACGCCGTTCGGCGAGGCGCAGAAGAAGACCATCAAGCAGAAGGAGGA
Organism: Phytophthora quininea; assembly: GCA_011947345.1. Taxonomy (NCBI): domain Eukaryota; phylum Oomycota; class Peronosporomycetes; order Peronosporales; family Peronosporaceae; genus Phytophthora; species Phytophthora quininea. Next base: position 531,125 of record JAAVTG010000519.1, read on the forward strand.
AGAGCAGCAGCCGAAGCAGAATGAGAAGAAGATGCTAGCAGAGCAGCAGTCGACGGAGGACACGTCCATGGAGGAGTAAGATCAATCGATCAGAGCGATTGAGATTTTTTGCAGATCAGTAACGTCAATCTCATTTTATTTCAATTTGCGAAAGCAGATTTGCTGATCAATTGTCGACTCTGCTGCGTCTTGGACAGATGAAGGCGCTTGAGCTGGCTGTCGATGATTGTCGTGCGTCAGTGCTCCTACCTGTTCCGGTCGCGAGAGGCTTCAACTCGACGGCGGCAGACACCGGAGATAGATGATCAGACCAACCGAGGCAGTCACGGTAAACTTCGGAACTGGAGCTCAAGTTTTTGACTGCGATACGCGTCTACAAGGAGCTGAAAGGGGATACGAACATATTTCAAGCTTTTGTCGTCCCCATAGAGGACAGTCGCTGGCCGCAGGAGCCGTGGGGCTATCGACTGGGCAATGAGATCAACAACGGCTGAAGGAAAGCGAGTTTCCGTCGAGTTACGGAAACACTAAGAAGACTCGACTTAATCGAGGACGCCTGGAGTACCGATGGAGCGAGCGCATCGTGGCGGCTTTCCTCCATTTTTTCAAACTGCATGGCCATTTGGACATCTCGGCAGGATTTTGTGGTGCCGAGCGGAGGTTAGTCGTGGCCGAAGGTGTTGTGGGGATGAAGCTTGGGTTGACGGTCGTGAGAATTCGTGGACCCGGTCTATATGCTACGCAAGTAGCTGCGTCGAGGCAAGAGATCAAAGAGATGGATTTCTGCTTCGAGTCGATCTCCGGGCGGGGCCGGAGAGACAAGATTCCCCGTGCATTCTCTCTGCGCTGGAAGTGTACTTTGCACGAAATGGGCATTGTCAAGTTCTCCGCCACTTCGTTGTTCTGCGGGCGTGTGGAACTTGCCCCTCGGAGATAGTATTAAGCGTTATGGAAATATTTCCGCTACATTGGCCGCAGTGCCGAGTGTTTGGAGGCGATGGGATATTTGTTTGAGCTCTACGATGAACCATGGAAGAAGTACGTTGACTCGCTGCTCGAAACCTACGAGGCGCTTTTGGCGATGCTCCTCCAGCCTTCGTGACCTCGTCAGAAGCACCGTGGCGGAAGAGGATGTGGGGCTTTGGGGCTTTGGGCTAAGCACATGGCGACACGCGGATGAAAACAAAGCAGGGATATTGAATACAGACAGAGGAAATTGGAAATCTCCGAAGCAGCTAACGCGTTCCCGTGGGAGCCACTACCAAACGACTATGGCATGAAGTTTCCGAGCAGTGTGAGTGATGTGAAAATCATGGAGCACGAAACCCCAAAGTCATCGGCCGCTCTGTACAAAATACAAAACTTAACGTTTGCTTCACGCAGCTTCTCCTATTCTGCCTGGTATCTAAACCGCAGAATACCTGAACACCGCTTAAGGCAGGATAACCGCAAATCTATTGCTTTAAGCGGCAACGCACAAAACGTCTGGGAGACGTCGACGGAGTTAGCTGGTGGGTTCGTATATTAGCAGGAAACACTGACAGAGGCGCCTGGTAAATGGTTTATAGAGTACAAACATCCCTGCAGGAAAAGACCTGCACAATCAGCAAACATGACACCAAGCGTATCGCCCACAGACACTGCTGCCAAAGCCAGCTCAACGTGACTAGGCGGAATCTCCTTGAGATCAACGTGTAGGCGTTCACGTACACAGCTCCACCCAGTAAACCGACGATGAAGCACACAAACAGCAGACCCCAATTGTACCAGACGTGCATGGCCGCCACTAGCGTGAAAAGACTAGCAGCACCATCTGCAATATCGGCATCAGATACAACACGGGTCTGGTCGCCTGGTAAAGCACCCCCGACGATCTAGAAATGAACACTCCCGCTTGATACGCCAGTCCTGCGGACGAGTAGAAACTCGCTCGCGCTTCTGCACTGTCAACTGGAAAGCCAATCGCAGACCACACCCCGGTCTGCATCGTGTACTCTGCCAGATAGACTGTCGCTAGCGGGACAATGTACGGTCCAAGCGTCACAATGAACGTCATTTTGTCTCGGAACTCTAGCGTGGACGCATCATGCACTTTGCCCACATCTATTTCCTTCTTCTTGTGCTTCAATTGCTCCTTAGTGCTTTCACACGCCACCACTGCGACTGCAACACCTGCGTCGCCTGCATCGTCTGGTATTGGCAAGTAGTTGCAACTCCTCGCTGAAGGGAGATGGGACCTATCCAGGACGAACAGGAACACCAGCACGTAGAGCAACGGGAAGATGCTGGCTAGTTCCAACGTCGTCTGGAAGCTGAGACCGCCCCAGATGTGGAGGATCGCCACCCAGGCGTAGCCACCCACCCCTGCGAGTCCTGTCCCACTAGACCAGCACGTCAAGCAGCGTACGGGGCTGCTGTAGAACGACGACATGGCCAGGAAACTGGCTTCCATCATGCCGGACTGCAGACCGGAGAACGCCACGCCCACCAGCTGCAGCGACAGCGAATGGCGGCCATTGGCGACGACGAGGAAGCTTAGCAGCATCCATGTGGCCCCCACGATCGTGCGCTGCTTGTAGGACACGAGCTGGAACCAGTACGGGCCTGAAAGCTTGACGAAGAGCGCCGGAAAGATGTCGAAGAAGTAGACGAGGCCCACGCCGCCCGCAGCGATCTCCTGCGCGCCAGCGATCATGATGACGTAGCCGATGTTGTTGATGAATCCCAGCACCCAGAACGCGAGCAGGTTGCGCAGCTTCTCGCCGTCCGGAGCGTGAGGAAGAGTGCTCATCGTCCCCAGTATAGCAAATGCTATTGTGTTTGAATGATAGAATCAATTTGAAGCAGATATTTAGATACTGTATTTGTAAAACTAGACTTCGTGGATCCAATGACGGGCAACGTTGGGAGCGACTTCGCGCCGCCTCCTGTCGTCTCTGCGTGGGGTCCAGGCGCTGGCGTGGGTGGTATCGCCACCTTCGCGTTAGGCTTCACTGAAGGCTGCCTCGAAGTCGAGCGGCGCCCCATTCCGCTACGCTTCGCTCTGCGCTTTGCAGCGGTCAATGTGCTGCCCAGCGCCGTCTGGAGCTCCATCCCGGCACGGGACGTGGCTGCAGCGTCGCGTGTGTCACTCTCTGCGCTGGTGAAGGAATCAGGCGAAGTGACAGCGAGTTTAGGCAATCGGTTGGTGTTGATCAGGTCGGTGAGGGTGCTCCGCTGCGTCGTGGGCAGCTACGGACTGGCGTGGAGTCTATGGCAAGTTTATCGTCATGAAGAACAGGAAACTGAGGGAAACTATGGGGAGAGTGTGGTGCGACTGGCACGGGCGGACTCTCCATTGTCTAAAGTCTCAAGAACGAACCACGGGGGCACGTGGTGACCGTGGCAACGACCGACAAGTGGAAGGAAGTGGTTGGTACTGTCGAGTGGAAGAAAGTTGGAGTAGAAGTAGAGACTGAAGAAGGAAATGTGGAGAGAGTGAAAGTGGTGGAGGTGGAGTTGAGTGAGGACACGACGGAGTGCGCGAAGAAGTTGAGCAACAAGGCGAGAGGTGAGGAAGAGTGGACACTTAGTTGGGGCGCTGTTGCTGATAAATGTGTTATTGCTGCCTATAGATACTAGTGCACAGGTGTTTTCTGTGGCGGTGCTGCCGATGCGTGGACCACCGTTGCCGACGACGATGACAGAGTCGTTCGACGTGTGTTTCAATCCCTTGTCGGCCGTGTTGGCGTTTATTGCTGAAATTTGCCACAGCCGAAGCATCGCCCATGCTGTTTTGGTTGACGGAATGCTGGGCAACGACGGATTGGATTCGCATCTGTCGACGACAGAGATAGCTGCAGGCTTGTTGTATCGCCATGGGATCACGAGTACAATCCTGAACGCTCCGCTCCCTGAGCAACTCGAGGACGACGTAGCAGGCCGAGTAATGGACAGTGCCTGCGTGCTGTTTTTCATCTCGGAAAACTTGATTGCAGGGCAAACTGTTGCCAGCGAGTTTGTCAAGCAAGGTGGGTTCTATTTCTTTACGGGGAAGCGCAGGCCAAGTAGTTCACAGATTTTGTGGCTGTTGTTTAGGTCTTGCGATCGAAGACAACGCGTGCTTTGTCGTGCAGGAGAGTCTGAACGGACTAAATGTGCCAAGCACTGCGATTCAAGCTCGATCAGCGTTATTAGAGACGACTGCGTCAATGGGGACAGAAGACACGGATACCAAGGATGCGAGCGAACAAGAACAGATAGAACTGGAGATGCCGATGGCGACGTTCCTCTCCGTCGCAGACGTGAGCGACCAAACACTACAAGGTATCCGCGAGATGATACGTCGGGGCACGGCGCTTGGTCTCATTCAGGGAGCAGTGTACCAGGCTTACGGCACCCAGCGCGTGGTGACTCCGCCCCGCGTCGACCAGTTCTCAAGCTTGAACGTATGAACTGTTGTCTCGTACTGCATGCCGCCATGGTGAGGGAGGGTTGGTGTGCCGAGTACAATAGCCAAGCATTTTGAGCTGCCTTTTGCCAAAACGAGTCGATGGGAGTCGTGTACGGGAAACCAGGCATCCTGCGGCATTTGGCACGCCACGCAGCCAGGATCCTGATGCAGGCTGGACGATCCAATGATCAGGCTGCTTGGTGCCCGCCGCGACATCGTTTGAGGTTGAAGGCAACGTCAACTTCAGTTGTGCGTATCTCTCGTGCCTACTGAATTGGCGCCGCCAACTGCGACGAGAGCCGCTTTGCTGGTGCTGGCGAGTGTCTGTGGTAATGGATAGTGGCTCTCCTTGCACTTGGCCAACATGCTGAAGAAGACTTCGGTGATCGCGCCATGACAGCAAGAGCTCGTTGCTAGCGAACGCCTGGGCGCCATTGCATTAACACTTTGCTCTCAAGGTCGCGAATCTCCTCGAATCGGCCAAAGTTCGCTTGCATTGTCCATTGCATGCAAGCTTGCGCGGACGCTGATGCGGTTGGCTTTCAAGAGGATTTTCGGCACCCCAGGATGGCTGGCTTTCCAATCGGTCGGCACCTGGGTGATGCTCCTCCTTTTCGGGGAGCCGAAATTCGATGCGGTGACGTGAGCAGCACGAGGCTGGTGCGTGGCAAACACGAGTGGCAGGCAAAGCTCGGCGCCGGCGCCACACGTCGAGCACAAGCTCTCTGGCGACTGGCTCGAGCCCCAAAGCCCGGTCGACTCGACTGAGACATACACCACGAGGCTACGGATGAAGGTCGGCGGCGTCACCGACTTTCGCTCGGCGGTAAGGACTGTCCCCGGCGCAGGGTCCGGTGCCTGTCGCCAGCGGACAGAGCGAGACCAAGATGCGTGGCGGCCGATGGGAGCTCGTGCCGAGTCCAATCGCCCCGATGAGAGGCCACGAGCGCGGGCTCGTCTTTGAGCGGTGCACGCTAGCGCTCGAGCAGATTCCCGCGGCATACTCGGCGCGAGAGTTTTGCGTTGGCACCGCTTGTCTCTGTGGCAGGCGCTTGCAGTTCGCTCGAGACCGACCTGTCACGTGGTCGGTCTCACTGCAGCCAGCGCTTCGGTCGCTGGTCCTGTCACTTTTGCGGCGATGTTCTCGACCCACTCGCCGACGCATTCCACAACTTCCCAGCAACCTCCTACAGCTACACCAGCAAGTCGACGATGGCCGTGCAGCCTCGCGTGACGATCACCCTGCCCAAGGTCCAGGAGCAGGTGACCAAGCCTCGCCAGGGCTCGCCCCTCGGCAAGCACGCCTCGCGCTGGCACCGCCACCACGAGCAGCAGCCCGTGGTGGAGCTGCCTGCCGAGGCCCAGCAGCTCAAGACCAAGATCCTGAACGCCAACAAGGCCAAGAAACTCACCCGCTTCAGCCTGAGCCACATGAAGAAGCGCGTCGTGCCGCCCGTCGACATCCCCAGGAGCTCAACGGCTACCGCGCCACGTCCTCGACGGTCGCCGGCCGCAGCGTGCCGCTCACGCGCGGCATGTGGGACAACACCAAGCGCAAAACCAGCCACATGGAGCAGATTGCCGAGATGTACCCGCTGCACTGCACGCTCTTCCGGTGAGAGCCTCTCGGCCGCGCCAAAGCAGGCGCAAGAGCGAAACGAGAAAACCCACAAACACGTCTGCAACGGCGAATATAGAATAGCAAATACGTCGCGGAGGAACGAGCAGCAGTCTCCACCGTGCAATACACCATATTTAACCAACACTTCCTCTTGCTTTTGTGTTTTAAGCGCAGGTGTGCGCTGATGCTTTCGTCAACGGCTTTTAGACTACGAAGGGTTTGCTACAGTTTTGTTAGGAAGCGAGCTTTAACGGCGAAGGTGAAGCCGTGGCACTTAGTCATGGCTCGCGTCCGCTGTCAGAGGTGGCATTTGCACCGGAAGCGGAGACGCCGCACCGGAAGCCGCGATCAAGTTGGCAAGCTAGATTCCTCTGCATCTCCAAAACGCTTTCACTTACCGTCGTGGACACCCCCACGTGGCACGCAATGCCTCGGCGCTCAGAGCTGGCGCAAGCACTGCTAATCGACTTGATGGGATGTCTGCGAACTATCGTCGCCGCCATAATCGGCGAGATTGGATGAGTTATACTGGGGTCATCCCATCGGGCAGATTGGTTGTCTTCGGCGATGTTGCGCATTCGCGGCTGGGTCTGCCGGCGTCCTAGTTAGCTAGAGGATGCTTCACTTCGGGACTTGCCGTGCAGGGCCCATGGAGTCGACCACTCGACCGTTCTTCGTCGACAGCGTCGCCTAGCTGCAACAACTGCTGCAGTCGATGCGCAAACGACCGCAAGTCGCGATGCTCGCCGCCACGTGAACGATCCAAGTCCACGAGCCTTTCCACCGCCACAGGCCTCAATTCGCCGAAGACCAGCACTCGTCCAAGATGGAAGAGACCCTCGCCACGTGAAAGTTCGCCTGGGCTACCAAGCGTACCAACGCCGCAGGTCCAGCAAGCCAGCGCTCCAACCATTTTTGGCCGCTGGCTTGCCGAGCCTTCGGCGTTGGTGCGCCTGGTATCCCGGGAGCGCTTTCGCTTCAAGCTGTAGGTAGCTTCCTAGACGTAAATCTTGTCTGGATCCGAATACAGAACGTTGCAGTGGAAAACGTTTTTAGTTTTTGGCGGTCCGCTCGCGCAGGACCTCCACTGGTTCAAGTTTGCGTGACGAGTGCGTCCAAGCCGCTCGATGGGGTGCGCTGGCTGCGGCGCGTGCCGGTGCGGCGACAGCAGAAGCGGCCTCGGCCGGCCATACAACCGGCGAGTGCATTCGGATGGGGGCATGCTGCGTTCTGTTGCACTGGCATCTCCCTAGATGCGGGACGAATCTTCAGGAACCTGCGGCTCGGAATCGTCGACAGAGCGCGCTCCAAATCGCCATGAGCTGCCGCGGCGTCGGCGACGTCGGCGGATGAATTCGGAACCAAGCAGCGCTGCAGGCAGAATCTGCTGACTGGATGGGATGCCTCATGTGACAGTCGAAAGCCAGCAAAATGAGACGTGTCGAGCGGCGACCGTGGACACAGCGGACGTGCGCCACGCAGCTCCGCTGGGTCGGCTTGCATCGCAGCGGGCTGACAATCCACTGACAGCGCAGAGGCTCGCCTTGCAGCAGCACCAGATACATTTGACAGGCCACGGGCAAGCAGCAGAGCGCTGCAAGGCTCGCCGATGCCGCCACCGCAGCGTAAGGGCGAGATCGGCGTCGTCGGAAACAGCCTGCCGCCGAGACCCGGTCTCTGGGCCGTGGATCACTTGCAGCCTGCCAGCTTCAGAAAGGCAAAGCCAGGCCGAGCTGCGTCCAATCAAGGCGGGTCGGGGCCACGTCCGAGCAGCGCGTGCCGGTCCAGATTCCCAGCATACTCGGCGCAAGTGAGACCCTGCACCGGCACGGTTCCTGCTCGTCGTCTCTGTGCCTGGCGTGGCGGTGTCCGTTTGCTCGGCGCGGGGCGCTGCTGTTGAGTGAAGTGTGTCATCGTGTTGAACCAAAAATGACCCGTCACTTTTTCCGGCCTGCCGCGGTTGCCATTCCAAAACTTGCCAACAAGCGTCCAAGCAGAAAAAGCGAGCCCCACCACCATGGGAGTGCAGCCGGAAGCGTTTCCTCTGCGGATCCAGCGGTCGCAGCCCCGCGTCGCCAAGCAGTCCACGCGGGGACTCTCCAAGCGCTCGAGCTTCCGCCGCCAGGCGCAGCCCGTGCCCGTCGAGCTGCCCGAGGACGTGCTGGCCCTCAAGAGGAAGATCCTCGAGGAGCACCCGGCCAAGCTGACGCGCTTCAGCCTCAGCCACATGCGCCACGTCGCCATCCCGCCAGTCCTCATCCCGGACACTCTGAGCGACCGACGCGCCATCTGCACCGTCGTGTCCGGCAAGAGCGTGCCGCTCACCAGAGCCATGTGGTGCAACTGCAAGCGGAAGGCCAAGCACCTGGACATGATCGACGAGTACGTCACGTACCGGTGAAAGCAGTCGCGGGTCCAATCGCCCGCACCCCTCGCCGTAGTCATTCCCAAAGCAAAACGCCGAGGGCTTCCACAAGCCCCGGTCCAAACACACAGTCCACTAGTGTGCACACGTAGCCTAAGCTTCCAACGCGATGCAACCCGCCCGTGCAGTATTTATTATCGTACATACCCCAATAGCCAAACACCATTTTGCTGCAAAGCATTTCACCAGGATACATCAGAATCTTCATGCCGATACAGCAAAACTGTAGACGAACGACCGACATGTTCACCATCCACGCATAGCCACCTCCGCCGCCAACAACTGCGAACGCCAGGGCCGGTAAGGGGTCACAATGTACGCCATCTTCCCTATTTCACACCGAGTTCACTGTGCTGAGACCAAATCTACCGCATGTCTCGAGGTCCCCGAAAGCTACAGCAGTCGCCATGGCACCGGCATGCGCTTTTAACGGCGCTCATCTTCGCCATGCGGTCGTTGGCGCTCATCAATCTCCAAGTTTGGACGACCGGCGCTAAATCCCACGATGCAACTCATCAAGCCGATAGGAAGACCGACCTATAGACGGTGCACGTTGTTGTGCTAGGGAGCAACGCAATGCACGCGTCCTCCGTATGTCCATCCCCGCGTTGCCTCGAGCGTTCGTTTGGCTGGCGTTGAACCAGGTGACAGCGACGTCGCTCGAGCTTCATTTTCACATTGGCCACCAAGTCCAACAGCCCACCAAAACTCCAAGTCCGAGATGGGTCTGCTGCCTCCGCTCAAGAAGTCCGGCCTGCGCTTCAAGCGTTCCGGTGCACAGAAGCGTCCTCAGGAGGACCCGCTGGCCACGCCGCTCCGCAGGAGGCCCAGCAGCTCAAGATGCAGATCCTGCAGACTCACCCGGAGCCGCTCATGCGCTTCAGTATGAGCCGCATGCGCCACGTCGTGGCCCAACCGCCCGTGGAGATCCCTTCCGAGCTCCGCAAGAAGAACGCCGTCTCCAGCAAAGTCTCCGGCCACAACGTGCCGCTCACCCGCACCATGTGGGACAACATGAAGAAGAAGCACAAGAAGCGCCAACTCGACATCATCGGTGAAGGCATCCACTACCAGTGACAGCAGAAACACACCAACGATGCTCCAAACAACTGTAGAATATGCTTAGCAACGCCAAACACTATGAAACGAATGAAGTTATTATCCAAAACCATGATCTCAAGTTCTGTAGTAGCTGGCCCTCCACCCCGACAGGATAAATACACGCAAGGCTTACACTTCGAGCGGCTTCTTCCGCCCCGCAATCGTGTCCTCGTCGACCGCGAGCATGTCCTGTACGCGGGGCGGGATTTCGCCTCCAAAGAGCCGCTTGAACACTCCGACCTGGTCCCAGCAATGGTGCTGCTCGGCGATACGTAGCTCCTGGAACACGATGTACGTGGTGACTGTAAACGTCAAGTCTGAGGACTTGATGGCCATGAGGGCCACCCGCATCGTGGGCGGACAGTCCTCGGACGAGCAGACGCGCTCCAAGTGCTGGGCCGAGGCAATCTCGCCTTGAATCCGCCACTTGGTCAAGATCATCTCTCCGTCGGGAAGATGCGGCCGTAGCTCGACAATGTCCACCACGATACTCGTAAACACAGAGCGGATCATGTTCCAGAGACTGATGGTCTCGAGCCGCCCGAAGGCGTCCCACTCGCGCACCCCCACTCCGATGCGGCAGTTCTCGTGCCACACTCTGGTGGCATCTCCCAGACTCAAATAGGAGGCATTGAGCTGCTCCACCATCTCCGTCACCACTTTGGTCCGTTCTGCTAGCATCCTTTGCACTTCTTCTCTACTCTCACTGGTGGGGCCAGAGCCCCTGAGTCCTGCCAGACTGCTCAACGTCTCTAGACTGTCCAGATTGCTCAGTGCAGCGGCCGTCGCGGCGTTCCTGGCGCCTGCATTTTTGCCTAGCAGCAGCGCTTGTTTCAGATGTAGATTGTCTCGCTCGAGATTGCGAACGTGGGTTTCAAGATCTGTGAGCTTTGTGTGGCGGCCGTTCTTGGCCGGTTTGTCCTTCTCCGCGGCGGTGATGCGCTCCGTGTCCTCGTGGTCGTCCTCCGTGTCGCTGTCGTTGTCCTTCTGGCGCTTGGTCGCTTTGGGGCTGCGTTCTTCGGCGTCTTCCCCGCGACGCTTGTAGCTGCGCATGATCGTCCCGCGACGCCGCGACGCTTCCCCACCCTCGTTCATCTCGTCCAGCAGCGCGTTCAGTGCCACGTACTCTGGCTCCAATCGCTTCTTGCCCCCGCTGCGGGCCTTCTCCGGTCGAGACTTGGTGTCACCAGCAGCAACCATGGAATAAACGGACAAAAGCCCAAATGGTATACAAACCGCAAGTAAAAAGCCAAACTTCCTATATAAGGACAGTTGCCTTCCTCTATAAGAATTTACATACACACTTTTTCTTTGCTTCTCATCAAGATCTGCTAGTCAAGACGCCGCTGTGCTTGGCGCGAGGCCGCACAACGCGCAGGTAGAACAGATAGACATTGAGCGCTGCAATAAATGTAGCTAACCCTGTTGTTGTCACTATAGAAGTCGACGTTTCGAGTGCTGGGGCTGCAGCAGATCGCAGTGGGCGGAAGCAGGTACTAAGTGCCTTGTAGGTGGACACTTTTGGGGCGTAAAAGATAGGGACGTTCCGTAGCGAGAAGGAGAATGTGGATGACGATGGCAAAGGACCATTCTCTGTAGAGGTGGGCATTATGCAGCCCATCGACCCCAACAAGGCGCCGAAGGTGCACGTGCCGCCTCGGAACCACATCGGACTCTGGATCGACGACCTGCCCAAATGTGTGGAGGAACTCACGGGAAAAGGAGTGCAATTCACGCCTGGAGGTATCAGGAAAGGGTTTCGATGTGGCCTTCATTCACTCAAAGGGAAACAAGGCTGCTCCCATGTCTGGAGAAGGAGTGCTCATTGAGTTGGTGCAGTCGTGGACTGAGCTGTTGGTCGAGATTTTACGTTCAATGTCCTTCTGGGTATTTAGTCCCGGTCGAGGCTACTGCTCGTTGGCGGACTCTTTTTCTATTGTCGGCTCTGCGTCGTCCTGCTTTTCGCTGGAAGCATCCAACGCCACTGGAGTCTCAATATCCCTCTGGCCAGCATCCTCAGATGGATCTGAGCTGATGTCGTTGCCAGTGTTGCTGGTACCCTCAGTCTCGACTGCAGGACGTTCCAGCTCATCAGCTACAGCTTTCGCCCGCTCCTCCATCTCCAGTCGGAGAGTCTCTAGCTGTGCGCCATTGCCTGCCAGCTGCAACGTCATCTCTACATCTTCACGCTCGGCCTCTGCATTTTCCCAAACGCGAGCGATTCCTCGCTCGCTATCCTCAATCTCGTCCTGCTCCTGCAGCATCGCTGAAAACGCCGCCTTCTGCTCGTCCATCTCTTCCTGGAAGCGTGTCTTCTGTGACAAAACTTCACTCTTACGGGCCTCAAACCCTGCCAGATGCTTCGCCTTCAGCGACTCACATTCCCGTAGTCGCTCGAGAGTCGCTGACAGTTCTGAGCGTCTTTGGGATTCGTTCTGAAGGAGCTCCAGCCCTTCCTCCAGAAGCTTTGCAGTGGCTTGCAGTTCGAGTTGACTATGCAGCACCTTTTGAGCTTGCGGGGTGAGCGGCTCCTGGATCGATACATGGTAGTCTAGAGTCTTTTCGTTGAGCCAGGAGAAGGAGTTGTCCCACTCAAACAGCAGCATCGTGTTGTCTTGCTGCACCTGGAAGACACCCGACATTTCGTTCATTCGTTCAGAAGCCACTATTTCTACTAAATCAGTAGAGCTGGCCAGAGTGGCGCCCAATTTGAAAGCAACATCGGCGCCCTCTTCCTTCACTGAGAAGTTCCACACCACACGCCAACCGCGTTTCTCGCAGATGACTGGGAGCTGGAAGCTCGCCCCAGCCTTAATCACCACTCCACTCCGCATCACCAGACACTCCTCGTACATCGTTTTGTTTGTCTTAGCAGTGGCATTTGTGGTAGTGTTGGTGCTGTCCTTTTCAAAGAGAGAGGCGCGATGTTCGTCTCGGAACTCGCAGACCTCACGGAAGGCAGTGGAGTGGTCCTCTAACCGTTGTTGCAGTTCCTTCACAATGGAAGACACTTGCCTGTCGAACCCCGCCACCAACGCTTCACGTTTCTGTAGTTGCATCGCTCGCTCCTTTTCCAATTGCAGCTTCTGTCTAGTGGATTGCAGTTCCGTCAGCTCTTCTTGCTCAAGTTCAAGCTCTAGTGCTTTCTTGTCATCGCGTAGTGTCTGCACTTCCTCTTGCAGCTCTAAAACTTGCACACGCAGCTTCTTCAAAGCTTCTTCCTTGGCAGCAAGTAGTTTCACATTCTTAGCAAGTGCAGTGGAGTCCTCGCCGCCTCTGGCTCAGAAGAAGAGGGCGCAAAAAGGTCGAGTTGATCTCGTGCCTCTTGTAATTCTTGTCGACAAGAATCTAGGGATCTTGTCAACAGAGTAATCTCGGTGTTCGAGTCTGCTTGCTCCGTCTTGAGCGCGCTTACTTCTTTTGACAAGCGTTGGATTTGAGCAGAACTTGCCTCAAGTTCCTCCCGTAATTTGCTCTCAACTGAAGCTGCTACACCATTTAACTGCTGCGAATTAGAAGATCCTTGTGGTGGTTCGGTCGACAAGCTGCCCTTGTCCTCGCCAATAGCACTCAGTCGGCGCACTTCCTCCATGGCAGCAGCAAGTTGACTTTTCCAGTGATTACTTTGCTGCTCCAGAGCAAACACTTTCTCAGCATTAGCGGCCTTGGTCGTAGCAAAACGTTCCTGCAAAGCGATCAGCTCGGCGCGAGCGTCGTCCAGTTGCTTCCGTAGCGAGCCTTCAGAAGCTCTCAGAGCGGCCAGCTCCTTTTGTAGTATAGTTAGATCTCTCTTCAAGTGTGCCGAGGGTTCAATGGGACCTGACATCGGAGCAGCTACAGAAGTAGCGCGACTAAAGTGCCCGTTCGTCTCGCTAGTCACTACTTTGTCAGCTTCCTGCTGCACAAGTTTTTCTTCCAGCGACTCGATCAGCTGCTGTCGCTTGTCGTTCCCTGCTTTACTAGCAGCAAGTGCATCTTGCGCCTTTAACAGATCCTGTTTTGCAGTCTCTACGGCACTGGTAGCGGTGCGGAGACGTGCCTGAAAGGCAGCCTCCTCTGCCTCCTTGGCCCGCTGAGCCTCTTTTTCCGACTGTGTCTTCTCAATTTCTAACTCCTGAATTTTCAATGTCAGCGCTTGCACTTGTTGGCTTACCTGCGCTTGTCCTAACGTCAATTGCTGCTTCTCCTCCTCCAGCTCAGCAATAAGACGAGCTTTTTCTGCTGCGAACTGGTCGAAATCCGCTTGCATCATTTCTTGCGTTCGCTGCACCTCCTGCAGACGGTCTTGACTGGTTTGACGCGCGGCTTCGGCCTGCTCTCGCTGCTCGTTACTCGCCGCTATTTGCTTTAGTAATTCTTCGTTCTCCTTTCGCATACCGTTGAGTAACTCTGCACGCTTCTCCATCTTCTTCAGCGCGGTATGTGATCTGACACGATATCGCTCGAACTCAGCACGAACTGCAGCAAGTTGCTGCTGCAAGTCGGCAACTTCTTCTTGCTGGGCAGCCTGTTGCTGCTGCTCCTGAATGCTAGCAGATTGATGTCGCGCTTGCAACGTTTCGGTAGCTTTACTGAGTCTGTCCTTTTCGCTTTGGACAACAGCTAATTGATCAAGCAACGACTCGATACGCTCCTGGAGATCGCGTGCAGAAGCCTCGACCGTTACCACACGCTGCTTTTCATGAGCAATCTCTTGTTCCAGCGCCTGGATCTTTGATGAGTCCTCCTCTCGGAGAGCTCTTAGCGCATCAAGTTCCTGAAGCCATTGCAATACGTTGGTTTTTGCGAGAGCTAGACGTTCATCTAAATCCTGATCTAATACCATGTCTTCATCCTCTGCATCCTTCGCAAACAATCGTCGATCAGTCGAGCCTAAGAACTGCTCAAACACACCATTTTTGTTGCTGCTTTCGTCCAGTTGCAGCTGAGCAGTCCGAAGCTGCTCATGCACCGAGTTGAGGCGGACCAGCAATTGAGAGATCCCGTTGCATAGTCTCGTGATTTCGGGAGACTGCCATTCTTTCTCTTCGAAAGCACGAATCGCATCGCCATCCACCTGATCTTGTAGGACAATGGCGATCTCATCCATCTCCGCGAGGAGAAGAGACAATCGGCGGTCTATCTCACCACGTTCAGTATCTTTGCCGTCTTGGACAGCATGAAGATCATTCTGAAGCTGCGAATGTTCACTAGTCAGAGTCTCTAGTTCGGTTCGGCAAGCGCTGAGCTCAGCCTGCCAACGTGCCAACTCATTTTCAACCTCACTCTTGTCGGCAGATATCTGTGCGCTCGTCTCCTTCAGTTGGCTAATCTGAGTAGATAATTCTTCGATTGTGTGTTCATTCGCAGCAATGTTTTCCAGCAATCGCTCCGTTTCTTCTGCATGCTCAGCAGTAAGGTTGTCAACCGTTCGTGTCGCAGCCTCCGTGAGCAGTTCGATATGCTCCTGAAGCTCGCCTTCCTTTTGTTCTAACGTAGAAATCAACTGCTGTTGTACCTGAGAACGTTCCTCAAAATCACTCAATTTTACCTGCAGGTTAGCAATAGTAGCCTCCAATTCCGCTGGGTCCTTGAGGGAGGCAATTGTTTCGGCGGGATTTATGTTAGCTCCGTCCTCGTCAGCCACATCGGTTGCCTGCAGCATTTCCTCTTCATCCTCAAGCTCCAAAACTGGCACGTCACCCACCTCACGGCTATTTCTTGTATCGGAATGTACGTCATCCTCTTTATGCTCCTGTTCAGAGGATGCTTCCCAGACGCTGTCGCTCCTGTATTTACAAGCTGAACACGAAGCTTCTCGATCTCGTCCGCGTAGTCGTTGACGAGGCGACTCTTTTCCGCCACCAAGGCATCCACCTCCTCCTTTAGTTGCTGCAGCTCTGTAGTCTCCTCCATCTTTGCCGATATAGCAGCCGTGGCACTTTCCAATTGGTTTTGCAGCTTTTCGATCTTGTCTTCATGATTCACTCGTTCATTTTCGATCTCCGCACAGTGTGACTCTAAGATCTGCAGTTTCTCCTTTGCCAGTTTTTCGAGCTCAGCCCGCAACGATTGCATCTCTTCAACGTCAACTGCTGCGTTATCTTCGGCAGAAGCAAGCTGGGAGGAAGATTCTAACACGCTGTGCAGTTTTTCGATCTCTTCAGCGTGGGTCTGTCGAAGCTCCTCCACTTCGTTGTCGTGCTTTTGTTTCAACCGCTCGTTCTTCGAAACCAAGCTCTCGATCTCAGTTTTCAGCGACTGCAATTCCTCCGAATCCGGAGCTTCGCTTTGCTCCACAACTGGTGTGGTTTCTTCCACTTGTTTACGAATGTGGTCGAGCTCGTCTTCGTGTGTTTTCTTCAGCATTTCAATTTCCATTCTGTGAGCTTCTTCGAGTTCCTCCTTCTCTGATATTATCGCATCAATCTTTTCCTGCAACGATTTCAGTTCTTCACTGTTCGTTTCCACAGCCTCTCCAGTCTTTGCCGACATGGCATCCGTTGCCGTCTCCAACTGACAGTGGAGCTCTTCAATCTCCTCTGCGTGGGTTCTCACAAGTCGTTCCTTCTCAGTAGCTAAACTATCCACTTCAACTCGAACGGACTGCAATTCCTCAGCACGCGCAGCCGCCTCATTTGTCATTCGTTGGATCTCTTGGTCGCTTTCCCGCACCAGCTCCTCCATGGCCTGACAGGCTTCTCGTTGCTGCTCCAGCAGTGCCGCGTCCTCTTCTTGGCGTTGAAGTTCACGTTCCTGTCTCCTTTCCATCTCCTGTCTCGCCTCCTCAAGCGCCAAGCTCTCCTGCTTGAGCAATTCCCCACTTGCTGCGTCTCCGCCTGACTCTCTTCCAACTTCTTCTGCAATTGCTCACAGTTTTGCTCTATCTCCAGCAACTTCTCTATCTCCTCTCTGACTTGCTCAACATCTCTACACTCTGGAAAAACTCCCTCAACAGCACTCTGAACTGCATCAGTTCCTTCACCTTTGCAATCACTTGTCCTTGTGGGGTCTCCAGATCCTCTTCTACTTCTCCATCACTAGTAGCCACACTGCTTCTGCGTCGCCTTCTCTCCTCCACCACGTCCTGGAGCTTCTCCCACCTGCCCAACAGCCCAAAGATGCTCTGCTGCTGCTCCATCAGCAGCCCCGGCCCTTCTCCACCGCCGCCGCAGAGTTCTGCAGCGCCACCGCCGCGTTCTCGTTGCCCTTGGCCTTCATGTCCTCCGACTTCTTGTGTAGCATCGTCTCCACCCGCTCCAGACGCGCAGCCAGCTGCTGCACGTGCGCGTCGGCGTCGTCCTCCTCGTCGTCTCCCTCGCCTCGACGTCTAGCTAGTAAATGCCGCTGCTCGGCCAGTAGGGCCATGGCCTGACGGAGATCAGCTACAGAGGCGGACAGGGCCTTGGCCGCATTCTCGTTGCCCTTGCGCTGTGCGTCCTGCGCCTTCTGCTGCAGCTTCTCGGCCACGAGATGCACTCGAGCGCTGACGTCGGCCGCCATGATGAGAATGATGGAAGATCTACTAAGTCAACATTTCGGTTCGGAAAATTCACGACCCATAACGTGAAATTTTGAGCAAAACGACATTGAAGCGAAGATGGAGTTGGAGGACGGCTCTACTCCGCAGCCCCACCGACGGGAGCGTTGGAACAAGCTCAACAATATTCTTACAAGTAATAACAAGTCACGGACGGATGATGAAGGTTCTACCGCTTCCTACCGGTGGACGTGTTCAACGCTGATCTTGTGGCTTGCACTGAAGCTGTCCGTCCCATTCCAGCAAGCGATTTTGAGGTGCTGTCGAAAGCCTTGCAGTGGGTCATCAAGTGCTACCACCACACGTTGCTCTGGGACTCGGAAAATCAGCCGATGCACCTCCATCTCGTTGCTCCGATTGTGTGGGCAGTGGTTCAGCTTGTGCCTGATGCTACAGTTCTTGTTGACGAGGAGTTGGAAGGGAAGCGTGTAGATGCTCGTGGAGTTTTCGCGTTTGTCATCGAGGGAGGTGGCAAGCATGTATGCATCGTGCAAGCGAAGAAGGACGACTTCAGCCAAGGACTGGCGCAAGGTCTGCTCGGCTGTGAAGTTGTTGCAGACTTGGAAAAGAGTCACGAGGTGTGTGCTGCGGTGACGAATGGAGTGGCATCGATGTTTCTGAGGAGCTTGGACGAGCAGATTCTGTGCGACGAGTACAATGCGCTGGAGTTCGACGGGGACGGTTCACCGGATGCAGCACAGTGGAATAAGTTGAGTGGGAAACTCTACTCCATGCTAACATCCGACCAGCAACCTCCGCAGTGATCGAACGGTGACCGAGAGATCAATGAACGCCGCAAGGAACATGGCAGCCTCAATATTTCGCGTTGCTCTGCTTTCAGACAGGTACATGTCCTGTGCGTTTGTTCTGATTTTGGTTGGTCGAATGGACAGCCGACCCATGATCAAACACATGGAGGAAGCATATACTAGTAATAGCGCCAACAGCATGACAATGAACTCAAGACGGTGGCAACCTCGCAGCAAGCAAAGGCAGAAGTACAACATCCTTTGCCTATTTTTTACGTTTCGGGGAGGTATGCTCAGGCGGCAGCTCAATCCCGACGGAATGCGTTTGCATCTACCCTTTTCGTCCGTGTGGACGGACACGCGGTCGCTGCAAACGACATAGAGCGGGAACAGAGCTGCTTCGAGCGGTGCCAAGGCCGAGCCGACCGTGTCAACGGGCAGACACTTGCAGTTCACTATGGGGCCTAATTGTCGTGGCATCAGTCGCTTGGTGCAGGACCGGGAAGACTGGGGAGCTGTAGACAAGTAGGCTGATGAAGGCAAGTAGAAAAGTGTATTGATGAGAGGTTAGGAGGCTGGCTGTTGCCCTGTAGAGCGACATTTGGATCAGCCAGATTAAGAGTAAATACGAGAAGTTTTTACAGTCATTGGGATACTTCCGCTACTTTAGGGCATGTGACGTGTGAGCTGTGTCACTTCACACTCCCCTACAGCGAAAACCTGACACATGTCCGTGAGGGATAGTCAGTTACAGAGCTACCTCCCAGTATGACCCAGGGCATTCTGGCATACCCTGTCAAACCCGTTCCTATCTGTATCGGCTTTGATTAACTAAACCAATACACCCCACGTCATGAGCCTCACCCTCTGCACTTTATACGTGCACAAATCCCGCTGGAGAAGCCCTGGGTGATACTGGGAGGTAGCTCTGTATATATCTCGCCAGTATCAAACTTTATCGTTTCCAGAATTTAAATCGAGGTAGCCGTTCGTGCCTTTTTACTTTTAAGTATAGGCACGACAACTCGAGGTTAGATTAAGATTCGACATTTTTCTAGTAGCTTTTAGAAGAGATCTGGACAGTCCGATGTCGCCAGTAGATGTCGCTCAGCAACGCACTTTGGTGCAGCCTCTTGCAACGGAAAATAGTGCCATGCCGGTGCCTTCGATGGAAGAAGATGACGTCCTGTCTTCTGCCGAGGACGAGAGCGACTCGTCGTCGTGCAGTGACGACTATGTGGACGACGATTTCGATAGTGATGACTTTCCAAGTGATGGAGACTCTGGCATGGAGCTTGATCCCTACAGTAGCGACTCGGACAACGAGGATGCTTTCGTCCAGCAGCCGACTTGGGGCCCGAATCCGGAGTTGCTCTGGGAGGTTTGGCAGATTGATGACGTTCGCCTCAGCGAGAACTCTGGAGAGTATCAAGTGAATGTACTGTGGGATTGGCGTCCAACCCGGGTGCGCGTCGCTACCGAACTTGGGAGCCCATGGATCGCATGGCCGAGACCCACGCTCAGGAAGTGTGCTTGGCGATTCGATTTAAGGCGAGCGGGATGCAGCATTTTCGTGAGTTCTGCAAGACGGATGACGAGTTTGGCAAGGCCCTGATTGCAGCTGGAGACGACTATGCGTGCATATTTCGTGCTTTGGACATAGCTGCTCGTGGTATTGGGCGACCCAACTTGATCCCAGATGCTGTTGTCCAGAGGTACATCGCGGACAATGCAAAGCGTGGAGTTGATTTGACGCGTGGGTGTACCTGGAAGCAGTTTTCAGGGCTGTTACCAAAACTGGTTGCTGCGCATTGTGATTTGATCCTAAACCAGTTGAAGAATAACCATATCCAGGGCGGTCGTCGTGGTTACCGTGTCCTTCTGGAGCTGAAGTTGGAGAATGGTTTGTACTTGGTTGGCGCGTACAACAAGAACTTCTTTGGCCATTGTGTGGTGTTGCGGGTTGTGGACAACGATGAGACGCGCTCTATCATTGACACGGATGCCATGGGCAACGATCACGAGGGTCCAGTGGAAAACCACACCTGGATCTATTACTACCCGTTTGTGCGACCGTTCCGCGTGTTTGGTCCACGACCTTAAGTATCTCCGCGATGTCTAAAGAGGATTTCAGCGGGTTTT
Organism: Phytophthora quininea; assembly: GCA_011947345.1. Taxonomy (NCBI): domain Eukaryota; phylum Oomycota; class Peronosporomycetes; order Peronosporales; family Peronosporaceae; genus Phytophthora; species Phytophthora quininea. The sequence goes on from JAAVTG010000519.1 coordinate 551,114, forward strand.
AATCTTTGGACAATAAACTCTTTTCCTAGCAATTTGTTGTCTTATTGAGTCTTATGTTTGGTAACTCTCAGTATATCTCTCATCTTCTGAAATAATGGTTTGGCTAGTGCTTTAGTGAAGATGTCAGCGCACATTTCACTTGTATTGCAGTACATGATGGTGAACTCCTTTCGAGATACTTTTTCCTGAACGAAGAAGTATTTGATGTCGATGTGCTTACTGCGTCCATGCAACTCGGGGTTGCTGCATATTTTGATGCAACTTTGGTTGTCTTCTAGGATTAGTGTTGGTTTCGTGCTTTCATAGCCAATTTCTCTTAGCAGCAGTTTGATGTAGATCAGCTCTTGCATGCAGTAGCAAAGGGCAATGTACTCTGCTTCAGTCGTTGAGAGAACGACTGTATGATGTCTACGCGACACTCAACTGATGGGACTATTGCAGAACATGGTGATGTATCCACTAATGCATCTGCGAGTGTCAGTGCACTGGGCGTAGTCCGAGTCTGTAAAGGCCATGAGGTATTCATCTGACTGTAGAAGCTCTAAGTTTTCGGCTCCTCCTAGAGTAATGCCATAATTGCGTGTACCGCTAAGATAGCGTAGTCCGTGTCTGACAGCTCGCCAGTGAGGCTTGCCTGGGTTAGCTAGGTACTGACTCACCTCTCGAATGAAGTAGGCGAGATCGGGTCTAGTGCCTGTCATAAGGTACATGAAACTTCCAACAGCTTCACGGTACGGTTTGGCAGCCATTTCAGCCTTGTCGGCTTCATTGTCAGGGCAATCAGTGGCACTCAGTTTCTGAGCGATAGGCACGCTTTTGGGGTGGCAGTCTAGCATTGAGAACCGGTCCAGAACCTTAGTAGCGTAGCTAGTCTGGTGGATAAAGATAGAGCGAGTAGCTTTGTTCCTCTCGATGGTCCAGCCAAGTAGGTAGGATACTCCCCTAAATCGGTCATGTGGAACTTAGAGTGCAAGGCCGATTTGACCGTAGCGATAACTTGCTTGGACGGCGAGATGATCAATAGGTCATCAACGTAAACCGAGATGTAACAAGGTGCGTTGAAAATCATTTTATAAAACACGCAACGATCCTTGACTAGGCGACTGAAACCGAGCTCTTCAAGGTAGGTAGCAAGGATGTGGTACCAGACTCTGGGAGCCTGCTTGAGGCCGTAGAGGCTCTTACCAAGTTTACAGACAAGGTCCGGGTGGTCTTTGGATTGAAAACCTTCGGGCTGCTCCATGAAGATCTCGACCTCCAGGTCGCCGTTGAGAAAGGCAGTCTTGACGTCCATCTGCTCAATCTCGTAATCGAGGATAGCCGCTAGGGTAGGCAGTAGTCGTAGGACTTCCATGCGCACAACCGGAGAGAAGATCTCTGTGTAGTCTACCCCGTGTTTCTGCTGGAATCCTTTGATGACTAAGCGTGCTTTAAAACGAACGACGCTCCCAGTTTCATCGCGCTTACGAACGAAAACCCATCGACACTGCAGTACCTTACGGTTGCGAGGGCGAGGGCCAGAGACCATGTGCGGTTCTCCATGAGCGAGTGATACTCGGAGAGAGCCGCAGCATGCCAGTCAGATGCGTGATGAGAACGCTCGGCTGCTTTGTAGGTGTTTGGTTCGGGGTCGTAGCGAGCTGCTAAGAGTGTGATGACCGTGTCATGAGTAACCTGTTCCTCCTCTAGATCGATAGGCTCGTTGAGTAGTAAAGCTTTTGAGTACGTAGATGGGTACTCCATCTTCGAGCGCTTATGTGTAAGAAGAACGGTATCTTCGGACGCGGCCACTAAAGAGGCTTGGTTGCGTTTGAGTAGGCCACTAAGAGGTGGTAGGAGTTCTTGTTGAACAGGTAGGGAACTGTTAAGAGGGTCAGGGTGGCACGCTCAAGGAATGTCAGGGTAGGAAACGTGTTTTCTTTGAAAGCGACATCGCGGATGTAAATAATTCTGTTCTCCGTTGTACTGAGGAGTCGGTAGCCTTTTTTGTTTTGAGGCAAGCCGAGAAACATGCAGAGTTTGGCACGAGACTCAAGTTTGTTGCGATGCGCTTCTGGTGTTAGTGCAAAAGCTGCACAGCCAAACACTTTTACATACTGCAGGGAGGGCTTTCGGTCATGCCAGAGTTCGTAAGGCGTGACCCCGGGTGGCAACACGCTGCTAGGCGCCACATTTATCAGGTGAGTGACATACTGGCAGCACTCCCCACAACTGACGTGGTAGATCGCCGTCAATGAGTAGAGCCCGGATGCGCTCAAGAATAGTGCGCATCCGGCGTTCTGCAACTCCATTCTGCTGTGGTGTATAGGCGTTGGTGAACTGAGCATGGGTGCCATACTTATCGAAGATAAGTCTGCCAAGCTTTTCGTACTCTTTACCGTTGTCGCTCTGAAGACGAGAAATCTCGGGGTCATATTGATTCAGCTGAGCCTCTAGTGTACCGACTTCAGTATTGAAGCGGTTTTTGGCTGCCTTGCGAAATCTTTCATAGCACTCATAGAGATCAGACTTGTTGTGCACGACATAGAGGTGCATGAATCGAGAGTAGTCGTCAATGAAAGTGATGAAGTAGTGAGCCCCGCTAAGACTGGGATAAGGTAGAGGACCATTGATATCAGAATGAACCTTTTCAAGAGGTGCCTTGGCACGCTCGACATGGCTATTAAATGGAGCACGATGTGCTTTAGCAAAAATGCATGATGGACAGAAGTATTTCTGGATGCCAGATGCCTGAGAGAACGCCAGCTCTGGAGCCGCTTGGTCTTTAGACATTGTCTGCAAGAGGCGATAGTTAGGGTGACCAAGTCTTTTGTGCCATAGCAAAACAGTAGGGTCCATACCTCGTTGGACCACTAGGGCCTGAGCGGGATTGTCGTCCGCAGTGGGCGCAGCCATGAGTGCCTTGGATGGCATCGGTGGTGGGGCTTGAGCCTTGACTTGGAATAGATCCATGTCAGGAGACAGATGGACATGCATCTTGAAACCTTTTCCCACGAAGAACGTGCACTTGCGTAGCGAGTTGAACACGACGCGAATACCGATCTTCAGTAGCTGAGCAATAGACAGTAGGTTGAACTGCATCTCAGGGATGTAGAGCACATCGTGAAGCTCAGGTTCACGTTGCACACCACTGGTGTCGGACACGCGGAGGACCACATCGCCAATCCCGCGGATAGGCAGCTGCTGCTTACCACCAACCATGATGGAGCCGGCGTATGGGCGGATCTCTGTGAACCACGATTCTTGATAGGCAGCGTGACGCGTACAACCAGAGTCCACAGTCCAGGTGGGGTCAAGAGGTGGAGTGGTGGTCGCAGAGAGACCGATCGCTGGAGCCACCATCGTAGTCAAGACAATCAGACCGGCTTCGTGGCCACGCGAGTTGAGCTGGCGCTGAAGGTCGTGAAACTCACGGGGTTGCCGAAGCGATCATAAATGTCAGGGGCCTTGTAGCCATTGTCCTTGCGAGATGGTCGTGGGCGTTGGCGGTCATCTTGGCGATTCTGACGAGGGTGCTTCGCCGGGAAGTTGTTGACGTCGTCACGCGGTTTGCATTCAATGATGGAAAAGTTGGCAGGTAGAACCGTGCCGTCCTTCACCGCTCCCGTTCGCAGATGTTTCTGCAGCACACGACAGTCGCGGACGACGTGATTGGCACGCTGACAGTAGGAGCAGGTGACTGGTCGACGAGTCGATTCTTGTCGCGGTGCCACAGGGGTCGGAATCGCTTTCAGCGCAGTTTCGCTACCGGTCAGGGTGGACTCAGGACTCCCCTTTGCAATAACGTACTTGCGCTTGGCGTAGTCGTCCAGCACCTTGCGTTCAATGTTGGTCTTGAGGTCGGTGTACGGGATGAACTTCTTGCTACCCTTCCAGATGGCAAGGTCCGGTTTCCAGGAGCTGGGCATGGCATGGTAGAGGTAGAGGGACTTTTACTCGTCAGTCATCACGATACAAGTCGCCTCAGCCGCACCCTTGAGCGCACGCTCGAACTCGAGGAAGAAGCCCATGAGGTCGGTGCCCTCCTCGTACTTGATTGTCCCTTTGTGTTGCATTATCTTAGAAATTTAGCGTTAGACAGACTATTTTTCAGATTTGAGATGCTGCTCTAAAAGCAATTCCTGCTGCTGTTGCAACACAAGTACATGCCGCAAGCCTCGCATCTAAACTTTGTCTGAGGCGCCTCCGTTGCCTTGCCTGCTGGCAGCTTGCTGGCACAAAGTGCGCAGCGGTGTCGATTTTTCACCAAGCTTGGCAGGTGGCCTGTGTATTGTGCTTGGGGAGGCTCTGTCTGGACTGCGACATCAACCGTTTTTAGCGATAATGATCCCGACGACTTCCTCTGACGTTTTCGAGACCTATAGCCCGTCCGAGCGGCATCCCAAAGCATTTCCCAAGCAAGATGTACTCTAAAATGTCGATGCGTCAGTGCTTTTTTCCTTCACTGGCTTTGTGGATGAGGAATGCGTTCAGAATAGTAGTATCTACCAGCCAGAAAATAACGGCAACCAATTCCTGCTTGCCACGAGCTGCGTTGAATAATATCCTCGTAGCTGATCACTAATGTCGATACCATTCATGTATTGGTTGTAGTCATGTATGAGGCGAGGTACATTTACAATAATCTCTCGAGAATCTCCAAATGCTTGTTGCACGTACGCAGGCTTCTTGATAGCCGGTTCAGGGGGACGACGACGACTTTTCTTTACAAACCACTCTTCCCCATGAATATCATGAATCGTAGTTAGCATCTGAATGGGTTGTTTATCCATCCAAGTAACGATAAGTACATTTTCGACCACTTTGGAACCAAGTGAGTTCCAAGGAACTTTCCGTTTCTTGGATCTAATATCCATGCTTGAAGGGAAATTTTGAGTTCTCGAGTTTACCGTACCGCATGCACCGATTCCCATTTCGCGAAGTTTTTCATAAAGCCTAAAATGCCCGTAGTAGTTGTCCATGTAAATATTAAATTTGTGAGAGCGATACGGAAGCTGGCGCGCAAGGTGCAGCACCATTTCGCCGGTGGTAGTCAAGTCAGGTTCGATAACCACCTCTTCGTCACAACTATAGGGAGAGTGAAACGAAAAAGCGTAGCAATATCCATGATCACATAAGGCATAGATTTTGTATCCCTCCGTAATAGGTTTTTTCGGCATGTTCACCTTGTGTACTGACTTTCCGGTGAACCGAATCATCATTTCGTCCACTGCAACATTGGTCTGAGGGAGAAAGTGAGTCTTGAATGCCGTTTGAAGTTGGGTAGCCACCGGCTCGACCTTGTCGGTCCACGTTTTGGAGCCCGTGTCTTTACTATTTCGTGTTGGTGATAGATGTAGCATACATCGAATTTCTTCAAATCTCCTCTGGCTCATGTAATCCACCACAGGCCACGTTGGGAAATCAGGACAGGTCGACCAACAATCACGCGGACGAGCAACGCGAAAGACTCCAAAGTAAATCACTATAGCCACCCATATTGAAAGCTCTTCAACGGTCAACTCATGCCATTCCTCTGTCCTCAATTTGTGCTTCGGTTTTGTTGCTAGAGATGCCACGTACTCGTTTGTGTTATTTGTGATCGTCTTCATTAGTTCTTGAGTCCACATCAACCGAAACAACGACAACGGCGACCCAGTGTTAACGGAGTCAGGCAAAACACTATGACTACAATGATCTGGCATTGGGCTCTTGAAAGGCCGATATGTGTTGCCCTCTGGTGTACTGTTGGTTGCTTGCAAGGCATCGCCAGCTCCTCCCGTCCTAATAATCGTAAACGAAAGAGCCTGAGGATCGCATATGGCTCTCAATGATGATGACTCAATCTAGCCTCGCTGGTTGCCGCCGGCGTCGTAGCGTCTGAAGTCGAGCCGCTGGCGCCTCTTGCCGCCAGATAGTCCTTGTACAGATCTTCGAGTCGATCGAACATGCGGTTGCGCCTGATCTGCAGATAGTCTTCATGGCGAATGTTGCGCGTAGCTGCGGCTTCGGCAGCCTTAGCCAGCTCTTGCGAGCACTTTATTTGGGGGAGGCCTTCTTCTCCATCTTGAATCTTGAAAGGTCACAAGGGCAAATTTGCACTTGCAGAATAGCGCAACACTATCGGGTCCCTTTGTGTTGCGTTATCTTAGAAATTTAGCGTTAGACAGACTATTTTTCAGATTTGAGATGCTGCTCTAAAAGCAATTCCTGCTGCTGTTGCAACACAAGTACATGCCGCAAGCCTCGCATCTAAACTTTGTCTGAGGCGCCTCCGTTGCCTTGCCTGCTGGCAGCTTGCTGGCACAAAGTGCGCAGCGGTGTCGATTTTTCACCAAGCTTGGCAGGTGGCCTGTGTATTGTGCTTGGGGAGGCTCTGTCTGGACTGCGACATCAACCGTTTTTAGCGATAATGATCCCGACGACTTCCTCTGACGTTTTCGAGACCTATAGCCCGTCCGAGCGGCATCCCAAAGCATTTCCCAAGCAAGATGTACTCTAAAATGTCGATGCGTCAGTGCTTTTTTCCTTCACTGGCTTTGTGGATGAGGAATGCGTTCACAATAGTAGTATCTACCAGCCAGAAAAATAACGGCAACCAATTCCTGCTTGCCACGAGCTGCGTTGAATAATATCCTCGTAGCTGATCACTAATGTCGATACCATTCATGTATTGGTTGTAGTCATGTATGAGGCGAGGTACATTTACAATAATCTCTCGAGAATCTCCAAATGCTTGTTGCACGTACGCAGGCTTCTTGATAGCCGGTTCAGGGGGACGACGACGACTTTTCTTTACAAACCACTCTTCCCCATGAATATCATGAATCGTAGTTAGCATCTGAATGGGTTGTTTATCCATCCAAGTAACGATAAGTACATTTTCGACCACTTTGGAACCAAGTGAGTTCCAAGGAACTTTCCGTTTCTTGGATCTAATATCCATGCTTGAAGGGAAATTTTGAGTTCTCGAGTTTACCGTACCGCATGCACCGATTCCCATTTCGCGAAGTTTTTCATAAAGCCTAAAATGCCCGTAGTAGTTGTCCATGTAAATATTAAATTTGTGAGAGCGATACGGAAGCTGGCGCGCAAGGTGCAGCACCATTTCGCCGGTGGTAGTCAAGTCAGGTTCGATAACCACCTCTTCGTCACAACTATAGGGAGAGTGAAACGAAAAAGCGTAGCAATATCCATGATCACATAAGGCATAGATTTTGTATCCCTCCGTAATAGGTTTTTCGGCATGTTCACCTTGTGTACTGACTTTCCGGTGAACCGAATCATCATTTCGTCCACTGCAACATTGGTCTGAGGGAGAAAGTGAGTCTTGAATGCCGTTTGAAGTTGGGTAGCCACCGGCTCGACCTTGTCGGTCCACGTTTTGGAGCCCGTGTCTTTACTATTTCGTGTTGGTGATAGATGTAGCATACATCGAATTTCTTCAAATCTCCTCTGGCTCATGTAATCCACCACAGGCCACGTTGGGAAATCAGGACAGGTCGACCAACAATCACGCGGACGAGCAACGCGAAAGACTCCAAAGTAAATCACTATAGCCACCCATATTGAAAGCTCTTCAACGGTCAACTCATGCCATTCCTCTGTCCTCAATTTGTGCTTCGGTTTTGTTGCTAGAGATGCCACGTACTCGTTTGTGTTATTTGTGATCGTCTTCATTAGTTCTTGAGTCCACATCAACCGAAACAACGACAACGGCGACCCAGTGTTAACGGAGTCAGGCAAAACACTATGACTACAATGATCTGGCATTGGGCTCTTGAAAGGCCGATATGTGTTGCCCTCTGGTGTACTGTTGGTTGCTTGCAAGGCATCGCCAGCTCCTCCCGTCCTAATAATCGTAAACGAAAGAGCCTGAGGATCGCATATGGCTCTCAATGATGATGACTCCAATCTAGCCTCGCTGGTTGCCGCCGGCGTCGTAGCGTCTGAAGTCGAGCCGCTGGCGCCTCTTGCCGCCAGATAGTCCTTGTACAGATCTTCGAGTCGATCGAACATGCGGTTGCGCCTGATCTGCAGATAGTCTTCATGGCGAATGTTGCGCGTAGCTGCGGCTTCGGCAGCCTTAGCCAGCTCTTGCGAGCACTTTATTTGGGGGAGGCCTTCTTCTCCATCTTGAATCTTGAAAGGTCACAAGGGCAAATTTGCACTTGCAGAATAGCGCAACACTATCGGGTCCCTTTGTGTTGCGTTATCTTAGAAATTTAGCGTTAGACAGACTATTTTTCAGATTTGAGATGCTGCTCTAAAAGCAATTCCTGCTGCTGTTGCAACACAAGTACATGCCGCAAGCCTCGCATCTAAACTTTGTCTGAGGCGCCTCCGTTGCCTTGCCTGCTGGCAGCTTGCTGGCACAAAGTGCGCAGCGGTGTCGATTTTTCACCAAGCTTGGCAGGTGGCCTGTGTATTGTGCTTGGGGAGGCTCTGTCTGGACTGCGACATCAACCGTTTTTAGCGATAATGATCCCGACGACTTCCTCTGACGTTTTCGAGACCTATAGCCCGTCCGAGCGGCATCCCAAAGCATTTCCCAAGCAAGATGTACTCTAAAATGTCGATGCGTCAGTGCTTTTTTCCTTCACTGGCTTTGTGGATGAGGAATGCGTTCACAATAGTAGTATCTACCAGCCAGAAAAATAACGGCAACCAATTCCTGCTTGCCACGAGCTGCGTTGAATAATATCCTCGTAGCTGATCACTAATGTCGATACCATTCATGTATTGGTTGTAGTCATGTATGAGGCGAGGTACATTTACAATAATCTCTCGAGAATCTCCAAATGCTTGTTGCACGTACGCAGGCTTCTTGATAGCCGGTTCAGGGGGACGACGACGACTTTTCTTTACAAACCACTCTTCCCCATGAATATCATGAATCGTAGTTAGCATCTGAATGGGTTGTTTATCCATCCAAGTAACGATAAGTACATTTTCGACCACTTTGGAACCAAGTGAGTTCCAAGGAACTTTCCGTTTCTTGGATCTAATATCCATGCTTGAAGGGAAATTTTGAGTTCTCGAGTTTACCGTACCGCATGCACCGATTCCCATTTCGCGAAGTTTTTCATAAAGCCTAAAATGCCCGTAGTAGTTGTCCATGTAAATATTAAATTTGTGAGAGCGATACGGAAGCTGGCGCGCAAGGTGCAGCACCATTTCGCCGGTGGTAGTCAAGTCAGGTTCGATAACCACCTCTTCGTCACAACTATAGGGAGAGTGAAACGAAAAAGCGTAGCAATATCCATGATCACATAAGGCATAGATTTTGTATCCCTCCGTAATAGGTTTTTCGGCATGTTCACCTTGTGTACTGACTTTCCGGTGAACCGAATCATCATTTCGTCCACTGCAACATTGGTCTGAGGGAGAAAGTGAGTCTTGAATGCCGTTTGAAGTTGGGTAGCCACCGGCTCGACCTTGTCGGTCCACGTTTTGGAGCCCGTGTCTTTACTATTTCGTGTTGGTGATAGATGTAGCATACATCGAATTTCTTCAAATCTCCTCTGGCTCATGTAATCCACCACAGGCCACGTTGGGAAATCAGGACAGGTCGACCAACAATCACGCGGACGAGCAACGCGAAAGACTCCAAAGTAAATCACTATAGCCACCCATATTGAAAGCTCTTCAACGGTCAACTCATGCCATTCCTCTGTCCTCAATTTGTGCTTCGGTTTTGTTGCTAGAGATGCCACGTACTCGTTTGTGTTATTTGTGATCGTCTTCATTAGTTCTTGAGTCCACATCAACCGAAACAACGACAACGGCGACCCAGTGTTAACGGAGTCAGGCAAAACACTATGACTACAATGATCTGGCATTGGGCTCTTGAAAGGCCGATATGTGTTGCCCTCTGGTGTACTGTTGGTTGCTTGCAAGGCATCGCCAGCTCCTCCCGTCCTAATAATCGTAAACGAAAGAGCCTGAGGATCGCATATGGCTCTCAATGATGATGACTCCAATCTAGCCTCGCTGGTTGCCGCCGGCGTCGTAGCGTCTGAAGTCGAGCCGCTGGCGCCTCTTGCCGCCAGATAGTCCTTGTACAGATCTTCGAGTCGATCGAACATGCGGTTGCGCCTGATCTGCAGATAGTCTTCATGGCGAATGTTGCGCGTAGCTGCGGCTTCGGCAGCCTTAGCCAGCTCTTGCGAGCACTTTATTTGGGGGAGGCCTTCTTCTCCATCTTGAATCTTGAAAGGTCACAAGGGCAAATTTGCACTTGCAGAATAGCGCAACACTATCGGGTCCCTTTGTGTTGCGTTATCTTAGAAATTTAGCGTTAGACAGACTATTTTTCAGATTTGAGATGCTGCTCTAAAAGCAATTCCTGCTGCTGTTGCAACACAAGTACATGCCGCAAGCCTCGCATCTAAACTTTGTCTGAGGCGCCTCCGTTGCCTTGCCTGCTGGCAGCTTGCTGGCACAAAGTGCGCAGCGGTGTCGATTTTTCACCAAGCTTGGCAGGTGGCCTGTGTATTGTGCTTGGGGAGGCTCTGTCTGGACTGCGACATCAACCGTTTTTAGCGATAATGATCCCGACGACTTCCTCTGACGTTTTCGAGACCTATAGCCCGTCCGAGCGGCATCCCAAAGCATTTCCCAAGCAAGATGTACTCTAAAATGTCGATGCGTCAGTGCTTTTTTCCTTCACTGGCTTTGTGGATGAGGAATGCGTTCACAATAGTAGTATCTACCAGCCAGAAAAATAACGGCAACCAATTCCTGCTTGCCACGAGCTGCGTTGAATAATATCCTCGTAGCTGATCACTAATGTCGATACCATTCATGTATTGGTTGTAGTCATGTATGAGGCGAGGTACATTTACAATAATCTCTCGAGAATCTCCAAATGCTTGTTGCACGTACGCAGGCTTCTTGATAGCCGGTTCAGGGGGACGACGACGACTTTTCTTTACAAACCACTCTTCCCCATGAATATCATGAATCGTAGTTAGCATCTGAATGGGTTGTTTATCCATCCAAGTAACGATAAGTACATTTTCGACCACTTTGGAACCAAGTGAGTTCCAAGGAACTTTCCGTTTCTTGGATCTAATATCCATGCTTGAAGGGAAATTTTGAGTTCTCGAGTTTACCGTACCGCATGCACCGATTCCCATTTCGCGAAGTTTTTCATAAAGCCTAAAATGCCCGTAGTAGTTGTCCATGTAAATATTAAATTTGTGAGAGCGATACGGAAGCTGGCGCGCAAGGTGCAGCACCATTTCGCCGGTGGTAGTCAAGTCAGGTTCGATAACCACCTCTTCGTCACAACTATAGGGAGAGTGAAACGAAAAAGCGTAGCAATATCCATGATCACATAAGGCATAGATTTTGTATCCCTCCGTAATAGGTTTTTCGGCATGTTCACCTTGTGTACTGACTTTCCGGTGAACCGAATCATCATTTCGTCCACTGCAACATTGGTCTGAGGGAGAAAGTGAGTCTTGAATGCCGTTCGAAGTTGGGTAGCCACCGGCTCGACCTTGTCGGTCCACGTTTTGGAGCCCGTGTCTTTACTATTTCGTGTTGGTGATAGATGTAGCATACATCGAATTTCTTCAAATCTCCTCTGGCTCATGTAATCCACCACAGGCCACGTTGGGAAATCAGGACAGGTCGACCAACAATCACGCGGACGAGCAACGCGAAAGACTCCAAAGTAAATCACTATAGCCACCCATATTGAAAGCTCTTCAACGGTCAACTCATGCCATTCCTCTGTCCTCAATTTGTGCTTCGGTTTTGTTGCTAGAGATGCCACGTACTCGTTTGTGTTATTTGTGATCGTCTTCATTAGTTCTTGAGTCCACATCAACCGAAACAACGACAACGGCGACCCAGTGTTAACGGAGTCAGGCAAAACACTATGACTACAATGATCTGGCATTGGGCTCTTGAAAGGCCGATATGTGTTGCCCTCTGGTGTACTGTTGGTTGCTTGCAAGGCATCGCCAGCTCCTCCCGTCCTAATAATCGTAAACGAAAGAGCCTGAGGATCGCATATGGCTCTCAATGATGATGACTCCAATCTAGCCTCGCTGGTTGCCGCCGGCGTCGTAGCGTCTGAAGTCGAGCCGCTGGCGCCTCTTGCCGCCAGATAGTCCTTGTACAGATCTTCGAGTCGATCGAACATGCGGTTGCGCCTGATCTGCAGATAGTCTTCATGGCGAATGTTGCGCGTAGCTGCGGCTTCGGCAGCCTTAGCCAGCTCTTGCGAGCACTTTATTTGGGGGAGGCCTTCTTCTCCATCTTGAATCTTGAAAGGTCACAAGGGCAAATTTGCACTTGCAGAATAGCGCAACACTATCGGGTCATCAGATAGTGATTGATGTAGTAGGGGTCTCCGTGAGCGGTGGAACCTTCGTAGCGGTCACACAGCTTCTGGTAGATGGCGAACGCGGACGTACATCCCTCGACGAGGAGCACGTGGGCGTCACCAATCGTATCGATCAGGAACGATCTAGTTTTGCGCTCCATACGGCGTCTTTGGTGCGAGCTCGACTTGCGAGCAGCACGCTTCTTGGCCGCTCGGTGCTTAGCTCGAGACTTTTTGGCCTGTGCGCGGAGCATGGCTCGGCGTCTTTCCTTGTCCCGCTTCGTGTCAGCGAAGGACTTGATGGGAGGGGCTTGGCCTGGGCCTTCGGTGGGGCCACCTTGCCGTCCGTAGGCAGCGCCTCGGAGGAGTTGCCAGAGGACGAGTCTGAGGCAGCTTCCGACGACGAAGCAGGAGCCTTGGGCTGGGCGGCGGCGTCGAGCGAGTCGGCATCCTCCTCACTTCCCGGAGCCAGAGTGCCCGTGTCGGAGAGCAGTTCTTCAGACGGCATGGCCGTCTTGGTTGGGGGACCTTGGGCGGGCTTGCGTCGAGGGCTTCGTCGTCCGAGGAGTCAGGTGAAGGCTCGGAGTCGCCGTCGTAGTCTCTTGGTCGATGAAGCCGAGGAGGCCACGGCCGTCGAGAGCAGCTCGGATGCGGGCGTTCCACACGGGGAAGTTGGACCCGTTCAGCCTTGGAAAGTCGTTGGCTCTGCCCAACGTGGAGCTCATAACCTGTCGTGGCATCAGTGGCGCTTGGTGCAGGACCGGGAAGACTGGGGAGCTGTAGACAAGTAGGCTGATGAAGGCAAGTAGAAAAGTGTATTGATGAGAGGTTAGGAAGCTGGCTGTTGCCCTGTAGAGCGACAGCCAGTCATTTAGATCAGCCAGATTAAGAGTAAATACGAGAAGTTTTTACAGAGTGATTGAGATACTTCCGCTACTTTAGGGCATGTGACGTGTGAGCTGTGTCACTTCACACTTATCCCTGGTCGTAACGCAGGCGTCACTCCCTTGCTGCGTGAGCCTCCATTGAAGGGGAAAAACTATGGAGATCGAGGTTACGGAGATCGAGGCAACATAAAATGGAGTTCTGAAAGTCCTTCAAACTTATGACAAACAGCACGAAGCCCAAATCGATGCCGGCGGTTTAAGGCTCGTGTGCGGAGCACGCGGACTTAAACCCCGGACCAAGCATGTCTGATAGCTTGGCCACTGATCGAGCGAAGCGAGATGCCCCCTTTAGGGGTTGGGGGTTCTTAGGGTCACACAGGGCGAGCGCAGCGAGCGTAAGTTTTGGGTTTAGGCTGGGCGATAGATTTTAGCGCTCTATGAACTACAAACTCAGAACTCCATTTTGTGTTGCCTCGATCTCCGTAACCTCGATCTCCATAGTTTTTCCCCGGATGCAGCACAGTGGAATAGGTTGAGTGGGAAACTCTACTCCATGCTAACATCCGACCAGCAACCTCCGCAGTGATCGAACGGTGACCGAGAGATCAATGAACGCCGCAAGGAACATGGCAGCCTCAATATTTCGCGTTGCTCTGCTTTCAGACAGGTACATGTCCTGTGCGTTTGTTCTGATTTTGGTTGGTCGAATGGACAGCCGACCCATGATCAAACACATGGAGGAAGCATATACTAGTAATAGCGCCAACAGCATGACAATGAACTCAAGACGGTGGCAACCTCGCAGCAAGCAAAGGCAGAAGTACAACATCCTTTGCCTAATTTTACGTTTCGGGGAGGTATGCTCAGGCGGCAGCTCAATCCCGACGGAATGCGTTTGCATCTACCCTTTTCGTCCGTGTGGACGGACACGCGGTCGCTGCAAACGACATAGAGCGGGAACAAGCTGCTTCGAGCGGTGCCAAGGCCGAGCCGACCGTGTCAACGGGCAGACACTTGCAGTTCACTATGGGGCCAAATCGACCAATCACGTTACACACGCGTCTCCCGCAGATGCGGCATCGCCACATCGAACACCTCCAGCAGCTCCACAAGGCAGTTCAGAGCGCGACGCCGCCGGACTCGAGCGCCTACGCCACAGCTTCCTCTTCCTCTCCCTTCGGCCATGGACGGAGACTTCCTGCACGCCATCAACGGCGACTGGGACGCGCTGCTGTCGGCCATGCGCGAGAACCGCCAGGTGGCGCAGCGCACCGACGCCAGCGGCATGACGGTGCTGCACTGGGTCTGTCTGCACCAGGACGCACCTACCGACATTGTCGTCAAGGTGGTCTTCGCCAACCCGTACGCTGTGCACATGCGCAACGACGCCGGTCACCTGCCCATCGACCTGGCGGTGCAAGCCGAGTGCGGCGAGCGCATCCTAGAAGTCCTGCGCGCTGCAGCTCACGGAAGCCAACGCCCCGAAGACGACGAGCTGCACCCGCACGACCTGGACAAGGACGACGGAGAGCCCACCGAGACCATCGACTACCAGCTGCCGTACAACAACCACACCATCCTGCACGACAGCGACATTGATGGCTCGGACTACCAGCCGCATCAGGCCCACACATATTACGGGGACGACGACGACGACGTCGGAGAGGACGAGCTGGAGTACCAGCAACACCACCGACACTACCAGCAACCGTTCGACCAACGCAGCAAGGGTCGAGTGCAGCGGAGCATCTCCGGTCAGGACCCGTACTACGGCAACTACAACGAAGCAGCCATGTACGGCGGCTTCAGCATAGGAGGCGCGAGAGACCGAGGCAACAGCCTATCTAGAACCGACCCGCACGTTAAGTCCCTGCTGACGGAGCAGCGTCTGCGTGAACGGGAGAACGACCTGATCTCGATTGCGACGGCAGACGAATCGATGCCGCTTGGCATGTTTGACCCGTCCAAAGGACCGCCGGACATGTCGATGGTGTCGAGCTACCGCATCAACGAGGAGCCAACGAACGCTGTCAGCTCCATTAACCCCAACTCAAGGAGTATGGGTGCCACCATGGGCGCCACCATGGGTGCTGGACCTCGTAGCAAGACGGCGTTCCCGCCTCGCTGGAAGCAAGCGCGCTCCTGCCACGTGTGTGCGTGCGGCTTCTCGCTCGTCAAGCGCCGCCACCACTGCCGGAACTGCGGACAAAGCGTCTGCAGCCAGCACTCCACCAACCGCGTGTCGCTGCCCAAATTCGCGCTGTCCGAGCCGCAGCGTGTGTGTGACCAGTGCTTCCTGAGCGGCCACCACATCATGGTGTCTGCTGGCGGCGCGCCGTCCATCGCTAGCTCCTATCAGTCTCTGCCCGCGCAATTGCAGCACGAGCAGCTCCAGCACCCGTTCCAGACCTCGCAGCAGTTCCAGATGCAGTTCCAACACGCGCGGTAGATGTAAACGCCGTGCTCTCCCCACTTATCACGCGACGTAAAGCGCCCCCAATGTTAATGCCAACCTCGAACCCGAACGAAGGATTCACCTGTTGCTTGTGTGCATGTTCTGGTTAGCTAAGACCTCCCCACTTGTGGGCCAGCCGTCTAGCTTTGTTTATGCTCCAGTGGCGCTATGACGGACAAGAGCGAGGGTGAGCACCAGCCTGGGTGCTGGCAGCAGAAGGCCAAGTACGAGCAGTGCTTCGACCGGTGGTACAAGGACGTCTTCCTGCAGCAGAAGGCGCACGGCAAAGTGGGCTGTCGGAAGGAGTACGAGAGCTACACGACCTGCTTCCTGGTACGTCGAGAGGACAGGCTTGAGAGAGAGTTTGACTGATGTCTGGTGGTGTCTAGGGAGAACTGGACCAAGACAAGGGGCTCGTGGAAAGCGTCAAGGCGGTGATGCAGCCAGACGTCAAGCAACGCTTCGAAGCACAAGCGCAACGCCGGCAGCAGAAGAACGAGAAGACAGACAAGTGAGCGGTAAAATGTGTGTGTGTGGGGGGAGCAAATGCCAAGAAAGCAGCTTCTGTGCAGACTGAGCTTTGTGCTATTTCATGAGGATTCCTTCTTGCGCAGGTATAAGGCAGTGGATGAAAGTCAACTATCGCTAGAGTGCTGTCTCAAGGCGAGGACTTCATGTAAGGAATCGGTAGGAAGGCCGTACACGCCTCTGGTCGCGTGTGAACATTGCAGCAGGAAGAGCGTCCTGTCCTCGCTACATTATGCTTCGATCGGTCTCTTCTTGCATGGCGTATTTCGCCAGTCCCCTCCCAGCACTGGCCACCTCGACTCAACTCGTGCCGTTCCGCTTCATCGAGGCGGCTTCTATCCAGCCACACCCATGGTGTTACACGTTCATGAGACTTTCATTCGCGAACTTCCCTCGCAGTACAGCATCAAGACTTCAAAAATGCAGCCGAACGACTACCTGGCCGCCATATTGGAGCGGGTGAACCAAGAGCGAGCAAGGAAAAGCCTCCCAGCGCTTCGGATGCACAGCAAATTGCAAGCAGCAGCTCAACGCCAAGCAGACGACATGGCAGCGAACAACTTCATGGGCCACGGTGGCTCAGACGGTTCCACGATGGACCGGCGCGTGAAGGAGGCTGGCTTCACTGGCGGCGCCGTCGCTGAAAATGTTGCTGCCGGCCAGAAGAATGTCAACGCGGTTGTCGACTCCTGGATGAAGTCGACAGGCCACCGCCGCAACATCATGGGCGACTACACGGTCTTCGGAGCTGCGTACGCCTACAACCGCGCTAGCAAATACAAATACTGCTGGACGCAGGTGTTTGGCAAAGGAGGCAACGACGACATCGACGATGAGAACGATATTCCATGGACAAGCATCGGCCACGACCTCACTCCGGAAAATCTCAAGCAAGAAGAAAGCCCGCGCGGTGACTCGGAATTTACTCATCGACAGGACGAGGAGACCGTGAAAGTCGTGACGTGCACGGGATGTTGGTTCTTTTGGCCGTTTACGAAAACGCTGCAAAAGACAATCCGCACTTGACGATAGAAGTTGCTCTCGGAAATTGTTGTATATTGCAGCAGTCTTTGCTGTCGGAGATGATCGCCAACGCTACGTTAATCGCTTTTAGGCAAGAATTACTTTTGTGGCTGCATGCCAAGAGTTGTCTCCATCTTCATTAAAGCGAATGGCTAGAAATCCTTGCTTTGTTTTCATCCGCGTGTCGCCATGTGCTTAGCCCAAAGCCCCAAAGCCCCACATCCTCTTCCGCCACGGTGCTTCTGACGAGGTCACGAAGGCTGGAGGAGCATCGCCAAAAAGCGCCTCGTAGGTTTCGAGCAGCGAGTCAACGTACTTCTTCCATGGTTCATCGTAGAGCTCAAACAAATATCCCATCGCCTCCAAGCACTCGGCACTGCGGCCAATGTAGCGGAAATATTTCCATAACGCTTAATACTATCTCCGAGGGGCAAGTTCCACACGCTCGCAGAACAACGAAATGGCGGAGAACTTGACAATGCCCATTTCGTGCAAAGTGCACTTCCAGCGCAGAGAGAATGCGCTTTCAACGACGGGGAATCTTGTCTCTCCGGTCCCGCCCGGAGATCGACTCGAAGCAGAAATCCATCTCTTTGATCTCTTGCCTCGACGCAGCTACTTGCGGAGCATATAGACCGGGTCCACGAATTCTCACGACCGTCAACCCAAGTATCATCCCCACAACACCTTCGGCCACGACTTACCTCCGCTCGGTACCACAAAATCCTGCTGAGACGTCCAAATGGCCATGCAGTTTGAAAAAGTGGCGGAAAGCCGCCATGACACGCTCGTTCTACCGGTACTCCAGGGCGTCCTCGACAAAGTCGAGTCTTGTTAGTTCTTCCTCAAACTCGACGGAAATTCACTTTCCTTCAGCCGTTGTTGGTCTCATTGCCCAGTCGATAGCCCCACAGCTCCTGCGGCCAGCGGCTGTCCTCTACGGGGACGACAAAAGCTTGGAATATGTTCGTATCCCCCTTCAGCTCCTTGTAGACGCGTATCGCAGTCAAAAACTTGAGCTCCAGTTCCGAAGTTTGACCGTGACTGCCTCGGCTGGTCTGATCATCTATCTCCGGTGTCTGCCGCCGTCGAGTTGAAGCCTCTCGCGACCGGAACAGGTAGGAGCACTGACGCACGACAATCATCGACAGCCAGCTCAAGCGCCTTCACCTGTCCAAGACGCAGCAGAGTCGACAATTGATCAGCAAATCTGCTTTCGCAAATTGAAATAAGATTGACGTTACTGATCTGCAAAAAATCTCAATCGCTCTGATCGATCGATCTTACTCCTCCATGGACGTGTCCTCCGTCGACTGCTGCTCTGCTAGCTTCTTCTCATTCTGCTTCGGCTGCTGCTCTTCCTCCTTCTGCTTGATGGTCTTCTTCTGCGCCTCGCCGAACGGCGTCTGCTGCCACAGCATAGCGACGGCGGTGGCCGCTTCGGTTGGGACTGCCATGGCTTAAGGTTGAATGACTTGACGCTTGCTACTCCCATCGAGAAGGATCTAGTATTTGGACCAACACAAATTTGACTGAAGAAAAGTGAACCGCACAAAATCCCGCTGGACGATCGAAGATTCGATAACGTTTGTGGCCCGCCTCAGCGATCGATGCAAATGCTGGACACGACAGCAGCAAAAGCAACATCGACGGTGACCCATGAACAAGCATTGGTCGACCTCACCCCAATACAATCGCACCAGAGGAGAACCGCAAAAAGTTGTTACGAGCACAAGATGTTGGTGCTTTTGTCCGCATACCAAGTGATAACTAGACTTTCACGCACTTCCCTACACACCTTCCATTGAAAGAAGCAAGCAACAGAACAGTATCCATCACTCTCGAAACTCTTCTATCGACGCAGCATCATTCCGGTGTTGGCGACCGTCGCCAACGCCACGTCAATTGCTACGGATCAGTAGGCAGGCGCCTCGAGTCGCACTGCTCGCTGAAGTACTTGCTGAAGTCCTACGTCCAGTAGTGCTCGAGACTGTTGTGTGATATTGCAAATTGAGGAGTACCAACACACGTAGGGAGGCGATCCCGGGGTGGCATCGAAGGCCTGCCATCCCAAGCAACCGTCTACGATACGATCTCACCCCCATTTCAGCTACTCCAGCGCGTAGAAGTAGGTTTGACTCTTACCCCCTTGAACTGAAGATGCTCTCACCAGGTTGTCCAGATATTGCATCGAGGAAGCGCTGAGTTCATCGACGACAACGTTCTGCGCAGCGCCGCTGGAAATCCGCCCTACATATTCCGAGTAGTAGTAGCTTTGCTGTTGGTCGTTCGTTGAAGCGTCATCGGAACCGAGAACAATGCCGCGTGGCCACCTGAAGCAGCACCAAATACATCATGTTAGCTCAATAACAAATTCAAATGTTATTAAGCAGACTCACGTTAGCTGGGAATTTGCCGTGCCGCCGACCATAACGTTTCGTTGGAAATCTCTTCGAGATGCTCGGGCGACCACGTTCGAGTTGGCCTCGCACCAGAACAAATATCTAAATGAGAAACAATAGTTAGCGAAGATTAGCCGGGACAATCATCGCTCACTTACTCGGAATCCACAGCAATTCCATCCAGCCTTGTCCTCGACGTTCTCGTGATAATTCGCTGCACATTCAAATTGGGTGCAACAATGCTCGTGTCGTCAGGTAGAGCATACAGTTGGTTCTCTACTGTCGAGGCTGGCAAAAGTGCCACTTGAAAGATTCTCCCCGTCTTCTCCGTGAAGAACAGAAGTTGCTTAGTCGAATCCACAGCTAAGCCTCGTGGGGATCGCAAGCCGCTTAAAATCACGCGAGATGGCAGCGGAGACGAGATCGAAGCATCCGACTGGGGTAACTCAACTTCCGAAATCGTGCCTTTCGATTCGAGCGAGTAAAACAGTAACATAGGTGTCGTCGTCGCGTCTTGGGGAATGTTTAATACCAAGCCACGGACACTCCAGCAATTGTCTTGCAGCACTTCGGTAGCCGTCGACCGTAAGCTGCTCCTGTAGATCCTCCCATCCGCCGAGTTGGACCAGTAAAGCCAATCTCGTCCTTCTCGATCGTCGATAGCTAAAGCGTGCGGGAGGATGAAAGTTGCGTAGATATCAACGCGCTTTACAATGGGCCCCGGCGTGCCAGACACGACCATCTCGTCGAAATCTAGCACAGACCCAGTCATCGACCCATGGGTAGTCCGAATCGTACAGTCTTTCTCGCTAACAAAGAGCCGTCGTCTTGAGTGAATCGTTGAGGAATCCCCACAATACACTCGACACGATCCATAGACCACGACAAGATACTCACACAGGGAATGTCTTTCACCATCAGCATCCGAATCTCATCTTGACCAGCGCCGAAGTTCGTCCCCACCCACACAACGCGTGCCAAAGCACCAACAACGACTCGCACTTCAGACCCATCAGCCGCATTGGCACTTTTGACACTTCTCCCATCGCTCCAGAAAAGCTGCTGATTGCGTCGGTGCATCGCCAACCCAACAAACCGCGCACACTCACTCGAGCCTTCGAGCTCTGTCCGACCACCGTCACTATCAAGAGCGAAGATCGAGTCGCCAGTCTTCTCACGAAAGTACACGGTCGACGTCGCAGTCTACACAAGAGCACGATGAACGAGCTACGTGGAAGAGTACAGACATGTTGACTACGTACGCTTCGCACTACTAGCAATAGCCAACACAGACATAGCTGGCAGCTCCATATCCTCGTCATTGCGACCTTCTAGCAACGACTGCTAGAAGTGTAGGTTGGGAAGTGTCACCATCTCTGTACCATTTCGATTAGGGGCTCAGATATCGCTCGCGATGGATCTGGAGGACGAGCTCATGGACTTGGCGAGCAACGAGCTCGCGTATCTCCCTCCTAGCGGTACTACACCTCCGCCGCGACGGTCTTTTCATCACGTGTCGACTTCAGGATTCGAGGATCAAGTGGCGGATCAACTTTTAGCTCAAGCGGCTCATCAATCGGAGCTCCAGTGTCAAGAAAATCTTCAAGACACCAAAGTCCCCACAGTTGTGAGCTCGGACGAAGAGAATTTAACGGAAGAGCAGAAGCAGTTTCTGGCTGAAGAAGATGCGCGACTGGAGAGAAGGAGTGCAATGGTGAGAGAGCTCACAACAGCCAGGAAGTTGCAGATTCAAAGTCGTCTGGATGAATTGGTACAGCAATTTGAACAGCGCCAACAGCTTACTGCTGAAAAGGTGGCTAGAGAAAACGAAGATGGAGGAGACAGAAGGAGACGAGTGATGTTGCAGCAGATGAACACAAAGCTCGACTTTGTGGTCGAACGCAGTGCCATGGAACTGAAATTGTCCTTGCAGAAGGGAAAGGAGACTGGAGTCGAGTGGACAAAGTTGCTGGAGGAGCTACCGATCCAGGAGCGGGACTATCTTTCACGAGCTGCAGACGAGAGGTTTGTGGAGCACATGAAGTACTTGAGAGGAGACAGGGAGCAGGACCGAAATGGTGCGATCCAGCAACATTTGCACGACATTCTAGTGCTGACTGCGCCGCATCGCAACGGACAGAAGCTGGCGAAAACGGCAGTGCACCACTCGCTGCGGCATCTTCTCCAAGCATTTACGAACGTCTTTCGAGGATGTTACGCCGGGTTTCTGCAATATGGCGGACAAGGCTTCGGATTGCGTGGCGGTGTATCTGTTGATCGAGCTACGTGTGTATTGCCACTTGTAGCAGCAGACGTCACGCAGTTCGCGGCTATCTTGACTCAGGTGGTGCTGTTCAGGTATCCGTTCTTGCAGTCGAGCTCTTCACAGCGTGATGCTGTGCAACGAAGCGTTTTTGCTGCGCTGTTTGACGCACTGCAGCCTGCTCTGCATGGACTGTACGTGGCCTCCTTTCAGCGAGAAGATGCCATTCTCAACGACATAGCGGACGTGTCGAGAACAAGCTCTCTGGAATACTTCCAAATACATTCACTCTACCGCCTCGATGGGAGTCACGCTGCTCAGCAAGGGGACAGCAACGAACGCCGTTTGGTATCTTTACGCCACTACAATGGCGCCATCTACCACATGAACAACTTGGCGTCGGATCGATCCCCGTTCGCGAAGCTGGAACGGTTGTCACGTGTGTGTCAGGAGGTTGATGGCGCTATCAAGGCGTTCTATGAGCTGCAACCTGTTGAAACTCGACCTTCGCCTGCAAAGTTGAATATGTGCGTAGTTCACGACTGATGACAAATTGCTGCGTGAGGCTAACTGTGTTTGTGGATTGTTCTTTGTGCAGAGCGACCGACGATTTGTGTGCCTTGTTGAGCTTCATACTCGCTTCAGCCCCATCTTCGTGTCTGCATATCTTCACACAACTAGCGCTACTCGGAAGCTTTACGCCAGAATCGTTTGCTAAGGGCGCCCAAGGCTACGCGCTAACTGCTTGCTTCGGGGCTGTCCGCCATCTGATGCAGCTGTAATGGCAATCAATTTCCTCCGACTTAAGTAAAACAAAGCGGTTAAGGGAACTGGGGTACGCATTTAAGTTGTCCAAGACGCCCTGGAAGAAGCACGTTAAGCCGCTGCTCGAAACCCACAGGACGATTTTTGGTGACGATGCGGTCCCTCCTCCGAGCTTCGTCGTTCTGTCGGAAGCCCCTTGGCCGAAGAAGTTGTGGGGCGTTGGTTTGGGTAGGATTGTGGAACACAACCGGCAGCACTGGAGGAAAAGAGAGGAATTGTAGGCATCCCTTGATGGTGAACGAAGCAGCGCAGCTATCGCGTGAACCCAGAAGATTTTGTCACGAACATTTTGTGGTAGCTGGTAAGAGTTGATGACTCTATTCCATTGCTGTCGCGGACTCAGTCTACTGGTATTTGATGTGGTTAAGAATCAAGCCGACAGTTTCTTGGTGACTTCGCCGAACGACTTTCCCTGCTCGAAGGCGATCTCCTTCTCCAACTTTGACACCTGACGAGAATTGTCGGGCCCCGCGATGGTGCCGGCACCCCACGGAGATCCACCGTGGACTTCGTCGACGTTGAAGAGCTGCTTGGCTCGGTAGCCGAGCGGCACGAAGGTCATGCCGTGAGAAGTCATGAAGGCCATCGTCATGAGCTGCGTCGTTTCCTGGCCTGCTCCCATCAGAGACGTGCTCACGAAAGCACCTCCCGGCTTGCCGATCAGAGCGCCGGCAGCCCAGAGTTTCCCGGTCGCGTCGAACAGTGTCTTGGCTTGAGCAGGGAAATCTCCGAACCGCGTCGGGTAGCCGAAGAGGATGCCGTCCGCCTCCTGAAGCGTCTGCGGGGAGGCGATGGGGTAGTCCTTCTTCGGGGGTGCGTGCATCTTGGTCAGGATTTCCTCCGACAGCGTCTCCGGTACTTGGTAGATCGTGGCCGTGACGCCAGGAACCGAGTCGACGCCTTCCTTGATGGACTCGGCGAGGGTCGCGGCGTGGCCGTAGATGGAGTAGTAGATGATGGCGACGTTGGCCATGGTTGGTGGTTTGTTGGTTTGTTGGTTTGAGCGGTGGGGTGACAGTTGGAGAATGAGCTCACGTGGATGGCTGTAGCGCTTTCACGCATCGGGGTGGAAATGACACGAGGGCTTACGGGGTCATTTTGGATGATGGGGACCTGGAACGCGATTACGGGTAATGAGCAGATATGGAGACAATTCACACGTGATAGAATCATCAACTTCCTCAGCCACATGAGCAACAAACGAAGCAAGTTATGTTGGTAGCTAACAAGAGAAGAAAGCATCTCCTTTGCCTCGTTTCGGAACTTATTTTGACCGTGACTCTAAATCTGCAATAGATGCAATAGATGCAATAGATGCAACTTCGGATCAACACTTCGGCTCCAATGCTGTTGACTCTGCTGCGGCGTCGTGCGTGGCGTCCTGGAGGGATGAAGGTGCTTGAGCTGGCTGTGGATTGTTGTCGTGCGTCAAAGTCTCGCTCTGTTCCGATAGCAAGAGGCTTCAGCTCGGCGGTGGCAAACAGTGGGGGAGATGTGGACGACACGAACCGAAGCAGTCACGGTAGCCTTGGGAAGTAGGAGCTCAAGTGCGATACGAGTCTACAAGGGGATGAATGGGGGACACAAGAGTACCCCAGAAATTTGTCGTCCCCACAGACGACAGGCGCTGGCCCCAGGAGCTGTGGGGCTGGCGACTGACAATGCGGTCAACAACGTGCGCCACGGGCCAAAGCAAAGGCGAGATTTCCATTCCCAATGTTGCCAGGAGGTGTGAAACCGATACGCCCGAAGCCCGAGGGGGAATCACGGCAGGCAGCCCCGGCCGCTCGCGTGAGATCGCGAGTGAAGGAGATACACAGAGTCAACAGCGAC
This sequence comes from Phytophthora quininea, assembly GCA_011947345.1. Taxonomy (NCBI): domain Eukaryota; phylum Oomycota; class Peronosporomycetes; order Peronosporales; family Peronosporaceae; genus Phytophthora; species Phytophthora quininea. The sequence continues at coordinate 575,649 of JAAVTG010000519.1, forward strand.
ACCATCCGTACAGAAGTGAATACCGTGGAGAAAGCTAAGGACAGATAGAAGCCTGCTCGTACCGCGGTGCTGTATCCCCCAGTGTGCCAAGAGAAATCCACGGACAAGAGGAACCAAGGCCGAAGGCCGGGCAGAGGGATCGTGGGCCCAGCGTTCGGCCCGGCGCGAACATGGAGACACACGAGAACACATCGGGCCACAGTGACCCGGGGATGCCGCAGCGAGTCTCGACGGAGAGCAGCACCACGACGCGGAGGGGCCATGCGCCAACACAGACGCGACCGGTCGCTTCAAGATCGGTCGTTAAAAACCACATGCAACTCAAGACTTCGACAGGAGACAATGGCAAGACGAGGACAAGCAACGATCCCAAAGACTACAAGGCCAACAAGGAACCCCAGAACCTCACAGAAGTGCGGGAGCATAGTAGAAGAGCAGAGATGCCACTTTGACGATGGCACTAAGGGGATCTCCGCAGGATAACGATCAGTGGAGCTCCGGAAATCAAGGTCCCAGTAACGACAACCTGCACCTGATGTGGCACACGCGTGCATAAGAACCCGGCCGATCGTTCTGTCCCCACACGCATCCAAGGCCGATCGGACCGATAGAGACTGAATGCATCACAAACAAAGACTTCTGCGGCACCCGTGTCCGGGACCACGGCCGACAACTTGGTCACGCTGTGGTGTGACGGAGACGTCCGTTGCAGTCGACCTAGCGCCCGTCCGCGATCGCCACTATCGGTTGCACGCTTGAGATTTTCAGTGCACAGTAGCTAGCGTAAGGCAGGAAGCACAACTTGCATTAACTCATTCAATCTCAGTCTCAAGTTCGCCTCCTAGCACTCACTGCTTGACCAAGACTCCAGGCAAGCACAACTGAAGGCAAGACAATTTCGAAATTAGCGCCGAAGGCTTTGCAACCCCTTCGAGGCAACCACCGTACCGACTCGATTAAGTACGGTTTAAGTCGTCCAGGTGTACATGGACTCGAGCTCAAAGAAGACTGCTCGACAGCCTGAAGACGAATCTCCTAATCTTCGACCTTACCAAGCTCCACGCATGGATCCCTCGGACGCGTCCCAGGTCCCCGGAGCCGAGGATTATGCGGAGGCTGGGCAGGCCCATGCGGGAATGCCACCACCGCCAGGTGTCGACCCGGCAATGCCGACTCCAACTGGAGTGACTCCCACGGGAGCGGACTCTGCTTCGGCTGGCCAGATGCCATATGGGCAACATGGCCCTGCCGGCTGGCCCTGACACCGTCCAGATGATCTCCAGCTTGGTGAGCATGTTCTCGCTGCAGCAGCAGGCCATTGCTGCTAGCCAGCAACAGATGCACAACTTTATGATGCAGCAAGCGCAATGTCAACAGCAATTGTATGACATGCAAGCGCGGGCCAACCGCCAGAAGCAAAAGGCCAATCCCCTAAGTTCCATGGGCGTGCTGAAGAGGACCTAGAGCTTTGGCTCTTTCACATCGAGGAGCATTTTGCTGCTTACTCAACTGAGATGACCACCAATGACTCACGTTTCGTCGACATGGTCGTCCCGTTTCTGGGTCTCGACGTGATGGCATGGTACAGGGAGTTCAAGCACGCGATGGGGAATAATCCTCGTACCTGGCCTCTGTTTAAGCAGCAAATCAGAGCTTGGTACCGTGACAATGATTACGAGTTCAAGCTGATCACCAAAATGTATGATCTGCGAGTGACGGGGACGCAGCAGGAGTATAGCACAAAGTTCATGCAACTGCTCTCCATGTCCTCGATCGACATGCCCGAGATTGTGAAGCGCTGGCTGTACCAGCAAAATTTGCGAGCAGATACGAATTCCTATGTCTCTCAACACTGTCCACAGAGCCTGAGGGATACAATGGATCACGCTCAGCGCTTTGAGGACTCGCGCGAAACTCCTCGCTTGAAAGCGGGCCCTGCAGTCGGTATGACTAAGCAAAATCGACGGAGCAACCGCCCCCAGCAGGAAAAGGCAAATGCCGACACAGGGACTCAAAATCCGCCGAACTCGTCAAAACCGATACCGAAGACTGGAGGTAACCCAACTGTGCCAACCTGCTTCAAGTGTGGTGTTAAGGGCACAAGTCGCCCGAGTGTCCTGGCCAGGACCTCGGTGCGTCAAAAACTAGAAGACTCGGTGGGCTGGCGCCCCACCGAGAGAGACGCTACAGCTGTCGACCATGCAGCCGTACAGCGTCCAGCCACTGGCCGGCACCGATCCGTGGACTACGTGCACGAGAATGTTGTCATGATGAGCCAGAATCCTACCCGACATGGTCACCTCCAGCAGTCTGGTGTAATTCAAGACCAACCTGTTGATGCTTTTATTGATAGCGGCGCTTCTTTCAACGCCGTAAGCCCGCAATTTGCCGCACGTGCTGGACTGGAAGTCCACGAGCACGAACGGCCTTTGATTATCCGCCTCGGTGGCGGAAAACAGACAGTTGTTCCTCGTCGAGTGACTGCCTTTTCGATTAAACTACCAAATTTCCCGATGTATACAACTGGAGCGTTTGTGATGGAAATTTCTGAGTCCAACGATGCCATGCTAGGTATGCCTTGGCTGGAGGAGGTTAACCCCACCATCGACTGGGCGTCCAGGTCTGCGTGTCCTAGGCCAAGTGTCCGACCAGCGAATTGTGTCGGTGGAAAACGACACAGCAATCCACGAAAGTCTCCAGAACAGCTAGCCGAAGCTCGAATGCATGATTATTTTGTTCATGGCTACAATTCTGACAGGGGATGCACACGTTTGGTACGTTCCCGTGATGTCCAGAAACTATTGAAAGCCAAGGACAACGAGCTCTGCTTCATGATCAACCCAGTGCAAGACGACACCATCTCCCCAACAGCTGCCGCTGCGTGGAAGTCACTAGAAGGAACTCCGGTGTATCCCCTGCTGGTGGAATTTCGTGACGTCTTCCGATCGGAGCTACCGTCCGTACCGCCTGCACGTCAGGGAGCCATGGACGCAAGTATTGACGTCTCTGATGCGAATCCTGTCCATCGCAAGCAGTTCCCACTATCTAAAGATCAGCGTGAAGCCATTGTACAATGGACTCGCGAAATGCTGACGGCAAAACTTATACGACCGTCCTCATCACCATATTGCGCTCCGACCTTGTGCGTCAGGAAATCGAGCGGCGAATGGCGGATAGTACATGACTATCGCGGTCTCAATGCGAAAATACGCGTTCCTGCGAATCCTATTCCCCGCAAAGATGAGATTCTACGCGCAATGGGGCGAGGGCGCATGTTTTCCGCACTAGATTTGTTATGGGGCTTCTTCCAAGTGAAACTACGAGAAGAATCTATACCGTACACGGCGTTTGCGACGCCTGACGGACTATTTGAATATCTGGTGACGCCGATGGGCATTTCGAGCAGCCCATCGTGCTTTAACCGGCTCGTCCAATCCATCTTCAAGGACTACGCCTCTTCCTGCCAAACCTACTTTGACGACCTCTTCGTCTTCACTTCGACTGACTCAGTCGAGGAGCACTTGTCCGCGCTGCGTAAAGTGTTGGCTCGATGTGCTGAACAACAATTATTCGTGAAGCTCGAGAAATGCGTGTTTTGCGCCAAGGAAATACCATGTCTCGGTGACATTATTGGGGTGAATGGAATACGCATGGATCCGGCTAAAGTGGTAACAATTCAAGAATGGCCGCTCCCAAAGACGAAGCGCGAGCTACAGGCGTTCATCGGAACGTGTGTCTACGTCAGTCGGTTTTGCAGTGGCTTTGCTGACCGGGTTGCTGTCTTAACAGAGCTTGTTAAAGGCAAGCGTCCGAAAGACCCGATTACCTTCTCTCCCGAACAGAGAACTGCGTTTGATGACCTCAAGAAGAAGCTTTCATCGACGCCGACGCTCGCTCATGCTGACTTCGAGAAGCCATTTTACGTTAGCGTCGATGCCTCCGATTTTGCTATCGGAGGGTATCTGTTTCAGTACGACGCAAGTGGAGCCGAGAAAATAATTGCTTTTGGGGGACGTAAACTGTCGCGAGCGGAACTCGTCTATCCTACCCGGGAGAAGGAATTACTCGCTGCTCTGCATGCGATGAGAACCTGGAAAGTGTATCTGCTGGATAAGCCCTTCTATCTCAACACCGATCACAGGACGATCGAGTCGCTACTTCAACAGCAAACATGCTCTCAAAGACTAGCACGATGGCTTAATGAGCTCGCATTGTTCCAGCCAATGTTCAAGTGGGTCGCCGGCGAGACAAACGTGATCGCAGACTCGATGTCAAGGCGCCCAGACTGGTCTGACGGCACCAGTCGGGCGATCAGCCTTTCCGAACTCCTCACCCAATTAATTTCCCAAGATGGTAACCTGGATGAGGAAAGCGTGTTCGCACAGCAGATTTCTCTCTCGATCGATATACTCGACCAGTGCCGACGAAACTACGCGAAGGATCCAATTTTGGTCCTATTCTGCGAGATCTGACCAACGATAACGACACGGGCTCGCGTCGGCTTCGCCGCTTCACACTGGAGGACGGTGTTTTATTTTTTCAAGTGCGTCCAGACACACCTCGCCGAGTATGCGTGCCGGATGTAGCCGAACTACGAAATTGTATTCTGTTCGAGGAACACGACGCACCCGCTCGTGGCCACCCGGGCCAGGCGAAGACGATTCTTTTCCTGCTCGACAAATACTACTGGCGCGGAATGGCTGAATCCGTCCAAAAGTACGTCTCATCATGTGAACTATGCCAGCGGCACAAATACGTGCGCGGGAAGCCGGCTGGTCTCCTGCATTTACTGGAAATCCCAGCACAACGCTGGGCAGACATTAGCTCGACTTCATGACGCAGCTTCCACTTACGGTATCTGGGCGTGATGCTGTCCTGATCATCGTCGACCGCCTCACCAAACGGGGTCACTTCGTGGCAAATCGGACTGATGCATCGGCAGCGGACACTGCTACACTCTTTGCGATTTTTACCAACGTCTCCATGGATTGCCGCAGACTATCGTGTCCGATCGGGACACAAAGTTTACATCCGCGCTGTGGAAGTATATTATGCAGCTACAAGGAACCCGATTGAACCTCAGCACTGCTTTTCGCCCTTCCACTGACGGCCAGTCGGAAGTTACGATCAAGTTTGTCAACGAATATATTCGCCACTTCGTGGCTCCCCATCATGACGACTGGGATACCCTGCTGCCCTTGTGCGAGTTCGCGTACAACTCCCGAGTTCACAGTACCATCGGCATGTCGCCATTCATGGCTGACCTTGATACCAACCACGGGCTGCGTCGGATTGTGCAGTACCAACTTCGCGGCCTACTCGCGCGTCGAAGTTCGTCACGCACCAACAGGCAATATTAGCTGAAGCCCAAGACGCGATGGCTGCTGCGCAAACTCGCTGGCACACAGCCTACGATCGGAACCGGCCGCAACTCTCGTTTAAAATTGACGACCAGGTGCTTCTGAATACGCGGGACCTCGATCTCGCCCACCTTGGTACTGATGGCAAGCGAAAATTCGCGCCACGATTTATTGGTCCGTACCGCATCGTTTCCGAGAAGGTAGAACCGCAGGATGTGGGGAAAACCAGTCATGTTTTGCCTGGCGCGCTCGAGGGCGTGGTGAGGCGGGTTTGCAGCGAGCGCGCAAATTCGTGAATGGCACCTAACCTACAATATCTACGTCCTGTTGCGCAAACAGCGCTGTCGCTCAAATCGTTGTACTTGCTCCTGCTAATCTCCCAGCCGGAAACTCGGGTATCCATCCGGATACCTTGCATTTCCGAGAAGGTAGAACCGCAGGATGTGGGGAAAACCAGTCATGTTTTGCCTGGCGCGCTCGAGGGCGTGGTGAGCGGCCCCACAAGTGTAATTGCTCGCCGCGGCGTCGAGTTTGCGCGTACCTCTTCATATCATCCGCTTGGAGAGTCCAGATGTTGCCTTGGCCGCTTGCAGCGGATAATCCTCGTAGCTGTTGCTCATCCAACGTCCCAACAGTTTAATCGAGAGGCTGTCTGCGTCACCAGCGAGTAGCGCCGTTGCTCCTCCAGATCTGATCGAATGAGTGGAGTAATTGTCCGGTGGAACTCCAATTGCTGCTGCTGTTTCCTTGAACGCGCACGCAACCTCGCGGCTTGTGAGGTCGCCGCACAAGTGCACGTCGTCTTGTAATTGTAATGCTTGTCTTGCTTTCAGTATGTCGCGCAGTGCTCGTCGAGGGCACAGCACTTTGTCGTCTGTCACATGCATGGTCCGCCACGCACCACGACCATATTGATCGTTCTTGGATCCCGCAAGACCGATAGTCACTGAAGACGCCCGGCGATACGATGTGGCAATACCTTGATCGTCGGAAAAGAAGACGTCTCTTTCTTTGAGTTGGTAGGAGTGGTGGCGGTTGCCGATACCCAGATACTCGGATCGACGTAGTAGGAAGAAGTAGCCGAGCACGATGGAGCCCCACAACAGCCGGCTGCGAGGCTGGTTGAGGTCGAGACGCCGGTGGAGAATCCGTAGGAAAGCCGGAGTAATTGGCTGCTTCTTGTGAACGGGGTCCGATAGCCGCTTGACACCTCGGAGGAGAATTAGCAGGTCCGGTGTTACCTTGAGGTCCAGGCCGAGGTGGCAACGATGGTACCACCGAATACTGGACAATTTGCGCTGAATTGTACTGTACTGGTTGCCTCGGCTCCGTCTGTTCCAGCCGTGTCGCCAACAGTAGATAGCGTAGTAGCCCAACTTGGTGTTAGCCGACTGGCGCGAGCCACTGAGCCAGGGTGACCACTTCATCAGCGTCGAGAACTGGCACCATTGGCGCCAATGGGAACGGTACTTGGAATTGGTAGAGCCTGCGATGGCGTGGCGTCGGAGCAGTGCTCCCACAGTGCTGAGAGATCGTCGAAGGGCGGTCGGACTGGAACCTGCGTCCAACCAGAGCATAAGTTAGTCCACGTAGACCACAGAGGATGGTGAGCAGTCCACGCCCGAGATCCCGCGTCCGCCATAGTGTTGAGGATGCCCGGGATGTGTTCTGCGGTGCACACGATGTCGTATTGGAACTCCGCGAGAGAGATCAATCGGTTGTACAGTTGAGCGAGGTGTTGACGACTGGATCGGCGTGTAGTCCAAGACACGGCGCTAGCGTTGTCAATATGAAATCGAACATGGGTTGGTCGGCGCGTTGCCGCGAGCGCCCACGTTGGGCCCCAATGAAGTACCGCGAGGACACCGCTCAGGAGTTCGCGCACGTTAATTGAGTTCGATGAACCATCCGTCGTGATGGCGGCCTTGACTGCGGGCGAAAATTGGTAGCGGATGAATTGTCTGAGCTTCGGCTCCAGAACACACACGCCATCGTCAGAGGCGTCCATGTGCACGTGCACGGACACCTCGGGTAGCGTACCAAAGAGCGTGACTGGGGTCTTGTTCAGCCGATCGGCGTGACACAAGATGGCTCGGAACCACCGGATATCGTCAGCCGCAGACGTGGGGAGTCGACGTTGGCCCAACCGTGGAAACGATGCTGTGACAGCCTGGATGCGCTGGAAGAAGGCTCGAGCTGGAGGACAGCAGGACGCAACGTGCCGCAGACTACCGAGGAGCTGTAATAGGCCTGTCCGGGACGACCGACCAGTGGTAAGAATAGTGTCCAAGCGAAGTTGCGCCTTGACAATCTTGTCGGCGGGGATAGACACCGTTCCAGCAGTGGTGTCCCAGAGCAATCCAAGTGCTTTCCCGCGAGTAAACCACCCAGTGAATTTGCGTTCATTGATCGCGTCTGGGCCCAACACAGTTGCCATTGCGCGTCGGAGCGCCAATTGGGCTCGGAAGCACCGGCCAGGCCAGTCGACCTCCACACAGGTGTGATCATCGCACCAGAAATTACCTCGGTACGGGTCGCTGAGATGGGGTGGCGGTGGCACCGCAGCTTCGTACTGAGCGTTGATGAGAGTGCCCGGCAAATAATACCACGCTGGGGAGCCGCACCAGCCAAAGCCCAAGGCCAAATCGATCACGAGGTAGTCGTCCAGTATAAACGCAAACATGTGCACGTGCTCCTCGTGCACGGGCACGTGACGGAAGGCGCCGGCCACGTCCCCGAGCGACATCAGAATGCGCTCGTCGGGGTGGGCGCGGCGCAGCGATGCCATTCGCTGAGCAATATCACTAGGTGGGTTGTACGTGATGACAGGGAAGTGAGTCCGATCCGTGAAATCGTTGACGGAGGCGAGCTCGGGAAAAGAGTAGTCGTTGATCACGCGCACCTCACCACTATCAGCGTCGCCCTTGGCAACCACACCAAGGGGCTGATGAATACCTCTGGCCATACCGAGAGGAGGGCGACGTCGACGACGAGGTAACGACCCTGGTGTTGTCCGGCAGCCACGTGCGCCCGGACCGCAGACATGTGACACCGGATGGAGCTGTGGTTCGTTGGCTGAGTAGCCTGGCGGAGGGTTTGCTGGAGTGCCAGTCAGGCCGAACCCCTTCGCGCACGACACGATTCCAGCGACGACACGTTTGACGGAGGCCAGGATCCTGAGGTAGCTCGACTTCATAGAGGTGCTTGTTGGGACGCGGGTCCGCCACGGTTTGGCCTCGGACAAGACGAACTGCCTCGGGCAATGACAACGCACCCGACGACGCGAGAGTAGAGAGGCAGGTAACCAGTCCGGTGTCGATGGAGGTGGTCGGGGCGGCGGCCTGCCGTCGGTAGGGCAGCTGCCAGCGGAGCACGGTCTCGGACAAATGTGACACGATCTCCTCCTTCGAACGAGCACTCAAACGTTGCAAAGTCTCCATGTATTTGGCATGAGCGGCAGCAGGGTCGCGGTCGCCGCTAACTACAGAAGTTGCATCGCAGGGAGTGGCCGACGAGGTAGAGATCCCAGACCGTCATAGATCGGCGAACTCCGGGGCCAGGCCACCATAAGTCCGATCGATGAACTCCTTGGCAAGTGCAGGTAAAGATGCTGGTCGAAAATGAGCTCGCCGAGGCGCAAAACAGCGCCCTGGCACCCCGTTGCCGGTGCATCCGGCTTTGGACAAGTGCTTCATGCACAGCTGAAGGGATCCCTGCTTAGGCAGGCAGCTCAACACGGACGTCGGGATAGGAGTAGCCTTTGTAGCCCGATGGCTACGCTGGGAGATAGCAGGACTGGGTAGCGGTGTCGGCTTCGATTCAAAATGAGCGAGCAGTGACGCAATTCGTTGCTGTTGCTGGTCATACAGCAGCTCCGCAAGATGGGCGTCTTTGCGAGAAAACTCACCCACAATGTCCATGGCTGCTTCGAGGCCGTCAGAGACGACGAGGCTCCGAAACTTGCCCAGCTTGGCATCGATCCAAAACACCAACAGGCGACACGTTGCAAGGTCGGGCTCGCCAGCATCCGCGAAGCGGTCCACAAAGTGATCCGCAGCCTCGAGCACAGACACAGTCGCCTGGTTGTAGAAGGCCCGGCCAAAAGTCTTGAGATTCCCCATCGCGTCCATCAGGCGGGCGTAAGAAGGCTCGACGCTTACCGGCACGATTGTGTTCCGACGGGAAAAATCCGTCATATTCGTCGAAGAAACATCCGAGCTCATTAGGCCAGGGAAGTCACACGAACCAAATGCAGCACGGAGAGGCCGCGCAAACCGAATCCAAAGTCGTAGAGTCCGCGAAGCACAGGGGGCGTGGCACGGAATCTCGTTGTGTGGGCCTGCTGGAAAGACTCAAGCACACACTGAGGGTCCTTACCTGTGTTATTGGGGTGTCCAATAACAGTGTAGATCTGTCGCTCGACGACGGACGGACGGTAGGTGGAGCGAGCTCGGTTGTCACCGTTGACAGGAGCTGCAGGCACAGCGGGGACGCTACCAAGAGGGTGATTTTGGCGACGGACGGAGAGGACGTCATGATCGTCAGCGTCAGATTCCGAGTCACCGGACTCGATAAAGTCTTGGCGTGACGCCCAGCTTGCGCTGCGACGCCGCGCGGTGGCCCGCTGCGGTCCAGCCACATCGATGGACCTTTTCGGGACGCGAGCCGGAGAATCAGCCGGAGGCTCAAAGAGGTCCTTGCGTTTGCCCTTTTATGGGTAACACAGTCGACAATATGCTGGCGGGAGGCGTACAGAACCCGGAGCGTGTCCGGGCGGATGAGCAGCACCTTCTCCGCTGGGGCGAATGGGGTGGACAACGCTGCCGTCACCGTCGCAGGCAGCGTAGAGCGAACGTTACGACACTGTGAGCACACCTCGTCCATCTTCTCCAGTAACTCGAGTGCGCTCAGCACGGTGGAGTTAATGCCAGCGCCGGTCTGTAATGCGTAATTGAGCCAGTCGACCTTGATCACATTGTGCTGCTGGAGTAGCCCGACCTTGTACGAACCCGCGGAGACGCGCACATGGAGAAAGGGCTGCGTGTTTGCCATGCTGTAGCCAGTCGTCACGCCGTACGCCCACTCGTCGATAGCTTCACCCTCAGGTTGCACGAACGCGACGGGATGACCAACGAACGTCCCTGGCCACTTGTCACTCTCGGCGTCCTCGACCAGCCGCTGCTGCAGCACGCGGGTGTCGATGGGCTCGGAAAAGTCTTCATCAGCACCATCCGGGTCAATAATAGACACGACGGCCGCTCGTCCATTCAGACGGAGGACACGGACGTAGTGAAACTCGGAAAACTCTGGCACGTGAGAGGGGCCCACGAAAGCAAGGGAACCGACGGTGACGGACGCAGGCGACATGGTGTCCGCTGAGGCTAGGAGGAGACGACTGAAGGAGCTTTGCAGCGAGCGCGCAAATTCGTGAATGGCACCTAACCTACAATATCTACGTCCTGTTGCGCAAACAGCGCTGTCGCTCAAATCGTTGTACTTGCTCCTGCTAATCTCCCAGCCGGAAACTCGGGTATCCATCCGGATACCTTGCATCGCCATCACCGGACCCGACACGTATAAGCTCACGTTACCGCCAGGTCTGCGTCTACACCCGGAGTAACATGTATCTCGACTCCGACTTTACCAGCACGACGATGACCCATCCAGAATTACGCGTTTGCGCGAGGTGTTGACGGCGGATGGAAGCGAAGGTCACTTGGTCCACTCGATTGTAAAGCATCGTCGACACAAGGGCGTTCGTCAATTCAAAGTTCGATGGCTCGACACGTCCCTCGGTTCGTCATGGGAACCGCTCAGCAATCTGACCCAAGTCACTGAGCTCATTCGTCAATACATTGACAGGCTTCCAGCTACACACGCTACAGCCCTTCTAAGGGAGGAAGTGTGACGGAGACGTCCGTTGCAGTCGACCTAGCGCCCGTCCTCAGTTGCGAGCGCCCGTCCGCGATCGCCACTATCGGTTGCACGCTTGAAATTTTCAGTGCACAGTAGCTAGCGTAAGGCAGGAAGCACAACTTGCATTAACTCATTCAATCTCAGTCTCAAATTCGCCTCCTAGCACTCACTGCTAGACCAAGACTCCAGGCAAGCACAACTGAAGGCAAGACATGTGGTGTCAGGTATCGCAGATATCGATGCTGAGCACGCGACGAGAACAAGAACGGTGGCCTGAGCAATACTAGTTCCCGTATCGGGCTACCGGGAGAAGCAAGAAGACGACAATGCGCCACAGCAAGTACGGGTCGAATAACTAGTGATCAAGATACCAAGAGTTCCGCACGCACTGGCGAGTGACCAAGTGCGCAGCCCACCAAGGGGCACCGTCACAGGTTGCCGCCAACGATGTAAGGGATCCAGCACCCTCCACACGAGGCAATGGATCCGACCCGTCCAAGGACTGACTGCAAAGCTTCGCCGCACCGATGCTATCCGGTATGACGAGGTATTGACGGGAAACTGAAGCGAGTCACGCGCTCGTGTGCATAGTAAGATAGCCGTCCTGTTAGCTCCTGCATGTAGGTAGCTCTGGATATGAGTGGCAGGATTGGCAACCGGAGCCGCCGGGTACTACCCAGTCAGCGGGGGCTGATGCCGTGCTCGCCCTGAGCGCTAACCGAGAAAATAAAAGCAAAAGCGAGATTTCCGTCAAGTTTGAGGAAGAACTAAGAAGACTCGACTTTGTCGAGGACGTACGAAAGTACCGGTGGAATGAGTGCATCATGCCGGCTTTCCGCCACTTTTTCAAGCTGCATGATCGTGGTCGTTTGGACGTCCCGAGAAGATTTGTGGGAGACAAGTCGTGGCCGGAATTGTCGTGGCGGGTTGAAACTCGGGATCGCGGTCTGCAATATCCGTATGTTGCTGCATCGCGTCCAGAGCTCGACGAGATGGACTTTTGCTTTGAGGCGATCTGGGAGCGGGACTGGAAAGTTAACATTCTACTATCACTGGAAGAATACTGAAATGAGTTCCATCACTGCCTTGTGGGGACGGATTTCATAGTTCCTTCTTGTCCACCGTGGCCAGGGAAGGCGTGAGGGATGCTGCTGGGAAGAACTGTTGAGGTATGCGAGGAAAAGGATATTTTGTGGCGCAGAGTGCTCGAGACCAGGCATCGGACAATATCCATTGTATATGGATTGTTGCCGAGACGATCGACACAATCAATGCTGGAGCAATGTCAATTTCCTAGGAAAACAATTGCAATGCATCGATCTAATTGTGTGTCTTCTCGTTGAAGTGTCTGTGAGGTCTTGTTCGACGAGTTGGCAGAGGCAAATAACCACGTCTGTGGTCTCGAGGTACGAGGACGTGGGAGAACACTAGCGAGGTTTTTGCTAGACGACGGCGCGCTCCAGCTCACACTTTTGAATCCACATTACCGCCGCTCAACCTCCACGGCAGCCCCGCATCGAACCCCTCCGCTAACCACGCTACTATCGTAAGCAGCCTCGTCTCGAATCACTCTGCCCAAGCCTATTCCACCAACGATGGCGATCAGCTCGGCGTTTGCTCCTCAAGCCTCCAGAAGAAATCAGCACTATCCATCGGCTTTTGCGCCCCACAGGAGAGGAATCGATTAATTCTGGTTGCGCTTGTGTCTCCTCAGAGCCCAGCATCAAGCGCAAACACAGAAAATCTAAATCGACCCGCCCAGGCACTTCAAAGAAGAAGCGCACCAAAGCCTCTAGTGTTCGTTCAGAAAGGTCTGCAAGTCCGAGTGGTGTACGGCGAAACGAGGCAGAAGTCGCAATACCGTCAGACGCCGCAGATCGCCTGGGGAAGTCAAAGCGTCTATCGAAGAGAGATCCAAGTCCAGAGAGGAAGACCGCTCAAGGTACATCGATTTGTCTTGGCTTCCTGCTGTCTCCGTCGAGGTGGAACGACTGTTCTCGGCAGTGAAGTGCATGCTTGGAGGATAATATAAGCGGAAGCGAGTGAGTGCGAAGACGCTCGAGTCAATCCTCTCCTTGAGGATTAAGTAGGCAGAGAGGGTAGCATGAGAAGATAGCGAAGTTGAGCCTGAAGAGTACGAGTAGCTACCAGTAGAAGTTGCTAGCTGCCATTACGATCCTGGCAATATTGGACGAGGTCGCCACAATCAATATTGTGGAGAACAATTTTTGCAATGCCAATGCTTTTTTCCGATCCGAGACGACTTGAAGTTTTCGTGGAATTGGCCTTCATCCGTTTGGCATTCTGCCTGTGTCGCGAAATATGGTCATTACCGGACTCCATAGAATTTCGTCGTTCCTTCTTGTGCTCCGTGGCCATCGAGCATGCCCTCGGCAAACGAGTGGGAGACCTTAAATATTTTGGGGCGTTTTTCGTGAGGTCGGCCGCGATGCTGAGCGTTTGTAGGAAATGGGCTATAGTTTGGAGATCTACGACAAGCCATGGAAGCAATATGTTGAGCTGGTGCTCGAAGCCTACGGGACACTTTCTGGTGACGATGCGATTCCGTCAGAAGCTCCGTGGCCGAAGAAAATGTGGAGCGTTGGTCAGAATAAAATCATAACGCACAACCCGCGGCACTGGCAGCAATAAACTGGGTAGGTTTCCTTTAAAAGAACAACGAGCTTTGGAAGGGAATTGGAAGATGCTGCAATAGCTATATCAACCCAACTTCCTGGTTGTGATGATGCAGTTCCTCTCCCATATTGAGCTAGAATCTGCTTTAGCTCTTCTAAGGTTAATATACCAAGTGACGTATTGCGGATGGTGGTCGTCGTGCAAAGCTGAAAACGGCTGCAGCCAAAATTGCTGTTGGGCGACAAAAATCACAATACCATTTTTGCTTTTCGGGCTATTGCGATATTTGCGACCATGAGGCGCTCCTCGCTGCGGCGGCCCGAGAGTCTCACGGACAAGTACCGCATCCTGGGCAAGATCGGCGAGGGCACGTACGGCATGGTATTCAAGGCCGAGGCCTTCTCGTCGGCGCTGCTGCCGCGTCCGTCCGCGTCCGGTGGCAACAGCGTGGAGGACGAGGAGCCCATGACGTTTGCCATCAAGCTGGTCAAGTCGCACAAGGAGGGCAAGAACGACGTGGTGCTGTCTAGCGCCACCATCCGGGAGATCAAGCTACTCAGGGAGCTCCACCACGACAATGTGGTCCACCTCCACGACGTCCACGTGGACCCACGAGATAAATCGCTCGCGCTGGTCTTTGAGTACGGAGACCACGATCTGCACGACATTATCGTCCAGAGTAAACAGAAACCACTAGGAGAGTACACCCGTAAGTCACTCATGTACCAGATCCTAAAAGGCGTGGACTATATGCACGACGCCTGGGTCATGCATCGAGACATGAAGCCCCAGAACATTCTGGTGGTGGGTCACGGCCGCAAACGCGGACAGGTCAAACTGGCGGATCTAGGACTGGCGAGAATCTACAAAGAGCCCATCAAGGCACTGTCAGATGTGGAGAGAGTGGTGGTGACGCTCTGGTATCGAGCGCCGGAGCTGCTCTTGGGAGCCAAGCACTACACGAAGGCGGTGGATCTCTGGGCTGTCGGGTGCATCTTTGTGGAGCTCATCAATACGAGAGAGCTGTTTTGCGGGAAGGAAGTGGAGGGCTCGAATGCGCCGTTCCAAAAGGACCAACTGGACAAGATTTTCAAAGTGTTGGGGATGCCCACGCCGCAGACTTGGGAAGGTCTGGAGAATCTGCCCGAGTATAACCATGTAGTGCAGATGGGGAGGGAGAGGAAGTATCCAAGTCAATCGGAACTGAAAAATGCAGTCAAGGTGGGTCCGGGTCGCGCTGGAGCTGCTCTACTTGACCTGCTGTCGAGGCTCTTGGAATATGGTGAGTTTAACGTGCATTTGATATGGAACTAGGGGCTGTGAGAGATTAAGTTGTGACTGCTGTATAGATCCTGAAACCCGTATTACGGCGAAGGAAGCGCTCGAGCACGAGTACTTTAAGGAAATCGTACGTGATAAGAGGACTGTAAAAGTGAAAGATCGACTGACCTTCCTTTGCTAACAGGAACCGGAGCCGCGAGACTGGGCTTTTGACGAGCCAGGCAAGGAACCCGTGTCTTTCCGCACGCAAACTGTAGAGCCTGTGGCCGACGAGAACTTGCCGTGGAAAGGCAAGAAGGACGGAGCTGCCGACGGCAAGCCTGCTGAGGGTGGCAGCCCTCACCGAGACGCGTCCAGTAGCCGCAACCAGCATCACAACGACCATCGTGGTCGCGATGCGCCTTCGCGAAGCCGCAGCCACCACAACTCTCGCGACGCCCAGCAACAGCAGCCTCGACGCAGCGATCGCAACAACGCTGCAGATACTAACAATACTCGTGACACGAGAAGTCGGAACCAGCAGTCAGGAAATGCCCCTGCCGGCGGCAACTGGAGAGACCGCAGCTCCAGTCGCGCAGGACAGGGCCAAGCCGCGAATTCCGGCGCAGTGACTGGCGCCAAGCGTGGCGAACGTCCCACCAGTGCTTCCAATCGCCCACGCAGTCCAAAGCAGCCACGTCGACGGTGATGCGGCAGAATGAACGATCAGCATGTTCAAATACACTACAAAAACACTGTTGCTGCGTTTTGTTTGCCACGCACTTGTTTCATGCCTTCGGCCCATGGCAAAAGTACATATTTTCTAAAGTGACACCTCTTCTCAAAGATCCAATCATCCATACATATTCCTATATTTCAGGACGGATGGCATCTAATGCGACAAGACCGTAGACTCTGAGTGGGGCACTAAGCAATTTGCCTCAACCCAACCAATCCAACAAGCATGGGCAAGAAGCAGGGCGGAACGAACACCAAGGTAGAGGCTGCCAAGGCCAAGAAGGCCGTCGCCATGGCCGCGAAGGACGCCAAGAAGGCCGCGGCCGACGCCGCCGCCGAGGACGCCGACTGGGCGCAGGGCTCCAACGCCCGCAGCGACCGCAAGCGCGCCGACGAGGAGCGCAAACGGGCCGAGCAGGAGGCCAAGAAGGCGGAGAAGCAGAAGCTGCTGGCGCTGGAGGAGCACGCGCTAGACGAGGACAAGCACGCCATCCGCAAGCAGAAGAAGTCGACCAAGGAGGCGGCTAAGCCCTGGGAGGAGGCACTCAAACCCGCCGTCAAGAAGAACAACAGAGGCTCCAGGAAGGCCGGCGGCTTTGCGTCGCTGCAGGCCAGTGGTGGCAGCAGTGACAAGCTCACACAAGCGGAGCGGAGCGCTCTCCAGGAGGCCGAAACGGCCCGCACAGCCAACAAGCCCGGCAAGAAGGACATTAAGTTCGACACCAATTTCTCGGCCAACAAGAACAGGAACAATGGCGAGCCCACAGAGGCTCGTAGTCTGGACGCCGCTTTAGATCTGCTGTCGGTAAACGACCAGGAGCTGGGCAAGCACCCGGAACGTCGTGCCAAGGCTGCGTACAAGGCGTTCGAAGAGGTCATGCTGCCCCAGATCAAGGAGGACTTCCTGGGACTCAAGCTGTCGCAGTACAAGCAAAAGCTAAGCGAGATGGTAACGTGGTTTGATGGGGATACTGTTGTGGAAAAGGGTATTGACTGTGTGCTTTGTGTCTGTAGTGGCGCCGCTCCCCGGACAATCCGTTGAACCAGGAGCACTTGGCGTACAACGCCAAAACCAAGTAGAGCGTCTGGTTTGGCTGCCGAGAGAGGGCAATGTAATTTGACTGCTGCTGCAGGCTGAACATTTTGATCGTGTTGCTGGCGTGTTGTTTACCGGTACAGCAAGTATCGTTTTGCCATGCATTACTTTCTCCAAGCAGATCGTGTGGGTTTTCAATTCCTCACCTCATTTCTTGGGCGTCGTATCAGCCAGCAGACGCTCCATGTCGATGAGACTGTCAACCAGCAGCTCCTTGAGCTGAGGAAGGTCCTTGCGATAGCTGGAGAGCTGGAACGCCGAGCCCTCCTTCTCGATTCCATACCCGATGCCGTAGCAGTCTTCGTTCACGGGACCAAAGCTGCCACCTTCGAGCGCAGGGCTCGATAGCGTGCTCGTCGACAAGATGATTTTGCTCATAATCTGATGGGCTGGCAACGTGTACAGCTCCGGCACTTCCATGCCCTGCAATTCCGCAACCGCTCGCAGTCCAAAGAGGTGGCGATCGAAGCCCTGGCCCATGACGCCATTCTTGGTCAGCTCGCTGTGTTTCGTCACTGCAGCGCGCAGAGCATTTGCTTTCTCCGTGTCTGATTTTGAAGCGTCCACCATGGTGCGAACGAAATTCACGGCCTCATTCGTGCAGCTACGAACAGTCTCAGTACGCCCGTGCTTGAAGGCTGCGGTGCTTGCGCTCTCGTACGTAGCTACAAACTTCTGGTGCAGTTTAAAGTGCGCCAGCTGAATCGTCATTTGCATGAGTCCGTCCGTACCAATATTGTACTGCTTTCCTACAGCTCTCGTCACTGGCGTTTCAGCACACGCCACCAGCAACGTAGACGTCCATTTATCGAACGTCTTTTTGGCTTCCTTTAGCAACTGCGTCGTCTCGCCAGTTAGCTCCCATTTGAGCTCCTTCGGCTTAACCTCATTGCTCGCCGTCAGTACCGGGTACTTGACGCTGTCATTGTACAGCTCATTCAAGTACCTCAACACGGCAACGCCATCGCCCCACGCATGCTCGAAATTCACCGACGCCGTGCCGTTGGCAGCGACAATCAGTTGGAAACTCTTGTCGAACCAGTGATTGCTGCCATCTCCAACTAAGAAGGTGCGACTCACTTGCTCCGGAGTTTCAGGAGACCTGTGCTCCAAACTCACCACGAACAGAGCGCTGTCAATCTGCTTCAGTGTGGCTTTGTTCACCCCGTTGGTCTCTAATTTATCGCGCGCATTGGCCCACGAATCTCTATTCATCGTGGTCATGAGCCCCATACCCGGTGCGTCTGCAGTTCCCTTTACCAACGGTTCCTTCAAAATGGCGTCAATGTTGGCCAAAATCTGTTCGTCAGAAACAGCGTTTCCGTCGTCTTTCAACACGTCAAGAGTGTAGAATTTGCTTCCTCGTTGCACCACAATGTGCTTGGATCCGGACGAGATTTTCAGCTCATCCTGCCCGAATTTCGGCAGTCTCGTGCTCAAGAATAAGTTCTTGTACTGGGACATATCCAAAGGATACGCCCCCAACGCCGCTGCGCCATAAAAAGAAACGCTTTCTGGCAGCAGTCTGCAAAAGTACTGGAAGGGCTTCGTTTTCGTGGTGTGCGGTTTCGTGTGGAAGATGTCGGGCTCTAGCTGGCCGTCTCGTAAAGTGCGGTAGACTCGCACCGATGACGCAATCAGGGAGGCGGCCCGCTGCCGCTGGGAGTTCTTGGCGGCTACGGGGTCCATCTTGAGCTTGATCTGCGGATTGTAGTTGACCACCAGCGGCTGGCGGTCATTCAGATACATCTCCAACCACCACTGGTTGATGTACGACGTGTGCTTGTTGGCGTCGTCGCGTGCCTTCAGAGCGCGCTGCAGATCGGGCCCTACCCCGTTCTGGAACTCTTTCACTGCGCGCTGGGTTTCCTGGAACTGCTGGGGGACACCACCGGTTCCACGGCGGCCAGGTAGCGCGCGAGCGAGTCTTCGAGCTTGGGGATCGGCAGGCGCGTCAGCGACTTCTGGAAATGGTAGGTCGGAATGATGGTCTCTTGCACGTACGAGGAGAACCGGCGCAGGTGCGCGCGAGTGCGCATTGAGCCTGCCGACACCCGCAGCATAGTTGACGTCGCCAGGAATGCGGAATCGATAGTGAAGATCTTGCGTCGACGGGGCACGTCGGAATCCATGCAAAACTTCAACGTGTATAGTGAAACTAAGAGGTTTTGTTTCTACCAATCATACCGTGTCATATGATTGTGTAAGATTCGAGTAAGGATTTGTAGACGAAGAGTTTCATTTTGCGAACCGACGTGAACATGCTCCGCGGTGGTGTGTTGCTGGCCGCCTACGCAGCGACAGCGAGCGCTTTAGACCTCCTGCAGCTGCGTACAATCTCTCCGTTTACTTCACAGCAATTCCAAGTCGCTTCAGCAGCGGTTGGAGAAGAGCTACAGCGAGTCTCGTGGCAGACATCCAAGTATTCCCACGTCACAGGCCAGTTGGAGGTGCAACAAGCGACAGCGACACCAGAGCAGAATCTACAATTGATCAAGGCAAAACCCACTGAAGACTGTACAAGTTTCCAGTCAGTGCATACCGAAAAACTCACAAACACAGCTCTACTATTGGACCGCAGTGCTCGCTGCAGTGTGCAGCAACAAGCTGTCGCGGCGGAGCAAGCAGGCGCATCGCTAGTGGTGATTCGAGATACGATTGCTGGAGCTTTTAGCGAGGTTAATTTGGCTCAGAGTGGCAGTTATTATGACTGTGCTCTTGGAGAAGAGGCGGTGACCGCGGACAGTTCTGCGTTCCCGGAACTGGACGATCCTTTAGCAGCCTGGACGTGCACGTTGAAGCCGCAATGCGCGACAAATGCCTGCGTATTAACGGGCAAGACGACGAGCAGGCAGAAATTTCAAGCCTGCTGCTTTACGAGCAATTGGTTACAGATGCAGCACAGAGAAGTGATGGAGCAGACAGCCACGAGGACGGCGATTCCTGTCGTTCTTGTTGCGTTTCAAGATGGAAAGCGGATTAACACTGTCTTGGACACGGTTGGAGAGGAAAACGTGCGCGTGTGGGCATTCAACCCGGAAGAGAATCCATGGAATGTGTCAATGTTCGTGACCTGGCTGCTTGGTGTAATCACTGTCATGGGCGCGGCATATCGATCCTGTAGCGAAGAACGACAGCTTTCATATGAAAAAGTCGCGCGGATATTGTCGGGAACGCTCGGACGTAGCCCGTCTAGCAGTGAAATTTCTACCATCGTCGACTCCACTGCAGAAGCTGATGGATACGTTAGCATGGACGACGATCGACTGGAGCTGAGCAGCAGACACGCGGTTTATTTTCTGGTCGGTGCTTCGAGCTTCCTCGTACTGCTGTACTACGTGCATTTGGCACTGGTGCTCAGCGTTTTATTCGCAGTCGGCGCAAGTGCCGCTCTTACTCACGTATTTACGTTACCTCTTGTAGCTTGGCTGGCATCTCCTAGCAGCAGCATGCTGCAATCGTTTCTTCTGTTTCTTGCCACATTGGTAGCTCCAGCAATTGGATTATTCTGGTTTCTGGAGCGCAACCAGCCGTGGATTTGGCCGATCCAGGATTTCATCGCGCTGATGATCTGCGTCGTGTTCATCGATGTGGTTCGACTACCAAATCTACGCGTCGCTACAATTCTGCTGCTCACTGCCTTCGTGTACGACGTCTTCTTTGTCTACATCTCGCCGCTGGTTTTCGGCTCAAACGTAATGATTGATGTAGCGGCTGGCGGTGGAGGCATGCAGCTCAATGCTCAAGCTGCTGATACCAGACAGTTCAATCCCCAACCGATGCCAATGGTTCTTAGCGTTCCACTGACATTCTCAGTCTATGGCGGTGAGGCATTGCTTGGACTGGGAGATATCATCATTCCCGGTTTGCTTGTTGCTTTCTGCGTTCGCTACGACTATAGCTGTGGACATCCAATCTCGCGTGGATACTTCATCGTTGCTGCTAGCGCGTATGCAGTTGGCTTGATGACCGCAAACATCATGGCAGTCGTACTTCGCTTCGTTGTTGCCGGTCAACCCGCGCTAATGTACGTCGTTCCAACGATGTTGCTGGCGGTGCTGGGCTTTGCCACGATCAACGAAGACCTGGCGGATATGTGGGATGATCCGACATGCTTCCGTAGACAATATACGTGCCATGCTGCAGAACTAGAAGAAGCTGAACGAGAGGCAGAGCGGCAAGGCGAGCAACGGCCATTGCTAGCTGAGTAGGAATAGTAAAGATATTTCATTGAAAACGGAGGTAGACATACAAAAGCACCCTCTTCGACGCTTACGACTTCAGCAGGAGCTTTTCTCGCTCTGAATAGAGTCTGCAAAACACACAACATATTCTCAGTCGCTTGTGAGCAAAACGTGCATCCCAGCACCGCAATCTTACCTCTGAAACTCGTCATTCGAGATTGACAACATGGAACCATCCATCACCGTAATAAACTCGATTGCACTGCGCAAGTTCACGAAACAGTAGCCGGCCCTGTCCACCAAAAGAATCAGCTACTGAAACCCGTTGAAAACTCCATCTAGCACGCACTTTGACATGAGGTCCGCCTGGTTGCGGTACGCTGAGATGTACTCGCAGTTGGAATGCAGTCGCGGGATCTGCGAGTGAAGCACAATGTAGATGAAGACCGGGAGGAAATCGTCGGCTCCTGGACGGCTGCCTGCGTCACCACGCGACAAGTTGAGCACACTGAAAATCACACTGCAGCAGCGAACGATACAGTTGATTTTGTCCCCGGTGAACGGAAGGAGTTGATCCGTCGCAGTTCGTCTTCCGCCATGGACCAGACCACTTCGTTCCGCATGCAAGGTTTGATGTCCAACATGGCTGGCGTGATGAACTAAGGGTGAAGCAAAGTTTAGCAGGGTGGAAACCAATTCTACTAGCCTGTTGCGTACCGACAAAAGTTGCATACGTCGAAGCAGAACCTCGTCCTCCTGATGCCATTGCTGACACTCCTTCAGCTGATAGAACGCGATCTCGGAGACTTTGTCCATCACGTATTTTTCGATGCCGTCGCGTGCTTTGATCAGTTTGGCCTCAGATGCGTGGCGCCAAGCTGGATGGTCCTGTAGTAAATCGTCCATACTCTCAAAGAACCGGTTGCACCGGCGTCGGAATTCGTGCTTCCCGTAGAAGTCGTACTCCACGTAGTCCGTCGAGCGGGGCGGTTGGCCGTCGCCTCGAGGTCCCAAGATGGAACCTACAAACATGCGGATTTTATCCAAAATGTCGCGGGAAGCAGGCAAGCTGATGCGCTGAAGGAATTCTCCGTAAGTCAGGCTGTCCTCATCTACGGGATCACTAGTCTTCTTCTTGTTGGATTTAGCCTTTTGTGCCTCGTCGACATCGGCAAACAAGTTACGTTGGCTCCGACTCCGCGTGGATACATTTGAGCCCCCGTGTCTGCAAAACTCATGCCGTCGTCCTCACCGCTGGTGCTGCCTTTCCCCAGACTTCCGTGGGCGCTTAGAAGAGATGTTTCTGCAGTCTGGTTGCTCTCGCTGTCGTCGTCATTGTTGCGCAATAAGCCGAGGTCACTAACACTCAATCTCCCCGACATTGTGCGGTTGGACTTGCGAAGAAAGCCCGCCGATCTGGCGAACACTTCTTCAGTAGGACTGCTGTCTTGACGCTCGAGCGAAGGGCGCCGCTTGACAAGTGCTGGGCTTCGTGGGGGCCTTGAAATCGGTTCACCCACGTCTCCAAAAAGCGACGAACCAGACGAACTTGTCGCTGTGCTGACACTATAGACGCTGGCGTTGGCGCTGGATCGAACCGAGTTAGTATCTGGGTGAGGGTCGTACAAAAGGTGATCTAATCTATCGTTCACAACGTCTTCGCCATTCTTTTCAAGTTCAGTCGGTACGTCGTCTCGGAGTGACTCCACCGCTCTCTCTACGCGCTCGCACTGGAATCCCATTGAATCCAAGCGTGCCTCCAGCATCTTCTGTGCAGGCTCTACCAAACCCACGGCGCCTGGATAATCCCTCACAGAGCTCAAAGACTTGCTGTTCTGCTTGCACTTGCTCTTTACGCGACCAAAGAAGCTGTCGTCATTGTCATCTTCCAGCACGCGTCCAGACTCTACAACGGGTAACGCTTCAGAAGCGCCAACACAATCCCCGTTGCCGCCGCGTAGATCTTGGCAATGACCTCGTCCTGCTTCTCCACTGCAGTGGTGAGGAACTGGCAGCGTTCCCGAAGACGCACCAGCTCCAGATCTCGAGCTAGTAGCGCACTGGTGAGATCAGCAACCTCGCTCCGTAGATAGTCGTTAGTACGACGCAGCTGCTCAAGCTCGTCCCGATTGACAGCAGCTCCAATTTCACTCTGAGTGCCTTGGTCCGACTCTACAGAAAGCCCCCGATCCAGAGCACTGTCGATCTTGGCAGACGAATCCAGCAGCTCCACTTCAACTTCCTCGTCCGAAGAGCCCAAGCCAAAGGCGTCGGTCGCCCTCTCCCTGGAGTCATCTGTACAGACATATGCAATCATTTTCATGACCAATATCATACAATTACGTTAGATGTTATCAACCCAAAGAAGCTGTCAACAGTCGCCACTTGTGCGACGGCCTGTGAAGCTCTGCAGTTGCTACAAAGTAGACTGCATCCTTGGTATGTACTATGGGAGTCTGCTTACTAGCTGTACGTACCGGCATCAACGACGGAAGCGTCCCGCATGGCCGTCGACAGCGCAGAGTCCGCAGCTCTTCGCTCTGTTCTCTGTGCCGCAAATTTTGTCAGCGGCTTGGCTCGGCAAAAAGTCGTGTGCATGGCTACACCAAGAAGTCGTGTGCATTTAAAAGACTACCTGGTAGTCCTTGACGGAAAGCATACCAGGAGGTTAATATCATGAAGTCACTGGACCGCGGACTGACTACCTGGTCATCAACTGGTCGGATGCAGGACGAAGGCAACGATGGACGCATTGAAGATGCCGGACGAACGCTTGGCTGAGTGCCTGGCTGGCTGTGGCTGCCAGTTGTTAAAATGTACTGCCGCAGCACGCCCACGCCTGGCGGTGGAGGAAACCTGCCACCCTTGCTGCCGTTTGCTACTACCACGTCCGCTGCCCCGCCACCACCGAATGCCGCACCGTTCACGACGCCCAAGATCAAGAAGAAGCAGGGCAGGACGATTTCGATCACGGAGCGGAAGCAGCTCGTGCGCAAGTCGTCCGGCACAGCCAAGAGCGTCGCGGCCAAGCACAATCTGCACAGGAACACCGTCTCCAGTACCGGAGACGCAAGGCCACCGGCGAGTCGTTAGCGGACAAACCGAAGGGACGGAAGAAGATCTGGACGCTCGCGGTGGTTCTCCTGGCAATCTTGGCGGTG